>CM055955.1:33958392-34558392 GCA_029490685.1 Schizonepeta tenuifolia
TTACAACAACAATCTAGCCATAGCAAAAAATTTTGAATGTCAAAGTTCTACAACAAAATGGGGAGGCTCAGTTCTTGGTCACAACGTGATCCATCGTGAACGCGAAGCGACAGCCCAACGTCTCTTTCGAGACTATTATTCTGAAAATCCAACATTCAACGAAAGGATGTTCCGTAGGCGTTTTCGAATGTCTCGAGATTTATTCATGCGTATTGTGGAAGCTGTCAAAAATCAAGGATTGCATAGGAAAAGATGGCTTATCTACATTGCAAAAAATAACAGCTGCATTTCGAATATTAGCATACGCGCATCGGTAGATGCTCTTGATGAGTACGTCAATATTGATGAGTCCACTGCTCTTGAATGTCTCAAAAGATTTTGTCGTGCAATGGTTGAAATATTTGTAGATGTTTATTTAAGGTCTCCTAATGCTAGTGATATTGCTAGACTACTTTATATTGGTGAACAACGTGGCTTTCCAGGAATGTTAGGTAGTCTAGATTGTATGTATTGGAAATGGAAAAATTGCCCAACTGGTTGGGCTGGACAATATGCAGGTCGTAGTGGAGATCCAACTATAATTCTTGAAATAGTTGATGACTATGATCTTTGGATATGGCATGCATACATTGGTATGCCAGGATCAAATAATGATATTAATGAATTGGAAAGATCTCACCTCTTTAGCAATCTTGCTAGAGGTATTGTCCCACCAGTACATTATGTCATTAATGGAAAAGAGTATGATGTTGGTTATTATTTAGCTGATGGAATATATTCGAAGTGGTCCACACTTGTACAAACTATTACAGATCCACGTACTGCAAAAAAGAAATATTTTGCAATGAAACAAGAATCATGTAGGAAGACGCGGAGCGTGCATTCAGAGTTCTTCAAAGCCGTTTTGCTATTGTTTGCAAGTCTAGCACATTATTGGGACAAGAATGTTTTGCAAGATATAATGTATACATGCATTATTATGCATAATATGATAAGGATGAACGAGATCTTGATGCACCAATTGTTGATCAGAGAGAAGTACAACCTCCTGAAGATTTCGAAATGGTAACAAATCCAACAGCAGCATTTAACGAATTTCTTAAACGCTACAAAAAGATCAAAGACAAAACTGCTCACAATGCACTTCGGGATGCATTGATTGATCACCTATGGGAAAAATTTTCAAATTCAGAGGATTATCATGTAATGTAGTTGCTATTGTATTATGTTTTCTCAATTATCTGATATTATGCTATTGTAATAAATTAGTTGTTTTATGTTGAAGTATTTATTCTTGAATTTAATATATTTATATATGTCAATTTTTGTAATCGAATATCATTAATTTAGTATGATATATAATGATTATATGAAAAATAAACTTAATATCAAAAAATATAAAAATGAAATATTTCCAATGTAGAGTAAAATGTAGAGTGGACTGTTGGAGACAAAATACCACTTTACTCTACATTTTACTCTAGAGTTTCACTCTACAATAGAGTGAACCCTTGGAGATGCTCTAAGCATATCAAAGAGCCATTTCGATGTAAGTTGCCACGTGATCATGTCTGATTATTCCTTTTCAATGTGAATAGTTCTTCACATGACAGTTTTGTAACATAATCGCATTGTCAATTGACATAACAAATTATTTTCCAAAGTTTCAATTGAAACATTAAAATTAATGCAAATACTTGAATGCGGCAGGTCGTACCCATGCGACCGCGCGTAGGGTGCGTGCATCAGCGCGCTTGTTTTTTTTTTTATTTCTGGCGTGTGTAACACACGCACACGCGCTTGCCGATTTTTAATTTTTTTTTAGGGGTAAAATTTAAAATACACCATCCTAAACATGTAAAATGTAAAATACACCACCCTAAAGAATAAAATGAATTTTACCCCACTTCACTTTTGGGCCCACTAAATGTCAATTCCCCTGCATGAATTCTGACGTGTTTTTTTTTGTTCCCCTCCCCCCCCCACGTTGACAGACGACAGCCTTTTTGTGTTTTTTTTTTTTTTACAACCCTTTTACCGGCCCAAATTTAGAGAGCAATAATTTACCCCCACCCCCAGCCCCATCCCCACGTTTTTAATCAGCAACAAATAAATAATCCCCCACCCATATCCCGTTGCCCATTTCTCTCTATCTCGCTGTCCTCTTCTCTCTTATCTCACCCAAGCCTACATTCCATTCCAATCTCTCATTTTCACGTCCACATCGGCAGCAAAGTGTTAAACCTTTGCACAATATGACTAATTATGGAGAAGTTAGTATTATAATTCATAATGTTATTAATTTTATTTAGTGAGTATTTTTGTGTATTTGTAGGAATTACACACGCTGAATATATATATACTTCTTCGAATTGTAATGTAGGATTTCGTCTCTTAGTTATTTATTTAATTTAATTGTTATTTTTGCAAATCCTGTTCGGAAAACCCTAATGCCATACAAATTCCGCTCGAGCGGGATATACATTTCACAAGCGGGAAATTGGTTTTTGTCCCTATAAATGAATGATAATAGTTTGCAACCTGCCCTAGATCCCTAATTCGCTTAATTGGTGATGTTTGGATTGTTTGTGATTAATGGATACTAATAACTTGAAATATGGTAATGTTGAATGTTTTGAATACGAAATGTGGTCCTAATTTTTTAATTAATTAATACATGTTAATTAATAAGCATCCCACTCGTTAAACTGCTAATCCACCAAATTCCGCTCGAGCGGGATATAGCTCTGCCGAGCAGGATTTATTGTTTCTTAAGTAATGTGATTTTTTTTCTATTTTGTGGAATATTTTCCGCTCGAGTACGTTACATGTGGCTTGATATCACGCTCGAGCGGGATTTTGATATTACGAGCGGGATTTGTTTTTTTACGTGTTAAATATTGTGTTGCGTTTGATTTTATTATTTGTATTTAATTTAAATTTTTATTCGTGCAGATTATTTTCAAGAGGCCCGACACTATTGACAGGAAGTCCACAGTTAGCACGTCGTACAGGCACAACGTTTTTGAAGACGTTGAGCAGACATTGATGGAGGTTGGGGGACAGGATCTCCTGGAGAGGTGACTTGCAGGTTGTTTTAGCCACTTTACATACTGGCAGCCGGGGCAGAAGTGCGGTATGGGCGTGTCACGTAGTGTCCCGGCAGATTTCGTCTCAATGGGGCCAGCCACACGACATGTGGTTTTATATCAACGGGGCGAACCTTCATTTTTCTCCTATGGAGTATGCCTTTGTTACCGGATTGTCATTCGGCTCGTCTAATTTCCGACCTTCAGATGAGCACGACTTACGGGGTGTGCAAGTGTATCGGCGATTTGCTAACGGCGTGCCGATTAGTGTGGGGGACCTCTTCAATTGGTTTTGCTAGATGCACGGTATAGATCAGAGTGGACAGTTGTACCTGCAAGTCGCGCACGTGTTAGTTTTGTATATGCTGCTGTTTGGTCTTGAGCAGAAGAAGTTTTTTGCGGATTGGGTGTGGAAGCTGGTGGACGATCTAGACGCATTTTCTCGGTTTCCTTGGGGCGCATACACGTATTTGCATCTGAAGCACTACGTGAAAAATATGCAGGAGATGAAAAGTACCACTTCTACGGTCCAGTCTAGGCTTTCCACGTTTGGTCGTTGGAGGTGCTGCCAGACTTAGCCACTGCAGTTGCGGTCATTGATAACCCGGATGCACGGCCCAGATGTCTTTGATGGAAGTTCAAGAAGATTCCGGTAATAGAGCTTAAGCCATTATTTTCCGCGCAGGTAAATTTTAATTTTTTCATTGTATGTATTTTTTTGTATTTGTTTATATAATTATTTTTGTGTTTGATAAATTTTTTTGCGCTGCAGGTTGGTCGATTCAACCCTTTTGTACCAGATGATTTTGAAATGGAGACAAGCTATTTCCGATCCACTCAGTTTCCAGATGCACTTGGAGTGACTTCGTAGTGCCGCGCAATGCGTTACGTGCAGGGGAACAGTTTCCCCATCAGCCACGCCCAGCTATAGTAATTGATGATGAAGATGAGGCGGAGAGACCTCCTCGCAGGAGAGCACGAGGTCGACAGAGGCAGCCTGTTACCAATGAGCAGCGGGAGGCGGAGGTAGAGGGAGAAGCAGAGGCAGAGGCAGAGGATCGCGATCCTGAGTACCAAGAGCCACCACGCCGTCGAGACCACGGAAAAACATGTTCATCAGGTAGGATCTTCATCCTCCAGTAGTGGGGCCGATCACGTCCTACGATCCAGTGATCAATGCTGGATTCCATCAAAGATTGCTTTATCAGAGGATCGCATTGTAGAGAAAGTGAAGCGGAGACTGTTCCCCAAGCTCAAATCTTGGATTGAGGGCTTGTTTGACAAAGCTCGATGTAAATCTACACGCCGATCCCCTGGACGTCAGCCCACCCCGTGGTCCATGCCTATACAGTCACCACGCCGCTCAGTGCGAGACCCTGCACAGGGCCAGGGCCAGGAAGACCAGTGCCGCTCCTTAGTGCGAGACCCTCCCAGAGTTCAGGGCCAGGAAGGCCAGCACTGCTCCTCAGTGCGAGACCCTCCCAGGGTTCAGGGCCAGGAAGACCAGCGCCGCCCCTCAGTGCAGCATCATTATCCACATCACACGGAGGAAGATACTTGTCCAGCTCGTCATTCCATGCAAGCAGAACGGTTTTTGTCGCCACATTGTCCAGCTCCTCATTCCATGTACGATCAGTACGGTACTTTTATACCCGATCCATCCTGACATTCAATGCAAGAGGGAAATAGCAATTTCAATGCATTGTGGGAGTCTCTTACCACGGTATATAATAATTTCACAGATATTAGAGTATGCATTGTTATGTTTTACGTAAGATATTGATATTTATTTTGTTTGTGTAGGGCCATGGACAGAGTTTTGAGGCACGTCTAAAAGAGGTGGCATCTCCGATCCATCCAGTCCCAATTAATCAGATACCAGTGGGGGAAGAGCAACAACAACAACAACAGTAGCAGCAACAGTAGTAGCAGTAGTAGCAACAGCAACAACGTCGAAGAGGGAAAATGATTCGGAGAGCTGCTGCAGCAATAAAGACGCCCATGCTTGCCCAAAGAGAACCACATCCACTTCCACCGGAATTGATGCAAGCGCTTGAACTATTTATGAGCGGTGATGGATTCATGGTTATTCCTGAAAGTGGGGGATTTGTAGGCAAGCACTGGTGGAGGGAAATTATGCTGACTAACGCAGACATAAATGTTGAGGTAAAGACAACATTATTTTATCGATTATGTTAGATTTTAATTTAATTCACAAACTTATGTTTTGCCTTGTAGGTCGTAGATTTGTTCATCTCTTACTTGAGAAAACGACTAATTGACCGAGTGCATGTGAAGCCCGGTGTGACAAGCACAAACACTGTTTTATTGGATTCTGATGTCTTTGTAAGTTCAATTTTATGAGTGTGTCTCGTGTCTTTCCGATGCACTTACGAGTGTATCTCGTGTTTATTGCAGCTTCAGCTCAGAGGTGATTGATTTAATAAGATTTTGAGCATAGAAATCGAGCGGGAACTTATTAGATCCTAGGGCACTTATGCTAACTATGAGCCTCCAGTGAGTCTACTATATGGAGCGCATGGAGCAATAGGAGTTGGATGACCGAGCTTCTTTGGTGCAACCCACGTAAGTGGACGCACTTCAACGTTTACTTTATAATTCTCTTACAAGTAATGATATTAATCGTTCGTTTGATGTAGATGATTGTTGTGTGCAATATTGACTTGCATTACGTGGTAGTCCGAATTGATTGCAAGAATTGGGTGGCTGAGCTCTATGACTCCACGTATCATTATATAGACCGAACCCCACAAGCGCGCCGACGCAGGAGCCTGGAGCCACTACTGAAGCTTTGGACTCGAGTTCTTACTTGCTCGTTTTACTGGAGGCACAACACAGTTGGAGCGGAGCCCGATGAGAGGCCCTTAACGCTCATGGTCATTTCAGCGATAGATCAATTCAAGCAAAAGGACAGTGTTAGCAGTGGTGTATTTGCAATGATGACGATTGAACGTTTAATTAGTGGTTCACCCTCTATTCCGTGGGGCAACACACACATAAAGGAATATCGGAAGAGGGTCGCCGCGGCTATATTTAGTATTTGTCGTGCACCGGAAGGAGTGGATAGGTACATATATAATTTAGAAGAGATGCGTAGATCGAATGCTGGGTGATCTCTTCTTTGTAATTTTATGTTGTATGAATATTGAATATTTAATTTCAAGCTTTTTAAAACAATTTGAGTAGTACTTTATATTAATTGAGTAATATTTGTTTGTTTCTAATATTACTTGATGAGTCTCACGAAACATACATTCATTAGAAATTTTGTAGCAATGGATGATTACAATGATGTTTTCATCCTAGATGTCGATTATGCATTGCACGAGTACGTCCATATTCATGACACACACTACATCTCCTACGTGGTTGGCTTTCTGTGGGAGCTCGACGCCAGCTCAGTCTCGGGCGACCTGGTAGAGGCGTGATTTTTGGAGGCTAGACCAATATGGTATCCACAGCAGTAGGAATAGTCCAATCTTCAATGTGAGGAACAGGATTTATAGGATTTTGATAAACGTCGCGCCAAACTTCTCGTGTGTAGTAATACTGAAGGTAATTATATATTTCATCACCATTTTTCCTGCAATTTTACATTAAAAAAATATTCGTATGAAAACATCAGTATTTTCAAATAAATAAAGGACAGAAGAATAAACGTGAAGTGTACTTACAGTATTGCAGCAATGGCATGAGAACAAGGGAGCCCATCAGCTTGAAATTCTATGCAAGTGCATGTTCTTGTGTCAAGGTCCACTTGATGCGGTCTTTTAGCATCACAGACATTGAAGATCGACCCCATGGCCCTTTGTGCAGTATACGTCAAACCCTTATTCATTCCTGCAGTCAGTTTGGCCGCCACGTTACTAGTCAGTACAACGTCATCGCCGTGAGCATCATTTCGTCTCTCTTCGAACCACTCCTCGATGACATGTCTGATTGCATCAAGCATTGAGCATATTGGCAACCGTCGTGCCCACTCCAACCGTCCATTCCAATTCTCGGCTGCATTAGATGTCAGCTGACTGTAACGCGACAAAGGACAGTGAACTCGAGACCACTTCTAGGGTCCGACACTTATCAATTTTTGGTAAGTAGCTTCGCTCTCTTGGCGGATCATGTCCATTGCTTTATCAAAATTGCTCGGCGATATGCAAATGCAGCTTTTAGAAACAATTCCACCACTGTTTTTCCGTAACAGTTAATCTTTTGCAGCAAGTAATAGTAGCATAAACCATGAACTGCATTCGGAAAAACCTCCTTTCACAGCGTTATCTATCGAGGGATGGGCATCAGACACAATTAATGTATCATTCAATTCTCCATACGCAATTCTAAATCGGCAGAGGAACCACTTCCAAGAGATATCATTTTCAATAGGTCTAACGCCAATCGCTAGAGGAAAGGTATGCTCGTTGGCATCCTTAGTGACAACGACAAACAAGATACCTCTATTCTTGGCCTTCAGATGAATGCCATCAATTGCAATCACATGCCTCATATTCAGTGGATAAGCAAGTCTACATACGCCGAAAGCTACAAACAAGTGTTCGAACTTCCCATCAATACCAACTTGCAAATCAGTAAATGTACCTGGATTCCATTGTTGTAGCATGTGAAGATAGCCTGGAAACATCCGGAAGGAATTAACATATTCTCCGTATATGCTTTCTATCTGTCACAGCCCCAACTCCCGAGGGACAGTAGAAGCCGGGGTACGACTAGGGGTTGGATTAAAGAAGCGGGGAAGAAGGGGGAATGAATAAGAATGAAAGAATAAACAGACATTAATAACAGAATGAATTACTATGAACAAGACTTCATTAAAAAAGAAAGAGTTGATCTCGAAGGATCACTCGAACAAGTTCTCAAAAAGAAACTGAGTTAATTGTACGGGTTTAGACTCAAAAGAAAGATACAATGAATCCAAAAAGAGATTGGATTTTGGCAGCGGAAAAACGTAAATCTGAATACAAGTTCTTATTCTAGTCATGACTTCTTAATTCAACATCAACCACCGCCGCTCCCGTCGCTCAACATGCACATTTTATAAAATATATGCAGGGCTAAGTACAAAAGCACTTAGTGGGCACGTTGTCGAAAACATAACATAAGTATAGATAAATCGGGCATCTCATTTCTGTAGCACACCGGGGTTTTTCAATAAAGGCCCGTGTCTACTAAACATTTTCACAATTTGGCTTGATCAAGCACTTTTCTGATAGATGCTACGTTCAATCTTGCCCAATAATTATCATCGTGGCTGGCCACCCCTCAACAGGATTTCACACACAACGGCTACTGTGTACACTAACTTTGGATAGCAGATCGGCTAACTCAAAGTCCGATCGTTTTAGTTAGCAAGTCGGCTAACTAATAAATGTGGATAGCAGGTCGGCTAACTCAGAAGGGTACAAGAGAACTCACATAAAAACAAATATTTCATGCTCTGATTATCACGTTTGAAACACAATTATCAAAGCTTGTAAACAAAGATTTTCGAGCATCGCTCATTTTAGTTTGTATATAGAAAAGCCCACCTGACTGATTACAGAACTATTAAACGAGCTTCCGTCTCTGGTCTTCCGTCCTATCCTCAGTGCTGACTTCCTCCTTTTATCGTAAATAAATAGACTTTAAGCAACTTGAACGCAATCGATAAAAGAAACAGGAAATCGAAACAGTTTTTTTAGTCTTTTAGACGTTTGCACTTTACTACTTCCTTTTGATTAACTAATAAACGAGACTTCAATCTCGACTACAAACTGACTTGGCTCACTACTCGACTCTCAGGTCAGTAAGTAAAAAGGGTGTCAATAACTTAGAACGACTTAAAAGTTCACAAGGAACGAAGTTGAAAAAGGATTCAACTTAGGAAACTAGACTTTGGATACTTACTGCCCAAGTCAGTAAGTTCATACAGAACAGAGTATACGAAAACAGGGTATCTAGTTTACTCTCCAATTTACGGATCTCGATTTCGTTAAGCGAGCTAAAAGTTATGACAGTTTCCGTGAAACGTCGCAAAACAGTGGCGCGAAACCCTAATGCTCGACAAAACTCGACGCACGATTCCCTAGGTTCGATTAATGCTATTCCACTTTTATTTTCACGAAATTTTCATCCCAAGACAGTCTACATACAGTATCCTTTAATCGGGTTCATATTCTCGACTTTTGATTAACAAACGACGAGCATTTCCTCGTCATTTCCAACTAAACATTTACTATACCAAAAACGAATTTCAATTTCTATTTCGTTCAACAACTTCTCGATTCTTAACTATATCTCATAACATCTCGTTTCTCGGATGGAAAAGTCGTTAACTACAATATTGTTCGTCAATCAATAATAATCATTATTATTAAAAAGGATTTCCTTATTAGACTTTTCTACCGGCTCTTAAACTCGATTCGTCGTCTCTTATTCAAAATCGAAACTTCTTAGAATTCGTTGAAACTTTACGGTCACGATCATTAACTATCAAGATTATCAAAGGTTCGAATCATAAACCTAAAACATTAGTAATGCTCGACTTATCGTCGATGGTTCGTCTCTTACTAAAAATCTTACGTTCTCCGTTTTTGTTCAAATTTTACAACAACGATCATCATCTAACGAGCATCACTAATATTCAAACCATATTATCAAAACATTATCGAGCTTCAACTTAACGACATGTTTCCGTCTCTTACACTTTTCGTTTTATTTTTAGAAAAATCCCAATTAAATATACAATCATCCTCATACATCGTATATCTCATTTCTATTAATTAATCGAGCATATCATATCATTTACTATATTAAATCATGCATTCTTCATCTCTTATGCTTCAACTTTTATTTTTAGAAAAATCTGAATTAAATCATGAAGTCATCTAACATCATATAGATCACAATTCTATTAATCAAACATCAAGAAAATCGAGCTACGAAAAACCCCTAAAATCCTAGAAATTTTCGGTAATTACATAAATGAAAGGGGAGTGATTTTCTTCATGATTCGATCCGTAGAACTCGATTCTAAACATCCTAGAACATGTATTAATCAAAGGACAACATTCTCTTCATGCTCCTATGTTTCGAAAAAAAAAAAAAAAGATTGGAATCAAGACTTTGTTTGGTTTATTTCGTAGGAGATATTTTTACCTTGCGTAATACGAACACGGAAATGGAATTGATCGGTAGATGGAGGACTTGTGTGCTTGAGAAGAGCTTGGATGTTGATGCTTTAATGGAGAAAAAGAGAAGAAAAAAAATGAGAGAGAGAGAGATAGGAGGCGGTAATGAAGAGGAGAAGAAGGAAGGGATGACTCATGCTATAGATACATAAAGTGATAAAAAATCTAACTAAAGAGTGGTGAGTCGCTAAGGACCGTTTGGCGTGGGTTTATTAGATAAAAAATATCTCGTTTCCGGCTTTAAACGACGATTAAAAAGTCGAGAAATAATTTCTTAGGTAGTTACGAAATTTGACAAAATCTAATTCGTCCGTTAGATTGGAAATAAATCACGTACTCGGAAAACCTAATTCGTATTTTTTAAATCCGAGAAAAAGTCGGGATTATACAGTCTAAAATTCGCCTGGAAAATCATAAAAACTAACTTTCTCCGGTGAACTCGTATCGAAGAAAAAATGAATGTAAATTCTGACGGATTTTAATTATGAGTTTTCGGACGAAAAATCTATCGGACACAAAAACCCTAATACAGTAGTCGTTCCACCGACTTCTGGAATTTATTTTCTGAAACGGATTTCACCGTAAATCTTAGAATCGAAAATCCTTAACTTAGACGTGCAAAGCCTTAATTATTAATGTTGGGAAATTTATTAGTATAAGTTTTGATGAATTCCAAAACCGGCTGACCCCAACCGAGTAGATGTTGCCAGAACCTAATGTTAGAATTTAGGCTCGCTGTTTGATCAAAGTTAAGATTTTATCTTTACAGGTCTCCAGCTGAAGATGGCAACAAGGCGTCACTCAGACAGAACATCAGTTGTGAAGAAAGACAACTGAGAGTTCATTTGTTCAGATGCAAACAAGGGAAAATCTTCAGAACATCAGTTGAGAAGGAAACCAACTGAGCATTCATCAGATGAGAAACAGTTGAAAGGAAGAGAACATCAGATGAAAAGGAAATCATCTGAGGGTTCAAACCCAACTGAGTAAATACAAGGAAGACAACTGAGTGTTCAGTTTCAGAACCTCAGTTATAGAAACCGAACAAGGAGTTCAACTATTTGAAGTTCAAAGTCAGCTGAGAGCTCGACAGATCGGAACATCAGCTGAAGATCACTCAGATGAAGGCCAAGACTTTCAACCGACAAACCGAAGTTGACTGTCAAAGATTTGAATTTCAAAAGGAAGTCACATGAGGGTTTGACCGTTCAGTCATTACCCCATCTGGCCCAACACAAGGCTGTCTCAGATGGAAAGCAGAAGAGCTCAGATGCCATATCGGGAAAGTCTGCAGAAATGAGAGACAAGCCATCGCTTTCAACCGATCAGAGATCAACTGCTCCTCCAACGGCTAGTTGATTCTTTCCGCCTATAAATAGAGGCATTCTCTCATTCGAGAGATACACAGAAGAGATAGACGACGAAAATTTAAGAGCTTTCACGAGAGAAATCAAAGCAAAAAGCAAATCTGCAAAATCATCATCTAAGAGCATCAGCAGCTGAGAGTTCCAATTTGAGAGAACATTAGTAGCTGAGGGTTCCTAGAGATCGAAACTATTTTTTTTTTTATCTTAGGTTGAGTGTTTATTCGTTCAAACCTTAGATCCAGCTCTCATTCGTGATCGAGCCGTAGTTGGAAATCCTACCCTTTCTCACACCCTAAAAAGTGTGCTAGGACTTTACTCTTCTTGTAATTGAGTAATCAGGTCGTCAAGTACCCGCAAACTTGACTTAGGCTGTTTAGTGCCCGGAAACTAAACTGTAATGGTTGCTCAGCCCGCGTAAGCTAAGTGGAACTGTCCAGAAGAACTTGGACTGAGGTGTGTGGACTCACATCTCCCCGTGGACGTAGGAGTTCTCTCCGAACCACGTAAATCTTGTGTGTCGTGTTTATTTGTGTTCAGTCTTTAGTTGCATATCTCAACTGATAAACTAACCGCATACAATCTGCATACTTTCACATCAACAGTTTTGGTTGTGACCAACTGTACATAAAAGCGTGAGCTTGTTTTTACGAGTACATTTTCCACCACATTCCGCACAGCACCACTCTTCCAGCTGAGGTTGTTTACTCAGCTGTGAGATCCTAACTGAGTCCTTTTACTCAGTTGAAGTTGATTTCAAGTGTTAAGTTTTTCAAAAGTTGAAAAATCCTAACTGGTGTATTCCCCCCCCCCCCCCATACACCAGTAACTCGTATCGGGACCATCAAGTGGTATCAGAGCAGTGGTTCAAAAGACTACTGACTCTGTTTCACGAGGTGTGAATTCGAGAATTTTTCTTCAGTGGTCAACTAAACAAATCTTTTCACGCTAGTGCATTCTTGCTCGCATTTTTGTCCTGTTTGTGCAGATGGACGTCAAGGACAAGATTGTAGTCATGTTCTCTGTTGTCAACTATACATCATGGAGAACTCGAATGAAGAAGATACTTCTGTCAAAGCATCATAGGATGCAACAAGTTCTCACATATGGACCAATCGTCATACGAGACAGAATACTTCGCACTCTCACAAATCCCAACGATGGAGATGCAGTGGTAGAGTATGTGGAGAAACAGCCAGAAGACTACACTCCGGAGGAGGCCAAAGTGAGCCAGCTGGATATCTGGGCTCAGAGCACAATAATGTCCACGGTTGGACAAGATTATCTGCCATGGATAGAGGAGTGTGAGACTGCAAAAGAGATGTGGGACATCCTGGCCTCGCTAAGTGAAGGAAGCGACGAGACAAAGGAAAACAAGTTCTCGCATGCATGTCAAGATTTCGACAATTTCAGTCTGCGACCTGATGAGACTATCGATCAGCTAGAGCTCCGGTTTATGGACATCATCAGAAGAATCCAGTCCATCTGGAAAGAAAAATACACTCTAAGAGAAATAAATCTCAAAGTGTTGCAAGCTCTACCGGCCGAGTGGGATACTTTCATAAATATCCACGAGAGCCGAGCTGACCTTGGTGAAATGGGAACTGAAAGATTGTTCTCAATCTTGAAAGGGAATGAGTATAAAGTCAACAGAAGGAGGTCGCAGCCCTCAAGTCAGACAAATAGAATTGAGGATGTCGGCTCAGCATCAAAGTCAGTGGCCCTCCGAGCTGACTACTCAAAGTCGAGATCGTCAAGGCCAACCAGATCGGCTGACACGCCTGCAAAGGAGCCGAGCAGAGAGGAACCGCAACAGAATATTGCATCGTTGTCAAAGAAGTTAGCCGATATGGATACTCGGTTCGGCAAATATAAACATTTCTATAAATCAAACCGAACTCGAGACAGTTCGAAGCCAGTCACCAATGGTTGCTTCGAATGCGGCAAGGAAGGACACTTCAAAGCTGACTGCCCAGACCTCTCAAAGAAGGAAAGAGAAGCACTAAGGGCCAAGCAAACTGCAAAGAATAAGGCCATGGTAGCTGAAGAGGCAGCTAACGATATGGACACTGAAGATGAGGATGATCTGACCTCTACCAACAAAGTCATCAGTCCGAATCAATGCCTCATGGCACTTGGAACCGACCAAGATGATATTAAGGTACAATCTAATCCTGCTCGCTTAAAATCTTCCAATTCTTCTAACCTGCAGGAATCTCTGAGCGATGAGTGGAACCCTCATGGAATGATTTTCAAGAACTCAGTGAGGAACTACATCAGCAGTCGGTTGAGTTTAAGAGTCTTCAAGCCCAGTTCGCCAAGCTTGAAGATTCCTTAACCGAAAAGGACGATCTGATCAAGAGACAAGCTGAAGAAATTGACCAGCTGAAAAGTCAACTAAGTACAGCCAACCAAACTGAAGCTTCAACCGATGAACAGTTGAAGGAACAGATCAAGGCACAAAACGAACAGTTGAACAAGCAAGAGGCTCAGATCGACCAGCTGATGAAGACATCAGATGCCCAGACAGAGCATATAGCCGGTCTTCTCAAGGATCTTCAAACTGAGAAGGACAACCTGACAAAGCTATATCAGTCATCCGAGATCATTGAGAATCTCATCAGATACAGACGGCAAACGGATGATGTGTCTGGACTCGGATACGACGTGGCAAAGGACACTGGAATTCCACCAGCTACTTTCACCAAGGCTGAGGAAGTCATGGTCGCCAAACCTAACACAGTTGAGTCTGCAACTGAACAAACACCCTCACAACCGACAAAGACAACTGCGGCTGAGAAAGGCAAAGAAGCTGCAGATGGAGCACCAATGAAACAGTCGGTTAAGTCTACAACCGAGGGGGAATGTTCCAAGACTCAACAGAGGAACCGGAGACGTCGGAGTCGCAATCAGAACCAAGCTCAAAATCGACAACATAACCAAGCTCAGAACCTACCGAGCTTCAACCGACATAATCAACAACGGTTCCATCACCACAACAACCAGAGGTTTCAATAGAGTCAACCTATGTGGAACAGTTACGACAGCTATGGTTACTCATGCCACAACATGAATCAACATCCGGGCATGAACATCTATCGTCAACAGCCAGTGCAATGGAATCAGAATCAGCCAAAAAGATTCCACAATGGCGTCCGACCTCACAGACAAACTCAACAGGATAAGAATCGCCATCAAAACAGGGGGAAAGCCTCACCTCCTAAAGCCCAACATGGGAGAAATCTAACTCCTTCCAAGAAACAGAACATCACTACTAACAACAAGCCTAAGGATAACCGAGGTATTGTTATAGTTGATGATGAAGGAAAAGTAATTTGGAATGATAAATCCATCCAAGTGTACAGAGAAAAGCGACGCACAGTTCTAGGGGGAACTGGTTCTAACCCTCCAGGACCCAACTGAAATTGGGGACCTAAGCGAGTTTCTCCTTGCAGATACAGGAGAAACAGCTGAGGAAGAAGAAGGCGTCTACAACAATGTGGGTGATGGATAGTGGATGCTCGAAACACATGACAAATCTGAAGGATTTGCTTGGAAGTTTCATGGAGAAAGAAGGTCCATCAGTTACTTTTGGTGATAACTCAAAAGGTTATACCAAAGGTTACGGTACCCTTGAAACCCATCATGTTTCAATTTCTAATGTCTCTTATGTTGATGGATTGAAGCATAATCTGCTCTCCATCAGCCAATTCTGTGATAATGGTTTCTCTGTCAAGTTTGATGCACAGGGTTGCAGAGTTAAAGATGTCGGATCAAAGCAGGTGATATTGTTGAGAAATCGATCTCCAACAGGGAATGTATACTACGCTGATTGGAACAGCAGCCTCCTTGACACTTGCCTGTTATCAAAGAGCAGTTTGGATGTGAGCTGGCTGTGGCACAAAAGGCTCAACCATCTGAATTTCAAGACGATGAACCGACTCGCCAGACAAGAACATGCAAGAGGCATACCTAACCGGGTGTTTTCAACAACACAGTGCATGCCAGCTGGGAAAGCTCGCTAGAACCTTCTTTCGGTTGAAGTCAACTCCCTCAACCGACCGAGTGTTGCAGCTGATCCATATGGATCTCTTCGGGCCAGTTACACCAAAAAGCATTAATGGAAACGAATATACTTTGGTTGTAACTGATGACTACCCAAGATATACGTGGACCATCTTCATGCGCCACAAGAGTGAAACCCGAGATGAGCTGCCCAAGCTGATGGATCGGATATCGAACCAACAAGAGATGAAGATCATATCTATCCGATCAGATCGTGGAACGGAGTTTCTAAATGAAACCATCATTGAGTATTGCGAAAAGAATGGCATAACACATCAGACATCAGCCGCACGTACTCCACAACAGAATGGCGTAGCTGAGCGAAGAAATAGAACTCTGAAGGATGCAGCCACATCTATGTTAGCGAGCTCAGCACTGCCAAAGAGATTTTGGGCTGAAGCAATCAACATAGCATGCTACACTCAGAATCGATCTCTTCTCACCAAGCGGTTGGGAAAGACGCCCTACGAGCTGTGGAGACGCAGAAAGCCAGATATTTCGTATTTTCGTGTTTTTGGATCTAAGTGTTATATTCACAACAATGGGAAGACTCAGTTGAAAACTTTTGATGCCAAAGCTTCGAAGGGCATATTTCTTGGATATGCAGCTCGGATCAAGGCATATAGAGTTTTCAACAACAGCTCTCGTGTTGTGGAAATAACACCTCATGTTAGCTTTGATGAATCTACCTTTGAGTACAGGGAACAGGTAAAGGAACAACACGCGGATCCAGCTGTTCTACCAGTTCTCACCAGATCGCAAGCTCTTCGGGAAAAGAACCGAGCTTTACCTCTAATATGGGCAACTGAGGATGAGGATCCATACTCCTCTGAAGATGAATGCGAAGACCTCAGCTCGTCCCAAGGGGGAACTTCAGCTGATGCCCCTCCAACTGCATCAGCATCCGATGCCCAACCGAGCTCAGGTCAAACTATTGTTAATGTTGAGTATCCAGACTCAACAACTGATCAATCACCAGCTTTGAAGATTCCAACTCAAATTTCTGAACAGCCACAGTTGGAAGAAGAAGGAAGACGCAACTGAAGATGGTATGAAGTTCATTCCACCGATGACATTATCGGAAATCCAACCGAGGGTGTGCGCACACGGAGCAGAGTTGCAAATCCAGAATCAACCGAGGAAGAATCCGACACTTATGCCCAATATGCTGAGGAATTGGCAATACTAGAAGAGTTCGAGCAAGTTGGAGATGTTGCCATGATTTCTTGCTTTGTAGCTGATGTTCCAGAACCGAAGAATGTTGGAGAAGCTCTCAACTGTGTCCACTGGACAACAGCCATGCAAGAAGAGTTGAATGAGTTTCTACGCAACTGTGTATGGGAGTTGGTAGAAAGACCCAATGGTGTCAAGGTGATTGGACTAAAGTGGATTTTCAAAAACAAGAGAGACACCATTGGATTCATTGTCAGAAATAAAGCAAGGTTGGTAGCTCAAGGATACTGTCAACAAGAAGGAATTGACTTTGAAGATTCCTTTGCACCAGTTGCAAGGCTGGAAGCCATCCGGATCTTTCTAGCTTATGCCGCACATCACAAGTTCAAAGTATATCAGATGGATGTGAAATGTTCATTCCTCAATGGAGATATCAACGAAGATGTATATGTTGAACAACCTCCTGGTTTTGAGACTGGAGATGGAAGAGTGTACAAACTGAAGAAAGCTATCTATGGTCTAAAGCAAGCACCGAGAGCATGGTATGACACTCTTTGTAGATTTCTTCTGGACTCGGGGTTCAAACGAGGTTCAGTTGATAAAATACTGTTCACCATCAAAGTTGGAGAAGATATACTTGTCGTGCAAATTTATGTTGATGACATCATTTTCGGGTCCAAGTCGGAGGGGCTGTGCAAGAAATTCTCCGATCTTATGAAGGAAAAGTTTGAGATGTCAATGATGGGCGAGATGAATTATTTCCTTGGATTACAAGTGAAGCAGTCACCTGAAGGGATTTTCATCAACCTGTCCAAATATACAAAGGAGCTCATCACCAAGTTCGGATTGCAGACAAGTAAGACAACGAAGATCCCTATGAACACGAACTGGAAGATTGAACCAGGAGCTGAGGGAAAGCTCATTGATGCCAGCCGGTATAGAGGGATCATCGGTTCGCTGCTCTATCTAACTGCCAGCCGACCAGACATTTCATACGCAGTTGGAGTGTGTGCTCGTTTTCAAGTCCAACCAAGAGAAGCACACATGTTGGCAGCAAAGAACATCATTAAGTATCTGAAAAGAACTGTCAATGTTGGGTTGTGGTACCCAACTGATGACAATATCCAGCTGACTGGATACTCAGATGCCGACTTAGCAGGAGATCGGTTGGATAGGAAGTCTACTTCTGGACACTGTCAATTCATGGGAAACAAGCTGGTTTCATGGTTCTCCAAGAAACAAGTGTGTGTTGCTACTTCGACAACCGAGTCAGAGTATATGGCTGCCGGAAGCTGTTGCATGCAAGTATTGTGGCTGAAGCAGCAGCTGAGAGATTATGAAGTCTCAACTGGACAGGTTCCCATTCATTGTGATAGCTCGAGTGCCATAGCTATCTCTCTAAACCCTGTTCACCACTCTCGGACTAAGCATATCGATATTCGTCATCATTTCATCAGAGACCATATTGAGAAAAAGGATGTGTCCATGGAGAAGATCCCAACTGAGATTCAGAGAGCTGACATCTTCACCAAACCTCTTCCTGAAGCCCGGTTCAAGATGCTGTGTGATCTTCTAGGACTTTTGGATCCGAGCTAAAAACTCATCCAAGCTAAAGAGTCATCCGAGCTGATAAGGATCCAACCGAGCTGAAGAGTCGGATATCGACTTAAGGGGGAAGCTCAGATGATGGAGGAATCTCAGATACGAATTGCCAACTGAAGACATCAAACGTCCGCTGAACAGATGAACTTGAGTCAGCTGATGGTATGCTGCAACAATGGAACAAACGTCAGCTGAACAGACGAACTCGAGTCAGCTGATGGTATGCGGCAACTGAGGAATTCAACTAATGAACACAGCTGATTCAGACATCAGCTGGCAGGTATCATTTATGACTGAAGGTGTTATGATATTAAATGAGAATGTTTGAAATAAATTCAAACATTCCTGAACATGTCAGCTAGACTAAACAAGCCATCATATCGCATTTAATGTAAAGTCTGGCTGAACATCTATAGCCTTACTTTATAGTGCGACTGGGCTGACACCTCAAACTATTCACCTTCTCACTCGCGCGCGTGGCATATCAGTCAAAATTACTCAACAGTCGCGAAATCACAGCCGTTGATAAATACGCGCGATTTAACCCCAGCCGTTGATTTTATCCGAGTCAAAGATTATATAATACGGCAAATCAGGAAGTGATCCTTACCTTCTCTTTTCGGGAATATCTTTACTCACTATTCATCATCTTCTCAAATCTTGTTTCGCCATTTCCAGTAAAGTCTTTCGCTCTTTCTCTGCATATATATCTCCTCGAGATGGCGCCCAAGTCAAAAACTTCTAAGAAGATGGCTTCCTCAGAGCCTACAACATTCCAGGAATCATTCGACATGGTGATGTCGAAGATTCATTTCGAACAGATATTATCCAGAGCGGCTCTCTCATCGCCTGAGCTCGCTCCAATCGCCGCCATCCTCTCCGACCACCATCTGCTTGATTGGGCCACCCTCTCTTCGGCCCTGTTGCTCAGGAAGCAGATAGTACATTTCTACCGGAATCTGCAACGAGTTGCAAATGACGGGCTTGTCACGATCATCCCGTGCAAGCAACGCCACAGAACCTCCCGGACAGTAGAAGACTCCGCTGTGGAGATAAAGGTGTCAAAGGAGCTGGAGAAGCTCATCCCCTAGAAACCGTGAAGCCACAGATGTGGTGGGGAACTTTTCTGACAAGGAAGCTGATGCCTTCCTTCAAACCATTCTTCTTGTTCCCGAACCATTGAAGGGGAGCATGCAAAGGACAAAGTTGAAGCTGGAGCACCGACTTCTTTTTTATGTAATTTCCAAATGCATCTTCGCATATGGTGGAGCCTTCGAGGACATAAGCCGTCCTAAGCTCAAGCAGCAGAAGGCCCTGGAAGAGATGCACCAGGTCGACTGGTTGGGATATATAGAGAGCCAGCTGTTGTTGGAGAAGCAGAAGATATCCGAGATAACAGCTGAGTCTGGACAACTGCTATTGAGTGTCAAGGGGACACTCAACTTCGGGACAAAGATATCAGCCCTCATCCTCCAAGCGACACAGGGTCTGCCGCTGACATGGGAAGGAAGTGAGGACACTCCAGTCAGCAAGCTGTCGCTGTTCCCCTCAGCCAAGAAGGCCAGGGATGTTGTAGAAGCTGTCTACACCCCCAAGGGTGTCCCCAAGCCAGCTGTGGAGTCAGCAGCTCGCCATCCTTCGAGGACCAAGTCGGCGAAGCGCCAGCAGGAAGAGGTAGCTGAGGAGGAAGAAGACGAAGAGGAGGAAGAGGAGGAACCTCTGCAGAAGAGGCCAAGGATAAGGATCATCCAGCCAGCGGCTCAACCATCCACAACAAGTCCAGTGGTGGTCAAGCCGGCTGAGGCGAAGGAATCAACCGAATCCAGTCAATCGGTTAACCCAGCTGGGTTTATTCTTCAACCTCGTCAGGAGGACGTGGCTGAGGAGGCAGGTGGAGACGTGGAGATCCAAGTGGTGGATGCCAGGTCCTCTTCAGATGACTCTTCTTCATCTGAGGAGTCCCACGACAGTCGGTCTAGAGCTGATGCCAGCCAGGTTAATCCACCTGTGACTGAAGAAATCCTCCAGCCAGCCAACTCTCCATCCAAAGAGGATCCGGTTCTCTCAATTGGTCCTCAGTCAGATATTCCAAGCCTCTCGCTCGATGCCAACGTTGTGACCACTTCTTCGGCCAACGTTGATGAAACCATCGAACCCTTAACCTTCGATATTGACCCCCCTCAGATCGATGAAGAAGCCAACCGCCAGGCGATCCTGGCTGAGTATGAAGGAAGACTCAGCTACTGCTTCCGTAAGCTGATTGGTATGTTCCCCGAGGCAACATCGATGCCCATTTTCTCTGTTCTCGGGATGGAACTTCTATACCAGTTCAGTGTCATATTCAGCTACTGGTACGTAAAGGAGGAGACCCTCAGGATTCACGGTTGGGACAAGTTAAAGATCGAAGAGTCCAACCTGAGGGAGTACTTCGACTACCAGAGCCTGGAGGTGGCTTACAACCAAAAGGTGGCTGTGCTCTGACGACGTCTGGACAAAAGCATCCAAGAAGGGACAGACACCAGGGAGCTGTGCAACAACCCTGAAGCTGTTCACTTTCTTGATGACATGCTCGCCAAAAATGCCTCCTGCATGGACGACGTCGACGCAGCTGATGAGGCGGCCAAGAGAGAAGAAGACAAGCTCAAGGCCTACCTCGCCAGCCGATCTGCCATGGTTGTCCCGGAGTCTGCTGCCCAGCCACAACCACCGCTTATGCCCGGACCCTCCGATCAGCCAGCTCTCTCAACCGACGCCATCTGCGAGCTGATCTCGGAGAGGGTCAACCAGCTGAGGACGGAGATGCTGTCCAAGATCCAGCTGGGCAAGGAGGAAGAAGTTGACAAGATACAGCAGCAGATGGCAGAAAATGCCAGCTTGAAGAATCAGCTAGAACACCTCTCCTCTTCTCTGCAGCACAAGTTCGAAGATTTCTCCACGTCTTCCAGCTCAGAGGTCTCGGCTCTAAGGAAGGCTGTTCAGAGCCTCAGCTCGGATTTCAACGTGTTCAAAGTCCTAGCAGACTCAGGACCAGGAGTGGATGGCTCAGTTCGCCTCTTTTCGAGCTGAGTTCGTCTCCCTCCACAAAGAGGTCTCTGCGACTTTTGCAGCTGTGCAGCGAGCTGAACAGGAGCGCCAAGACCTGGAATTGGCGAAGAAGGTGGAAGAGAAGGACGCTATTGAAGAGCTGTTTTCCCGCATTCAACAAGCTGAAGCCAAGTTGACCTCTCTGGATGGCACTATTGCCACCCTTTTGGATGATGACAAAAAGGGGAAAGACAAGGAGCCAGCAGCTGGGGATGGACGAGGGAAAGCTGCTCTCCAGCAAGGAGAAGGAGTGCCAGCTGAAGCTGAAGGGTCGCAGCCCGAACTGGAAGTCTCCCACGACCTCGTAGCCGAGCTCGCAGCCGAGCTTGATGCAGAACTTGAGGGGATATCTGTTGAAGACTGCATTGAAGCTGCCAAAGCTATGGGGGAGTCAAAGGAGAAGTACTTGAATCCCTCTTGGATCAAGAAGTTCGCTGCCGATCAGGCCAAAAAGGTGGCCAAGTTCGAGAAGGAGCTCGCCAAGGTAGAGAAGAATGTCGACAGAAACAAAGCCAGCCGGAGTGTGCGAAGAATCAACAAGCACCAGATGAAGGATGAGGCTAGAAAGTCGACGCATCAGCTGCAGAAGAACGCTCCACTCCCGTCTCGGTACCCACATGTTGACAAGTGGATGAATGCTGAGTGGAACGATGACTGGGAACAGTTCAAGCATGAGTTCGTCAATGACTTCTATTACAGGAAAGTCTACTCGACTGAAAACCCAAGGCTAGCATTCAAGGAAGCCCTGTGGGAACTCAGATCTGGAGACCCTGGAATGTTTAGTCAGTTCAAGCGAGCTATGCTGAATGCTTAGCTTGATCCCAACACTGTTCCAGTTCCAAAGAAGTGCATATACCGCCCTCCGATGATCAAAGGCACGAGCACGCCAAATAGAAATGCGATCTTGGCTGAGGCGAGGCAAGTCTGCAAGGAACACGGCGTCAACACTGGGATTGAGTCGGAAGCGAAGAAGGAGATCTTCAACCGTATCTTCAGCAAGTACGGTCAACAGTATTTCTGAGCTGTCAAAGTTTTTGAGCTGATAATGTTTTTGGATGTTGTAGTTTTTGGAGCAACTGTTGTATCTTTCTATGTTTTGCGCTTAACTTTGTAACCTTCAGTTGTAACAAAAACTTCAAAGTAAATAATACGATTCACCTTGATGAACAATTCCTCATTGTCCAAGCTCTGAATCACAAAGTCTTTTAAATACCATGTTATAACTGTACTAACCCGTTGATGTTTTATCTTATAGACTGTCTAGAATTTCAGCTGAGATTTTAGGACAGTTAGAGAGGATTAGATCAATAGTGGTTTAAAGTTGTAAGAGGTTTTGGCATCATCAAAAAGGGGGAAATTGTTGGGAAATTTATTAGTATAAGTTTTGATGAATTCCAAAACCGGCTGACCCCAACCGAGTAGATGTTGCCAGAACCTAATGTTAGAATTTAGGCTCGCTGTTTGAGCAAAGTTAAGATTTTATCTTTATAGGTCTCCAGCTGAAGATGGCAACAAGCCGTCACTCAGACAGAACATCAGTTGTGAAGAAAGAAAACTGAGAGTTCATTTGTTCAGATGCAAACAAGGGAAAATCTTCAGAACATCAGTTGAGAAGGAAACCAACTGAGCATTCATCAGATGAGAAACAGTTGAAAGGAAGAGAACATCAGATGAAAAGGAAATCATCTGAGGGTTCAAACCCAACTGAGTAAATACAAGGAAGACAACTGAATGTTCAGTTTCAGAACCTCAGTTATAGAAACCGAACAAGGAGTTCAACTGTTTGAAGTTCAAAGTCAGCTGAGAGCTCGACAGATCGGAACATCAGCTGAAGATCACTCAGATGAAGGCCAAGACTTTCAACCGACAAACCGAAGTTGACTGTCAAAGATTTGAATTTCAAAAGGAAGTCACATGAGGGTTTGACCGTTCAGTCATTACCCCATCTGGCCCAACACAAGGCTGTCTCAGATGGAAAGCAGAAGAGCTCAGATGCCATATCGGGAAAGTCTGCAGAAATGAGAGACAAGCCATCGCTTTCAACCGATCAGAGATCAACTGCTCCTCCAACGGCTAGTTGATTCTCTCTGCCTATAAATAGAGGCATTCTCTCATTCGAGAGATACACAGAAGAGATAGACGACGAAAATTCAAGAGCTTTCACGAGAGAAATCAAAGCAAAAAGCAAATCTGCAAAATCATCATCTAAGAGCATCAGCAGCTGAGAGTTCCAATTTGAGAGAACATTAGTAGCTGAGGGTTCCTAGAGATCGAAACTGTTTTTTTTTTTATCTTAGGTTGAGTGTTTATTCGTTCAAACCTTAGATCCAGCTCTCATTCGTGATCGAGCCGTAGTTGGAAATCCTTCCCTTTCTCACACCCTAAAAAGTGTGCTAGGACTTTACTCTTCCTGTAATTGAGTAATCAGGTCGTCAAGTACCCGCAAACTTGACTTAGGCTGTTTAGTGCCCGGAAACTAAACTGTAACAGTTGCTCAGCCCGCGTAAGCTGAGTGGAACTGTCCAGAAGAACTTGGACTGAGGTGTGTGGACTCACATCTCCCCGTAGACGTAGGAGTTCTCTCCGAACCACGTAAATCTTGTGTGTCGTGTTTATTTGTGTTCAGTCTTTAGTTGCATATCTCAACTGACAAACTAACCGCATACAATCTGCATACTTTCACATCAACAGTTTTGGTTGTGACCAACCGTGCATAAAAGCGTGAGCTTGTTTTTACGAGTATATTTTCCACCACATTCCGCACAGCACCACTCTTCCAGCTGAGGTTGTTTACTCAGCTGTGAGATCCCAACTGAGTCCTTTTACTCAGTTGAAGTTGATTTCAAGTGTTAAGTTTTTCAAAAGTTGAAAAATCCTAACTGGTGTATTCCCCCCCCCCCCCATACACCAGTAACTCGTATCGGGACCATCAAATTAACTTTTTATTTTAACGACGGATTAAACATCCGGGGTATTACATCCTACCCCTCTAACAAAAAATTTTGTCCCGAAATTTGCATACCTTCATCGAAAAGGTAAGGATACTTTTCTTTCATCTTTTCTTCGAGTTCTCACGTAGCTTTTTCTTGCCCGTGGTGATTCTATATTACTTTTACTAACTGTACTGACTTGCTTCTTAACTCTCGCACTTTTCGATCCAAAATCGATTGCGGTCTTTCACCATAACTTATCTCATGCTCAAGATCAACGTCTTGCTGGAGGATTACGTGTTTAAGATCGAACACGTACTTTCTCAAACGAGATACGCAAATATAAATAAACATTCCATAGACTTGGCAACACGGCCAATCTTATACACATAAAAACTATCTTTTTCAAGATATCAAATAATCACATAAATCTTTGTCTAAGCTTATACTTGACACGAATCTAATGATTCTCTTCAACGGAGAACCCTTAAGAAAACTTTATCTCCCTTTTCGAATTTAAGTTCTGATCGGCTTAAATCACATAAGACTTTCATCTTCTCTAAACTTCTTTTATTCAGACTCGAGTCTATCGAACGATCTCGATCATTTCACTGACCGTATCTGGTCCTAGGTTCTTTCTTTCACCTACCTTATTACAATAAAGTGGCGATCTACATTTCTTTCCATACAAAGCCTCGTAAGGCGCCATTCCTATCGTCGCCTGATAACTGTTATTGTATGCGAATTCAACTAAATGTAAGATATCTTCCCAATTCGCGCTTCAATCCAAAACTACCGTTCTTAACATATCAACGAGTATCTGAATCATTCTCTCGGATTGTCCATCCGTCTAGGGGTGAAAAGCTGTACTAAAGTTAAGTTCGATTCCTAACTCTTTCTGCATCGTGATCCAAAATCTTGAAGTGAATTTGGCATCTCTATCTGATGTTATTGACTTTGGTATTCTGTGCAAACATACAATCTCACGGACATACAACTGTGCTAACTTCTCTGACCCGTAGGTAATCTTAATCGGTAGAAAATGAGCTGATTTGGTGAGTCTATCAATAACTACCCAGATGGCAGTGTTTCCTCTTCTTGACTTAGGCAAACCTGTCACAAAATCCATAGCTATATCCTCCCATTTTCCATTCTGGGATACTTAATGGCTGTAACAATCCGTATGGTCTTTGGTGTAGAGCTTTCACTTGTTGACAAACCAAACATCTTTCTACAAACGAGGCAACGTCTCGTTTCAAACCGTTCCACCAAAATTTCTTTCTTAAGTCCTGATACATCTTCGTACTCTCTGGGTATGCTGTTCATGGCGTATCGTGAGCCTTACTCATGATATCGTTCTTCTATTTGTCGTTATTAGGGATATAAGGTCTACTTTTAATTAAAAACGCATTATCTGGTACTTCGAAATAACCGTCTAGTTTATCTGTTCTTATCCTTAGTCATAACTTCTCAATCGACTCGTCCTTTCTATGTGCACTTATAATTCTTTCTTGTAAGTCTGGTGTAGCTACTAGTGCCGCTTATTTGGTTTGTTATTATTTCAGGTGCATCGAGCACTTCTAAGCCCCTTTTCTCAAATTCTCTTACAAGAGTTTCTTTCTCAACAAAGAGACATCCTAACTCGGTTGGAGTCTTGCGACTCAGCGCGTCGGCTACAACGTTTTCTTTTCCTGGGTGGTAATTGATTTCGCAGTCATAATCCTTTACTAGTTCGAGCCATCGTCTTTATCTCATGTTTAATTCCTTTTGCTCGAAGAAGTACTTTAAACTCTTATGGTCCGTATAAATCTCAACCCTAACACCATAGAGATGGTGTCTCCAAATCTTCCGCGCATGCACAACGGCTGCTAGTTCTAAGTCGTGGGTTGGGTATTCAATTTCGTGAAGTCGGAGTTGTCGTGAAGCATAAGCTATTACCTTTTCCATCTTGCATCAAAACACAACCTAATCCGTTCTTCGAAGCATCTATATAGACCACGTATTCCTTATTCGCTTCTGGCAAAGCCAACACTGGTGCCGTGGTTAACTTCTCCTTGAGTGTCTGAAAACTCTTCTCGCATTCGTCCGTCCATTTATACTTGTTTTCCTTCCGAAGTAGTTGCGTCATAGGTCTAGCAATCGTTGAAAATCCTTCGATGAATCTTCTATAATAACCGGCTAAACCTAAGAAACTCCTAATTTCGTTCGGACTTGTCGGCGATTTCCAATCGTGCACTGCCTCTACCGTGGCAGGATCCACCTCAATGCCTTCTGCTGATATGATGTGTCCAAGGAACATTACTTCCTTTAGCCAAAACTCGCACTTACTGAATTTGGCGTAAAGCTTCTCGGCTCTAAGCGTTTTTAAGACTATTTTCAAGTATTCCTTATGTTCTTCCTCATTTTTGGAGTAAATGAGAATGTCTTCGATGAATACTAAAACAAATTTGTCTAAGTATGGGTGAAAAATTTGATTCATGAGATCCATGAATACTGCGGGAGCATTAGTCAAACCGAATGGCATAACTAAGAATTCGTAATGGCCATATCTGGTTCGGAAAGCAGTCTTAGGTATGTCTTCGGGTTTGATTTTCAATTGATGATACCCGGATCTTAAATCTATCTTCAAAAAGACTCCTGCGCCCTTAAGCTGAGCAAAAAGGTCTTCTATCCTTGGCAAAGGATACTTATTCTTAAGGGTAATCTTATTTAATTCACGATAGTCTATGCACATTCTCGTAGAACCATCCTTTTTTCTGACAAACAAAACTGGTGCTCCCCAAGGTGAAACACTCGGTCTAATGAATCTAAGGTCTAACAATTCTTGCAGCTGGATCTTAAGCTCTTCTAATTCTTTCGGCGCATGTTCCTTATAGAATGGCGCAGTTAATAGATAATTAATTCATCCCATGGGTTTTTATCTATGTCGAACATTTTATTACGTTCTGATTGCTTGCTATGATCTTAAAAAAGACCCTAAGTTAAATTCTATGTTCGAGAAAAACTAAGGAAGTGACGATAATTTCTCCTAAGGCGTGGTTATTCTTATTTTATGATTAGCGCACTCTGGTCTTACTCTTATAGTGTCGACATGCACTAGAAATAACGAATGTAAGGTTTTGGTATGAGGTAGAAGAATGACAAGGTAATTAAGAAGTTCGTCCTATACCTGCCAATTTTCCCTTGCCCTTATTGCGCGCATCTTGTTCGATCGCGAATGCCCTAACGTTTTGTTGTTGTTGGTCGTACTGTTGAAGCTGCTGCTGCAGCTGAGCCTGAATCGCCCTCAAAGGCTGGGGCTGTCCATACTGATTTTGTCTTGCCGCTTGCATCGGTTTCGGGCATTCTCTCCTAAAGTGCCCCTTTCTGCCCACAGTTGAAAGCAACTTCCCGAGTTTGCTTGGCAGTTCCCGAAGTTTACCCTATTACACTTGGGACAGGCAGGAACGGCAGCTCTTTCTCGGCTGTTTCCTCCCTGGTTATTCCTTCGTTGCCCTTGTGGCTGACCTTGCTGATTCGATCCTACTAGTTGCATCGGGTTTGGACAATTTCTTTTCACGTGTCCTTTCTGTCCACATTTAAAGCAAACACCAGAGTTCGCTTGACAGACATCGTAGTGCATCCTATTACACTTAGGACAGACAGGAACGGTAACCTTTCCTTGATTATTGTTTGTTTATTGCCCCTGCTTTGATTGATTATTCTGATTTGGCTGCTGAAAGCCTTTCTGATTTCTTCTCTGGTTCCCATAGCAGCCACTGTTATTTCTTTCTTCCCATTTCCTTTTTCCTTTATAGTTGCTTTTGTTGTTAGGGAGGGTTTTGAACTGGAGCCTGGGTTGGTATTGGTATGGATGCTATACTCTTTCTTTTATCCGGCACAACTGTCTCTATTTCTAGGACTCGTCCTAGTATTTCCGTATAGCTCAGTCCCTCGTGACTGGCTAATGCTAGTCCTAATTTATGTTTAAGTTCTCCACAAAACTTCTTTGCTATTTCCTCTTCGGTATCCACTTGATCGGATGCATACTTATCATAAAATGCCTCTTTAAATTCTTCCCAAGTAATTGGAGCCATTTGCTCTGCCAGCATAACTTTCTGCCTAGCTTTCCACCAGTAATCAGCTGGTCCGGCTAGTTGAAACGCAACACATGAAAGGCGCTCTTTATCAGTATATTCTAGAAGCTTAAAGATTCTTTCTATAGATCGTACCCAAAGCTCAGCATCGCTTGGGTTACTGGATCCATTAAAAACAGGTGGATTTCTTTTGAAGAATAAATCCTTAATGTTACGATGTTGTGGAGGTAGCGGGAGTGAAGGGGTTGCTTGGTGTTTTTGCTCTTTTTCGCTTCCATGTTGTCCTTGACCTCTACCAGGTCCTCTAAAACTACCAGGTCCTCTTCTGGTGTTAACTACTTTCGGCGGCATTTTTGAAACTATAGGAAACAAGAATTTTCATTAGCACTTTTGCTTTTAAGCTTTCGCTCACTCACTAAACCCTTTTTTTTTTTACTTAAACAAGTTCACGGAAAGGAAAACTGATAATAGCTTCGATACTTGGCTCTTTAAACTTTTAACTTCTCGGTTAAACCGGAATATTCATCTAAATTTTTTTCTTCTAATCGCGCTTAGAAGAAACTTTCACAAGATTTAAGCCCACTCTCGGGTCATCATATATATATTATATACACATCAAAAAGAATATTAGTTTTGCCTCCAACGAAGACTTATACAAAAAGGTTTAGACTGCGACGAGTCTAAACTAGGCTAACTGCCTATCTATGTACGGGATGCACTAGCATACTGCATCTCCTGTACTTACTGGAAGTACTAGAATGGAAATGATCCCAAAACTTCGTATCCGTTTTGAGTACTACAAAAGGATAGTTACTGATTAAACAATTTACAAGACAAAAGGAGACTTCTACTACTACTACGCGTCTAAGACGCTCTGCTCAACAAGCTTGTAGTCGAGTCACTACTGCCCTCTACGGCCTGAAACTCCTCGGGGTCCCCCTCCGGATTCTCGTCCGGATCCTCCTCAGAATCTGTACCAAAGACGAGCTGAAGTGCCTCGTCAACCCTTAAAGTAGTGTCGTCCAAAAGTGTAAGTGGTGGTAGTGAATGCACGTCTGAAACTGTCTTTCCCGAGTCTGAAACCAAGTAGTCCAAACTGGTCTCTACTGTCCTCTTCTTTGGAGGCAGCAGGTGCTCGGGAGGTGAACTAGACTCGTATTCCTCTGTAGAACGGACCCTGGATGGTCCTGCCTCAAACTCTCCTCGGAACCCTCGCCAACTCTACACAGATCTCCTCAAGTGGTCTAAATGGGAATGAAAATTCTATCATAGTAGCAAGCCCCGTGCCGATCTTCAGGTATCCTGTCTCTGGAATTAACTCCTCACTGGGTGAAAGGACTAGTGGTAACTCTAATGGTGTGGCCATCTCCGGATCCATGTTCAAAGACTCTGTCTCTGGCTCTTGAAAATGATGGTAGGGGTGGTGCTCCTGAATGGGAATTGACACTATGAATCTGCTCTGAAAGAAACGCTCGTGTACAATGAGAGCGAATCCTGAGAAATCTCCTATCGGCTCGGTGTCATTAGCCGAACAGTGCGAGGAAGTACCAAGACACATCATGTGCCCATCCGCGCCATTCATCTGGTAGTCGAATAATCAAGTCTGCTATAGCCTGACGCTGTGTAACACTGTGTCGGGCTGCATGGTAAACTGCTGAAAAGTTACTAACTATCTGTCCAATGTCGTTATTTGGGTCTGCCTCGAAATCTCGATACTCATCCAGTATCTCATCTGCCCAAGTATGCTGTGGCGGGGATTGATTCTCCTGAGTCATGTCACTAGTAGAAGCCATCCTATAAGGTTTTTAGGAAATACGGATCAGTAACTGGTAGGATAATAACTTATCTAAAAAAAAAGTCTTAAATTTACAATTAGAATACCCCATTATTCAAAATTGCAATACTTAACAACTTAACCTTAGCTTATCTTATCCATCTAGCAATTTCAAGAAATTGCACTCAAATACTTTAAATAAAAAAACAATCTGGGATTTTCTTTCTAATTTTTAACTTAGACTTCGTAGTTTCCCTCAAGAAAACTCCTAACCAATAAATGCATATCAGTTCTCATCATTAGAAAGAAATATTCTTAATGCCACATTAAAGTGGATATAAACTCCTCTCGATACTTGAACCTTGTACTTATCGTATTCTTCATTCATTTAATAATTGTGAAATAAATTCCAAGAAAATGGAATATAAGTTGGAGAATAACTTTAGAACACAAGTTCTAGTCGTCGTTGGAATCGAACAATCGTTGGAAATTAGCTAAAATTCGTACTCGATTCTTAACAATTACATCAAATCTGTTTCAATGTCGGGGAAGAGTTAACTTATTCATCCTTATTCTTCTTATTATTCTTTATTTTATTTCCTTAAAAGGAAATTCTTACGGCTTTCATTTTCAAAAACAAGTCGACTCCAATGAGTCGGTTGTTCATGTCACTTTACGCAGGTGACATTCGTTTATTTGTTTTGATTCCCTTTATTCGGCCCTTTCCGATCCGATCGTTTCTTGGAAATTTTGGAACCAACGCTTCTTAGAACGTCTATGTTCTCAAAGAATCGGGAAGGCCTTAGAATTCGTCTAAATTCTCATGCCAAACAAGCATCTTGAAATAACAAAAGAAATTACAACTCACATAATTTCACATACTTTTGCATAAAAAAACATTCATGCTTTCACATAGTTCATGTAATTCACAAAGTATAACTTTTATACTTTAAATCAAATCATACTTGGCATACTTAATCTCAAGTTCTTGCATACTTATTCTCAATCATACTTTCATACTTAATTCTCAAATTTCTTCTTGCATACTGTAATCAAAAATTTCTTTTTAAAAGAAATCATACTTCTGAAATTCTTTCCTTACTTTTCTTCTTTGATTGAGTCGACGTAGCGGGTGGTTGAGTTGTCGTCTACACTCTTATACTTAGTGTTACGACTTAACTTTACTTGAAAGAAGACTCGGGTATAGAGTATATACAAATACTCTATCTTACTACTGAAGAAATTCGTATGCAGAGCAGAAACGATTGCTCTGATACCACTCTGTCACAGCCCCAAATCCCGAGGGACGGCAGAAGCCGGGGTGCTACTAGGGGTTGGATTAAAGAAGCGGGGAAGAAGGGGGAATGAATAAGAATGAAAGAATAAACAGACATTAATAACAGAATGAATTACTATGAACAAGACTTCATTAAAAAAAGAAAGAGTTGATCTCGAAGGATCACTCGAACAAGTTCTCAAAAAGAAACTGAGTTAACTGTACGGGTTTAGACTCAAAAGAAAGATACAATAAATCCAAAAAGAGATTGGAGTTTGGCAGCGGAAAAATGTAAATCTGAATACAAGTTCTTATTCTAGTCATGACTTCTTAATTCAACATCAACCACCTCCGCTCCCGTCGCTCAACATGCACATTTTATAAAACATATGCAGGGCTAAGTACAAAAGCACTTAGTGGGCACGTTGCCGAAAACATAACATAAGTATAGATAAATCAGGCATCTCATTTCTGTAGCACACCGGGGTTTTTCAATAAAGGCCCGTGTCTAGTAAACATTTTCACAATTTGGCTTGATCAAGCACTTTTCTGATAGATGCTACGTTCAATCTTGCCCAATAATTATCACCGTGGCTGGCCACCCCTCAACAGAGTTTCACACACAACGGCTACTGTGTACACTAACTTTGGATAGCAGATCGGCTAACTCAAAGTCCGATCATTTTAGTTAGCAAGTCGGCTAACTAATAAATCTGGATAGCAGGTCGGCTAACTCAAAAGGGTACAAGAGAACTCACATAAAAACAAATATTTCATGCTCTGATTATCACGTTTGAAACACAATTATCAAAGCTTGTAAACAAAGATTTTCGAGCATCGCTCATTTTAGTTTGTATATAGAAAAGCCCACCTGACTGATTACAGAACTATTAAACGAGCTTCCGTCTCTGGTCTTCCGTCCTATCCTCAATGCTGACTTCCTCCTTTTATCAGTAAATAAATAGACTTTAAGCAACTTGAACACAATTGATAAAAGAAACAGGAAATCGAAACGGTTTTTTTAGTCTTTTAGACGTTTGCACTTTACTACTTCCTTTTGATTAACTAATAAACGAGACTTCGATCTCGACTACAAACTGACTTGGCTCACTACTCGACTCTTAGGTCAGTAGGTAAAAAGGGTGTCGATAACTTAGAACGACTTAAAAGTTCACAAGGAACGAAGTTGAAAAAGGATTCAACTTAGGAAACTAGACTTTGGATACTTACTGCCCAAGTCAGTAAGTTCATACAGAACAGAGTATACGAAAACAGGGGATGAATCTTATACAAAAAGAAAGGTACGGGTATCTAGTTTACTCTCCAATTTACGGATCTCGATTTCGTTAAGCGAGCTAAAAGTTATGACAGTTTCCGTGAAACGTCGCAAAACAATGGCGTGAAACCCTAATGCTCGACAAAACTCGACGCACGATTCCCTAGGTTCGATTAATGCTATTCCACTTTTATTTTCACGAAATTTTCATCCCAAGACAGTCTACATACAGTATCCTTTAATCGGGTTCATATTCTCGACTTTTGATTAACAAATGACGAGCATTTCCTCGTCATTTCCAACTAAACATTTACTATACCAAAAACGAATTTCAATTTCTATTTCGTTCAACAACTTCTCGATTCTTAACTATATCTCATAACGTCTCGTTTCTCGGATGGAAAAGTCGTTAACTACAATATTGTTCGTCAATCAATAACAATCATTATTATTAAAAAGGATTTCCTTATTAGACTTTTCTACCGGCTCTTAAACTCGATTCTTCGTCTCTTATTCAAAATCGAAACTTCTTAGAATTCGTTGAAACTTTACGTTCACGATCATTAACTATCAAGATTATCAAAGGTTCGAATCATAAACCTAAAACATTATTCATGCTCGACTTATCGTCGATGGTTCGTCTCTTACTAAAAATCTTACGTTCTCCATTTTTGTTCAAATTTTACAACAACGATCATCATCTAACGAGCATCACTAATATGCAAACCATATTATCAAAACATTATCGAGCTTCAACTTAACGACGTGTTTCCGTCTCTTACACTTTTCGTTTTATTTTTAGAAAAATCCCAATTAAATATATAATCATCCTCATACATCGTATATCTCATTTCTATTAATTAATCGAGCATATCATAACATTTACTATATTAAATCATGCATTCTTCATCTCTTATGCTTCAACTTTTATTTGTAGAAAAATCTAAATTAAATCAAGAAGTCATCTAACATCATATAGATCACAATTCAATTAATCAAACATCAAGAAAATCGAGCTACGAAAAACCCCTAAAATCCTAAAAATTTTCGGTAATTACATAAATGAAAGGGGAGTGATTTTCTTCATGATTCGATCCGTAGAACTCAATTCTAAACATCCTAGAACCTGTATTAATCAAAGGACAACATGCTCTTCATGCTCCTATGTTTCGAAAAAAAAAGAAAAGATTGGAATCAAGACTTTGTTCGGTTCATTTCGTAGGAGATGTTCTTACCTTGCGTAATACGAACTCGAAAATGGAATTGATCGGTAGACGGAGGACTTGTGTGCTTGAGAAGAGCTTGGATGTTGAAGCTTTAATGGAGGAGAAGAGAAGAAAAAAAAAATGAGAGAGAGAGAGAGAGATAGGAGACGGTAATGAAGAGGAGAAAAAGGAAGGGATGACTCATGCTATAGATTCATAAAGTGATAAAAAATCTAATCAAAGAGTGGTGAGTCGCTAAGGACCGTTTGGCGTGGGTTTATTAGACGAAAAATATCTCGTTTCTGGCTTTAAACGACGATTAAAAAGTCGAGAAATAATTTCTTAGGTAGTTACGAAATTCGACGAAATCTAATTTGTCCATTAGATTGGAAATAAATCACGTACTCGAAAACCTAATTCGTTTTTTTAAATCCGAGAAAAAGTTGGGATTATACAGTCTAAAATTCGCCCTGAAAATCATAAAAACTAACTTTCTCCGGTGAACTCGTATCGAAGAAAAAGTGAATGTAAATTCTGACGGATTTTAATTCTGAGTTTTCGGACGAAAAATCTATCGGACTCGAAAACCCTAATACAATAGTCATTCGACCGACTTTTGGAATTTATTTTCTGAAACGGATTTCACCGTAAATCTTAGAATCGAAAATCCTTAACTTAGGCGTGCAAAGCCTTAATTATTAATTAATTTTTTATTTTAACGACGGATTAAACATACGGGGTATTACACTATCGCTGCAAGCCGTGCTCGCAGGGCCAAATCATAACGAATGGTGAACCCAAATTCGCTTTGCACCTCTGCCATAATGGCCTTTGGCTCTATTATTTTACACTCCCTTTGTATTTTCCAAGCAACGTAGGCTGCAATCACATTCATGCAAACTTTTCTACGACCAACACGTCCTAGCTGGCGTGTGCATGCATGATCGCCCGTAAACTTGGTAATTCTCCAAGCCTCTGATCTTTTACTTGATCTTGCTTTAAGCTTGAACGGACAAGATTCCATACGCCCGCATATCCATCTGAAGACGTAGGCCATCAGAGGCATCAACTTTGTATTCTGCTCCAATCTCCATGTGCCACAAGCCTGCTGCTACATTTAGAGCTGGTTTACTTTCAAAAACAGAACCAACAGACAAATCACCATCTTCTAGCGGGCCTTTTTTCATGTACAACGATTGAATTCGTTGCATTCACGGGAATCACTGGAACTAACCAACTGCCTAGATCAGTGGCTTCGTCATTTTCTTCACCGCGAATCCATGCTTCACGCTCCAACATAGCTGATTCTATCATGGTGTCCTCTATCATCTCTTCGGACGCATCACTGTCGGTTTCCAGCTCATAGTCTTCATCCTGAGGACCAACTGCCTCTTGATCTTCGTCATCACCATCTGCATCTTCATCATCGCCAGAACCATCTGCTGTCTCTGGAACTTGAGTCGACGTGGATCCGAAATAATGTGTGGATGTCGATGCATAATTACCCAGCGGGGTATACATCATCATCACAAAAAGTGGAGGAAACCATCTGTCTTTAGATACGATCCATTTCTTCATAATAATCAGCATCAACTCTGTCAAGTATACGTTCGTGTATTGGTGAGTTACCTACACAGTTGCAGCTGGCTGCGTCGCGCACAAATGATAAAACTCATCATCGGTGCTTAATGGGCACTTTACAGTACGTCCTCTCTCATTCTTCGACAGATAATGCAACTCGTACTGTGTCCTGAAGGAATTTGCACTCAATTGACAATCAATGATGTACCTCAGGCCGGCGAGATTTCTTTCGACATCTACATATTCATATCCGCCCGAGTAAGTACAACCAGACCATGTTCCTCCATATTTGATAATAAAATAGTGATCCATCTACACAGAAGTATAAACACATAACAATTAGTAAAAATAACACAAAAATATGAAATCCCGCTCGCCAACCACAGACATTTCCCACTCGAGCAGGATCTAAATTCACGAGCGGGAAGTACTGTTTTCGAGCGGGAAATGATATATGTAGATCTATAATTTTTTTGAGTCCTAATATACAAAATCCCTTTCGGCAGGACTAAATCCCGCTCGAGCGGGATTAAAATTCACGAGCAGGAAATGTCACGGCCCAAATCCCGAGGGACGGCAGAAGCCGGGGTGCGACTAGGGTTGGATTAAAGAAGCAGGGAAGAAGAGGGCTAATTAACTAAACATACATGAAAAAGACATCATTAAACCATGAATAAGACTTGAATATAAATAAGAAAGAGTTAATCCCTAAGGATTACTCGACAAAAGTACGATAAAGAAGCTAAATTCATATTTACAGACTTAGACTACTGAGTATTGTTCAAAAAGTACATCTCAAAAAGAAATTCAGAGTTTGGCAGCGGAAGGGTTCTAACTATGCATCCTATACTTTAACTCAACATCAACCGTCGCCGCTCACCATCGCTTCAACCTGCACATTTAGAAAACAATGCAGGGCTAAGTACAAACGTACTTAGTGGGCACGATGCCGAAATCATAATCATAAATATAGATAAATATGGCATTTCATAAACGTAACACATCGGAGTTTTATTGAAAGAATCCGTGTCTACTAAACATTTTCTGACTTTTTCTCATAAATCACTCGCGCGAGCATTTTTTGACTAATGTTACGTTCAATCTTGACCAATTCTAATTCACCGTGGCTGGTACCCCTCAACAGGATATCACATACACCACAGGTTACAAAGTGCACTAACTCTGGAAAGCACTTAGCAGCTAACTCAGAGCCGATCGTTAGTTAATCTAAAAAGACTAACTCTAAATCTGGAAAACATGAATGTTGACTCAGATAGGTACAAGAGAACCCACATAAAACATAAAACAGTTCATGCCATAATATCACTTTGAAAACACAGATATCAAAGCGATAAAGAAAGATTTTTCGAGCATTGCTCGTTTTATTTTGTATATAAAAGCCCACCTTGATTTACAGAACTTAAAGCAAACGCTTCCAACTTGGGATCTTCTGTCCTTTCTCTATAGTTGGCTTCCTCCTTCATCGTAAAATTGGCTTCCTCCTTCATCGTAAAACAAACATACTTAAAAACGGATCGTAAAGATAATCGATTAAAGAGAATCGAAGAAAGTTTTAGTTGTTTTATTCTTTAGGCATTTGCACGCTTACTAGATTCGTTTTACTTAAATGGGAAACGAGACTCGTACCAATCTCGTTTAGAACTCAGAAGATCTCATACTCGACTCTCGGGTCAGTAGAGAAGATATTCGATGTCTTAATACGACTTTAAAGATTAAAAGAAACTAAGTTGGAAAGAAACCAACTTAGGCGATTTACATTTTAGTTCATTGAACGATTTATGAAAATTCCATCGTTTATTACTTTTTTAATGAAAGGATAAGATATAAGATCTCGACTGGTTTTCATCACTCAAGGTCCTGTACTTGACTCTAGGGTCAGTAGGGAGATATTCGTTAGATAAAACGGCTTAAACGATTGAAAGAAATTAAGTTGTGAACTAAACAACTTAGAAAACAAGAAACTGAATTTTCACTGCACAGTCCAGTAACTCTGGAGTCTGTCCAGAATAGAGGATTTGGAAACAGGGGGTGAGCCCTGTACCATTAGAAAGCTTAGGAAGTCTAGTTCGCGCTCCAATTTACGGATCACAAAACCGATAAACGAGCTGGAAGTTATTACAGTTTCCGGCGAGGGTCGCAAAACTGCCGCGAAAACCCTAATTGCTTGATAGGTTCGACGTATAACGTTTTAGGTTCATTCTAAGCTCTCGCTATTCAATTCTTTTAGAAACTGGACTCTCAAGGAAGTCATCACGTACTTCCGTACGTGACAAACTCCTTCTTAAAACTCGCTCAAAAGCACGACGTTCTATACGTCGGATTTCAACTAACAATTACTAAACCAACAAAAATTCAAAACGCGTTCTAACTCTCGACTATAACTATAGCCCATATTATATCAACTCGAAAGCTTATGACGTCAACTAGAAAGATGTTCTAAATTTAATCATAAACAATAATATTAGATTAGAATTCTCATCCGACTTCTCGATTATTAATTACAACTAAATGTTCGTCTCTTATACGATTTTCAAAAGTTGTCGGATTCTATTCAAATTTTACGACGTTCAACTACGTCTAACGTGAATCATTTTCATGCATGCAAACATATCATAACATCATTATACTTCAACTTATAAGGTGATCTTTATCTCTTATGTTTCATTAAACATTTTTAGAAAATTCTCAATTAATTTCTATAATCAATTAACATTATTTGCAACATAATTCCATTAACAATTCATCACTTAACATCAATACATGGAAACCCCTAATCACTTAATAAATTTCTGTTTTTATACATATGTTAAGGGGATGATTTTCTTCCCCAATTAACTACATTTATTTACTAATCAACCTCTTATAACAACTATTAATCACTTGCAAAACAATTATCAACTAACATGCATAAAAACCCCTAAATTCATAATTCAAACCCTAATTGTCTTTCACAAAAACATAGGGCTTTCAATTCTTTTTCATTCTAATCACTATTAAACATCTATTAAACAAGAATCAACCATCAAAAGAAGAAGAACAAAAATCCTACAAAATGCCTAAAAATTTCGGCATTAACAAGGTATTAGGGTTCTTATTTTTTTGTTCAATTTTAATCCCTAATTATCATATCTAATACTTCTAATTTCATTATTCCAAGATCAATACATCTATATCACCACTTCTAATATTTCGATCAAAAAGGAAAAAGAGAAGAAAAGAAATCTAATTGGATAGAATTGTGGAGGAAAGAATTACCTTGAGAATTAAGGAAAGAAGTGTAGAGTTTGAGTGGATGGATTGCATCAATTTGCATTGAAATTGCTAAATGATTATAATGCCGGCGGTTTTATGAATGGTAAAAGTCATAACTGACTTCTAATATCAAATCAACTAATACTGTCAACCCGAGCAATGCTTGGATATGAAACTTTATAATTGTAGTGGGAAATATAATGGTAACTACAAAGTCATCAAACATATCTCCAAAAATTATAACTATCAAATTACTTGTCAGACTTAGTATTCAAGCAAGCCCTAATTTTAAGTTAAGTTTAGAAGACATGATACTAATGTTGTGACTCACAAATTAACTAAAATGTCGAAAGATTTTCCTTCTACGTATGTGTAGGATAAAGGTCTAATGTGGAGTGTCTTCTCGTTGTTCCATGCATTTTATGAATAAAAGTCGGTGACTTTTTTCCTACAAAAATCTGTTTATATAAAACAAAATTATATTTAGCACTTAAAAATATAATATAATATTAGGTGTGGTATTTATATTTTATATTTCATTGTCTTCAAGTGTCTAACTTTCATGGGGAAATATGTATTGTTTAGATTTTGGCCGTGATGTACAGATGCATATAAATTAATAACAATATTAATTTATCTTAGCTATAATGTTATTTTACTACTATCATTTTCCAACTTATAAAGAAATAGCATAAAAACACCCTTGTATTTCCGTTATCCCTCCAACAAAAATCTTCCTAAAATTCAATCGAAGTTCCTATAACAATCTATCTTCTTTAACAAAGACGGACATGATCTCTTCTTCAAATTTAATTACAATTCAATCTTTCTCATTTATAAAAAAACATTCTACATTAAATTTGAAAGGAAGATTCGAGATGGGGAGATATATTCTGCATTTTGGGAACCAATCCTGTTAGATTATTAGTGAGAAAAAAAAGAAGATGCTGGTTTTGGTGTTTTAGGATTAAATTCTTTCAATCGAGATTTTTGCTGATTGATTAGATATCTAATTAAGAGAATTCATTGAATATATATATAAAAACTGAATTAGGAGGGTTGCATAACAAGATAGATATTAGCACCACACCTATAGGCTATAGATACCATATCGTGCAAAAATAACTATTTCTAATTAAAAATGGGATGGTAAAAAATGATTAGAAGTAGTCAAAATTTAATTGATTGCATATTCTCTCTACACACTTTTATTTTAATATTATATATATATATATATATCATTATATTACTAAAAGAAAAATGATTCTTGCTTTGAAAAAATCCTACGTAGCACCCCTTTCTCTATTCATATTTATCTAAATTCTCAAATTTTTGAATTTTTAAATGTAAAACAATAGATTTTAAATATCTATACTAGAATCTCGTGTCCCACATCGGTTTCTCAATGAAACTCCATCTATTGAAAAGCCTATAAATACCTAGAATTAATGTGTATTTTTTCATCTTTTGCTCCACCAGTTTTATTTGGCCAATTTATTTATGAATCGGCCGAATAAATAACTCCTATATTTATATAGTTTAATTCAATTTAATTTAGTCAATTTATTAATTGGCCGATTAGATAATTATTTTTATTAGGGAACCAATTTATTAGTTGACAGAATAAATTATTCCAAAATAGTTTGGATAATTTATTGGTTGACCGAATTAAATTTGGAATAGTCTAATATTTTTTTATTTAATTTGATAAAAAAATAAGTAATTTCTAATTTGTGAATTAATTAGGTAGACGAGCCAATTCCTAACTGACGGGTACCTCAACTCGGGATCCCACGTGACACATTTTCATTATTTATTCTTATTAATTTTAAAATTTTCATTTTATTCATTTTTTTCATGTATTTTCTAAAATCTAGAATAGTCATAAATTGTGCATTTATAAATCAAAATCGTAGTCAACGGGTCAATTCTGACCTGGAACCGTGGCGGTAGACGAGCCAATACCCAACCGACACTCGAGAAATTTTTCATTTTTTGCTTTTTTCCCATGTATTTTCTAAAATCTATAATCGACATCCATGAAATAATTTTTACGTTATTTGTAGTTGGGTTTCAACTTTGCATAATTTATAATTTTAATTTAATTTGATCAATTTATTAATTGACAGAATAGATAATTATTTTTTGTAGGAGTTTTATTTGGCCAATTTATTTATTAATTGGCCAAATAAATAACTGCTATATTTTTATAGTTTAAGTTATTTTATTTTGGTCAATTTATTAATTGGCCGAATAGATAATTATTTTTATAAGGGTACCAATTTATTAGTTAACAGAATAAATGATTTCAAAATAGTTTGGATAATTTATTGGTTGATCGAATTAAATTTGGAAATAGTCTAATATTTTTTTATTTAATTTGATAAAAAAAATAAGTAATTTTTAATTTGTCAATTAATTAGGTAGACGAGCCAATTCTCAACTGACGGGTACCTCAACTCAGGATCCCACGTGGCACATTTTCATTCTTTATTCTTATTAATTTTAAAAGTTTCATTTTATTCATTTTTTTTCATGTATTTTCTAAAATCTAGAATCGTCATAAATTGTGCATTTATAAATCAAAATCGTGGTCAACGGGTCAATTCTGACCTGGAACCGTGGTGGTAAAAGAGCCAATTCCTAACCGACACTCGATAAATTTTTTATTTTTTGCTTTTTTTCCCACATATTTTCTAAAATCTTAATCGTCAATCATGAAATAATTTTTACGTTATTTGTAGTTGGGTTTCCAACTTTGCATAATTTATAATTTTAATTAACGAATATTACTATACGATTAAGGACGATTAATGAATAGTACAATAATTATTTTTATTAAATTTTTGGATCAAATTCTAAATAAATTTTATAAATTACGCACTTATAAATCACAGTCATGGTCAACTCGTCAGTTCCGATGCAGAATTGTGGCTGTAGACTAATATACAGATTTTTTTCAGAAAGGAACACAAATGACTAATTTAATCAAACATTGTAGGAGTTTTATTTGGCCAATTTATTTATTAATCGGCCTTATAAATAACTGTTATATTTTTATAGTTTAAGTTATTTCATTTTATTCATTTTTTTCATGTATTTTCTAAAATCTAGAATCGTCATAAATTGTGCATTTATAAATCAAAATCGTGGTCAACGGGTCAATTCTGACCTGGAACTGTGGCGGTAGACGAGCCAATTCCTAACCTACACTCGAGAAATTTTAATTTTTTGCTTTTTTTCCCATGTATTTTCTAAAATCTATAATCGTCATCCATGAAATAACTTTTACGTGTTTAAACAAGTACGAGTATTTAAATTTCAAACAAGTTTGAATAATCCTAGACACATCATCTCAAATTGTTTTATTAATCGTCTCCGTTGGAAAACGTAGAATATGTAGGAAAATTGGCAGAAAATTACTAACGATTTATCAACGAGTCAATTCCGACCAAAAATTAAGAATCGTGCACGTAGATGAGTCAATTCAGTACTTGCGGGACAACTTTTTTTTAATATATATAATTTTGAACTCATAAAATTAAGGATATTCATGGTCAACTTTTATCTTATATAATTGACTAAATAATTTTATGAATCACAATCATTCCACATAAAGTTTTGTAAAAAGGAAAAACTGCCAAGTATATAGTGAAACAATTCTTGAAGTTCTATTTTCAGTTAAAATAGTTATTCTCGAAGCTGTTATAAAAGAAAACGAATGTCATCATTTATTTTTCTATGAATATATTTAGAAGATGATTATTTATATAATACTACAATTTATAATTAAATTTTTATTTATTAAATATTGTGTGAATATTTTTGGAATATAGTTATGTATATAATTAAATATTAATTTCAGGTAAAAAGAAAACAAATGTCATCATTAATTTTTTTGTGAATATATTTGGAAAATGATTAGTTATATAATTTAAAATCAATATTGTAGTCAATAGGCCGGTTCCAGGTCGGAACCGTCGGGGTAGACGGGATGATTGTGAAGCGGTGGTTTAACTTATTTTTTTATCTTAATTTTGTGTTGAATTCATAATGTGGGTCATTTAGGGTCACTTTCATCTTATAGACAATTTTAACATCTATAGTATTATTCGCTATCTATATATCTCTTCTCTCTCTCTCACTTCCCGCTCCTTTTCTTGCCTTTTTTTCTTAATAAAAAGCTAAAAATTTCAGCTTAAGAGTCGATTTCCTTTGAGAGAGAAATATATTTTTGCGCATATCGATTTTGTAGAAGAATAGATCTTTAACAATTATCGAAAGTAATGAATATATTAGTTATAATTTTTAACAAACATAATTATATGGGTTTGAGACGTAAACATGTGGTAAAATTACTTTTTAATTGAATTTGAGATGTGTTCAAGGGATATAAATTATAAGCGAGTTTAGTAGATTGCATAATCGAATTATTTAACGCTAAAATAATTAACAAATAATATTTATTTTAATCTATCACATATTAGTACTATTTAATAATTGAATAAAGATATCCGGCCACACTGTGGCCAGCCACACGCGTAAAAAAAAGAAAGTTGATTATAAAAATGGAAATAATCACATTTTTCCTTTAGGGTTTATGCTTCCCAATTAGGGTATATTTTCATTTTAAAACCTATATTACTATTTTTAGCTCGTGTGGTTGGCCACAGTATATTCGAATATCATTACCCTAATTGAATAAAGATTTTTATAATTTCCCGTCGAAAAATCGACGGGTTATACGCTAGTTAATATATATTAAGCCATAAAAAGTTTAATTTAAATCTATGTATTGGAAATTATATGAGCCGACGCAACTTACAAATACAATTAAACAAATATAAAGTTCAATTGAATTGTAAATTAGATAGGTGGGCCGAGCACTGCACAATCGAAGGTATGTGTTCCCGTTTACTCTCAAACTGAAAATTTTATCAATAATAAAATACATATAGAGGCGATATGAAGTTCATATTTGTTCCTCAATTTCTTCAAAGGCTTCCAAGAGTGCCTTGTAAATTATTTTGACATAGTCCCCAAGTTTGTTCAAACATGAAATGCTCCACTTGCAAATTAATCCATATTTGCACTCAAATAGGAACATACCCCTTTCAAAAAAATACCATTAAAAATACACAGGCATAGAAGTATAGCTCAAATACTTGAATGAGGCCTGTTGCACACCATGTGACAGCGCGTGGGGTTCACGCGCCTGTTTTTTTTTTTGATTTTTTTTTCTGAAGTGTCCTAATAAGTGTTTTTCAGCGATTTTGTTTGTGTCACAACATCTAATTATTTTTAAAATTATTTTTCATTTTTTTTTAATTTCCAGAGTTTTCCTCATTTTTTTGTTTGTCTCTTCGTTTTTTTTTTGTTTGCCGCTTCTTCTTTGGTCAAGATGCGAGCGAGGGAAGGCGAAGGCCTCAGAGCGAGCCGAAAAAATCCAAATTATTGCCCGACGATTATCCTTATATTAGTAATCGGAGCAAAGGCAGAGCTGAAAAAAAAAACTTAAAATTGAGAAAAAAAAATTGAAAAAGAAAAAAATATTTTGATCGGGTCAACGGGTCAACCCGGATTGACCGGGTCAATCCGACCCCGATCCGATTGCTTGCCATACAGCAGGTTGCGTGCAAGTCTTTCTCAAAGTATAAAGTATCAGCTAAAGTCCAACCCGCGTAACAAAAATATCAAATGCGACAATGAAATATAGAAATGTTTGATACGGCCAATAAAGGATAAAAGGGCCGAGTCCACATGCCGAATTGACAATTCCACAGATTGGACCGAAATCATGTTGGTATTTAAAAGTGGCACGGTCCAATAAATTGGGCTAGGCTATATAATTTTGTCAGTGAAAATATTTCGGCTGAGACTAAATTTCTCATGCATAAAGTTATATTTGAGTCGGCCCACATTTATATCTATTTTTGTAGGGATATTTTGGGATTGGGTTCACTTTGATGGTTCTAAATTGTAAAAAGGTATATTAGTTAGCTATAGAGCTCACTCAATTCTTTTTGTGCAAAGCTTGGAGAATGTTGAAATATAACTTCGCAATCGCGTGCAACCCTCGATGGTGAGTGAATATTGGTCGTAGATGGAAATGTAGTGCCTCGCCTCAGCACGTGTCGATCCTCTCCGATTCGAGTATCGGTGTAGTGCAACGCGTGATGAAATTGTTTAGCTATAGGATTGCTTAGACATGGTAGAAATGATTCTAGAACATTCCGATTGAAAAACATAGGAATATCTTGGTCATGAACTCTAAGATGTTGTTAGTTCGAGGAATTTAACGATATCCTCTATTACTGTCGAGCTACAAGCCTATCTAGCAATTGTAAAGATTTGACTTTACTAATTATGGAATCGGGGTCTTAGAGTTGGATTAAAGGCGAGCTCGAGTTAAAAGCTACTTAATTATGTTATTATTAAGATCGAGCTACAAGTCTATCTAGCGATTGCAAATATTTGACTTTACTAATGGAATTGGGAAATATTTATTAATTTATGATTTAACCTTAGGGCAAATGATTATGTTCGACTTGATTAGACTCAATTACTCAATGAGATGCATAACTGATTAGATAGAAAATACTTACATGATGAAATTCGATATCCATGTTCCCTTAGAAGGCGAAAACTGAGAGCAGCGATGTACATATCATCGTTATCATTGCAAAAATCTTCAAAGTTATGGGAATTTTTTTTTGCAGATTTAGATCAATCTCCTCCTCAAAATGATACTCAATGCCTAACCTTTTGTAATGCATCCACCATCTTCAGTAGCCCTACGACGTCGTCTGATGCTTCCTTTAGCCCCCTTTTCACTTCATCCTTTAGTTTTTCAACCAATTCTTCTCCACCACCCTACGTCCCTCAACATTCTAGACGTATTAGCATGAAATTGAGTAGAGCTGTCAAATCAACCATGTATATTATATTCGAAAAAGAAACTTTGATTCAATGTGCTAGAATGGACGTGCCCGACCCAAAACTCAAGCTCGTGTACTAGCCCATATGGACCCATACTAGTCCGGGCTTTAGACCGTTTTGTTGGCCCAAAACGTTACACCAGCTAACCAAGCCCAAAAACCATAGTGGGTCAACAGGTCCGGCCGAGCACTTTGACACCTCTACATAAGAATCATATTTCTTGATTATATTTTTTATGGGTACATTTTTTTTTTATTTTTTTTTATTTTTTCATGGGTACATGTTACACAAAAAATATTGTGAATCTGTATGATAAGGGCTATGAACGTAATTTCTACACCACTGACTACTCTATCTTTCATTTTCTAGCGATTTCAGTATTTTAGTTTTTCTTATGTAATTTCTACCCGACTGAACAGAACAATCTTTCATTTTGTAACAATTTGGATATTTCTTATAAAAAAACAAACAATTTGGATAGCCAGTCTTTTGGTATCGACATCAAACTTCTCAATCTCGAAATAGATCATCAGAACTCTTCTCAATCCCGCAGCAAGTGATAAATAACCCTTGCCTGATAGAGTCAACTCACGTTTTTGTATACGGACATTGGCCTCCTAGCTCTCGGTTCGGTTGCAGGGTGGACAAAAATACCGAATTTGCCGTGTACCGAAGTTATTGTACCGTACCATATCGAAAATATCGAAAATTTCAATATACCGAAAGTTCCAATACGGTATGATACCGTACCGAATGTTTTTGGTACAATAACAATACAACTTTTTGTATACCGACGGTATACCGTACCATACCGAAGATTCGGTATATACCGAAAAGTCGGTATATGTCGAAACGGTACATACCGTAAATTAACGGAATATACCGAAATACTGTAAATTATTATGATTTATAAATAAAATTACTAAATTAATACCGAAATACCGTAAATTATTATAATTTATAATTTATAAATTATTTATGTTAATTATTTAATTTTCGGTAATAGGTCTCACATTGTGAGATCGGGTCGATCCGGTCCGGATCCGAGTTGATCAATCCGTTGATTTTTTTTTTATTTTCGATTTTTTTTTCAGTTAGATCATATGCACCACACATGTTTTTATATGCACTACACTGTATAATGAGATGCACCACTAAGTGTATTGAGATGCACTAATTTTTTTGAGATGCAGCACATAGTGGATCCATATGCACTACCATGTATAATGAGATACACAACCATGTATACCGAGATGCAGCACACTGTGTTTTTTTTTCTTTTATTTTAAAAGTCGAGTGAGGGGAGTTGAAGGTCTTGGAGCGAGCTAAAGGACATAAATGTTGCCACTTTGATTATCTATAAATTTAAATCGAAGCCAAAGACGGAGCCGGTAAAAGAAAATCTGAAATTAAAAAATAAAAAAAACTGGTACATCTCAATACACTTAGTGGTGCATCCCATTATACATTGTAGTGCATATAAAAACACGTTGGAGTGCATATGATCTTTTGTGAATATGTTTGTATGCATCTTATCATAATTAAGTAGAAAATTTTACTTGAAAACTGAAAGAAATTTCCTTATTGAAAAAGTCTTCTCTTATGTGAATATGTTTGTACGCATAGTATTATAATTAACTAGAAAAATTTACTTGAAAACTTAAAGAGATGACCTTGTTGGAAAAGCCTTCTCAATACGAGGAATCCTTTAAGTCAAAGACACTTTGCTACTAATTTGAAAAAAAAGTTTGAACGTTTTTTTATGAGGGAATTAGAGAAGAAGAGATGGTGGTGCTAAAAGAAATAAGAATGCCATCAGAGTTAAATCAAATAAGTATTGGCTAGGGTTGAACTTTATTTACTTCTTATTTTAATATGTGGCATATACAATTAAAATTGAGATGCAGTATGCGATATAATTCGTTCTTTCAATAATAAATAAAATATTAATATTATAATTATATTACGGTTTACGGTCTGATTTGGTTTATATTTTTTTAAAACCAAATCTAAACCATAGATCATAAGATTTTAAAAATCTAAACCAAATCATAATTTTAAAATAGTGAATCAAATCAAACCGTATATAAAAATAGTCTACGTGAAATAGTTTGGTTTGATTCGATTTGATTTACAGCTTAAACCAAACTTTAAACAGTCTTAAGAATCTATAGTAATAGCGAGGTTTACGTTCGCACTACGTGCCTTGCTCACGGTTCTCCATTCATATTTATCTTGATTCTCGTATTTTTCGCATTATTTATTCATGAAAATAATAAATATATTCAAATTCTATTCGTATAATAATAGATATCAAATTTTTAATCTATTATATCAATTCTCACGGATATATATTGGTGTGTCGTTTTTCACCAAAAATAATCCAACACGCAGTCGGTATGCCCACACTGCACAGTACAGTGGTAAACAAGATCGTATCCTAAAAGACCGGTGAAAATTCTCCTAATTTTCAATCTGCAAAATACTTAACTAAACGAAACTAAATGACAAATTTGGGAGTTTATAAACAAAGAAATTAAATTAACTAACGAACAAGAAATTAGAATTAAACAAAGATAATAAAGATTCCGGTTTCCAATTAACTCCACCCTAACTTGATTATTCCTGATCCTCGATGTAATGATAACTTTAACTCCTGCAAACAAATCAGTTATAACCACTGAAGACACTTTTGACGCGAACTTATCTCTCATTAACTGTTCGATAATTGGGAAGAAACTTCACCAATTATTTCCCTAATCGACTGACAACCGTAAGCGACACTCTATAGATTTAATGAGCTGACAACATTAACAATGAGAGAGACCCGATTCAAAACAAATAAACTCTGACACATGATTATCGTATTAAGACTGTTCTTCCCTTGATTCTGAAGAATCAATGTACCACAAATCAAATCTAAACCACAATTATGGATGGCCGATTTAATTGGCTACTAATTAATTTCGAACTACTAGATATTGGCAACTACCTAGCAGAATCGAAGCAATTAACAACAATAAACACAGAGAATCGCATATACTTGCATGAAAATTAAAGGAGGAAACAAATTAGATCTCACAGAAAATCATGCTAGGGCTTCATCAATCTTCACCGGAATAAAAATGCCTAGCTTGAATTCATAGAAAAATTCAAGCTAGAAGGAGAAAACAAAAAACTGTCGCTGTGAAGAAGAGAAGGAACGTGAAAACCTATTCTCTATATCTGTCTGCTCCTACAAGGAGTAAATATATAAATACCTAATAAAACTTATAATAATAAGGAAATAAAATATCTAATTGTAATTTAACTAGGAAATTAATTAAATAAAGTCTAATAATAATAATAATAATAATAATAATAATAATAATAATAATAATAATAATAATAACATGAATAGTCCAAAGGCCAAAAGGTGAATTTTCGTGCAGCAGCTCAAAAATCACGTGCAAATCAACCTTCCAATAATATCTCCAAACGCTCAACTTCAGCTTCAGTACATACTGTGCGGTATGCCCATACCGCTTGACTCTCGTACATGCCAGAACTTCCTCTCAACATCTTTAAGACTTCAAAAATCCTCTATATTCATGCTTATTCCTTCAAATTAAGATCAACACCTACAATAGATCAAGAAATATCCAATTAACTCTATAAACATGATTATATAAATAATAAAAGCCAAAACGCCATAAAAGTATTCCAAAATATATCACCAAACCACGGTCAATCAAATCCCCCCACACTTAGCCAATGCTCGCCCTCGAGCATAACTATTAAAAAACAAGAAAAACAAACTTACACTAATCAAGACACAAAACAGTAAGATAAAAATTTGGCAACAATTCAATGGAAAAAAATCATAGTCATGATCAAGATACAACCATCCTCAATCCAGCAACCATTCTCTTGTTTCAAAAATTGTGCAAACACTCTTCGTTCAAGTCAAAATCATGCAAAATAATCCTGCCTCACCAAGTTTCACTCCAATTCTCTCAAATAAAAAATAAGTACAGAATTAATTCACACAAATCGTAACTTGACACTCTCAAACATAGATTTGCCCATATATCACTATCTCCATCACGAATATGAAACACATGCATGAATCAAAATGTCTTTTCAGCCGGTTGTAACGGGGCTAAGGTGCATACGGTAGGATAAAAGAATAGAACGGTTCATATAAATGAAAACATGCAAGTACATTAGAACACCCACCGTTCAATATAAACAAGCAACTCCCCAGAATATTGTCATCTCTCAAAACCAATCGTGGTGATCTCCAATCATACAAGGCATTAGAAAATCAAACCAATAACAACGGCCCTTCCATTCCCATGTTCTTTCAATTTTCTTTTTTCTTTTTTCCATTTCTTTTTCTCTTTTTCATTTTCCATTTCTTTTTCTCTTTTTCATTTCCTTTTTTTCTCTTTAAAGAATAGACACGCAACTTTGCACCTCTACAACACAGAATAACCTCAATAGAACTCGAGCTCATATCATCATAGTTCAATATAACTCACATGTTTTCAACGTCAAAAGCAGGCCAAATAGGCTTAGGCTTAATGATATAGTGGCTGTTAATAATAAAGAAAGAAATGAATCAGGCACAAACGAGCTCACTAATGGACAATTTAGGGTCACGGATAATTTATTAAGGCCAAAATAATGGTTAATCTTAAATGCATTAATCATTTTCATACACGAATTTCAAAAGTGATTTCGATTATGGCAACTTGGCAAACCAGAAATTAAGCATACAAGTCCGATACACTCCACAAATAAATAATAGAGCTTCTTCAAGCTTTTACCATGCTCATCAGCCTCAATTCTCACAATATAGAAGGCTTCAAAATATTTGATCAATTTTGCATTTTTTCTCATCCAAGAACACATACGAGCATATGCACAATCTTATCACAAGAGAAAACAACCATTCATTCCAAAATAATATCTTAATCCCTCCTATTCAAATTATCCATCTCCAAGTTGCCCATGACTCAGAAGACAAAAACAAAACCAAAAACAAATGAAACTTTTTGTTAACAAAAGAAACCTTAACAAATAACCAACTTCTCCCCCCACACTTGGACAACTGTCCTCATTGTGTGAAGGAAAAGAAGTAAACAGACACAAAATATAATAAGATGCATAAAAAAAATGAAAATAAAGTAAAATAAAATAAATTAAAAGAATAAACTTCCCTGAAACTGCATCAATCGTCTGGTGGCTTCAACTTTCTCTTTGGGAGTTTCACAATAGACGGTACAAATTGCTGAGAGTTGGTCAGTATGGGCATCCTGCTCGACAGAAACAAAACATCACATGTGTAGTAAAATTGCATCATGACCTCACGAATCTTTTCATCACAACCTGTTGGTGCATCTTTATCCTCCTTAAATATCTCGAGGATCTCCTTTTCATCTTCTTCTTTCTAGTATTTGGATGAAAGAGGCTTGTCAGAATGATGCGCCTCTTTGGCTACTTCATCTTTTTGAGCAATTTGTTGCTCTTCCTTTCCCTTTTCATCTTCCCCGGGATTTGGCTCAACAAACTCCATTTTACTCATTGACGACATACCATAGACATGTGCTATTGGATTTACTTCTGTCTCGGATGGAAGTCTGCATTGATTGGCTTGCAATGTGTTCATCTGAGTAGCAAGTTGGGTGATTTGTGTGCCCATACTGCCCAATACAGCTTGTGTCTCTTGCTGGAAAATTTGTTGGCATTGCACCAGATTCTGATTAATCTCACTGCTTTCAGCAAGACTCTTAAGAATATCACTCATACTTGGTTCTGAACAGTCAGTATGGGCATACTGCTCAGCCTGCGGCTGATTCTGGACATACATTCCCTGGCTCATGATACTGACTCTAACTGAAATTGGGATGTCTCTACCCTGAGTTATATATGTTCGAGAACGAGTCATACCGCCTCTGCATTTGAACATCAAATTGTGCACTGCCATAACCATAGCATGTTTCTTCGGGATGTGAATACATTTGGGTTTGAGGTGTAGCAAAGCCTCTAACTAAAGAAGTTAGAGCCTGTATCTTATCATTCACACTCGAATTATATGCTCCTTCTCCTCCTTTCACAGATATGTAGCTTTCATCGTCCTCGTCTTCATATTGGTGGCCATTTGAAATCATATCCATAATGAGCTGCCTTACACCATCCAAAGTCTTGTTTCTCAAAGAGCCCCCACAAACAGCATCAACAATTTTCCTCTCAAAATAAGACAATCCACGATAAAAATAATTAGTGAGCAGTTGGTATTCAGAAAAACCATGGTCTGGAAATTGACAGCACAGTTGTTGAAATCTCTCCCAATAGTCAGCCAAGCTCTCTCTTTACTTCTACTTGATGATACTTATAGCTATTCTTAGATTCGCAACCCTAGATTCGAGAAAGAATTTACGCAAGAACTGCTCCTCTAAATCATTCCAAGTATGAATTGATGCGGATGAAAGATCAAACAACCAATCTCTAGCTTTGCCTTGTAATGTATGACAAAAGTCAATAATCTCAAATTATTTTGAGTAAAACCTTGAGGGCGTAAAGTAAAGCAGACTAAATCAAATTCAGAAAGATGTTTATGTGCACTCTCTCTAGGTGAATTTGAGAAGAACTTGAACGAATTCATGTTGGATTTCAGCATTTTGATTAATCGTGGGCAACACAATGCATAGCGGATGAATACTTCTATGATGACCCAACTCCCTTATCAATGCCATGTCGACTTCGATGTCTGCATCCTGTATCGCTTCCTATATTAACCAAGATTCTGGCTCCTCCAGGTACTCTGTCTATTGGCTTCAAGGATATGGGGAGGTACTTCCTGACCTGTAGATTGAATAGAACGTTGTTGCCTAGCTACAAACTTCCAGCCCTATGCCCATTTGCATTGTATCGCCATCTCAGCATCTCAACAACAGATTTTAACCGGATTTGCCCAAGATCCTACCTATTCTTCCCTGCACACCATCTCTCGACTTTATGTCCTCCTAGCAAGGCGGTGGGCAACAAAGGTTCCAATATGGCAATAACTTTGGCTATAGGTTGAACCAACACGAGAACCTGAGGTATGGCAACAACCACTATCAAGTACCTCCTGCCCACCAACAATCGCAGTAGCCGGTTCAGCAGCAACAACAATACATTCCTCCACCTCAACAACCACCTCAACAGCAACATAACTATGTTCCTCCACATTGAGAACCAGCTAGGACGGAGTTCATGAAGGAGACCATTGATCGTTTTACCAACGAGAACCAAAGGCTGAGGAGGGATTTTGAGAACTTTCAACTAGAAAGTCGAGGTCAATCGAATAACCTTCAAGCGATTTTGACTCACATAAACCAAACCTTGTCAAGGCTTGTAGATGACAAGAATGGAAGGCTTCCTGCTTAAGTGGAGATCAACAAGGAGCAAGTAAATGTGTGACTTTGCGAGATGAGAAGGTGTTGCCAGAGTTGTTGCCCAAGACCTAACCAAAGGAACCTGTTCGAGTAGAGGAAACCAAGATGAGTACAAGAGATATCAATGACATCTACGAGGACCTGAAGGCAAAGCGTGAAGAAGGGATAAAAGCCAATAAGAATCCCGTCTTTGATAATGAGGAGGATGAAGCCTTGTTTGATTACGTGAAGATGGAGAGATCAAAGCTGGGATTCGATAAAGATGATGAATTGTTGGATTATTTGAAAGCTGAAAGAGAGGCAGGGGCTTTGGCCAAGAGGATCGTTCCTCACATTGCCAAGGCAAAAACTCTGTACCCAAGACGTTTTGCCCGCAATCGTGATCAGAAGGAGTTGGAGGACATGATGAATGTGTTTAAAAAAGTGGAGATCGACCTTCCATTATTGATGGCATTACAATCCATGCCAAAGTGTGCAAAGTTTTTGCGAGAGATGCGTTTGAAGAAGACTAAGTACCCTAATAATGCCCGTTTCCATGTGGAGAATGTGTCAGCACTCATGAACTCCCACATCCCGATCAAGAAGAAGGATCCTGATATGTATGCTATCCCATGCACAATAGGTACTACGTCAATACCTAAGGTGATGCTGGATCTCGGAGCATCGATAAATGTGATGCCAAGGGCCATGTTCGACAAGATGAGGTTTGGACCTCTTTCTCCTACCCGTGTCGCCATTAGACGGAGTTTACCCTGATGGAGTTTTGGAGAACGTATTGATCAGGGTGGGAGATCTTGACATGGGAAAGAAAGCAATCAAAAACCCAGTGATCTTGCTCGGGAGACCGTTCTTGAGAACAACATGTACAAAGATTGATTGTGACACTGGGAGGTTGACGGTTCAAGTAGCTGGAGAAGTAGTAGAGTTTGATACTTATAGGCAAAATCAAGATGATGCCCTGGAGCACCTTAACACCCTCAATGCATGTGGTGAGCAAGTGGAGACGCTGAACAGCTTAAGTTGTTTCTTTGAAGACCATGAGGATGTAATCTAGGCGGATCTCAATCTCATTCAGGATCTTGACCTGGATCTCCACCAGTTTGAGGATAATGAGGCAGAGGGTGCCATGATGGAATTCTTTGAAGATGATGAGTATGAAAGTGATAAAGATTTCTGGGAGGAGTCAGTCCATGGGCACAGTTTCGACTGCTCCACTGACGAAGACTACTTCAAGAATGAGGAGCCGGAGGAGTGCCAAACCTTTGATAATTTCTTTGGTGATGAAGATGAGGATCAGAATGAAGGTGACCAAAAGCCCCTTAACGAGTTTGATGAGGAACTCAAGGAACTAAACCATGATGAGACCAATGAAATAGTGGAGGAATTCTGGCAACAGACAGTTCTTGAGCACAATGCTATCAGCAGACAAATGAAGATCTTGCCCAGAACGATGAACCAGCTGATGTGGAGGAATGCAGCTATGCCAGGATTCCATGCAATATGCAACCTCAGGGGTTCAAACCACTCAACATCCCTAAGTTGAAACCGGAGGACAGGTTGGTGCCATCACTGCAAAAGGCCCCTACGTTGGAGCTGAAACCTTTGCCCAAGCATCTGAAATGCATATATCTCGGCAAGAAAGAGACTTTACCCGTGATCATATCTTCTGAGCTATCGAGCATGGAGGAGATCCAAGTTGGTGAGGTGCTGAGTAAATACAAGGAGGCAATAGGGTGGACCTTGGCCGACATCAAAGGCATTAACCCTTTGGATTGTGTTCATCATATTTTGCTTGAGGAAGATGTTGTCCCCATAAGAGATCCACAAAGGCGATTGAATCCCACCATGAAAGAAGTGGTGATGAAAGAGATACTTAAGCTTCTTGACTTGGGAATCATCTACCCCGTATCCGACAGCCGGTGGGTGAGCCCTGTGCACGTGGTGCCCAAGAAGTCGGGAATACAAGTTGTTAAGAATGAGAAAAATGAGATGGTGGCTATGAGATTGCAAACCGGATGGCGAGTGTGCATAGATTACCGGAAGCTAAACTAAAAGACGAAGAAGGATAATTTTCCCATGCCCTTTATCGATGAGATGCTTGAGAGGTTAGCCGGTAATGACTATTGTTGCTTTCTTGACGATTATTCTGGTTACATGCAGATCTGGGTTGCTGACGAGGATCAAGGCAAGACCACTTTCACGTGCCCGTTTGGCACATTTGCATATAGAAGGATGCCGTTCGGGTTATGCAACGCACCTGGGACGTTTCAAAGGTGTATGATGTACATTTTTTCAGACCTTCTTGAAGAGTGCATCGAAGTCTTCATGGAAGATTTTACCGTTTACGGCAAGACCTTCGAATCATGCCTGAACAACTTGGATCGAGTCTTGAAAAGATGTGTTGAGAAAAGCCTTGTGTTGAACTATGAGAAATGCCACTTCATGGTGAGAGAAGGAATAGTTTTGGGATATGTCATCTCGGGGAAAGATATTGAGGTGGACAAAGCCAAGATCGATATTATTGCCAAGTTACCTTACCCAAGATCTGTGAAGGAATTGAGAGGATTTCTAGGGAATGCTGGATTCTACAGGAGATTTGTCAAGGACTTTGCCAAAATTGCCCAACCAATGACTAGGCTACTCCAAACCGATGTACCATGGGTATTCGATAAAGATTGCAAGAAGACGTTCCATGCCTTGAAGAAGAACTTGATCACAGCTCCCATTATCCAACCTCCGGATTGGGGGATGTCTTTTGAGTTAATGTGTGATGCCAGTGATTATGCCGTGGGAGCAGTTCTTGGGCAAAAGCGAGGAAAGGAGAGCTACGTCATCTATTATGCCTCCAAGACGTTGAACCCGGCTCAATGTAATTATGCCACTACGGAGAAGGAGTTGTTAGCTATTGTCTTTACCTTTGAGAAGTTTAGATCCTATTTACTTGGAGGCAAGACCATAGTCTACATCGACCACGCGGCGTTGAAGTACATGTTGAGCAAGAAGGAGTCCAAGTCAAGATTGATTAGATGGATTCTTTTATTGCAGGAATTTGGCATAAAGATCAAGGATAAGAGTGGTGCCCAGAACCAAGTTGCTGACCACCTAAGTCGAATCCTTCAGCCTGATGATGGGGTGCCAATCAAGGAGACCTTTCCAAGCGAGCACCTGAGTCTTGCCCAAGATGAGCCATGGTACGCTGATATCGTGAATTACTTGGTGGCTGGAGAGATACCTTCCGACCTTGGGCGTTATCAAAGAAACAAACTTAAACATGAGAGCCATTTCTATATTTGGGACGAGCCATATTTATGGAGGGAATGTGCAGACAAGATAATAAGGAGGCGTGTCGAGGATAAAGAGCAAAGAAACATTCTTGAGCATTGCCACAACAAGGAGTGTGGAGGACACTTTGGGCACCAACGTACAACGAGGAAATTTTTGGAGTGCGGCTTTTATTAGCCAACATTGTTCAAAGACTGTTATGAGTGGGTCAAGATGTGTGAGAAGTGCCAAAGGGAAGGCAACATCACGAGAAGGAACGAAATGCCCATGATACCGATCTTGCCCGTGGAGGTGTTCGACATATGGGGCATGGATTTTATGGGACCCTTACCAAGTTCCAAAGGCAACAAGTATATCATATTGGCAGTAGATTATGTCTCGAAGTGGGTCGAGGCCCGTGCTTCCACCAAAGATGATTCCAAGGTAGTTTCGAATTTTTTGAGAACTCAAATTTTCAATAAGTTTGGTGTACCTCGAGTTATTATTAGTGATCAAGGTTCGCATTTTTGCAACGCGACGGTCACTGCCTTGTTCAAGAAGTATGGAGTTACTCATTGTGTGTTAACAGCCTACCACCCACAAGCTAATGGACAAGTGGAATTGTCCAATCGAATCATCAAGACGATCTTGAGGAAGACCGTGGGCACGACAAGGAGGGATTGTAGTATGCGCCTCGATGATGCCTTGTGGGCATATAGGACTGCCTTTAAGACACCTTTTGGCATGTCTCCATATCGCATGGTCTGTGGCAAGAGGTGTCACTTGCCCGTGGAGTTGGAACATCGAGCTTATTGGGCTGTTGCCCAACTCAACCTCGATTGGAACAAGGTAGGTGAATCAAGGAAGCTCGAGATTTAAGAGCTTGACGAGATAAGGCTCCAAGCCTATGATAATGTCGGTTTATACAAGGAAAGGATGAAGAAGACCCACGATCTTTTGATTAAAGAGAAGAAGTTCTATTTTGGGCAACAAGTGTTGCTGTACCAAATACGATTTAAGCTTTCTTCGGGGAAGCTCTCGACTAAGTGGGCAGGACCTTATGAAGTGCAGGCTCAATTCCCAAATGGAGCCATTGAGATCAAGGATCCCAAGAATGGGAAGGTTTTTAAATTCAATGACCAGCGCTTGAAGGCCTAATTTGGGCAAGAACAGCTCGTTGAGGAGAAACCGGCTGGGTTCCCTGCCGAGGAGGACCTCTGACTTCAAAAGGAGGGGGGTGTCGTGCCCAATACCTTAAATGGGGCGCTGTTCAGGAGGCAACGTGGTTAGTATTTTCTATTTATGTTTATTTTTCATTTCTATTTTTCTTTATTTTCGTAAAAACTATTGAAAAAAATTAAAAAAAAATTACTTGTTTTTCCCTTGCAGTATTTTATTTTGAAGTATTTTTTATTCTAGATTAACCATAGGAAAGAGTTTGTTTTTGGAGTATATTTGTTGTTTTGAAGTGTGCAGGAGATGTTGAGTAAGATGCAGGTTGTAGGTTAGGAACCACGATGGAGAAGTATGATTTTCAGGTTAGTGCCCTCAACCAGATCTTGGGAATGGTGAGTCTGAGGGATTTGGCCAAGAAGGAATTTATGGAGGCCAAGAAGGTGGTGCCACCCCCTGCAGACGTTGCTTATCATAAGCAATGTAAGGAGATTGGGAACGAAGCACAGTACAATGGAGGCAACAAGGGCATGGAGTTGAATACCTATGCGGTGAGGCTTTGCCATCGCATCCTTGCCTACAACCTGTACGGCAAGAACGACAGCGGCAATGCCTTGAGCAACAAGGAGAGATACCTTGGGCACTTCGTGACAGCATTTGCGAAGGGAGTCAGTGTGTATGATGAGATGAAGGAGAAGCCTGTGATGGGGGTCGGCAAGTTGGGAGAAGCGGCCCTTAAGAAGATGAATGACATTGAGTTGAGGAACGACAAGTTCGTGTTCATTGACTACGGCAGGTCATAGTCCACCAGGGCCCCACCTTTGGTCAGGAAAGAGGAGGCAAGCACCAGTGCGGCAGTGCTGCCCAACATCGAGGCCGAGACCAGAATAGCCAACATTGAGAAGATGTTGACCGAGATCAGAGATGCTCAGCAGGCATTCTTTGCACACCAAGGATTCAGGTACCTGCCTGAATCTTCTCTTTGATTTTATGTTCCTCCCACTTTTGTGTTAGTTTAGGTTTTTTGGTTTTTGTGTTTTGTTGTTGAGTCTTGTTTTGTGTTTTTTATCGTGTCTTGTTGGTCGAGAAGGTTGTTCTTATTGCCTTCACCCACAATTTGCCCAGCAAATTGTGTGGTGAAGGCCTTAGAATTCCCTTCTCGGTTTTGTTTGTAAATATTTGTTGATTTATGTTAGTCACGATCTCACTCATTTTGCTGAAAGCAAAGTGTGTGGGTGGGATCGTTGTTGATTTAATTGTTGAGTCAGTTTTTTTTTATGTCTGTTGTTGCCCAACATCATACTCACTTTGCCTAAGGCAAAGTGTGTGGGTGTTGGGATATTGGTCTGTTTTTGTGTGTTTTTAAATTTTGTTTTAGTTGTTGATCAACATGTTGGAATGATAGGTCAGAGTAGGTATGTTGATGCCGTATGTAGATAGGTAGGACAAAATGAGATATTAGGCAAGAACTGTGAGGTTTTGAGCTGTTGAATGCTATATACATGTGCAACATTTATTTCTTTCTTGTGTGATAATGATCAATTGAGACTTGTTAATCTAGAACTTGCCTGCATCTCTTATTGAAACTTCATGTAACTTAGTCGAATTGCTTAGATGAATAAGGCGTTTTTGTTCGAATTAGCCCATGGCTAAAATTCCCTACCTTAACATTTATCCTTTGCTAGCCCTTTTTGAGCTTGTTGATAATTCTTTCGATTCACTTATAGTAGCCTGAGATTATAAGCCTTCCCGGTCAAGAACTCAGGTCTAGAAGAATAAGGGATGAAAGGAAAATATTAGGTAGCACTAGGTGGACAGTATCACCTATTTTAAAGGTGTTAAAAAAAAAGAGTCCTTAAAGAATAAGTGTGCTAAGGTAGAAGCGGTAAGAAGTCAAGGGCAACATGTTGCAAAGAGCTGAGTCTTCTTGACATAGCCAAATTCCAAATTATCCCACCTTGTGCCTTGAGCCACATTACAACCCAATAAAGACCTAAGGATAAGTGATTTTGATTTTGTTCAAAGAAGTAGAGATGTAGAGGGCAGGCAAGCCTATGGAAAAACATTGTTGATATTGGTCAAGAGCGTATACACTTAACCATATACACTTGAGAGTAGAATGTTGGTGAGAATACCCCTGTTACCCAATAACTCTATCTTGACCTATTTGATGGCAATATCTGCTTCATAGTCTGTTTTGCCTGACATGTTGATGTGCTGATCTATTGAGTCCGTGTCTTGTATTGTATTTTTGTGTTTGAGACTTGGGTAAAATCGCAACTGTACACTTGAGGGCAAGTGTAATTCAAGTGTGTGGGTGTGATGAACCCATATTTGTTTTTCTTGTTCTTTTTAAGTCTTTATCGAGTCAAAGTGTGTATGGGAGGACACAAAGTCGAGAGATGGTGTGCAAGGAAGAATATGTGGAATCTTGGGCAAATCCGGTGAAAATCTGTTGTTGAGATGTTGAGATGGTGATACAATGCAAATGGGCATAGGGCTGGAAGCTTGTAGCTGGGCAACAACGCTCTATTCAATCTATAGGTCAGGAAGTACCTTCCCATATCCTTGAAGCCAACAGACAGAGTACCTAGAGAAGCTAGAATCTTGGTCAACATAGGAAGCGATACAGGATGCAGACATCGAAGTCGAGAAGTAAGTCGGAGCAGCAATAAATTTCTTCTTTTCCAAGGAAGAGGATAAGGATCGAAGATTTCTTTCCTTATCCTAGCTAAACCTAATCAATGAAGATATCTACCACGTAAGAGAAGTAAATCGCAGCTGCATGGATAAGGAAGGAGGCGGATATGCATGGAAAGAGTCCTTAACCAACAAGGATTCTAACCTAACCCTAATTCCATCGCCTATATATATGACCAACTTCACTTTATAATATGGAGGGGATTGTTCGAGTTAATTTCTGCATTCTAGTTTGAGAGAGCGTGAGGAAGAAACAAGTCCTATGGGAAAATTACTTTTATATTTCGTGTTTAGTATTTTCTGCATTAGTTTTTTAGTTGTGGCTTGAAGCCAAGACCTTAGTTGCTGACTTACGTTTTGAGCAGCAATCGTTTCCAGTTTAATTTCAAGTATGATTTCCCTTATAGGTTTTATGTTTTCATTTAAGATTATGTCTAGCTAAATTTATTGTTTGGGTTGGATGTAGATGATGTGATCTTAATTACTCGTTCTAAACTCTTGAGGTCGAATTGTGTGAGTTCGTTATTTGATTTTATTCCCGAAACACTTAGGAATAATTTTGGACTTAATTAATATTGACATATGCTTGATCACCATCTAGATATTGAGATTAAATCATTAACAAGATTTGGGACCAAACTCGAGAGTGTCTCTCGTGCCCAAGAAGGTAAAGAGTGTTGGAGAGCAGTCGGTATTGACCTACCTCTTGGCTGTCTTGGGTCTGTTTATTCTTAATGCCTTTTGGGCAGCATCGTTACTGAAGTGTCTTCGTAACTTTGTTGATCAAAGGAGGACATCTTGCTTTCTGGTCAAGATCTATAAAATTGGATAGACATAGGCTTGGTGTGTTTATATCATGACTTCGTGACCATTAGGGTATAAACTAATCTTTGTCTTTAACCAAGTAATGAGATCAGGTAATTGAATATCTTTGCACCAATGAACGAGTAATGAGTAATTAGGATCATTGATTCGAAACCCTAACCCAAACTTCATTGTTATTTGATATTTCACTTGTTGAGTTACAGGATATTGAGATACATCTCGACCATAACCCCTTCTGTTAAAAACTACGTGAAGAGCAGATCTACGCCAAGTCCCTTGGGATCGACCTCACTTGCTATTGACTACTACCTTGTTGGGCAAGAGGTGTTTTATAAATTTATTTGTGCGAAGAGTGTGACGACCGCCCTTCGTCAATCATATATTACCACACAATTTGATTTATAATAATAATAATAATAATAATAATAATAATAATAATAATAATAATAATAATAATAATAATAATAATAACATCACATTTATCTATCTATTTATATAATAATATATATCAAAATCATAATCTCAAGTCTCACGCGGCTCATAGATATTTTATATACTATTTCTATAAAATAATATGTATGAAATTCTTAATCTCAATTATATAATTCTAGAATTTAGAAACCCATAGAGAATTTTTAATATTTTTCACCATCAACAAAGCCTATATAAAAGCCTAAAAGGATTAACTATGTAATCTTTTTTTCCAACCAATATGATTTCTTTTAATTGGAAAGTGATAATTTTAATGGCCAAATAAATAGTTTTATATTTAAACCAATAATTCTATCATGACACACATGGTTGAATCAGAAAAAAAATCGGTTGGTTCAAACATTAATCAACTTTCGAATTAAATTCATAATTGTTGTTACTAATTTGCCCTTATTCAATTTTAACTCAAGATTGATGATGTTTGATGCTAATTATGTCTCTCACCTAGATTTCTCTTCTCCAATTTGCCTCCAAAATTTCCCTCACACCAAGACTCCATCTGTCACAGCCCTAAATCCCGAGGGACGGCAAAACCGGGGTGCGACTAGGGGTTGGATTAAAGAAGCGGGGAAGAAGGGGGATAAATGAATAAACAGACAACGATTAAACGACAACTGATATCTATGAACAGATTTTATATTAAAAGAAAGAGAGAGTCGACCTTGAAGGGTCGCTCGACAAGTTGTTCAAAAGTTAACTAAGTTCATTGTACGGGACTTAGACCAAAAAGGTTTACATTAACTCAAAAGATTGGCAGCGGAAAGCGTAAAGCTAGATACAAGTTCTTCTTCCTAACTACAACTCTTTATTCAACCTCCGCCGCTCCCGTCACTCAACCTGCACATTTATAAAACATATGCAGGGCTAAGTATAAACATACTTAGTGGGCACGTTGCCGAAAACATATAATGAGTATAGATTAAATTAGGCATCTTGATAAATAGCGCATCGGGCTTTTTCAACAAATACCCGAGCCTACTAAACATTTTCTTTCACTTTCACAATATAGCTTGGCCAAGCCCTTTTACTTGATGTTACTTTCAAACTTGCCCAACTTCTGTTTCAATGCCGGGGGAGAGTATACTTCTCCTGCGCACGTTCTATTCACCGTGGCTGGCTACCTCTCAATAGGGTACCACACACACCGGCTACCGTGTACACTTAACCCTGAAAAACCCTTTCTGGTTAACTCAGCGGTCCGATCGATTAGTTATCCCCTTTTGGCTAACTCAGAAAGGCATAAGAGAACTCACATAAAACAAATATTTTCATTCCTTGATAATCAATTTAAAACACAGTTATAAAGCGATAAGTAAACATTTTCGAGTATCGCTCATTTGATTTGATATATATAGAAAAGCCCACCTTACTGATTACAGAACTACTATAGCTTCCGTCTTCTGTCTTCCGTCCTATCCTTGGCGCTGACTTCCTCCTTTTATCATAAATAAACAAACTTTAAAACTCGATCGCAACGATAAAAGAAACATGAAATCGAAATTAGTTTTAGTCTTTTAGGCCTTTGCACTATACTACTTTCTTTTGATTAACGAATAAACGAGGCTCGATAAATTCTCATTTAGAAACTAACTCGGCTCATTAATCGACAATTAGGTCAGTAGATAATTGGATGTCGATAACTTATAACGACTTAAAAGTTCGCAAGGAACGAAGTTGAAACGTATTCAACTTAAGAAATTAGGTTTTCATTAGTTTCTGCATAAAACAGAGGTTCTGGAGTTCATACAGAACAGGTTCCTTCGAAATAGGGGATGTAATTTATATCAAAAGAAAGCCACAGATGTCTAGTTTACTGTCCAATTTACGGATCTCGATTTTGTTAAGCGAGCAAAACGTTATAACAGTTTCCGTGAAATGTCGCAAAACAGTCCGCGCGAAACCCTAATGCTCGATAAAACTCGACGCATGATTCCCTAGGTTCGATCAATGCTATTCCACATTTATTCTTACGAAATTTCCATCTTAAGGTAGTCAACATACATGATCTTTTATGACGAACTCCTTCTCATTTCTCGATTAGAAACTCGACGTATAATTATTCGTCTTTCAACTAATCCAATTACTAAACCAATTCAATTTCAAATTCAATTTCTATTTCAACTTCTCGATTATAAACTATAACTCATAACATCTCGTATCTCGGATGGAAATATCGTCAACTACAAACTTGTTCATCAAATGACAACAATCATTAATAACCAATTAATTTCCTTATTCGACTTTTCTATCGACATTTTAATCTCGTTTCTTCATCTCTTATCAAAATTCCAATCTTCTTAGAATTCGTTCAAATTTTCCGGTTACGATCATTAACTAACAAGATTAACATATATTCGAATCACAAACCTAAATCATTACCTAATCTCGACTTATCGACGATTCCTCGTCTCTTAACAAAAATCCGACGTTCTCCGATTTCGCTCAAACTTTACAATATCGATCATCATCTATCTAGAATCACTAATACGTAAACCATATACTCAAATCATTAACGAATCTCAACTTATTAACGAGTTTTCGTCTCTTACGATTTTTATTTTATTTTTAGAAAAATTCCAATAAATTCTATAATCATCCTAATACATACTACATACAATTTCTATTATCATTTCATGCAAATCATAACATCTTCTACATCAAATCCTCACTTGTTCCTCTCTTACACTTTTATTTTTATTTTTAGAAAAATACCAATTAAATCATGCAATCATCTATCATCATATAGAACAAGAATCCACTAATCAATCCTCAAGAAAATCGAACTACGTCAAACCCCTAATTTTAAAAAAAAAAAAAATCGGTAGTTATAAATAAATTAGGAGGGATGATTTCTGCATGATTTCAATCCATACAACCATTCATAAGCATCTAACAACATGCTTTAACCATAGAACATCATGCTTTTTCATCCTCTAATTTTCGAAAAAAAACAAGTTGATGGAAAATGATTTTTGTTCGGTTCAATACGTAGAAGAAGTTCCTACCTTGTCGAATATGGAATCGGATCTAAGATCGATCGGTAGACGAGAGACTTGTGGAGCTTTGAAAAGCTTGAAGGATGTCTTTTAATGGAAGAAAATGAGAGAGAATAGAGGGGGGGGGGGGGGGAGGGGGGAGAAGGGTAGAGATGAGAGTGAGAGGGAAGGTGATGACTAGGTTAGTTTTGTATAAAGTAGGAAATATCTAACCAAAAGGTGATGACTCATGTATGGCAGTTTGTTTGTGATTTTTAAGCCGGAAATATCTCGTTTACGGGTCTAAAACAACGTTATAAAAATCGAGAAATAATTTCTTGGATGGTTACGCTTTCGACGAAATCTAATTCGTCCGTTTGATTAGAAATAAATCACATACTCGGAAAGCATATTTCGTTTTTCAAAATCCGATAAAAAGTCGGGATAAGACAGTCCAAAATTCACCCGGAAAAATAATAAAAACTGACTTTCTCTGGTGAACTCGTATCGAAGGAAAAGTGAATGTAAATTCTGACGGTTTTTCGATCTGAGTTTTCGGACGAAAATTTTATCGGACGCGAAAACCCTAATACAGTAATCGTTCGACCAACTTCTGGAATTTATTTTCAGAAACAGATTTCACCGTTAGTCTTAGAATCGAAAATCCTTAACTTAGGCGTGCAAAGCCTTAATTAATAATTAAATTTTTATTTTGACGACAGAAGAATTATCCGGGGTATTACATCCTACCCTTCTAACAAGAAATTTCGTCCCGAAATTTGCATACCTTCTTCAAAAAGGTAAGGGTACTTCTCTTTCATCTTTTCTTCGAGTTCCCACGTGGCTTCTTCTTGCCCGTGGTGATTCCATAGCACTTTTACTATTGGTATCGACTTGGTTCTTAACTCTTGTACTTTTCGATCTAAGATCGATAATGGTTTTTCTTCATAACTCAAGTCGGATTCAAGAACAACGTCTTGCTGGTTAATTACGTGCTTTGGATTGAAAACATATTTTCTTAACTGAGATACGTGAAACACGTTATGGACACTTCCTAGACTTGGCAGTAAGGCCAATCTATGAGCAACAGGTCCTACTTTTTCAAGAATCTCATAAGGTCCTATAAACCGTGGTCCGAGTTTACCCTTAACACCGAATCTAACGATTTCTTTTGATGGTGAAATTTTGAGGAAAACCTTATTCCAATTTCAAAGCTAAGATTGGTTCGACGATCGGCGGCATAAGACTTCTGTCGGCTCTGGGCTTCTTTCATCCTAACTCGAATCTGTCGAATGATCTCGATCATTTCGCTGATCGCATCGGGTCCTAGGTTCTTTCTTTCACCTACTTCATCCCAATAAAGTGGTGACCTACATTTCTTTTTATACAAAGCCTCGTAAGGCGCCATTCCTATTGTTGCTTGATAACTGTTGTTGTACGCGAATTCAACTAAATGTAAGATATCTTTCCAATTCGCGCTTCGATCCAATACTACCGTTCTTAACATATCAACGAGTATCTGAATCGTTCTCTCGGATTGTCCATCCGTCTGGGGTGAAAAGCTATACTAAAGTTAAGTTCGGTACCTAACTCTTTCTGCATCGTGATCCAAAATCTCGAAGTGAATTTGGCATCTCTATCTGATGTTATCGACTTTGGTATTCCGTGCAGACGTACAATCTCACGGACATACAGCTGTGCTAACTTCTCTGACCCGTAGGTAATGTGTTTCCTTTCCTTGACTTAGGCAAACCTGTCACAAAATCCATAGCTATATCCTCCCACTTCCACTCTGGAATACTTAATGGCTGTAATAATCCGTATGGTCTTTGGTGTAGGGCTTTCACTTATTGACAAGCCAAACATCTTTCTACAAACGAGGTAACATCTCGTTTCAAACCGTTCCACCAAAAATTCTTTCTTAAGTCCTGATACATCTTCGTACTCCCTGGGTGTGCTGTATAAGGCGTATCGTGAGCCTCACTCATGATATCGTTCTTCAATTCGTCATCTTCAGGGATGCAAAGTCTGCCTTCAATTAAAATCGCATTATCTGGTGCCTCGAAAAAACCGTCTGGTTTATCCGTTCTTATCCTTAGTCGAAGCTTCTCCATCGACTCGTCCTTTCTCTGAGCACTTATGATTCTTTCTCGTAAGTTCGGTGTAGCTACGAGTGCTGCTATATGGTTTGTTATCGTTTCAGGTGCATCGAGCACTTCTAAGTCCATTTTCTCAAATTCTTGCGCAAGTCCTTCTTCCTCGATAAGAAGACACCCTAACTTGGTTGGAGTCTTGCGACTCAGCGCGTCGGCTACCAAGTTTTCTTTTCCTGGATGGTAGTTGATTCCGCAATCATAATCCTTGACTAATTCGAGCCATCGTTTGTCTCATGTTCAATTCCTTTTGCTCGAAGAAGTACTTCAAACTCTTATGGTCCGTAAAAATCTCAACCCTAACACCATAGAGATGGTGTCTCCAAATCTTCAGCGCATGCACAACGGCTGCTAGTTCTAAGTCGTGGGTTAGGTACTCAACTTCATGAGGTCGAAGTTGTCATGAAGCATAAGCTATCACCTTTCCGTCTTGCATCAATACAAAACCTAATCCATTCTTCGAAGCATCTGTATAGACCACGTATTCCTTATTCGCTTCTGGCAGAGCCAACACTGGTGCTGTGGTTAACTTCTTCTTGAGTGTTTGAAAACTCTTCTCGCATTCGTCCGTCCATCTGAACTTATTTTCCTTCCGAAGCAGTTGCGTCATAGGTCTAGCAATCATAGAGAATCCTTCGATGAATCTTATGTAATAACCGGCTAAACCTAAGAAATTCTTAATTTCGTTCGGACTTGTCGGCGATTTCCAATCGCGCACTGCCTCTACCTTGGCAGGATCCACATTGATGCCTTCTACTGATTCTATGTGTCCAAGGAACATCACTTCCTTCAGCCAAAACTCGCACTTACTGAATTTGGCGTAAAGCTTCTCAGTTCTAAGCATTTCTAACACTATCCTCAAGTGTTCCTCGTGTTCTTCCTCATTCTTGGAGTAAATGAGTATGTCGTCGATGAATACTAAGACGAATTTGTCTAAATACTGGTGAAAAATTCTATTCATGAGATCCATGAATACTGCGGGAGCGTTAGTCAAACCAAATGGCATAACTAGAAATTCGTAATGGCCATATCTGGTTCGGAATGCAGTTTTAGGTATATCCTCGGGTTTGATTTTCAACTGATGATACCCAGATCTTAAGTCTATCTTTGAAAAGACTCCTGCGCCTTTAAGCTGATCAAAAAGGTCTTCTATCCTTGGCAAAGGATACTTATTCTTAAGGGTGATCTTATTTAGCTCTCGATAGTCTATGCACATTCTCATAGAACCATCCTTCTTTCTGACGAACAAAACAGGTGCTCCCCACGGTGAAACACTTGGTCTAATGAAACCTAGTTCTAACAACTCTTGCAGTTGTATCTTAAGCTCTTCTAACTCTTTCAGTGCCATCCTATATGGGGCTTTTGATTTGGGGGCCGATTCTGGTTCTAAGTCAATGGAAAAATCTATGTGACGGTCGGGTGGTAAACCGGGTAATATTTCTGGAAAGACGTCTTCATATTCATTAACAACTTTCACGTCTTGAATGGTCTTCTCGGCTCCTGGTTCTCCAACAAGGTACACAAGATAAGCTGTGCAACCCTTCTTCTTCATCAACTTCTTGGCTTGTAGGGCGGATATTATCGGTATCCTCCTGCCCATCGCAATCCCATGAAATTCTGTTGGTTCTTTTCCCGGGGGTTGGAAAGAGATTTTCCTCTCGTTGCAGAGAATCGTGGCATAATTCTCAGACAACCAGTCCATTCCTAGGATTATATCTACGTCCCACATTATCATAACATTCAAATTGTTCACCTTAACCTTAAGAGTTCCAATTTCTAATTCTAGGTTAGAGCAAACATGTGTGGAAGTAGTGATCTCTCCTGAAGGTGTAGCTACTCTCATAGCGTGTTCAGCTCTTACAGGTCTGATATCTAAGTTATCCGCACATGAACCAGCAATAAAAGAATGCGATGCGCCAGTATCAAACAGTATCTTAATAGGGATATTATGAAGTTTACCAATATCTGCTAGGTTTCCCTTGCCCTTATTTTGCGCATTCTATTTGATCGCACATGCCCTTGCATTCTGTTGCTGTTGAGCGTGCTGCTGGAATTGCTGCTGCGGCTGTGCCTGAATCGCCCTCAGAGGTTGGGACTGTCCATACTGATTGTGTCCTGCCGCTTGCAACAGTTTCGGGCAGTCCCTCTTAATGTGCCCCTTCTGCCCACAGTTGAAGCAATTCCCAGAATTTGCTTGACAGATCCCGAAGTGTACCCTATTACACTTGGGACAGGCAGGAACGATAGCTTTTCCTTGATTGTTTCCTCCTTGGTTATTCCTTTGCTGCCCTTGTAGCTGACCTTGCTGATTATTTTCTTTCCATGGTCCCGTTTGATTATTTCCTTGTAAGTACAGTCCCGATTGACTGTTTCCTTGCCATGGCTTCTTGCCATAATTGTTATTCGGGTTAGGCTGCTGATAGCCTTGCTGGTTTCCATTCCTCTGATTTCCTTGATTATTGGAGTGCTGATAGTAGCCACTATTGTTTCCTCCTTCCCATTTCCTTTTCCCTTGATAGTTGTTATTGTTGTTGTTGTTGTAATAACCTCGATTCTGGGTTGGGGCTGGTGCGGGTGTTATAGTTTTCTTATCATCAGGCACTACGGCCTCCATCTCTAGGGCTCGCCCTAAAACTTCAGTGTAGCTTAGTCCTCCATGACTGGCTAACGCAATTCCAAACTCATGCTTCAGTCCCCCACGGAACTTCTTCGCTATCTTATCTTCGGTATCAACCTGAGCACGTGCATACCTTGACAATTCACAAAACTTGGCGTCGTACTCAGTTACTGTCATTTTCCCTTGTTTCAGGTTATAGAACTCGGCCTCCTTCTGAGCCCTATACGTCTTAGGCACGTACTTATCATACAGTGCTTCCTTAAATTATTCCCAAGTGAAACGAGCTAGGTGCTCTGCGGGTATAACCTTCTGTCGAGCTTCCTACCACTAGTCAGCTGGTCCGGAAAGCTGGAATGCGATACACAGTAGTTGCTCCTCATCGGTACATCTGAGGAGTTTGAAAATTCTTTCGATAGATCGCACCCAAAGCTCAGCATCGCTTGGGTTTCCCGATCCGTTGATCACAAGTGGGTTACGTTGAAGGAACAAGTCTTCAATGTCACGACGGGGTGATGGTGGAGGCGGTAATGGTGATGGTGGTGGAGGGGTATTATGGTGTTTCTGTTCTTCTTCCCTTTCATTTTGTGCTTGACGTCTTCCACGTCCCCTGGGTCTACCAGGTCCTCTTCGATTGTTAACTACTCTTGGCGGCATTTTTTTTGAAACTATAAGAACAAAAATCTCATTAGCACCTTACTTTTAAGCCTTCTTTTACTTACTAACCCTTTTCCTTGTTTAAGTTGGGAAAAGAAAACTGATAATAGCTTCGATACTTAGAAGAAACTTTTCATAAGATTTAAGCCAGAATATTCATCTAAACTTTTTCTTCCAATCAAACTTAGAAGAAACTTTTCATAAGATTTAAGCCCACTCTCGGGTCATCATATATATATATTATATACACGTCAAAAAGAATATTGATTTTGCCTCTAACAAGGACTTATACAAAAAGGTTAGACTACGACTAGTCTAAACTAGGCTAACTGCCTATCTATGTACCGGGTGCACTAACAAGTTGCATCTCCGTATCTACTGGGAGTACTTAGAATGGAAACGATCCCAAAAACTTCGTATCCATGTAGAGTATTACAAAAGGAAGTCTACTGATCCGACTATGTACAAGACAAAAGGAACTTCTACTACTACTCGTCTAAGACGCGCTGCTCAACAAGCTGCAGTCGAGTCACTACTGCCCTCTACGGCCTGCAACTCCTCGGGGTCCTCCTCCGGATCCTCCTCAGGGTCCTCCTTCATTGGGTCCTCCTCAGGGTCCTCCTCCGGATCCTCATCCGGATCCTCCTCAGAATTTGTACCAAAGACGAGCTGAAGTGCCTCGTCAACCCTCAAGGTAGTGCCGTCAAAAAGTGTAAGTGGTGGTGGTGAAGGCACGTCTGATGTAGTCCTCTCAGAGTCTGAAACCAAGTAGTTCGAGCTGGACACTACTGCACGCTTCTTCAGAGGAAGAAGGTGCTCAGGAAGTGAACTAGACGCGTACACCTCTGCAGAACGGGCTCTGGATGGCCCCGCCTCAAACTGTCCCCAGACTCTCGTCCACTCAGCACTAATCTCCTCCAGTGGTGTAAGATGAGATGGTAACTCAAGCATCGCAGCAAGCTCTGCGTCTCTCTCTACGTACTCGTCTCCAAGAACTAACCCCTCACTAGGTGCAAGCACTGGCGGCAGCTCCAACAGTGCGGCAAACTCTGGGTCTAGGACCAACGGCTCAGGCTCAAGATCGGGCACAGACTCTGTCAGAACGTGAAGGTAGGGAAGGTGCTCCTCAACCGGGATAGACCACATGACCCGACTATGAAAGAATTGCCTATGTATGGCTAGGGCAAAATCAGAAAAGTCGCCGATCGGCTCGGGGTCATCACCGAGCAGTGCAATGTGGTACCAGGCTATGGCATGTGCCCAACCATGCCACTCATTGGGCAGCCGTACAGTCAGATCGGCTATCGCCTGACGCTCAGAGACAAAATGATGGGCTGCGTAGAAGCGTGCAGCGAAGTCACTAACCTATTGCCCGATATCATGGTTTGGGTCCACCTCATAGTCATAGTACTCGTCTAAGATCTCGTCCACTACTATATGCTGTCTCAAAGGTCGACTCTTCCGAGTCGTAACACGTGTAGCAGGCATCCTACAAAGTTTTAAGAGAACACGAATCAGTAACTGGTAGGGTAATTAACATATCTTAAAGAATTCTTTAAATTACAATTAGAATATTCCATTATTCAAATTGCAATACTTAAACCACTTAACAACTTATGTTAAACATCTAGCAATTTCAAGAAATTGCACTCAAACAATACATACAAACAAAATTATTTTCAAGATTTTATTTTCATCCTTTTACTTATTATTCTTTTACTTCCTCACTTTTTTTCTTCCTCGAAGAAAATTTCTTAACGATTTCTTTCCATTGTTTTAACTTATCAACTTATTTATTCTTATTCTTCTTGTTATTCCTTATTTTATTTCCTTAAAAGGAAATTCTTACGGCTTTCATTTAAAAAGAACAAGTCGACTCCAACGAGTCTGTCGTTCATGTCACTTTACGCAGGTGACATTCGTTTATTTACTTTGATTCCCTTTATTCTGTCCTTTCCGATCCGACCGTTTCTTGGAAATTTTGGAACCAACGCTTCTTAGAACGTTTATGTTCTCAAAGAATCGGGAAGGCCTTAGAATTTGTCTAAATTCTCATAAATAAACATCTTGAATAAACAAATTATAACTCACATAATTTCACATAGCATAGCATTCATGCTTTCACATAGTTCACGTAATATCACAAAGTATAATTTTTATACTTTAATCAAATCATACTTGGCATACTTAATCTCATCATACTTTCATACTTAATCAAAATTTCTTCTTAAAAGAAATAATTCTTCTGAAATTCTTTCCTTACTTTTCTTCTTTGGTTGAGTCGACGTAGCGGGAGGTTGATTTGTCGTCTACACTCTTAAACTTAGTGTTACGACCTAACTTTATTTGAAAGAAGACTTGGGTATAGAGTATATACAAATACTCTATCTTACTACTCGAAAGAAACTTGTATGCAGAGCAGAAACGACTGCTCTGATACCACTCTGTCACAGCTCCAAATCCCGAGGGACGGCAAAGTCGGGGTGTGACTAAGGGTTGGATTAATGAAGCGGGGAAGAAGGGGGATAAATGAATAAACAGACAACGATTAAACGACAGCTGATATCTATGAACAGATTTTATATTAAAAGAAAGAGAGAGTCGACCTTGAAGGGTCGCTCGACAAGTTGTTCAAAAGTTAACTAAGTTCATTGTACGGGACATAGACCAAAAAGGTTTACATTAACTGAAAAGATTGGCAGCGGAAATCGTAAAGCTAGATACAAGTTCTTCTTCCTAACTACAACTCTTTACTCAACCTTCGCCGCTCCCGTCACTCAACCTGCATATTTATAAAACATATGCAGGGCTAAGTATAAACATACTTAGTGGGCACGTTGCCGAAAACATATAATAAGTATAGATTAAATCAGACATCTTGATAAATAGCGCATCGGGGTTTTTTAACAAATACCCGAGCCTACTAAATATTTTCTTTCACTTTCACAATATAGCTTGGCCAAGCCCTTTTACTTGATGTTACATTCAAACTTGCCCAACTTCTCTTTCAACGCCGGGGGAGAGTATACTTCTCCCGTGCACGTTCTATTCACCGTGACTGGCTATCCCTCAATAGGGTACCACACACACCGGCTACCGTGTACACTTAACCCTGGAAAACCCTTTCTGGTTAACTCAGCGGTCCGATCGATTAGTTAACCCCTTTTGGCTAACTCAGAAAGGCACAAGAGAACTCACATAAAACAAATATTTTCATGCCTTGGTAATCACTTTAAAACACAGTTATAAAGCGATAAGTAAACATTTTCGAGCATTGCTCATTTGATTTGATATATATAGAAAAGCCCACCTTACTGATTACAGAACTACTATAGCTTCCGTCTTATGTCTTCCGTCCTATCCTTAGCGCTGACTTCCTCCTTTTATCGTAAATAAAAAAACTTTAAAACTCGATCGCAACGATAAAAGAAACAGGAAATCGAAATTAGTTTTAGTCTTTTAGGCCTTTGCACTTTACTACTTTCTTTTGATTAACGAATAAACGAGACTCGATAAATTCTCAGTTAGAAACTGACTTGGCTCATTACTCGACAATTAGGTCAGTAGATAATTGGATGTCGATAACTTATAACGACTTAGAAGTTCTCAAGGAACGAAGTTGAAACGGATTCAACTTAAGAAATTAGGTTTTCATTAGTTTCTGCATAAAGTAGAGGTTCTGGAGTTCATACAGAACAGCTTCCTTCGAAACAGGGGATGTAATTTATACCAAACGAAAGCCACATATGTCTAGTTTACTCTCCAATTTACGGATCTCGATTTCGTTAAGCGAGCTAAAAGTTATAACAGTTTCCGTGAAATGTCGCAAAACAGTCCGCGCGAAACCCTAATGACCGATAAAACTCGACGCATCCCTAGGTTCGATCAATGCTATTCCACTTTTATTATTACGAAATTTCCATCTTAAGGCAGTCAACATGCATGATCTTTTATGATGAACTCCTTCTCATTTCTCGATTAGAAACTCGACATATAATTATTCGTCTTTCAACTAATCCAATTACTAAACCAATTCAATTTCAAATTCAATTTCTATTTCAACTTCTCGATTATAAACTATAACTCATAACATCTCGTATCTCGGATGTAAATATCGTCAACTACAAACTTGTTCATCAAATGACAACAATCATTAATAACCGATTAATTTCCTTATTCGACTTTTCTATCGACATTTTAATCTCGTTTCTTCGTCTCTTATCAAAATTTCAATCTTCTTAGAATTCATTCAAATTTTCCGGTTACGATCATTAACTAACAAGATTAACATATATTCAAATCACAAACTTAAATCATTATCTAATCTCGACTTATCGACGATTCCTCGTCTCTTAGCGAAAATCCGACGTTCTCCGATTTGGCTCAAACTTTACAATATCGATCATCATCTATCTAGAATCACTAATACGTAAACCATATACTCAAATCATTAACGAATCTCAACTTATTAACGAGTTTTTGTCTCTTACGATTTTTATTTTATTTTTAGAAAAATTCCAATAAATTCTATAATCATCCTCATACATACTACATACAATTTCTATTATCATTTCATGCAAATCATAACATCTTCTACATCAAATCCTCACTTGTTCCTCTCTTACACTTTTATTTTTATTTTTAGAAAAATACCAATTAATTCATGCAATCATCTATCATCATATAGAACAAGAATCCACTAATCAATCCTCAATAAAATCGAACTACATCAAACCCAAAAAAAAAATCGGTAATTACAAATAAATTAGGAGGGGTGATTTCTTCATGATTTCAATCCATACAACCATTCTTAAGCATCTAACAACATGCTTTAACCATAGAACATCATGCTTCTTCATCCTCTAATTTTTGAAAAAAAAACAAGTTGATGGAAAATGATTTTTGTTTGGTTCAATACATAGAAGAAGTTCCTACCTTGTCGAATATTGAATCGGATCTAAGATCGATCGGTAGACGAGAGACTTGTGGAGCTTTGAAAAGCTTGAAGGATGTCTTTTAATGGAAGAAAATGAGAGAGAATAGGGAGAAGGGGGGGGGGGGTGGTAGAGATGAGAGTGTGAGGGAAGGTGATGACTAGGTTAGTTTTGTATAAAGTAGGAAATATCTAACCAAAAGGTGATGACTCATGTATGGCAGTTTGTTTGTGATTTTTAAGCCGGAAATATCTCGTTTACGGGTCTAAAACGACGTTATAAAAATCGAGAAATAATTTCTTAGATGGTTATGCTTTCGACGAAATCTAATTCGTCCGTTAGATTAGAAATAAATCACATACTCGTAAAGCGTATTTCATTTTTCGAAATCCGATAAAAAGTCGGGATAAGACAGTCCAAAATTCGCCCGGAAAAATAATAAAAACTGACTTTCTCTGGTGAACTCGTATCGAAGAAAAAGTGAATGTAAATTCTGACGGTTTTTCGATCTGAGTTTTCAGACGAAAATTTTATCGGACGTGAAAACCCTAATACAGTAGTCGTTCGATCGACTTCTGGAATTTATTTTTAGAAACAGATTTCACCGTTAGTCTTAGAATCGAAAATCCTTAACTTAGACATGCAAAGCCTTAATTAATAATTAAATTTTTATTTTGACGACGGAAGAATTATCCGGGGTATTACACCATCCAAAAAATCGATCCACATAGACTCCCTCTCAAATTTCACTATCATTCACACCCAACTCCAAAACTTTTTAATTTGACTTGTGATTAAACTTAATTAAAGTTTTAAAAAGGTACGTTAGTCAATAACTAAACAACTAAAATTAGAAAATTAAATTATTAGTTAAGAAATTATGTAAAATTTCTATTTTGACACCGTGTAGTTGGATATAGTGTTTCCAAATAGCACTATCCTTTTTAAAATAGTGATGTTTGCATTCAAACTATGCAGTGCGCTCTCGATTTGCTATTCATATTTATCTTGAATTATGTGTTTTGTGCACCATTAGTCCACATATATATATATGTATATATTCTAAGTTTTATTTATGTTATTATTTAATTTATCGTAACTTATCTAATTTATTTTTCTCGAATCTTTATTTTATGTTTTGTTAATTCATAATTTTTAACTATTCATTTATCTAATAAAAGTGTATCACGTATATAACATTCCATATCTATAATTAATAATCAATTCATATAGTTGACTAATACTCTAAATATCTTTAACTGAATTGGTATATTCATGAATTATAAGTTCCAAGTTCAAAAAATACCTAAAATTTCAAACAACAACTTGACATCCAATAAAAATTTTGCGAATCATGCAATGACACAATAAATTGGTTACTTTAAAATAAAATTAATAGTCAGAGTTAATATATATGTTTTTTAAAATAATTTACAAATAATAATTGAAAGTGGCATTGTTTTACAACTTAGAACTACTATGTTTGATTTATTTGGTTTTTTTAGTTTTTCTAATTTGATGAAGTCTCTTTATGACTAATAAACAATAAATTGTACTACCTCCGGTCCCCAAGTCTCTTCCTAGGAGGAAGTGGCACGAGTATTAAGGAAAAGGTTATTGAGTTAGTTATGAGTAGAGAAAAAGTGATTAAATTTTTTGTGAGTGGAAAAAGGGTCCCACATTAAGGGTGGTGATATATTAGTTAATTGAGATAGTGATGAGCCATATGTGGTATTTTAGGTAAATAAGTTGATAAAGCAAGGGTAAGAGATAATAATTTGTTGTGAGGTAGTGTCCAAAAGTAGTTAGGAAGAAACTTGAGGACCATCCCAAAAAGGAAAGATAGGAAAGGACTTGGGGACCGGAAGTAGTAATTCACATTTATACTGAGTTCAATAGACATTTTATAGTACTTTATTTTATTTTAGTTGAGATTAACTAATAGTAAAATGATCGATAATAAAACGCATTTATAGAAATGGATTAAACATTCCATTGTGTTACTGTAATCAAAATAAGTCATGCTAGATTAATATTAAAAAGTGTTTAACTCATGATTTGTGAAATATTTACATCTCGCTATATTTATTTTATACGTAATAAAACTTGAACGAATCAAAGTAAAAGTAAAATGGAATATTTTAAAATATTTTATTATGATTAACATTTGTATATTTATTCAAATACAGATAATATGTACACAATTTTTAAATTGAAATAGTGGGCAGAGTGAATGACAAAATAAAACAATCATAAAATGATTGAAATAATATCAATAGTCTCAATTAGATTTTATTCACACTTATATAAAAACGGATAGCAAAACAAACGCTATTAAAAATTTGGATTCGAAAAGTAAAATGATTTTTTATGTTGGTACATAATTAACAAAAAAAAAGTGAATTAAACAAACATATCCTGAAAAATAGATTAGAATTATAAAATAATTAAGAAAACTTAATAAGTTTTTATTTATTAGTTGAAAATGAAAATGAATATGTTATGGCTAGACTCGAAAAAAATGTGTTATTGCCCTTGCTAAAAATTTCTGGACCTTTCTCATTTTTGACACATTTGCCATTGGTCGAGTGCCATTTGAGAATTCTTAGTAGTTTTAAATCAACACTTTTTTATCAATGAAAGAGGACGTGTATTGATAGTAAGGTTGCATTTTTAATCGAGTTTAACATTAGAACATGTAGAGAAGCAACACACAAAATTTAATTGAAAAACAAATAAGTATTTTAAGAGGCCTATAGAAAAATTGTTAACGTAAATTCCTACAAATACCAATTGATTTTTTTATATGGTTAAGAATTTAGAGCACCATATTAATCATATGCTATACAACTTTTTTTTTTCATTTTATTTTTTATTTTCCTAGAATTTTTATTCTGAGCCTTCTTGAAGATGTTTTTGCTGAAACCTCATAGCTAAATAAGGCGAACTAATAAAAAGACAAAAGAAAAAGAAGTATAAATTTCTCAGCCTTTTGACTAAGATTAGCAATGTTAATAAACCTAAATTAATAGGCCAATCCGAATAGATCGAAAGAATAAGAATTTCGATCTAGTTGAAATATTCATCTGAGAATGAATTGCAGTCGATAGATTGTCGAGTCATGAAATAATTTTTTGTTTACTTTTAATATAAATTTGTTTTTTTAATAAATATATTTTGTTTAATTACCTTTTATTTATACATAAATTATTGTATAAAATGACTCCCGTCGATTTTTCGACGGGTACTTATTAGTCATATATAACACCACAACAAATTTCCCATTGCATTCTAAATGTTCCCTCTTCGTTGAAAATTGTGATCTTACTGCCTTATTCGTCCAACCCTCAAAATTACGGCTACTTATCCGGTTACCCGAACCCTAAATTAACGGAAAAAGCTACCCGTAACCGACCCGATTAAGTTAGTCGGTTACCCGCTACCCGGCTAGTTAGATTTTCTGGGTACCCGACTAACCGAAAAAATAATCAAAAATATGCAGCCCCTCTTCGGACCGATTAACTACCCGACTAACCGACCAAACTAACTGAATTTCAAAAAAGAACAAATGATATACAACCCCTGTTTCATGAATCATTCTATTCAATGAAAATTGAAATGAGAAAGTAGAACATATAGATTCTTATCCTAATCATTAAGTTTCGAAAAAACAAACATGAAAAAATTTACCAAAAAAAAAAAAAAAGAAGAACATACAACAGTTGCCAGTTGAGGAGCGCCGACGAGTAAGAACGGTTGATAAACACTTATTTTATTAGCAAGTAAGCTTGTTTATCTTCACTTTTTGCTAAGCTTTAGCCTTTAAAAGTGATGTGTTTTGCATGGAATTCGTTATTTTGGATTTGTATCACGTTTGGCGGAGTTTGTGCATGTGTGTAGGTAAATTGAGGTTCATTAAGGTGGTAGAAAAGGTTTAAAGAAGATAGAAATCGAAGAATCGAGACGAAGAAGTGAGAAATCGGACGAAATGGAGTGAAAACCCAAACCAGTGCTCAAGGAGGAAGAACCGGCAGTCTGACCAGCCAAATCGGCAGTTCAGCCCTGAACCGCCGGGTCGGCCACCGGAATTACTGGATTGGAAGAGCTACTTTGATGATAACCATCGGTCCACTCAGCGCTCCATGGCCAGACAGCCGATTTGGCGGCTGGACCGCCGATTTGGAGCTTCAGACCACCGATTAGGCGGATTTTACACCAGAATTTCCGAAATTGCCCTTTTTACGTTTTTAACATGCTTTAGCGCTTCTTGTACCCTATATAAAGAGGGAAATAGCCCCAAAACGTGATATCTCTTTCCATAGCTTAGAACTCTCTTCCTAAAGTTTTCATTTAGGGTTTAAATTAGCTTTTAATTATTGTAATCACATTATAAGGTTTGATTTAGATTGTTTGAAGATTTCTCCATTTGGGTTCTTAGTATCTCTATTAATGCATTCAATTATCTTTTCTTGTGCTATTTCTCTTCTTATGTCTAGCTAATTTCCTTTAGTTGGCTTTGGGGATTGGAGATGATTCAATGGTGATTTGGATCTTAGCTTTCTAATTATAATTACTTTCTCCTAATTGATTGTGGATTTGGGTCTTGATTTCATGTAGGAATTATTGACCATCTTTCTTGCATGCCAAGTGTTTGTGGAAATTCTTAATAGGTTTTTACATGCATGGAAATCAAATTGTCACACCATGCATGGTTTTGAGACTTAGCAAGTGATGAATTCATGCATAGGAGCTTTAATTCTTTGTGCCTTTTGGAGTCGAATTGTCGTCTTGAGTCTTAGCCGAGAGAGTCGATAATTTGATCCGCTTTTGCTATCTATCGAGAGGAGATAGTAAATAGTCTTGTGAATGCTTCTCATTTAGGAGATTAAATATGGTTATGTGAATTAGGAAGTCATTTTCATGTCATCTAGAATCAAATTAAACGCCTAGAACCAACATTTATCTCATATTGTATCTTTGATCAATTCTTAATTGCTTAATTGTTAGTGATTGCTTTACTTGCCTTGTTTTTCTATTTGAGTGTTTTTTTTTGCCACAAATCATGATGAATCTTGAGTTTGAGTAGTAGGAAAGTGCATGAATTCCATTTCTCACATAAGTTCGGTCAAATGGTCCTTGAGGATACGATATCCGATTGCTAATGCTACAATAGCTTGTTAAAGTTACAGTTTATAATGCTAAGTAAATTGTAATGCCCTGTAAATTCCTTACGTTCTTAAAATTTAAAGATAATTAAATAAATGGCTTTGCACGCCTAAGTTTACATTTTTTTTTGAATTCTAAGGCTAACGGTCGAATCCATTTCTGAAAATAAATTACAGAAGTCAGCTAGCCGACTACTGTATTTAGGGTTAGCGCGTACGAAAAGTTTTTAGTTCGTAAACTCAGAACGAAAAACCGTCTGATTTTTACATTCACGAAATCGCGATACGAACACGCCCGAGAAAGTTCGTTTTTATGTTTTTCCGGACGAAACTCGGACTGTGTTGTCCCGAGTTTTTGGTCAAAATAAATTTTGTAAATTTATTTTCCAATGTAGTTCCGCACGTTAGAATTTAAGGTCAAATCAAATCGCGACAATTTTGTACCGAGCAACGTTTTTCGTCGTTCGTTTTCTGTAACGTCGGATCGCGCCGGAAAAACACGTATCCCTCCTAAAATTCTGCATGCAGCCGACTTTTTCTTCTTTTTTTTTTTATTATTTTTAATTAATTAAGTGGGGAACATGCATGTAGACAATGTCTAATTAAATGACACCAAATCTTCACTTTTCATACTTTCAACCATTTCATCATATCAAACATTTTTAACACTTAAACAAAACCATTTCTTCCCACTTCATCACCACCATCGGCTGCACTCCCTCCATTCTTCATCTTCTTCACTTCATCATCCACCATTGAAGACATCTCCAAGAGCTTGAAGAAGAACACAAGTCACAATCCTTCCATTCAAACTCCATACTTCTTTCTTTAATTCTCAAGGTAATTCTCTCCTCCACAATTCTATCCAACCATCTTCTTCTTCTTTTATTTTTCCTTCTTTGATCGAAAAATAAGGTATTGAAATGGATGAATTGATCTTGGAATAATGAAATTGGATGTGTTAGATAGATTAAATAGGGTTTAAAATTGATCAAAACCAAGAATCCTAACTCTTGCATTAATACCGAAAATTTTGGGTAAGTTGTAGGATTTTTAATTTTCTTCATTTGATGATTGATTCTTGTTTAATAGATGTTTAATTAGTGATTAGAATGAAAAGGAATCAAAAGCCCTATGTGTTTGTGAAATTTCAATTAGGATTTGAGTTGAATTTAGGGGTTTATGCATGTTAGTTGGTAATTGATTTACAATTGATTATTTGATGATATAAGAGGTTGATTAATAAATAAATGTAGTTAATTGGGGAAGAAAATCACCCCCTTAACATCTATATGAAAACCGAAAATTATAGAGTAATTAGAGGTTTCCACATGTTTGATATAAGTGATGAATTGTTGGTTAAATTATGTTGCAAATCATGTTAGTTGATTATAGAATTTAATTGAGAATTTTCTAAAAATGTTTAATGAAACATAAGAGATAAAGATCACCTTATAAGTTGAGTTATAATGATGTTATGATATGTTTGCATGCATGAAAGTGTTTCACGTTAGACGTAGTTTAACGTCGTAAAATTTGAATAGAATCCGACAACCTTTGAAAAACGCGTAAGAGACGAACCTTTAGTCGTAACTAATAATCAAGAAGTCGGATGGGAATTCTAATTTGATATTATTGTTTATGATGGAATTTAGAACAACTTTCTAGTTGACGTCATAATCTTTCGAGTTGATATAATATGGGCTATAGTTATAGTCGAGAACTAGAACGCGTTTTAAATTTTGTTGGTTTAGTAATTGTTAGTTGAAATCCGACGTTTAGAACGACGTGCTTTGAGCGAGTTTTGAGAAGGAGTTCGTCACGTACAGAAGTACGTGATGACTGCCTTGAGAGTCCAGTTCCTAAAAAAAATTGAATACGAGAGCTTAGAACGAACCTAAAACGTTATACGTCGAACCTATCAAGCAATTAGGGTTTTCACGGCAGTTTTGCGACTCTCGCCGGAAACTGTAATAACTTCCAGCTCGTTTATCGGATTTGTGATCCGTAAATTGGAGCGCTAACTTGACATCCCAATCTTTCCAGTGGTATAGGGCTCATCCCCTGTTTCCAAATCCTCTGTTCTGGACAGCCTCCAGAGTTACTGGACTGCGCAGTGAAAATTCAGTTTCTTGTTCACTAAGTTGTTTAGTTCGCAACTTAGTTTCTTTCGATCGTTTAAACCATTTTATCTATCGAATATCTCCCTACTGACCCGAGAGTCGAATATGAGATCTTCCGAGTTCTAAACGAGATTGGTACGAGTCTCGTTTCCCGTTTAAGTAAAACGAATCTAGTAAGCGTGCAAATGCCTAAAGAATGAAACAACTAAAACTTTCTTCGATTCTCTTTAATCGATTATCTTTTACGACCCGTTTTTAAGTATGTTTGTTTTACGATGAAGGAGGAAGCCAATTGTGAAGAAAGGTCGGAAGATCCGAAGTTTGGAAGCTTTTGCTTTTAAGTTCTCTATATCAAGGTGGGCTTTTATATACAAAATAAAACGAGCAATGCTCGGAAAATCTTTCTTTATCGCTTTGATATCTGTGTTTTCAAAGTGATATTATGGCATGAACTGTTTTATGTTTTATGTGAGTTCTCTTGTACCTATCTGAGTCAACATTCGTGTTTTCCAGATTTAGAGTTAGTCTAACTAGATTAACTAACGATCGGCTCTGAGTTAGCAGCTAAGTGCTTTCCAGAGTTAGTGCACTTTGTAACCTGTGGTGTATGTGATATCCTGTTGAGGGGTACCAGCTACGGTGAATTAGAATTGGTCAAGATTGAACGTAACATTAGTCAGAAAATGCTCGCGCGAGTGATTTATGAGAAAAAGTCAGAAAATGTTTAGTAGACACGGATTCTTTCAATAAAACTCCGATGTGCTACGCTTACGAAATGCCATTTTTATCTATATTTATGATTATGATTTCGGCATCGTGCCCACTAAGTACGTTTGTACTTAGCCCTTCATTGTTTTCTAAATGTGCAGGTTGAAGCGACGGTGAGCGGCGACGGTTGATGTTGAGTTAAAGGATAGGATGCTTAGTTAGAACCCTTCCGCTGCCAAACTCTGAATTTCTTTTTGAGATGTACTTTTTGAACAATACTCTGTAGTCTAAGTCTGTAAATATGAACTTAGCTTCTTTATTGTACTTTTGTCGAGTAATCCTTAGGGATTAACTCTTTCTAATTCATATTCAAGTCTTGTTCATGGTTTATCGATGTTTTTCATGTATGTTTAGTCAATTAGCCCCCTTCTTCCCCGCTTCTTTAATCCAACCCCAGTCGCACCCCGACTTCTGCCGTCCCTCGGGATTTGGGGCTGTGACATAAATTTAGTGCTCAACTTTTTGGCGCCGTTACCAGGGACTATTTAGAATTTATAGTGTTAATGATATTTGTGCTAAGAGTACTAGTTCAAGCATTAATTGGTTTATTTTTGTCACGACCCGTTTTCAGGATGTGTGAAAACGATGAATCTTTGGGCAGTGAGATGAAACCTCGAATATGAATCATAACTCCACTAGAGAACATGCTCAGGAACAAGGAAATATAGATTGACAGTGATAACAAATAGAACATGCTTTCAAACCCAATCTCAAACAACGAGCATTGATAAATAATTCAAGTGTCGAAAAGCATGTTGAAGCAAATATAATCCAAGTCAAGTAGAAGTAAAAAGAAATACGAGAATAGTTTCGAGCATTAAGCTCATTGTTTCGACACAACGTCAAGTACTAAAATTCAAATAAATAAAAAAGTTTGTTTATCATGCAGCGGAATAACGTCTCAAGTCCCACAATTACATATATGAAGATATGCAATTGCAAGCTTAAACCAAAAGAAGACTCGACTCTTATTCAAATAATCACACCGCCGAGCACCGTTCGCCATCACCATCTCGCTAACCTGTACGTTTAGAAATACATGCAAAGCTGAGTACTTCGTACTCAGTGAACACATGCCAAAATAATTTAAACTTTGCTCGATAGAGCTATATAATTGAACTCGCCTTGCCACTACATCACAAGTGTTAGTACAGTTTTAAAACATTAACTTGTGTATGCAAAAATCATTTTCTTTTCTTGAAACGACTGCACAATCAACATATATAATTTGAATAGCAAGTATGAATCAATCTACCACATAATTCTCGTATGTCGAGAAGTAGGCCTCCTTCTCAAACACTGTGATAGGCCCAACCGAAGCAAGGCTCACAATAACGTCAAGCAATTAATAACAACACGTGTGTCCCTGTCTTACACAGGATAACTATAATAACTCAAGTAAATGATTAAACATACCAAAACTCAGATAAAATGACAAGTCAATTAATTTAAAAACTCAAGTAATATGATAATAATAATCACATTCATCACTTTGGTTTCAGTTAAAAAGCCCACCTGACTACAAAAGGGGTTTGTCGGGTTAGCTGCTTTTTTCTTCTTGCTTTTACTTCGGGGTCCCGCTTGTTCCTTCACAAATAATATCTTATAAGGGCAAGACTACTTACTCGAAAAACGTAACGAACTTCAACGCTCGACTGAAGAACTTCTACTTGACTCGAGTTTCTTATCTTATCTCGACTTATCTAACTCGATCTTTCTCGGTTTCTCGATTCTACCCAATACCATACCAACTGGCTCTCAGACTCACAGACTTGACTAAAAAATATCTAACTATTTTAATAATTAAATAATCAAATAAAGACGAAAAATCACTATTCACATCACACATCTCGTTTTTCTCGATTTCTCGAGTTAAACGATCTCAGAAAATTACGAGATTAATTCTCGGGTTCTAATCACAAATCATTCACAAACATACTTTTAGATCAAGATTCGAACATTCACAAATAGGTAAACGACCGACTTCAATAAATAGATGGAAAAAGAAAAATTTTCCAAATATAATCAAATATTCTAGAAAATTTCTAGAAAATCATATTAATTTATTTAATCATAAATGTAAACTTGGTTACTCGTTCAAGACTCAGTTATTGACTTATGCTGACTTGACTCTACTCGTTTCTAACTTTAGAAAATAAAAGTTATTAAATTTAATTGAAATTAGTTCCATTTCTCTTTAAAGACATTAATTATAAATCGGAAATAAAATCCGAAATTCTTATTCAAATTTTATGAAATAAAGTTTTCGTCTTTTTTTCGTAAAATGTGTCATCACTCGGAAATTTTACTAAACTCGGTAAAAGATTTTAATCATCAACCTTCATACTATGTGGTTCGAATTTTTCAAGAAAAATCACACAAAAATTTATTCTTCTTATTTCTCTTATTCCATCATCTCTAAATCATTGAATCATACATAATCTAATCATAAATCATCAAAACATCACAAGAATCATCAAATCTTCATATATATATATATATATATATATACTTTCGGCATAATTTTTTTTTAAAATAACAATTAATTTATTTCTTCCATTTCTTTATTTCTTATTATCATTTATCTCATCTTCCATTATCAATTCCAACTAAGAACATCAACATACAAACCTCTAATTTTTACCAAAAATTTCGGCACACACATGCTTACATACTTCATCATTTTTCCTCATTCAATCACATACATCAAAACTCTTAGATCAAATCTAACATCAATTTCATCCAAGAACATCAACACAAAAATACCTAAATATACTAATAATTTTCAGTACTCTCATAGGGAAGAACAATAAAAATTTTAACCTCTATTTTCATACAAGGAATCAATCAAGAAATCAAGATGAATACTATGATACCATATCATCAAGATTATCAACACTAAAAATCCATAAACATCCCAAAATTTTCGGTATTGAGGGGGAAAAGATGATTGAAGATTTTGACTCCTATTTTTGTGTATCAAGACTCTCAAGAACCCAAAACTCCATACTAGAATAAGAGGTTTTGATTTTCTAGATGGGAGGATCATTTTGATCGAACAAAAGAGGGTAGAAAAAGAGGGGATTTCTTGCTAGAATCAAACAAGATTCAAAGGACTTACTTAGACTCAAAGGCTTGATCGATCAAAGGCTTCAATCCACGCAAGTCTACGACCCACACAAGCAAGAATCGAGCTCCATCCTTGCTCCTAAGGCTGCCAATTTTCAAGAGAAAAAGAAATAGATGAAACCTAGTCTTAAATTGATCATCACGACGAGAGGATCTCAAATACCTTAATGGATTAGTCGATAGATGATCGGGAGCTAGATTATCTTTATCCTTGGAGCTTGAAGGAGGCTCAACAATGAAGGTTTTGGTGTGTGTGTGTATGTTATTGCCGAGAGGGAGAGAGAAGAGAGAGATGGAGGGAGGTCGGTGGAGAGAGGGAGAGATAGTGGAGAGAGTTAGATGATTAAGAGAGAGAGAGAGAGAGAGAGAGAGAGAGAGAGAGAGGAGCGTGAGAGAGAGTGAGGATTAATGAGAGTAGGATAGGTTTTAATTTAGTTTTAGTTGCACCCGGTAGTCAAAAACGCAATATAATTTTCTCCGGAAGAAAAAGTTATTCGGTGCAATCTATCCCTAATTTCTCATTAAACTCTCAAACAATTCGAAACTCACCACGACTCTTTCTCTATATCGGAAATCTCTTTACTCCATCTCTAACTTCACCAAATAAATCAAGGAATCCAGAAATCAAGTTTTCAGATTAAAATTCCGAGAAACGAAGAAAAAGTCGGAATTCACTATTCATATTAGGGTTTTCTGGTCCTTTACTAAATTTTATCTCGGACAATTTCTGATGACTCTCAAATCTATCTAAAAGCTTCTAGAATCATTTTTAGACTCAAAAGATACTAATAAGACGAAATTCGGAAAAGTTCGATAAATAGCAAAAACTCTAGAAAAGTTACTAATCATCCAAAAACAAAAATTCTTAGAATTCTCCAAAATTTATGCTCAATCAATTCACCATGCAATCGATTCAGATAACCGAAATGATAAAAATCACGTAAAGTAATTCAAGGGCATTTGAGTAATTTCACGAGAAAAATTCTTTTCTCGGAAATTTTTATCACACAAAGGCACATAATTAAGGCATATAATCTCATGTAAGACGAACTTAACGACTTATAAAGGATCGGGGTATTACATCCTCCCTCCCTTAAAATAAATTTCATCCTGAAATTTACTAACCTTGAGAAAAGAGCTCGGAAAACCTTTCTTTCATCTTATCCTTGAGTTCTCACGTAGCTTCTTCAAGATCGTGGTGTCGCCACCTAATCTTAACTAAGGGAATCGATTTCGTTCTAAGCTGCTGGATCTTACGATCCAAAATTTCCTCGGGGTCTTTCCTCATAACTCAAATCGGGATTAAGAGTTACATATTCTTGGCGAATTACGTGCTTCGGATCGAACACATACTTATGTAACTGCGATATATGAAATACGTTATGTGAATTTCCAAAACTCGGTGGCAAAGCTAACCTATACGATACGACTCCAATCCTTTCTAGAATTTCGTACGGTCCTATAAATCTAGGCTTTAGCTTTCCTTTAACTCCAAATCGATGTACTCCTCTCGAAGGAGATACTTTCAAAAAGACTTTACTTCATATCTCGAACTCTATTTCTGAACTTCGGTTGTTGGCGTACAACTTGTGTCGACTTTGAGCTTCCTTAATCTTCTCACGAATCTGATGGACAAATTCTATCATCTCCTTGATAGCTTCGGGTCCTATCACTTTTCTCTAGCCTACTTCATCCCAGTAGAGCGGAGATCTACACTTCTTTCCATAGAGGGCTTCATACGGGGCCATTCCAATTGTATTCTTATAACTGTTGTTGTAAGCAAACTCGACTAAAGACAAAATCTTCTTCCAATTTTCTCCTTTATCTAGAACCACGGCTCTCAACATATCTTCCAAATTTTGAATCGTCCTTTCTGACTGACCATCTGTCTAAGGGTGGTAAGCTGTACTGAACTGCAACTTCGTTCCTAGCTCTTTCTGAAAACTTTCCCAAAAATGGGCTGTAAACTTGGAATCTCGATCAGAAGTGATTGTCTTAGGGATTCCATGCAGTCGTACAACTTCTTTACATAAATCTGGACCAACTTGTCTGATCCATAGGTGAGTGGAATAGGTATGAAATGAGTTGTCTTCGTCAATCTATCCACAATCACCCAAATGGATGTATTTCCCTTCTTTGTCTTTGGCAAACCTATTACAAAATCCATATTAACATCATCCCACTTCCATGTCGGGATTGATAACGGTTGGAGAGGTCCATAAGGTCTCTAATGTAAAGACTTTACTTGCTGACAAGCTAAACATCGTTCCACAAACGAGGCTACGTCTTTCTTCAATCCTGCCCACCAGAATTGCTGCTTTAGATCCTGGTACATCTTTGTACTATCGGGATGGGCGGTATATGGAGTATCATGGGCTTCACTCATGATCTCGTTCTTTAGCTCTTCATTATTTGGTACACACAGTCTACCACGGAACAACAAGGCATTGTCGTTCGATTTTCTGAAATCTCCAACTCCTTCCCTTTTAACTTTTAGTCTTAAATCCTCTAACTTCTCATCTTTTCTTTGGCCGTCTACGATACGAGCTCTAAGATTTGGATCCACTATTAGAGCTGCAATAACTTGCTCCATTGACTTCGGAGGTTGAATTACCTTGATTCTCATCTTTCCAAATTCTTCGATTAACTTCTTCTCATCGGTTAGGAGAAATCCTAACTCCAAATTCTCCTTTCTACTCAATGCATCGGCTACAACATTGGCTTTTCCGGGGTGATAAGAAATTTTTCAGTCGTAATGTTTCACCAATTCAAGCCATCGCTTTTGTCTCATGTTTAACTCCTTCTGCTCGAAGAAATACTTCAGACTTTTGTGATCCGAAAAGATTTCGCACTTGGCTCCATAAAGATGATGTCTCCAAATTTTGAGAGCATGTACTACTGCTGCCAACTCCAAGTCGTGCGTCAGATACTTCTTTTTGTGAGGTTTAGTTGTCTTGAAGCATATGCTATCACCTTTCTTTCTTGTATCAACACACATCCCAAACCTTTGGATGATGCGTTTGTAAAAATGACATAGTCCTTTCCTGCCTCAGGAAGGGCTAATACTGGGGTTGAAGTTAGTCTTGGCTTGAGCTCTTGGAAACTTTGCTCGCATTCCTCCGTCCATCTAAACTTGGATTCCTTCTTTAACAGACTCGTCATCGGTTTTGCTATCTTGGAAAATCCTTCTATAAATCGCCGGTAGTAACCTGCCAAACCTAGTAAAGTACGGATTTCATGAACTAACGTTGGCGATTTCCACTCCTGAACTGCTTGCACTTTGGCTGAGTCCACTTTGATTCCTTCGGACGAAACAACATGTCCTAAGAAATTCACTTCTTTTAGCTAGAATTCACACTTACTGAATTTGGCATACAACTTCTCTAATCTTAGTCTTTCCAATACGATTCTGAGATGCTTCTCGTGCTCTGCTTCGTCTTTTTAATATACTAAGATATCGTCAATGAATATTATCACGAATTTATCTAAGTATTCATGAAAAATACGATTCATTTGATCCATGAATACAACTGGGGCATTTGTCAGACCGAAGGGCATCACAATGAATTTGTAATGTCCATATCTGTTCTGAACGCAGTTTTTGGAACATCTTCTTGCCTGATTTTCAGCTGATGATATCCAGATCTTAAATCAATTTCGGAGAAAGCACTAACTCCTTTCATTGATCAAATAGATCGTCTATCCTTGGAAAAGGATACTTGTTCTTGAGTGTAATCTTGTTGAGCTTTCGGTAATCAATGCACATCCTCAGACTACCATCATTCTTCTTTACGAATAGAATCGGTTCTCTCCAAGGAGAAACACTTGGCCTAATAAAACCCAAATCTAACAATTCTTGCAACTGAATCTTTAATTCTTGGAGTTCTTTTGGAGCCATTCTATATGGGGCTTTAGAAATCGGGGCTGATTCGGGCTCAAGATCAATCGTAAACTTCAATTGCCTATCGGGAGGTAATCCTAGCAAAACTTCTGGAAAAACGTCCTTATATTCTTTTACTACTGCTACATCGTCAATACTCAGCTCTTGCTCTTCATTCTTATTCAGGTATATCATATATACTTGTGTATTCTTTTTCCTCATCAACTTCTTTGCTTTCATAGTCGAAATAATCGGCATACTCTTCTTCGTTCTCCTTTCAACTCCATGAACTATGGTCGGCTCTTTTCTAGGAGGTTGAAACGTAATCTATCTCTGATCGCATCGGATCATCGCGAAATTTTCGGTTAACCAATCCATTCCGAGAATTATATCCACGTCCCACATCTGGATTAGATTTAGGGATTTTGCGGATAACGTATGATTTTTGAACTCGAATTCTAAATTCGAACAGACACGTAATACTAATGCAATTCTACCTAAAGGGGTTGAGACTCTAAGTTCCTGGTTCGACTCTTCTACCTCTAAGCTAAGGATTTCTACAGACGCACTAGCTATAAACGAATCCGATGCACCAGTATCGAACAAAACGATAATGGTCACACCATTATGCTTTCTCATACCTGCAAGATTTTCTTGATCTTTGACTCCAGCTTTCTGCTCGATTACAAAAACCCTCTGATAGTGCGGCGGCTCCTGCTGCGGGGGCTGCTGCTTCTGCGGCTGCGGCTTGTGCTGACCCTGGGGTTACTTTGGATATAAGGCTCCATGTATAGCTCTCATCTGCGAAGATGGTTATTGATTCGATCTTCCACCGCTCATTCCTTATTGTTTACTTGGGCACTAGTTCGAGAAATGACCAGGTTGTCCACAAGTATAACAGACGTTGCTTTTTGCCTTGCAGATGTCTTGATGCATCCTACCATATTTTGAACACGGGGGAGTCCTAAGGGTCCGAAAGATGCGCTACTCTAATTGCCTTGCTTGGGTTTCACTTTTTGAGCTTGCTGCTGCTGCTGCTATCCTCTTCCTTGCCACGGTTTCTTGCTCGGATGGTTTCCACCACTCCATTTTCCTTTTCTTTTCACGATTAAGCCATGCTAGGAAGATCAAGGGGTAACAACTGTCGTCATCTGGTTCTGATATTGAGGGGTCGCTGAAGAGTGCGATCCTTTCTCTGGTTGTATTGCCAACTCCATGTCAAGGGCTCGGTTAAGGGCTTCTCCATAAGTCAGATCACTCTGACTTGCAAGAACTACGCAATGCCTTAAACCTGCTCAAAACAGCTCACACATCTTCTCGTCGGTATCTACTTTGCCGGGCACAAAACGAGCTAATTCGCAAAATTCATGGTCGTATTATGCTACGGTCTTCTTTCCTTATCTTAGGTTCGCAAATTCGTATGCTTTCTGCTTTCGATAGCTTCTCGGCACGTACTTCTCATACAGGGCTTCCTTGAACTGCTCCCACTTCAGATTCTCGCATTCTTTGGGAGTATACATTCTCTGTCGGGCTTCTCACCAGTAGTCGGCGGAACGTTTAAGTTGATACGTCATGCATTTGAGACGTTCACGATCACCACAATGAACAAAATGAAAAATTCACTCTAGAGAACGAATCCATTCCTCGGCTTCTGTGGGACTGCCTTTACCATCGAAAGTCGGTGGGTTTTGTCGAAGAAAAACTCTTCAATTTGTCATTTGTTTTGAAGAGACGGGGTCTGATCCAATTGCTTTTCTTCATCATTTTGCTCGGCTCTCTCGTTTATTCTTCTTGGAGGTATTCTAAGGAAATGCTAAAAATTAGAAAAGTTCGGCAAACCTACTCGAAAATTTTCTCGACTGTCAAACACTTCTCCTCCTAAGAGGAAACACAATTCTCGATCGATACTTATCGCACATTTAGGAAAGAATTTCTCTCAGGTGAAGCATCCAAATTGCAATTAAAATAATTCTCAACTCGTCTTACCACAATCAATAAAACAATGGCATATCTCACTAAAATAATCAAATACATACAATCATTCAAGCAATAGCATGCATATACAATAATTTCATCAATCTCAACTCATCACACAACATGATTCTCAACAATTTCTCATACACTCAATCGAACATAACATATATAATCACTCAGAATTTCACATCTCAATTAATCTGGAAAACACTTTGTTGGGAAATTTATTAAAGTTTTGATTGATTCCAAAACCAACTGACCCCAACCAAGTAGATGTTGCCAGATCCTAATGTTAGTAGTTGGGCTCGCTGTTTGAGCATTGTTAAGATTTTATCTTTACAGGACTTCAGCTGAAGACGGCAACAAGGCTTCACTCGGATAGAACATCAGTTGTAAGAAAGACAACTGAGCGTTCATCAGATGAGAAGTAAAAAGCAGGAAGATGCCAAAGTCAACTAAGGAAGATGCAAGAGAACATCAGTTGTAAGTAAGACAACTGAGCGTTCGGAGCCAACTGATCAGATACAAGAAAGACAACTGAGCATTCAGTTTCAGAAAATCAGTTGTAGGACTCGAACCAAGAAGATCAACAGCATGAAGTTCAAGTCAACTGAGAGTTCAACTGTTAGCTTTCAGATAGAACATCAGCTGAAGAACAAGTCAGATGAAGATCGAAACTCTCAATCGACCATCCGTTGTTGAAAGACTAATGTTGAGATTTGAAATTCAAATAAGGAAGTCACGTAAAGGTTTGACTCTCTGTCATTACCTCATTTGGCCCAACACAAGACTGTCTCAGATGGAAAGCAGAAGCACGCAGTTGCCAAATCCGGAAAGTCTGCAGAGATGAGAGACAAGCCATCGCTTTCAAAGAACAAAGATCAACAGCTCCTCCAACGGCTAGTTGATCCTCTCCGCCTATAAATAGAGGCCTTCATTCATTCACCAAAACTTACGAAACATAACAAGATAGACAAGTGCGAGAAGAGACCAAAGAGCGAAAGAAAGAACTAAATACTTCACACGAGCTGAACTGCATTCAATCTCTTAGAACATCATTAGTTGAGAGTTCTAGAGTGTTAGATTCTGTCTTAGTGTCTTTCGATCCAACCTTGAGAACATCACTAGTTGAGAGTTCGTAGAGTGTTAGATCATAGCTCACTTCTTGTTCGAGCTATTAGTTAGAACCCCACTTTCTAACACACTTGAAAAGGTTGTTAAGACCCTACCCTTCCCGTAACTGAGTAGATAGGTGGATTAGTACCCGTAAACTAATCTGTAAGGTTGATAAGTACCCGTAAACTTATCTCAACGGTTGCAAAGCCTGCGTAAGCTTTGTGGTTTGTCCAGAAGAACTTGGACTAAGTTGTGTGGACTCACAACTCCCCGTGGACGTAGGAGTTATCTCCGAACCACGTAAATCTTTGTGTGTTGTGTTTACTTTTCAGTTATCTTATTGCATATTCAACTGACTATCTAACCATCATACAAACTGCATTTTTCATATCAACTGTCTTGGTTATTGACCAATCTTGCACTTAAGCGTGAGTTGATTTTATACGAGTTTTGTTTTCCACCACATTCCGCACAACACTTCACTTCCAGCTGAGTGTTTCTTACTCAGTTGTGATTCCAACCGAGTCGCTCTACTCGGTTGTGTTATTTTTAGGGGGTTGTTTTTAAAAAATCTTTACTGGTGTATTCCGCTCCCCCATACACCAGAACTCGTATCGGGACCATCAAGTGGTATCAGAGCAGTGGTTCAAAAGACTACTGACTCTGTTTCACAAGGTGTGAATTCGAGGTATTTTCTTCAGCGGTCAACTGAACAAATCTCTTTATCACGCTAGTGCATATCTGCTTGCATTTTTCTTCTGTTGTTGTGTGCAGATGGATGTTAAAGACAAGATCGTGGTCATGTTCTCGGTTGTGAACTATACATCCTGGAGAACTCGGATGAAGAAGATCCTACTGTCAAAGCATCATCGTATGCAACAAGTACTCACATCCGGACCGATCATCATCAGAGAGAGAGTCACTCGCACTTCTACAAATCCCAACGATGGGGATGCAACTGTGGAGTTAGTGAAGAAGAAGCCAGAAGACTTCACTCCAGAGGAAGCCAAAGTGAGCCAGTTGGATATCTGGGCTCAGAGCACGATCATGTCCACAGTTGGACAAGACTATCTGCCTTGGATAGAAGAGTGCGAAACCGCTAAAGAGATGTGGGATATCTTGGCATCTCTGAGTTAAGGAAGAGACGAAACAAAGGAGAACAAATTCTCACATGCCTGCCAAGACTTCGACAACTTCTGCCTGAGAACTGATGAAACCATTGATCAGTTAGAGCTCCGGTTCATGGACATCATCAGAAGGATCCAGTCCATCCGAAGAGAAAAATATACTTTGAGATAAATCAACCTCAAAGTATTACAAGCTCTACCAGCTGAGTGGGATACCTTCACCAATATCCATGAGAGCCGAGCTGACCTTGGTGAGATGGAAATTGAAAGATTGTTCTCAATTCTGAAGTGAAATGAGTACAAGGTGAACCGACGAAGGTCAACTCAGTTCTCGGTTCAGACGAGTCGACATGAGGATGTTGGTTCAGCCACCAAGTCAGTAGCACTTCGAGCTGACTATTCAAAGCCGCGAACATCAAGGCCAACACGATCTGCGGACACAGCTACAAACGAGCCAAGCAGAGAAGAGCTGCAACAAAATATAGCCGCCCTGTCAAAGAAGCTAGCTGACATGGACACTCGGTTCGGCAAATACAAGAGGTTCTACAAGTCCAACTGAACTCGAGATAACTCAAAGCCGGTGAACAACGGTTGCTTTGAATGCGGCAAAGAGGGACATTTCAAAGCAGATTGTCCAGACCTCTCGAAGAAAGAGAGAGAAGCGTTGAGGGCCAAGCAAACTGGAAAGAACAAGGCCATGGTTGCAGAAGAAGCAGCTGACGATATGGACATCTTCACTGACACTGAAGATGAGGATGAGTTGACTTCCACCAACAATGCTATCGGTCAGGATCAATGCCTCATGGCACTTGGAACCGACCAGGATGATACTGAGGTACACTCTAGTCCTGCTAATTTAAATTCTTCAAATATTTCTAACATGCAGGAAACACTGGATGAAGAGTTGGAACCCTCCTGGAGTGACTTTCAAGAACTAAGTGAGGAACTACATCAGCAATCGGTTGAGTTTAAGAGTCTTCAAGAACAGTTCACCAAACTTGAAGAATCCTTAACCGAAAAGGACGATCTGATCAAGAGTCAAACTGAAGAGATAGATAATCTCAAAAGTCAACTGAATGCGGTCAACCGAACTAATGCCCCAACCGACGAGGAGTTGACCAAGCAGATCAAGGAGCAACAAGATCAGTTGAAAAAGCAAGAGGCTCAGATCGACCAGCTGATAAAGAAGTCAGACGGACAAACCGAGCATATAGTTGTCCTGCTCAAAGAGTTGCAAACTGAGAAGGACAACTTGATAAAGCTATATCAGTCATCCAAGATCATCGAGAATCTCATCAGTTACAGCCGACAGATGGATGACGTGTCAGGACTCGGTTATGATGTAATCAAGGATACTGGAATTCCTCCAGCAACCTTCATCAAAGCTGTGGAAGTCAAGGTTGTCGAACCTAACACAGTTGAACCTGAATCTCCCCAAAGTAATCCAACCTCCACCTCTCAGCAAGCTCAACCGACCAAGGGAACCACAATTGAGAAAGAAAAATGAGCAGTGGATGGAGGACAGAACATTCCATCGGTTGGGACATCAACCGAGGGGGAATGTTCCAAGAGTCAGAAGAGGAACCAGAGGCATCGGAGATACAATAGAAACCGAACTCAGAACCGACCGTAGAACCAACAAGGATCCAACCATCTGAATCAACAGCGGTTCCATCATCAGTTCAACCAGAGGTTCCAACCGAGTCAACCCATGAGGAACAGGTCGAACAGCTGGAGATATTCATGCCACAACATGAACCAACAACAGGGCATGAACAACTATAGACAACATTCAGGGAGTTGGAATCAGAATCAGCCACAAAGATTCCAACATGGCGTCCGACCTCAACAATGAATCCAACAGGATAAAAACTGCCATCAAAACAGGGGGAAAGCCTCTCCTTCTAAAGTTCACAATGGGAGAAATCCATCTCCTCCCAAGAAGCAGAACATCACTACTAACAACAAGCCTAAGGATAACCGAGGTGTTGTTATAGTTGATGATGAAGGAAAAGTGATCTGGAATGATAAATCTATCCGAGTATACAAGGAAAAACGACCCACAGTTCAAGGGGGAACTGGTACTAACCCTCCAGGATCCAACTGAAATTGGGGACCTAAGCGAGTTTCTCTTTGCAGGTACAGGAGAAATAGCTGAGGAAGAATAAAGCATCACGAACCATGTGGGTGATGGATAGTGGATGTTCGAAACACATGACAAATCTGAAGGATTTTCTTGGGAGTTTCGTGGAGAAAGAAGGACCATCAGTTACCTTTGGTGATAACTCGAAAGGTCACTCCAGAGGCTACGGTACCCTTGAAACCAATCACGTGTCGATTTCTAATGTTTCATATGTTGATGGATTGAAGCATAACTTGCTCTCCATCAGCCAATTCTATGATAATGGTTTCTCTGTCAAGTTTGATGCACAGGGATGTAGGGTTAAAAATGTAGGATCAAAGCAGGTCATATGGTTGGGAAATCGATCCCCAACCGGGAATGTCTACTATGCTGACTGGAATAGTAGTCCTCCTGACACCTGCCTGTTACCAAAGAGCAGTTCAGATGTGAGCTGGCTGCGGCACAAAAGGCTCAACCATCTGAATTTCAAGACTATGAACCGACTTTCCAGACAAGAACATGCAAAAGGCATACCAAACCGAGTGTTTTCAACTACACATGTCTGCAGTGCATGTCAGTTGGGAAAGCTTGCTAGATCCTCCTTCCGGTTGAAGACAACTCCCTCAACCGACTGAGTGTTACAGCTGATCCACATGGATCTCTTTGGGCCAGTTACACCAAAAAGCATGAATGGCAACGAGTATACCCTTGTTGTTACTGATGATTATTCTAGGTACACGTGGACCATTTTCATGCGTCACAAGAGTGAAACCCGAGATGAGCTACCCAAGCTGATGGATCAGATATCAAACCAACAAGAGATGAAAATTATTTCCATCCGATCAGATCGTGGAACCGAGTTTTTAAATGAAACCATCATCGAGTACTGCGAGAAGCATGGAATTACTCATCAAACATCAGCTGCACGTACTCCGCAACAGAATGGAGTAGCCGAGCGAAGGAACCGAACGCTGAAGAATGCAGCTACATCCATGTTGACAAGCTCAGCTCTGCCAAAGAGATTTTGGGATGAGGCCATCAACACAGCCTGCTACACCCAGAACCGGTCTCTCTTGACCAAGCGGTTGGGAAAGACACCATACGAGCTATGGAGACGCAGGAAGCCTGATATTTCATATTTTGCGTTTTTGGTTCTAAGTGTTATATTCACAACAATGAGAAGACTCAGTTGAAAACTTTTGATACCAAGGCTTCGAAAGGCATATTTCTCGGATATGCCGCTCGAATCAAGGCTTATAGAGTTTTCAACAATAGCTCTCGTGTTGTGGAGATAACACCTCATGTTAGTTTTGATGAATCTACTTTTGAGTGCAGGGAACAGGCTAAAGGACAACTGATCCACAAGTTCCACCAGCTCTCACCAGATCGCAGGCTCTAAGGGAAAAGAATCTAGCTGAACCATTGGTATGGGCAACCGAGGATGATGATCCTTACTCCTCTGAAGATGAATGCGCTCATCTCAAGGGGGAACTCCAGCTGATGTCACTCCAACTGCATTAGCATCCGAAGCCCAACCAAGCCCGGTTCAAAATATTGTCAATGTTGAGGATCCAGACTCAATAGCTGATCAATCTCCAGTTCTGAAGATTCTAGCATCTCCCATAGCTCAGGATTCACCATCAGTTGAAATCTCGAAACAACCAATGTTGGAAGAAGAAGGAAGACGCAACAGAAGATGGTATGAAGATCATCCCACTGACAATGTCATTGGAGACCCAACCGAAGGTGTGCGTACAAGGAGCAGAGTTGCAAATCCAGATTCGACTGAGGAAGATTCCAACACTTATGCCCAATATGCTGAGGAGTTGGCAGTTCTTGAAGAGTTTGAGCAAGCTGGAGATGTCGCCATGATATCTTGCTTTGTAGCTGATGTGCCAGAACCGAAGAATGTTGTGGAAGCTCTCAACTGTATTCACTGGACAACAGCCATGCAAGAAGAACTGAACGAATTTCTACGCAACTGTGTATGGGAGTTGCTAGAAAGACCAAATGGTGTCAAAGTAATTGGATCGAAATGGATTTTCAAGAACAAGAAAGACGCCATTGGATTTATCGTGAGGAATAAGGCAAGGTTGGTAGCTCAGGGATATTGCCAACAAGAAGGAATCGATTTCGAGGACTCATTCGCGCCGGTTGCAAGGCTGGAAGCCATCCGAATCTTTCTAGCCTATGCTGCATTTCACAAGTTCAAGGTCTATCAGATGGATGTGAAGTGTGCTTTCCTCAACGGTGATATCAAGGAAGATGTATATGTTGAACAGCCTCCAGGTTTTGAGACTGGAGATGGAAGAGTGTACAAGTTGAAGAAAGCAATCTATGGATTAAAGCAAGCACCCAGAGCTTAGTATGACACTATTTGTGGTTTTCTTCTGAACTCGGGGTTCAAACGAGGGTCAGTTGACAAAACACTGTTCACCATCAAAGTTGGAGAAGATATACTTGTTGTGCAAATCTACGTCGACGACATCATATTCGGTTCCAAGTCGGAGGAGCTGTGTGAGAAATTCTCAACTCTCATGAAGGAGAAGTTCGAGATGTCGATGATGGGCGAGATGAATTATTTTCTTGGACTTCAGGTGAAGCAGTCATCAAAAGGAATTTTTATCAATCAGTCCAAGTATACAAAGGAGCTCATCACCAAGTTCGGATTGCAGACAAGTAAGACCACAAGGATCCCGATGAATACTAACTGGAAGATTGAACCTAGAACTGAGGGAAAGCTCGTGGATGCCAGTAAGTATAGAGGGATCATCGGTTCTTTGCTATATCTAACCGCCAGTCGGCCAGACATATCTTACGCGGTTGGAGTGTGTGCTCGTTTCCAAGTTCAACCGAAGGAAGCTCACATGTTCGCAGCAAAGAACATCATCAAGTATCTGAAAGGTACAGTTAATGTTAGGTTGTGGTATCCAACCGACGACAATATCCAACTGACCGGATACTCAGATGCAGATCTAGCCGGAGATCGGTTGGACAGGAAGTCCACATCTGGACACTGTCAGTTCATGAGAAGCAAGCTAGTTTTGTGGTTCTCCAAGAAACAAGCATGTGTTGCCACTTCTACAACTGAGTCAGAGTACATGGCTGCCGGTAGCTGCTGCATGCAAGTGTTGTGGCTCAAGCAACAGCTGAGAGACTATGAAGTTGCAACTGGACAGGTTCGCATTCATTGTGATAGCTCAAGTGCCATTGCTATCTCTTTGAATCCTGTTCATCATTCTCGGACGAAGCATATTGACATCCGACATCATTTCATCCGAGATCATATTGAGAAGAAGGACGTATCCATGGAGAAAATTCCAACTGAGATTCAGAGAGCTGATATCTTCACCAAACCTCTAGCCGAAGCGCGGTTCAAGATGTTATGTGATTTACTTGGATTGTTGGATCTATCAGATGAGGAATCAGCTGAGGTGAAGAGATAGATATCCTTCTGAGGGGGAAGCTCAGATGAAGGGGGAATCTCAGATGCGGATCGCCAACCGAAGACATCAGACGTCAGCTGAACAGACGAACTCGAGTCAGCTGATGGTATGCTGTAACGTTGGATCAGACATCAGCTGAACAGACGAACTCGAGTCGGTTGATGGTATGCCGCAACATCGGAACACAACTGATTCCAACATCAGCTAATAGGTGAACACAGCTGATTCCGACATCAGCTGGCAGGTAACATTTATGGCTGAAGGTGTTATGATCTTAAATGAGAATATTTGAAATAAATTCAAACATTCCTAAGCATGTCAGTTACATTAAAATAGCCATCATGCCGCATTTAATGTAAAGTACGGCTGAACATCAATAGCCTACTTTATAGTGCGACTGGGCTGACATGAAAAACAGTCACGTAATCTCAGCCGTCATAATCTCAGCCATTGATGGATTCCCGCCATTCAACCCTAACCGTCAATCTCAACCTAGTAAAAAACCTATAAAAGGCGGAAAATCAGGAAGTGATCTCTTACCTTCCTCATTCGTGTTTATCTGCAGTAACTGTTCACTTTCGTCTCCATTTTGTCTAACCGTTTTCTGCAAAGTTTGTTTTCTTCCTTCTTATATATATCTTCTCAGATTCACTAAATGGCACCCAAAGGAAAGAAAATGGCTTCTTCCAGACCCTCCCTAGTCCCCACATCTTATGAAGAATCATTCGACTTGCTGGTATCAAAGATTCATTTCGAGCAAATTTTATCAGACGAAGAACTGGAGTCGCCGGTGTTGTCTTCCCTTGCCAATACTCTCAGGGAGAATGGCCTACTGGAATGGGCGAAACTCTTCCCCTCCCACCTGCTCAGGCACCAGGTCGGAGAGTTCTACGTAAATCTGCAGTCGTCCATCGACAGCAGAGATGGCATCATTTCAGAGGTTTCATGCCGTCAACGGGACGTTCCGGCTAGAACCATCCGCAGGGTCACCGTCCCCATAACAGTTTCCGATTTCCTCCGCCAAATCATTCCCGTAAACCACACCGCCACAGACACGGTTGAAAATATAACCGATGCGGATGCCGATGCATTTCTGGAAAGTGCTCTGATCACCCCGGAGAAGTTGAAGAGCAAGTTAAATCCAGAAGATCGACTCCTATTCGATGTTGTATCCAAGGTCGTGTTCGGTTACAGCGGAGCTTTCGGAGACATCAGCCGACCGAAGCTCAAGCAGTTGCTGGCCTTAGAACACAAACATGAGATCAATTGGTTCCAGTATTTTCTAAACCAACTGATCTTGGAGAAGCAGAAGATCTCTGAGACCACAACCGAATCAGGGGAGCGATTGTTGAGTGTCAAGGGGACTCTCAATTTCGGTTGCAAAATATCTGCTCTGATCCTGCTCGCAACCAAGGGTCAGAACATGGTATGGGAGGACTGCGAGGAGACCCCAGTAAAGAAGCTGATGCTGTTCTCAACAGCGAAGAAAGCTCAGGATGTAGTTAGGAGTGTGTATACTCCTAAGGAGAAGAAGGATGCTGGGAAGATGGCTGAAGAAAGGGATACAGCTGAGGAGGCACCAGCTGTCAGCCGCCCCACAAAATCGAAAGCTGCTCACCGACAACGAGCTGAGTCGGAAAAGGAGAAAGCTGAGGAGCCTGCCAAGAAGAACCTGAGAGTTCGCTTCAAGAAGACGGTGGCAGCACCAGCTGAGGAGCCAACTGAGGAGCCAGTTGCTGATGAGCCAGCTGAGGAGCCAGCTGCTGATGAGCCAGCTGAGGAGCCATCTGAGGAGCCAGCTGCTGATGTGCCAGCTGAGGATGTGCCAACTGAGGGTACGCCAGCTGAGGAGGAGGTACCAGCTGTGGAGGCACCAGCTGAGGAGCCATCCGAGTCCAGCCACTCAGCTGAGGCAGCTGCTTTTGAAATCGTTCCTCGCGCTGCTGATGAGGCTGATGGGATGGAAACAGACCTGACCTCGGATGCTTCTTCCTCCTCTGAGGAAATTGAAGACATTCCCACCTTCCCCAAGGCAGGAGTTGATGTCGTACCGCCCCAAGAGTCTTTCACTCTCTCAACCGATCAACAGCCAGAGATTCCGAGCTCATTGCTCGATGAAACATTGAGACCATCTCTTCGGCCGATGTTGATGAACCTGTTGATACCCCACTCCCCACATAATCCAATATTTCGAGCTCCCAGCTCGATGCCAATGTTGAGACCACTTCTTTGGCCAACATTGATGAAATTTTTGAACCATTGCCATATGAAACTCTTTCTCTCTCCCCAATCGATGACGAAGCTGATCGTCAGGCTATCGCAATGGAGCATGAAGGCAAGGTGGCCTACTGCTTCCAGAAGCTGCTTGGGATGTTCCCTGAAGCGCGCGACATGCCAATTTTTGCTACACTTGGGACCGAGTTGCTGTACCAGTTCAACCTCATCTTCAGTCACTGGTATGTAAAGGAAGATACCGTGAGGGTACACAGCTGGAACCAGCTGAAGGCGGACGAGTCACGCATCCGAGATTACTTCAACTACTCTAACTTGGAGGTTGCCTAAAACAATAAGGTGGCATTGCTGACACGTCGTCTGGACCTCAGCAAGGCGGAAGGGACAGACACCAGAGAGACAGCTGGACAAGACTGCATTGAATTTCTCGACAACATGCTTGCAAAGTCTGCTGATTTTATTGTTGATCTTGATGCAGCCGCCGCAGCCGCCAAGGAAGAAGAAAAGGAGCTTCAACTGTACCTGGCTAACCGTCAAGCCATGGTTACAGTTGAGCAGCCAGCTCTGATTGAACACCAAGCTCCAGCTGATCAGCCAGCTCCCTCAACTGAAGACATTTGCGAGCTGATAGCTGAGAGGGTGAACCAGCTGAGGATGGAGATGCTTGCCAACTTCTAGCAAAACAAAGAAGATCAGCTGAGGATGTTGGAAGCACAAGAGGAGAAGAACAAGCAGCTGGTGGAGGAGAATGTTTCACTGAAGATAAAACTGGACGAACTCTCCTCCTCCACCAGCCAAGACATTTCTGATGTGAAATCAACTGTTCTGGGGATCAAGTCTGAGCTAAATGTCTTCCAGTCCATTTCTGATTCCAACCTCGCCAAATCCCAACAGACTCAGGATGAAGAATGGAAGTCTCGGTTCGAGTCATGCTGGGCTGAGTTCGTTGCTTTCCAGACTGAGACAACTGAAACATTCGCTGGATTGAGGAAAGCCGAACAAGAGCGCCATGACTCCGAACTGGCGAAGAAGGTCGGAATAGAGTGCGCGGTCGATGAACTCTTCAACCACATCCAACAAGACGAACAACAACTCACCTCTCTGGATGGATCAGTAGCAAACCTTGTTGCTGATGCCAAAAAAGGGGAAGATAAAAAGGGAGAAGAGGAGTTGGATGTTGAGATGCAGGGGAAAGATGAGACCCAGGCTGAAACTGCTGCAAAATCTCAGCCGAGGAGGAAGACTGCCCAGAAGAAGAAGTCCGCTCCCAAGTCAACCGACGTAGGTGGAGCTGAAATGGAAAAAGACTTGGAGCAGGCGGAGCAGTTTGGAGTTTCTTACAACTCCATAGTCGAGATCGCAGCCGAGCTTGATTCAGAACTCGACTGTATCACAACTTAAGAGTGCATTGCTGCTGCCAAGGCTATGGATGTTGCAGAAAAGGATTACATGAATCCTGACTGGATCAAGAAGTTCACTGCCAGCCAAGCTCGAAGAGTCAACCAGTTCGAGGAGGAGCTAGATAATGTAACCAAGAACTTGGACCGGAACATCGCCTCCCGCAGCCATCGCCGAATAGACAAACATCAAGTTAAGGCTGAAGCTCGACTGAGACAACAGAGGTTGCCAGGAAAGGTCAAGGTCCAAAGTCGGTTCAGGCACATGGATAAGTGGATGCCAGTTGAGTGGAACGAGGACTGGGAGTCGTTCAAACAGGAGTTTGTGAACGACTTCTATTTCAGAAAAGTCTTCTCAACTTACGATCTGAGGAAAACGGTTAAGAAAGCCCTGACCGAGTTGCACTCAGGGGACCCGGGCATGTTCAGCTAGTTCAGACGTGCAATGATAGATGCAAAACTGGATCTGAACACAGTCCCGGTTCCTAAGAAGGTTACCTATCTCCCTCCCCTCCTTCTAGACTCTCGAAACCCCAACCGTCAAAAGATATCAGCTGAGGCAAGGCAAGTTTGCAAAGAGCACGGGGTTGACATTGCAAAGGAGTCAGAAGCGAAGAGAGAGATTTTTGTTAGAATTTTTAGTAAATATGGGCTTAAGTTTTAGCTCAGTTAGTTTTTGAGCAACTGATGTAATTTTTGGTTTTATGCTTATCTCTGTAACCATCAGTTGTAATAAAAACTATTCAGTTATACGATTCAACTTGACGTACAATCTCTCATTGTCCAAACTCTGAATCGAAAAGTTATTTTAATATCATGTTATAATTGTGCTAACCCTTTGATGTTTTAATCTTATAGACTGTCTAGAATTTCAGTTGAGATTTTGGATAGGTCAGTAGGATTTAGATCAGTTTGCTTTGTAAGAATTTTATAAGGGTTTCGGCATCATTAAAAAGGGGGAAATTGCTGGGAAATTTATTAAAGTTTTGATTGATTCCAAAACCAACTGACCCCAACCGAGTAGATGTTGCCAGATCCTAATGTTAGTAGTTAGGCTCCCTGTTTGAGCATTGTTAAGATTTTATCTTTACAGGACTCCAGCTGAAGACGGCAACAAGGCTTCACTCGGATAGATCATCAGTTGTAAGAAAGACAACTGATGCCAAAGTCAACTAAGGAAGATGCAAGAGAACATCAGTTGTAAGTAAGACAACTGAGCGTTTGGAGCCAACTGATCAGATACAAGAAAGACAACTGAGCATTCAGTTTCAGAAAATCAGTTGTAGGACTCGAACCAAGAAGATCAACAGCATGAAGTTCAAGTCAACTGAGAGTTCAACTGTTAGCTTTCAGATAGAACATCAGCTGAAGAACAAGTCAGATGAAGATCGAAACTCTCAACCGACCATCCGTTGTTGAAAGACTAATGTTGAGATTTGAAATTCAAATAAAGAAGTCACGTGAAGGTTTGACTCTCTGTCATTACCTCATTTGGCCCAACACAAGGCTGTCTCAGATGGAAAGCAGAAGCACGCAGTTGCCAAATCCGGAAAGTCTGCAGAGATGAGAGACAAGCCATCACTTTCAAAGAACAGAGATCAACAGCTCCTCCAACGGCTAGTTGATCCTCTTCGCCTATAAATAGAGGCCTTCATTCATTCACCAAGACTTACGAAACATAACAAGACAGACAAGTGCGAGAAGAGACCAAAGAGCGAAAGAAAGAACCAAATACTTCACACGAGCTGAACTGCATTCAATCTCTTAGAACATCATTAGTTGAGAGTTCTAGAGTGTTAGATTCTGTCTTAGTGTCTTTCGATCCAACCTTGAGAACATCACTAGTTGAGAGTTCGTAGAGTGTTAGATCATAGCTCACTTCTTGTTCGAGCTATTAGTTGGAACCCCACTTTCTAACACACCTGAAAAGGTTGTTAGGACCCTACTCTTCCCGTAACTGAGTAGATAGGTTGATTAGTACCCGTAAACTAATCTGTAAGGTTGATAAGTACCCGTAAACTTATCTCAACGGTTGCAAAGCCCGCCTAAGCTTTGTGGTTTGCCCAGAAGAACTTGGACTGAGTTGTGTGAACTCACAACTCCCCGTGGACGTAGGAGTTATCTCCAAACCACGTAAATCTTTGTGTGTTGTGTTTACTTTTCAGTTATCTTATTGCATATTCAACTGACTATCTAACCATCATACAAAGTGCATTTTTCATATCAACTGTCTTGGTTATTGACCAACCTTGCACTTAAGCGTGAGTTGATTTTATACGAATTTTTTTTCCACTACATTCCGCACAGCAATTCACTTCCAGCTGAGTGTTTCTTACTCAGTTGTGATTCCAACCGAGTTGCTCTACTCGGTTGTGTTAGTTTTAGGGGGTTGTTTTTAAAAAATCTTTACTGGTGTATTCCCCCCCCCCCCACACACCAGAACTCGTATCGGGACCATCACACTTCATTTATTAAAACAATTAGGAGACTCAAAGTTGATTTTAACAGTATAATAGCTCTTTTTCATATCATCATGGCCTCTCTTGAGGACTTATAACAAAAATAAGGGATAAATATTCACATCAGAAAAATTCCCTACACATCTACAAGAAATTCTACATCTCAAAAATGCACTAGACACGAGATACTACTTCGCGTCCGGCTCTATCAACCAACTATGCATCAAGTCATATAATTTACATCACGACAGAAAATAAAAAGAGTTTAACTCTCGACAGAAAAGTAAATATTGTTCGGAATTCCACAACTATATAGAACTAGACCTAAGCGTGAGGGTCGTCACCGCTTGGGTCGTCGTCACCACTCTGCATGAGGGTCGTCACCGCTCGGGTCGTCGTCGCCACTCTTCTCCTCGGGGTCCTTTTCTAGATACACCTTGGGATCCTTCTCTTCCTCGCCTACGCTGCTACCCTAACCCTCTGCTGCTGCCAACGTCTCTAGGAAGTCGCCATAAGTGTGTCCAGGAACTTCCCACACGTTGGTCATGTCTACAGTCTACTCATCGTCAAAGCGGGCGTTGACGTCCTCCAACTCAGACACGTCTCATAAGGGACTCTCAAGACTGCTCACTTGACGAAACTACGCTTACACGTCGTCTGCACCGTCGAGCTCTAGCTCATGTCCCAAATCGGGCCTAACTGCCGGGGTCTGGTACGGGTACGGCATGGAGAAGTGGTCGCTCGTCAAAGCCTGGAGGTAACTGTTGCCCATTGTGGCAACGGCTGTAGGGTCCTCGAAGAACTCATCGTTGTCATTGTCGCCGGTACGCATCAGCCTAGAAGGCTCTGCTACGGGCTGTACGGGAGAGGGAGTGCGGTCTCGATGCATGAATTCCTCTAGCTGGTCGTACGAAGGAGGTAAAACTCTGAAAGAGTCGTACGAACCTGCTGGATAAGTCGCTGCTGAGCTAGACGAGGCAAAGGGGTTGAAAGAGCGGATAGGGAGTACGTTTCCCGAGTACGTGTGGTACTGAAAAGCGGCTCTCGGCTTGGGGTGAGACGAAAAGGGGACTCTGAGAGGGGCTGGTCCATCTCGAAGAGATGACTGAGCCTGAGGCTGAGGCTCAAGAACAAAGCCATTCGGCTTGGCTGGAAGAACAGGGTCAAACGGTCCAGGAGGTGGGGCACTGTACTCAATGAACTGACCTGAGATAGTAGAGATGAATGCATTGCAGTCGCCGTAAAGATAAACACCTAAGTACTGGCGTCCAATGAACCTCGGTACTAGCGATGTTACCCAGTCGCGCCCCTCTCGAGGAAGAGCCTGAATCAGATAAATCATTTTGTCGAGTGCACTAACATCAAGATACTTCACTGTCTCCCAAATCTTATGGTAACGTGCTAAAAATTCAGCGATCGTCTCAGGATATGACTTCCTAATATGCAGATATTCCTGTATCAATGCTCGGTTGCCCTCATCGTCCATCCTATATGAGTTTAAACGGGTTAAGCACACTTAAACAGTTAATCAATCACGTGTCAAATTCCCAACTCCACATACTCGTTTTTGCTTCCCAAAGAGGTTTTATTGCTCAGGGTACTTGGCAATCCCATTTCACGAAAACGTTTGCATAACGTTCCATCCTTTTCGATTACCACACAAAACATAGAATTAGGGAAGACATTCTAAAGCAATCTAGTTATTCAAGCTACTTACCAAGCTTTTATCTCTAGACAAATGCAAATAGCAAACTGAATAACTCAATTAAAATTTCAAACTTATAAACTTTTGAAATATTCGTACATGGTTGCTGGATGAGATGGAAAATGCTCGGTGTGTTACTGACTCAAAAAAGTCTAGGGAATTAAATCTAGACTCGACATCACAAGAAAGTTTAAGCTTAAGAGCAGACAAGCTGCTCTGATACCACTATGACACGACCCGTTTTCAGGATGTGTGAAAACGACGAACATCCATTGGGCAGTGAGGTGAAACCTCGAATATGAAACATAACTCAACTAGGGAACATGCTCGTGAACAAGGGACTATAGATTGAAAGCGATAATAAACAGAACATGCTTTCAAAACCAATCTCAAACAACGAGCATTAATATAATTCAAGTGTCAAAAAATAATTGAAGCAATATAATCAAAGTCAAGTAGAAGTAAAAGGAAATACAAGAATAGTTTCGAGCATTAAGCTCATTGTTTCGACACAACGTCAAGTACTAAAATTCAAATAAATAAACAAGTTTGTTTATCATGCAGCGGAATAACGTCTCATGTCCCACAATTACATATATGAAGATATGCAATTGCAAGCTTAAACCAAAAGAAGACTCGACTCTTATTCAAATAATCACACCGCCGAGCACCGTCCGCCATCACCATCCTGCTAACCTGCATGTTTAGAAATACATGTAGGGCTGAGTACTTCGTACTCAGTGAACACATGCCAAAATAATTTATACTTTGCTCGATAGAGCTATATAATTGAACTTGCCTTGCCACTGCATCACAAGTGTTAGTACAATTTTAAAACATTTAACTTGTGTATGCAAAAATCATTTTCTTTTCTTGAAACAACTGCATAGTCAACATATATAATTGAATAGCAGGTATGAATCAATCTACCACATTGTTCTCTTGGAAATCGAATTATGCTTTCCGACTAAGTAAAATATTTCCAATCTAATGGTCGAATTAGTTTTCGCCGAAAACGTAACCGTCTAAGAAAATAATTAATCGATTTCTATACACCGTATTAAACCCGTAATCGAGATATTTTGAATTAATCCTCCACTCACAAGCCGCCACATACCCCCCTTAGTCATCCATTTCACCTTATTAAGTTAAATAACACCCTTAGTCATCACACTCTCTCTCTCTCATCCCTCCCATTACCACCCTCCCTCTCTCTCTCTCTTCTCTCTCTTGTTCTTTATATCTTGAAATCTTCATCAAAGTTCTTCAAGTTCTTCAAGTTTTAAAGTCCCGTAACTTTTTTATCTACCGATCAATTTCTAATCCGAGTTCATATTCGGAAAGGTGAGAGCCTCCTCTTCACTTCTATCCGAACAAAATCTCTTTATCTTAAACTTGAAAAAATTTGAAATTTGTAAGAGGAAGAAGATGATGTTCTAAATGTAAGACTTGATAATGTATGCTTAGGAATGGATTTCCATGGTTAGAATCAAGTGAAAATCATCCCCCTTTTTCTTTTTAGTAATACTGAAAATTTTAGAGGTTAGGGTTTGATGTTTTAATTTCATGATTTAAGATGATTGGTTGGTAGATTATCACTCTAGGTATTAGTATACTGATGCATGAATTGTTTTAGAATTTTCTAAAAATAAAAATTAAAAGGTACGAGATGAAGAAGCATGAGTTTGAATGAGTAAAGGTTATGATTTTGATGATATGATTTCATATTAATGATGTAGGAAGCATGTAGTTCAACATAGATTTAATTTAGATTTTTCTAAAAATAAAAACGAAATCGTTGGAGACGAAGAATCGTCAATAGAATTAGTATAACAGACGTTTCTTTTGGCCTTGCAGATGTCTTGATGCATCCTACCGCATTTTGAACACGGGGAAGTCCCAAGGGTCCGAAAGATGCGCTACTCTAATTGCCTTGCTTGGGTTTCACTTTTTGAGCTTGCTGCTGCTGCTGTCCTCTTCCTTGCCACGGTTTCTTGCACAGATGGTTTCCACCACTCCATTTTCCTTTTCTTTTCGCGATTAAGTTATGCTGGGAAAATCAAGGGGTAACAACTGTCGTCATCTGGTTCTGATATTGAGGGGTCGCTGAAGAGTGCGATCCTTTCTCTGGTTGTATTGCCAACTCCATGTCAAGAGCTCGGTTAAGGGCTTCTCCATAAGTCAGATAACTCTGACTTGCAAGAACTATGCAAATGTCTTGCCTTAAACCTGCTCAAAACTGCTCACACATCTTCTCGTCGGTATTTACTTTGCCGGGTACAAAACGAGCTAATTCCCCAAATTTACGGTGGTATTATGCTACGGTCTTCTTTCCTTGTCTTAGGTTCGCAAATTCGTATGCTTTCTGCTTTCGATAGCTTTTCCGCACGTACTTCTCATACAGGGCTTCCTTGAACTGCTCCCACTTCAGATTCTCGCATTCTTTGGGAGTATACATCCTCTGTCGGGCTTGTCACCAGTAGTCGGCGGAACGTTTAAGTTAATAAGTCATGCATTCGAGACGTTCACGATCACCACAATAAAGAAAATGAAAAATTCGCTCCAGAGAACGAATCCATTCCTCGGCTTCTGTGGGACTGCCTTTACCATCGAAAGTCGGTGGGTTTTGTCGAAGAAAAACTCTTCGATTCGTCATTTATTTTGAAGAGACGGGGTCTGATCCAATCTCTCTTCTTCATTATTTTGCTCGGCTCTCTCGTTTCTTCTTCTTGGAGGTATTCTAAAGGAAATGCTAAAAATTAGAAAAGTTCAGCAAACCTACTCGAAAATTTTCTCGACTGTCAAACACTTCTCCTCCTAAGAAGAAACACAATTCTCAATCGATACTTATCACACATTTAGGAAAGTATTTCTCTCAGGTGAAGCATCCAAATTGCAATTAAAATAATTCTCAACTCGTCTTACTACAATCAATCAAACAGTGGCATATCTCACTAAAATAATCAAATACATACAATCATTCAAGCAATAGCATGCATATACAATAATTTCATCAATTTCAACTCATCACACAACATGATGCTCAACAATTTCTCATACAATCAATCGAACATAGCATATATAAACACTCAGAAATTCACATCTCAATTAATCTGGAAAACACTTCATTTAATAACTCGACTCTTCTACTCGTACCTCTAAGACAGATAATTATTAAAACAATTAGGAGACTAAAAGTTGATTTTAACAGCATAATAGCTCTTTTTCATATCATCATGGCCTCTCTTGAGGACTTATACCAAAAATAAGGGATAAGTATTCACATCAGAAAAATTCCCTACAAGTCTACAAGAAATTCTACATCTCAAAAATGCACTAGACACAAGATACTACTTCGCGTCCGACTCTATCTACTAACTATGCATCAAGTCATATAATTTACATCACGACAGAAAATAAAAAGAGTTTAACTCTCGACAGAAAAGTAAATATTGTTCGGAATTCCACAACTTTCTAGAACTAGACCTAAGCGTGAGGGCCGTCACCGCTCGGGTCGTCGTCGCCACTCTGCATGAGGGTAGTCACCGCTCGGGTCATCGTCGCCACTCTGCTCCTCGAGGTCCTCTTCTGGATACTCCTTGGGATCTTCCTCTGCCTCGCCTACGCTGCTACCCTGACCCTCTGCTGCTGCCAACGACTCTAGGAAGTCGACGTAAGTGAGTCCGGGAACATCCTACACGTTGGTCATGTCTCCAGTCTACTCGTCGTCAAAGCGGGCGTTGACATCCTCCAACTCAGACACGTCTCATGGGGGACTCTCAAGACTGCTCACTTGACGAGAGTACGCTGACACGTCGTCTGCACCGTCGAGCTCTAGCTCACGTCCCAAATCGGGCCTAACTGTCGGGGTCTTGAAAGACGGGTACGGAATGGAGAAGTGGTCGCTCGGCAAAGCCTGGAGGTAACTGTTTTCCATTGTGGCATTGGCTGTAGGGTCCTCGAAGAACTCATCGTCGTCGCTGTCGCCGGTACGCGTCGGCTTAGAAGGCTCGGCTACGGGCTGTACGGGAGAGGGAGTGCGGTCTCGACGCATGAATTCCTCTAGCTGGTCATGCGAAGGATGTAAAACTCTGAAAGAGTCGTACGAACCTGCTGGATAAGTCGCTGCTGAGCTAGACGAGGTAAAGGGGTCGAAAGAGCGGATAGGGAGTACGTTTCCCGAGTACGGGTGGTACTGAAATGCGGCTCTCAGCTCAGGGTGAGACGGAGAGGGGACTTTGAGAGGGGCTGGTCCATCTCGAAGAGATGACTGAGGCTGAGGCTGAGGCTCAAGAACAAAGCCATTCTGCTTGGCTTGAAGAACAGGGTCAAACGGTCCAGGAGGTAGGGCACTGTACTCAATGAACTGACCTAAGATAGTAGAGATTAATGCATTGCAGTCGCCGTAAAGATAGACACCTAGGTACTGGTGTCCAATGAACCTCGGTACTAGCGATGCTGCCTAGTCGCGTCCCTCTCGAGGAAGAGCCTGAATCAGATAAATCATTTTTTCGAGTGCACTAACATCGAGATACTTCACTGTCTCCCAAATCTTATGGTAACGCACTAAAAATTCAGCGATCGTCTCGGGATATGACTTCCTAATATGCAGATATTCCTGCATCAATGCTCGGTTGCCCTCATCGTCCATCCTATACGAGTTTAAACGGGTTAAGCACACTTAAACAGTTAATCAATCACGTGTCAAATTCACAACTCCACATACTCGTTTTTGCTTCCCAAAGAGGTTTTATTGCTCAGGGTACTTGGCAATCCCATTTTACGAAAGCATTTGCATAACGTTCCATCCTTTTCGATTACCACACAAAACATAGAATTAGGGAAGACATTCTAAAGCAATCTAGTTATTCAAGCTACTTACCAAACTTTTATCTCTAGATAAATGCAAATAGCAAACTGAATAACTCAAATAAAATTTCAAACTTATAAACTTTTGAAATATTCGTACATGGTTGCCGGATGAGATGGGGAATGCTCGGTGTGTAACTGACTCAAAAAAGTCTAGGGAATTAAATCTAGACTCGACATCACAAGAAAGTTTAAGCTTAAGAGCAGACAAGCTGCTCTGATACCACTATGTCACGACCCGTTTTCAGGATGTGTGAAAACGACGAACATCCATTGGGCAGTGAGGTGAAACGTCGAATATGAAACATAACTCAACTAGGGAACATGCTCGTGAACAAGGGACTATAGATTGAAAGCGATAACAAATAGAACATGCTTTCAAACCCAATCTCAAACAACGAGCATTAATATAATTCATGTGTCGAAAAAAAATTGAAGCAATATAATCAAAGTCAAGTAGAAGTAAAAGGAAACACAAGAATAGTTTCGAGCATTAAGCTCATTGTTTCGACACAACGTCAAGTACTAAAATTCAAATAAATAAACAAGTTGGTTTATCATGCAGAGGAATAACGTCTCAAGTCCCACAATTACATATATGAAGATATGCAATTGCAAGCTTAAACCAAAAGAAGACTCGACTCTTATTCAAATAATCACACCGCCGAGCACCGTCCGCCATCATCATCCCGCTAACTTGCACGTTTAGAAATACATGCAATGCTGAGTACGAAGTACTTCGTACTCAGTGAACACATGCCAAAATAATTTATACTTTGCTCGATAGAGCTATATAATTGAACTTGCCTTGCCACTGCATCACAAGTGTTAGAACAATTTTAAAACATTTAACTTGTGTATGCAAAAATCATTTTCTTTTCTTGAAACAACTGCATAGTCAACATATATAATTTGAATAGCAGGTATGAATCAATCTACCACATTTTTCTCTTGTGTTGAGAAATAGGCCTCCTTCTCAAACACTGTGATCAGCCCAACCGAAGCAAGGCTCACAATCACGTCAAGCAATTAATAACAACGCGTGTGTCCCTATCTCACACAGGATAATTATAATAACTCAAGTAGATGATTAAACATAACAAAACTCAGATAAAATGACAAGTTAATTAATTTAAAACTCACGTAATATGACAATAATAATTACATTTATCACTTTGGTTTCAGTTAAAAAGCTCACCTGACTGCAAAGGGTTTGTCAGGTTAGCTACTTTTATCTTCTTGCTTTTACTTCGACGTCCCGCTCGTTCTTTTACAAATAATATCTTATAAGGGCGAGATTACTTACTCGAAAAACGTAACGAACTTTAACGCTCGGCTGAAGGACTTCTACTCGACTCGGGTTTCTTATCTTATCTTGACTTATCTAACTCGATCTTTCTCGGTTTCTCGGTTCTACCCAATTACAAACCAACTGACTCTCAGACTCACATACTTGACTCAAAAATATCTAACTATTTTAATAATTAAATAATCAAATAAAGATGGAAAATCACTATTCACATCACACATCTCGTTTTTTTCGATTTCTCGAATTAAACGATCTTAGAAAATTACGAGATCAATTCTCGGGTTCTAATATCGCAAATTGTAATATCCCGGATATTTCTTCCGTCGTTAAAATAAAAAGTTATTAATTAATTAAGGCTTTGCACGTCTAAGTTAAGGAAATTCAATTCTAAGACTATCGGTGAAATCTGTTTCTGAAAATAAATTCCAGAAGTCGTTCAACTGACTATTGTATTAGGGTTTTCACGTTCGATAGAATTTTCATTCACGAACTCAGATTGAAAAACCGTCTGACTTTACATTCACTTATTTTAAGATACGAGTCTACTGGAGAAAGTCAGTTTTTATTATTTTTCCGGGCGAATTTTGGACTGTCATGTCCCGACTTTTCTTTGGATTTTGAAAATCGAATTATGCTTTCCGACTAAGTAAAATATTTCCAATCTAATGGTCGAATTAGTTTTCGCCGGAAACGTAACCGTCTAAGAAAATAATTAATCGATTTCTTTACGCCGTATTAGACCCGTAATCGAGATATTTTGAATTAATCCTCCACTCACAAGCCGCCACATACCCCCCTTAGTCATCCATTTCACCTTATTAAGTTAAATAACACCCTTAGTCATCACACTCTCTCTCTCTCTCATCCCTCCCATTACCACCCCCACCTCTCTCTCTCTTCTCTCTCTTGTTCTTCATATCTTCAAATCTTCATCAAAGTTCTTCAAGTGTTAAAGTCCCGTAACTTTTTCATCTACCGATCGATTTCTAATCCCAGTTCATATTCGGAAAGGTGAGAGCCTCCTCTTCACTTCTATCCGAACAAAATCTCTTTATCTTAAACTTGAAAAATTTTGAAATTTGTATGAGGAAGAAGATGATGTTCTAAATGTAAGACTTGATAATGTATGCTTAGGAATGGATTTCCATGGTTAGAATCAAGTGAAAATCATCCCCCTTTTTCTTTTTAGTAATACTGAAAATTTTAGAGGTTAGGGTTTGATGTTTTAATTTTATGATTTAAGATGATTGGTTGGTAGATTATCACTCTAGGTATTAGTATATTGATGCATGAATTGTTTTAGAATTTTTTAAAAATAAAAATGAAAAGGTAAGAGATGAAGAAGCATGAGTTGAATGAGTAAAGGTTATGATTTTGATGATATGATTTGATATTAATGATGTAGGAAGCATGTAGTTCAACATAGATTTAATTTAGATTTTTCTAAAAATAAAAACGAAATCGTTTGAGACGAAGAATCGTCAATAGAATTAGTATAACAGACGTTGCTTTTTGCCTTGCAGATGTCTTGATGCATCCTACCGCATTTTCAACACGGGGAATTCCCAAGGGTCCGAAAGATGCGCTACTCTAATTGCCTTACTTGGGTTTCACTTTTTGAGCTTGCTGCTGCTGCTGTCCTCTTCCTTGCCACGGTTTCTTGCACAGATGGTTTCCACCACTCCATTTTCCTTTTCTTTTCGCGATTAAGCCATGCTGGGAAAATCAAGGGGTAACAACTGTCGTCATCTGGTTCTGATATTAAGGGGTCGCTGAAGAGTGCGATCTTTTCTCTAGTTGTATTGCCAACTCCATGTTAAGGGCTCGGTTAAGGGCTTCTCCATAAGTCAGATCACTCTGACTTGCAAGAACTACGCAAATGTCTTGCCTTAAACCTGCTCAAAACAGCTCACACATCTTCTCGTCGGTATCTACTTTGCCGGGCACAAAACGATCTAATTCTCAAAATTCACGGTCGTATTATGCTACGGTCTTCTTTCCTTGTCTTAGGTTCGCAAATTCGTATACTTTCTGCTTTCGATAGCTTTTCGGCATGTACTTCTCATACATGGCTTCCTTGAACTGCTCCCACTTCAGATTCTCGCATTCTTTGGGAGTATACATCCTCTGTCGGGCTTCTCACCAGTAGTCGGCGGAACGTTTAAGTTGATACGTCATGCATTCGAGACGTTCTCGATCACCACAATAAAGAAAATGAAAAATTCGCTCCTGAGAACGAATCCATTCCTCGGCTTCTGTGGGACTGCATTTACCATCAAAAGTCGGTAGGTTTTGTCGAAGAAAAACTCTTCGATTCATCATTTGTTTTGAAGAGACGGGGTCTGATCCAATCGCTCTTCTTCATCATTTTGCTCGACTCTCTCGTTTCTTCTTCTTGGAGGTATTCTAAAGGAAATGCTAAAAATTAGAAAAGTTCGGCAAACCTACTCGAATATTTTCTCGACTGTCAAACACTTCTCCTCCTAAGAGGAAACACAATTCTCGATCGATACTTATCGCGCATTTAGAAAGAATTTCTCTCAGGTGAAGCATCCAAATTGCAATTAAAAGAATTCTCAACTCGTCTTACTACAATCAATCAAACAATGGCACATCTCACTAAAATAATCAAATACATACAATCATTCAAGCAATAGCATGCATATACAATAATTTCATCAATTTCAACTCATCACACAGCATGATGCTCAACAATTTCTCATACACTCAATCGAACATAGCATATATAAACACTCAGAATTTCACATCTCAATTAATCTGGAAAACACTTCATTTAATAACTCGACTCTTCTACTCGTACCTCTAAAATAGATAATTATTAAAACAATTAGGAGACTAAAAGTTGATTTTAACAGCATAATAGCTCTTTTTCATATCATCATGGCCTCTCTTGAGGACTTATACCAAAAATAAGGGATAAATATTCACATCAGAAAAATTCCCTACAAGTCTAAAAGAAATTCTACATCTCAAAAATGCACTAGACACGAGATACTACTTCGCGTCCGACTCTATCAACTAACTATGCATCAAGTCATATAATTTACATCACAACAGAAAATAAAAATAGTCTAACTCTCGACAGAAAAGTAAATATTGTTCAGAATTCCACAACTTTCTAGAACTAGACCTAAGCGTGAGGGTCGTCACTGCTCGGGTCGTCGTCGCCACTCTGCATGAGGGTCGTCACCGCTCGGGTCATCATCGCCACTCTGCTCCTCAAGGTCCTCTTCTGGATACTCCTTGGGATCCTCCTCTGTCTCGCCTACGCTGCTACCCTGACCCTCTGCTGCTGCCAACGACTCTAGGATGTCGCCGTAAGTGTGTCCGGGAACTTCCTACACGTTGGTCATGTCTCCAGTCTACTCGTCGTCAAAGCGGGCGTTGACGTCCTCCAACTCAGACACGTCTCATGGGGGACTCTCAAGACTGCTCACTTGACGAGAGTACGCTGACACGTCGTCTGCACCGTCGAGCTCTAGCTCACGTCCCAAATCGGGCCTAACTGTCGGGGTCTTGAAAGACGGGTACAGAATGGAGAAGTGGTCGCTCGGCAAATCCTGGAGGTAACTATTTTCCATTGTGGCATCGGCTGTAGGGTCCTCGAAGAACTCATCGTCGTCGCTGTCGCCGGTACGCGTCGGCCTAGAAGGCTCGGCTACGGGCTGTACTGGAGAGGGAGTGCGGTCTCGATGCATGAATTCCTCTAGCTGGTCGTGAGAAGGAGGTAAAACTCTGAAAGAGTCGTACGAACCTGCTGGATAAGTCGCTGCTGAGCTAGACGAGGCAAAGGGGTCGAAAGAGCGGATAGGGAGTACGTTTCCCGAGTACGGGTGGTACTGAAAAGTGGCTCTCAGCTCAGGGTGAGACGGAGAGGGGACTCTGAGAGGGGCTGGTCCATCTCGAAGAGATGACTGAGGCTGAGGCTGAGGCTCAAGAACAAAGCCATTCGGCTTGGCTTGAAGAACAGGGTCAAACGGTCCAGGAGGTGGGGTACTGTACTCAATGAACTGACGTGAGATAGTAGAGATTAATGCATTGCAGTCGCCGTAAAGATAGATACCTAGGTACTGGCGTTCAATGAACCTCGGTACTAGCGATGCTGCCTAGTCGCGCCCCTCTCGAGGAAGAGCCTGAATCAGATAAATCATTTTGTCGAGTGCACTAACATCGAGATACTTCACTGTCTCCCAAATCTTATGGTAACGCGCTAAAAATTCAGCGATCGTCTCGGGATATGACTTCCTAATATGCAGATATTCCTGCATCAATGCTCGGTTGCCCTCATCGTCCATCCTATACGAGTTTAAACGGGTTAAGCACACTTAAACAGTTAATCAATCACGTGTCAAATTCCCAACTCCACATACTCGTTTTTGCTTCCCAAAGAGGTTTTATTGCTCAGGGTACTTGGCAATCCCATTTCACGAAAACATTTGCATAACGTTCCATCCTTTTCAATTACCACACAAAACATAGAATTAGACAAGACATTCTAAAGCAATCTTGTTATTCAAGCTACTTACCATGCTTTTATCTCTAGACAAATGCAAATAGCAAACTGAATAACTCAATTAAAATTTCAAACTTATAAACTTTTGAAATATTCGTACATGGTTGCCGGATGAGATGGGGATTGCTCGGTGTGTTACTGACTCAAAAAAGTCTAGGGAATTAAATGTAGACTCGACATCACAAGAAAGTTTAAGCTTAAGAGCAGACAAGCTGCTCTGATACCACTATGTCACGACCCGTTTTCAGGATGTGTGAAAACGACGAACATCCATTGGGCAGTGAGGTGAAACCTCGAATATGAAACATAACTCAACTAGGGAACATGCTCGTGAACAAGGGACTATAGATTGAAAGCTATAACAAATAGAACATGCTTTCAAACCCAATCTCAAACAACGAGCATTAATATAATTCAAGTGTCGAAAAAAAATTGAAGCAATATAATCAAAGTCAAGTAGAGGTAAAAGGAAATACAAGAATAGTTTCGAGCATTAAGCTCATTGTTTCGACACAACGTCAAGTACTAAAATTCAAATAAATAAACAAGTTGGTTTATCATGCAGAGGAATAACGTCTCAAGTCCCACAATTACATATATGAAGATATGCAATTGCAAGCTTAAACCAAAAGAAGACTCGACTCTTATTCAAATAATCACACCGCCGAGCACCGTCCGCCATCTTCATCCCGCTAACCTGCACGTTTAGAAATACATGCAATGCTGAGTACGAAGTACTTCGTACTCAGTGAACACATGCCAAAATAATTTATACTTTGCTCGATAGAGCTATATAATTGAACTTGCCTTGCCACTGCATCACAAGTCTTAGTACAATTTTAAAACATTTAACTTGTGTATGCAAAATTCATTTTCTTTTCTCGAAATAACTGCATAGTCAACATATATAATTTGAATAGTAGGTATGAATCAATTTACCACATTGTTCTCTTGTGTCGAGAAGTAGGCCTCCTTCTCAAACACTGTGATCAGCCTAACCGAAGCAAGGCTCACAATCACGTCAAGCAATTAATAACAACGCGTGTGTCCCTATCTCACACAGGATAATTATAATAACTCAAGTAGATGATTAAACATAACAAAACTCAGATAAAATGACAAGTTAATTAATTTAAAAACTCACGTAATATGACAATAATAATTACATTTATCACTTTGGTTTCAGTTAAAAAGCCCACCTGACTGCAAAGGGGTTTGTCAGGTTAGCTGCTTTTATCTTCTTGCTTTTACTTCGACGTCCCGCTCGTTCCTTTACAAATAATATCTTATAAGGGCGAGACTACTTACTCGAAAAACGTAACGAACTTTAACGCTCGGCTGAAGGACTTCTACTCGACTTGGGTTTCTTATCTAACTCGATCTTTCTCGGTTTCTCGGTTCTACACAATTACAAACCAACTGACTCTCAGACTCACATACTTGACTCAAAAATATCTAACTATTTTACTAATTAAATAATCAAATAAAGACGAAAAATCACTATTCACATCACACATCTCGTTTTTTTCAATTTCTCGAGTTAAACGATCTTAGAAAATTATGAGATTAATTCTCGGGTTCTAATATCGCAAATTGTAATATCCCGTATATTTCTTCCGTCGTTAAAATAAAAAGTTATTAATTAATTAAGGCTTTGCACGTCTAAGTTAAGGAAATTCAATTCTAAGACTATCGGTGAAATCTGTTTCTGAAAATAAATTCCAGAAGTCGTTCAACTGACTATTGTATTAGGGTTTTCACGTCCGATAGAATTTTCATTCAAGAACTCAGATTGAAAAACCGTCTGACTTTACATTCACTTATTTTAAGATATGAGTCTACTGGAGAAAGTCAGTTTTTATTATTTTTTCGGGCGAATTTTGGACTGTCATGTCCCGACTTTTCTTTGGATTTTGGAAATCGAATTATGCTTTCCGACTAAGTAAAATATTTCCAATCTAATGGTCGAATTAGTTTTCACCGAAAACGTAACCGTCTAAGAAAATAATTAATCGATTTCTATACGCCGTATTAGACCCGTAATCGAGATATTTTGAATTAATCCTCCACTCACAAGCCGCCACATACCCCCCTTAGTCATCCATGTCACCTTATTAAGTCAAATAACACCCTTAGTCATCACACTCTCTCTCTCTCTCATCCCTCCCATTACCGCCCCCTCCCCCCGCCCCCGCTCTCTCTCTCTTTCTTCTCTCTCGTGTTCTTCATATCTTCAAATCTTCATCAAAGTTCTTCAAGTTCTTCAAGTGTTAAAGTCCCGTAACTTTTTCATCTATCGATCGATTTCTAATCCCAGTTCATATTCGGAATGGTGAGAGCCTCCTCTTCACTTCTATCCGAACAAAATCTCTTTATCTTAAACTTGAAAAATTTTGAAATTTGTAAGAGGAAGAAGATGATGTTCTAAATGTAAAACTTGATAATGTATGCTTAGGAATGGATTTCCATGGTTATAATCAAGTGAAAATCATCCCCCTTTTTCTTTTTAGTAATACTAAAAATTTTAGAGGTTAGGGTTTGATGTTTTAATTTCATGATTTAAGATGATTGGTTGGTAGATTATCACTCTAGGTATTAGTATATTGATGCATGAATTGTTTTAGAATTTTCTAAAAATAAAAATGAAAAGGTAAGAGATGAAGAAGCATGAGTTTGAATGAGTAAAGGTTATGATTTTGATGATATGATTTGATATTAATGATGTAGGAAGCATGTAGTTCAACATAGATTTAATTTAGATTTTTCTAAAAATAAAAACGAAATCGTTGGAGACGAAGAATCGTCAATAGAATTAGTTTCGATGTTGATATGGATTGATGGTTTGCATATTAGTTAATATATATAGTTAATGATGATATTTGGAAAGTTTGAACGAAATCTAAGAACGTCGAACTTTTCGTAAAAGACGAAGATTCGAGCGTAATCGTCGATAGTAAATCGAACGAGAAAACTAATTGAATATTAGTAATTGTTGATATGTTAGGATAGTTGTTGAATTAATTGAGAATTAACTAACAACTTTGGAAAATCGAGTTCTTAGACCGATATAAATGACGTGGATTAGTTAAGTAATGGTTTATAATGATATTAATGCATTAAGATGTTCATTACTAAGTAAGAAAATGATAGAAACTAATTTGAATTGAATTGAATTAGTAAAACTCCAAAAATCGAAGAAAGTAAGTAAGTACGTAAAAGAAGAAATAAAGAATCGAGATTTTATATGTTGAAAGATTTGAGTTCGTAGTTGATTAATAAGTAGTAACGAAGTTGATAAAGATTTCATATAGGTTATGAAATAGAAAATAGAAGTTGAATATTGAAATGGAATTGAAATTGAAATAGAATTTCTAAGTATAAATGATTGATTGAAAAGACGAGAAGTAATCATCGTAGTTTTTATCGAGGAACGAGAAAGTATCCACGATAGATAAATACGAGACTAGACTGTAATAAGATGGAAAATTCATGCAAATAAAGGTTGTATAGCATTGATCGAACCTAGGGAATCGTGCGTCGAGTTTTACGAGCGATTAGGGTTTTTCGGCAGTTTTGCGATCCTTCACGGAAACGGCCATAACGTTTAGCTCGTTTAACGAAATCGAGATCCGTAAATTGGAAAGTAAACTAGACATCCGTGTCTTTCTTTTGGTACCAAGAACATCCCCTGTTTCGCAGATTTCGGTTCTGTAGAGACTCCAGACTTACTGCCTTGTGCAGAAAAATTTGGAAACTCATTTTCTTAAGTTGAATTCTTTTCAACTTAATTCCTTAAGAACTTTTAAGTCGTTAAGAGTTATCGACTTCCGTTACAATCTAAATGTCGAGTAAGGAACCGAGTTAGTTCTAAATGAGATGTGTTCGAGTCTCGTTTCTTTATTAATCAAAAGAAATTAGTTAAAGTGCAAAGGCCTAAAAGTCTTAACCAAATTCGAATGTCTTTTCTTTAATCGTCTCGATTGATTATTAAAGTTTGTTTTTCTGCGATAAAATGAGGAAGTCGGAATCAAGGATAGGACGGAAGACCGAAGACGGAAGCTTTAGTTGTTCTGTATATCGCCTAAGGTGGGCTTTTCTATATCAAACAAAATGAGCGATGCTCGAAAATGTTTACTTACTGCTTTGATAAGTGTGTTTTCAAATTGATTATCAGTGCATAAAAGAATTTGTTTTATGTGAGTTCTTTTGTGCCATTCTGAATTGGTTCGTCAATTAAGTCTATCGGATTCTGAGTTAACCGGAAGGGTTTTCCAGAGTTAGTGTACACCGTAGCCGGTGTGTGTGGTACTTTGTTGAGGGGTAGCCAGCCACGGTGAATAGAACGTACGCGGAAGAAGTTAACTCTTCCCCGGCATTGAAACAGAATTGGGCAAGTTGAACGTAAAATCAGTAAAGGCTTGCTCAAACTATTGTGAAAAGAAAGAAAATGTTTAGTAAGCACGGGCCTTTGATGAAAAACCCCGATGCATTACTCTTTGAGATGCCTGATTAATCTATACTCTATGATATGTTTTCGGCAATGTGCCCACTAAGTATGTTTATACTTAGCCCTGCATATATTTATAAATGTGCAGGTTGAGTGACGGAAGCAGCAAAGGTTGAGTTGAGTTGAACATAGGAAAGAAGAACGATGTTTAAGTCTATGTTATTTCCGCTGCCAAACTATTTCATTTTGATGTATAATTTTTTGTCTAAGTTTCGTACTTTTAAACTTAGTCTACTCTGATAACAAACTTCATCGAGTGATCCTTCGAGATCGACTCTCTCTCTTTTCATAAATAAAATCGGTTCATAGATATCATCTTGTTTAAATATTATTAGTTAAGGCATCTGTTCAGTTAGTTATTCCCCCTTCTTCCCCGCTTCTTTAATCCAACCCCTAGTCGCACCCTGGCTTTGCCGTCCCTCAGGATTTGGGGCTGTGACACAAAGCATTCACAAACAAACTTGCAGATCAATAATAAAATATTCACAAACAGGTAAACGATCGACTTCGATAAATAGACGGAAAAGGAAAAATTTTCCAAATATAATCAGATATTCTAGAAAAATTCTAGAAAGTCATATTAATTTATTTAATCATAAATGTAAACTCGGTTACTCGTTCAGGACTCGGTTATTTACTTATGCTGACTCGACTCTACTCGTTTCTAACTTTAGAAAATAAAAGTAATTAAATTCAATTGAAATTAGTTTCATTTCTCTTATAATTTAAAGACTTTAATTATAAAATCGGAAATAAAATCCAAAACTCTTATTAAAACTTTATGAAATAAAGTTTTCGTCTTTTTCTCGTAAAATGTGTCATCACTCGAAAATTTTACTAAACTCGGTAAAAGATTTTAATCACTTCTAATTATTTACTAACTCGATTAATCTTACTTATTTCAATTTCAACTTTACTAAATTTCTCGTTTCTTAGTTTAACTCGATTTTTCATTAATTACATTTCATTACTCGACAACTTCTTCGTATTAATTCGGATTCAAATATTTCGAAAAGAAACTCTAATTATTTTAACTTCACCTTCTTCATCGAATCATTACCTAGATCAAAACTAACATGAAACATCAAAAATCATCAACCTTCATACTGTTTGATTCGAATTTTTCAAGAAAAATAACACACACACACACACACACACACACACACACACACACACACACATATATATATATATACTTTCGGTATATTTTTTTTTAAAATAACAATTAATTTCTTTCTTCCATTTCTTTATTTCTTATTGTCATTTATCTTATCTTCCATTATCAATTCCAACTAAGAACATCAACATACAAACCTCTAATTTTTACCAAAAATTTCGGCACACACATGCTTACATACTTCATCATTTTTCCTCATTCAATCACATACATCAAAACTCTTAGATAAAATCTAACATCAATTTCATCCAAGAACATCAACACAAAAATACCTAAATAAACTCATAATTTTCGGTACTCTCATAGGGAAGAACAATACAAATTTTAACCTCTATTTTCATACAAGGAATCAATCAAGAAATCAAGATGAATACTATGATCAAATATCATTAAGATTATCAACACCAAAAATCCATAAACATCCCAAAATTTTCGGTATTGAGGAGGAAAAGATGATCAAGGATTTTGACTTCAAGACTCTCAAGAACCCAAAAATCTATACTAGAACAAGAGGCTTCGATTTTCTAGATGGGAGGATTATTTTGATCTAACAAAAGAGGGTAGAAAAAGAGGGGATTTCTTGCTAGTATCAAACAAGATTCAAAGAACTTACTTAGACTCAAAGGCTTGATCGATCAAAGGCTTTAATCCACGCAACTCTACGATCCATACAAGCAAAAATCGAGCTTCATCCTTGCTCCTAAGGCTGCCGATTTTCAAGAGAAAAAGAAATGGATGAAACCTAGTCTTAAATTGATCATCACAACGAGAAGATCTCAAATACCTTAATGGATTAGTCGATAGATGATCGGGAGCTAGGTTATCTTCATCCTTGGAGCTTGAAGGAGGCTCAACAGTGGAGGTTTTGGTGTGTGTGTGTGTGTGTGTGATTGCCAAGAGGGAGAGAGAAGAAAGAGAGGGAGGGAGGGAGGTGGAGAGAGGGAGAGAGAGTGGAGAGAATTAGATGATTAAGAGAGAGAGAGAGGGGAGCGTGAGAGAGAGTGAGGATTAATGAGAGTAGGATAGGTTTTAATTTAGTTTTAGTTGCACCCGGTAGTCAAAAACGCGATATAATTTTCTCCGGAAGAAAAAGTTATCCGGTGCAATCTATCCCTAATTTCTCATTAAACTATCAAACGATTTGAAACTCACCACGACTCTTTTTCGATATCGGAAATCTCTTCACTCCATCTCAAACTTCACCAAATAAATCAAGGAATCCAGAAATCAAGTTTTTAGATTAAAATTCCAAGAAACGAAGAAAAAGTCGGAATTCACTATTCATATTAGGGTTTTGTGGTCCTTTACTAAATTTTCTCTCGGACAATTTCTGATGACTCTCAAATCTATCTAAAAGATACTAATCAGACGAAATTCGAAAAAGTTTGATAAATAGCGAAAACCCGAGAAAAGTTACTATTCATCCAAAAATGAAACTTATTAGAATTCTCCGAAATTGAAACTCAAACTCACACTCACATAATTATGCTCAATAAATTCATCACGGAATTGATTTGGATAACCGAAATGATAAAAATTACGTAAAGTCATTCAAGGGCATTTTAGTAATTTTACGAGAAAATTTATTTTCTCAGAAATTTTTATCTTACAAGGGCACATAATTAAGGCATATAATCTCATGTAAGACGAACTTAACGACTTATAAATGATTGGAGTATTACAATTTTGTATTTTAAGTCTAAGTTTGATCTTGGTTGGCTTGTGTAGGTGAGCTAGTGCATGATCACAAGGCAAAAGGAAGGCGAAATCGTTCCTTTGGACTTGGAGATTGAGGTTACACACAAGAGAGCAAGTCGGGAAAGAAGAAAAGGTCGAATTGCCAATCAAGGGCCGAATCAAATGGCCGAGTTACAGCGGCAAATGCATGTATTGAGATGATAAATAAAGGAACAAGCTAGGCAAGCTAATCAACCACCTCCGCCTCCTATCAACCAAATGTTTAAACCGTAAGTCAATTTGTTTCAAGATGGGGGGGGGAGGGGGTAGGGCGCTCGGTGAAACACCAACAACTTTGAACTAAATCCAGGGTTAATTCACATGGTTCAAGCGGAACAATTTGGAGGTGGGGTCAACGAGGATGCAAATGCCCACTTGAGTGCCTTATTGGACATGTGTGAAACCATCAAGATACAAGGGGTTTCAAATGATATCATTCGATTGAGGCTTTTTGGATTTTCTTTAAGAGACAAGAAAAAAGCGTGGTACAAGATCCTAGACCGTTTGGAGATCACTTCATGGGAGCAAATGTGCCAGTTATTCTTAGCTAAGTACTTTCCTCTCTCTCGTGCTCAAAAGTTGATATCGGACATCTCTCATTTCTCTCAAATGGGGGATGAATGTATTCATGAAGCTTGGGAGAGGTACAAGGATATGTTGAGAAGATTTCCTCAACATGGTTTTTCTAAGGAGCAACAAATTCTTAATTTCTATCGGGGCCTCACCAACCATACAAGGGAGGTTGTGAATGCCACTGGCGGTGGTGGTTTGCCTAACCGGCCTTATGAAGAAGCGGTGAGGATATTGGAAGAAATGTCGGCCAATAATTGTCATTGGCCACAAGAGAAGAGTTCTTCAAGAAAAGTTGCTTCTATTTCCGATGATAGGTACGATGATCGTCTTGAGCAATTCACTATGCTCAAGACAGATTATGAGGCCGAAAGGAAGGGGAAGATGGAAGTGAAAATGGTGTCTCAACCAGTTCAACAAGGAGGTGAAGAGTACATGCAACATGAAGATGCTAATTATGTGAATCAAAGAGGTTATAGCAACTACAACCGTTCAAGTTATCCGTCAGGGAATCAACCATATAATCCTAATTATAGGAATCCAAATTTGTCGTATTCTCAGTGTCTCAAGGAATGATCAATGAGCCAAAGAAGCCGACTCCGACCATGGAAGAAATGATGCAACAACTTCTCAAATATCAAAATGCTTTCATTGGCGCAACGGGGCAAAAGGTCACAAGTTTGTAAAGAACTGTCACGACTTTGTCTAAGCAAATGAAGATGTTGGAAGGGCAAGTTAGCCAAATGGCCAATCAAACGGCTTCTAAACATAAGCCGGGGCAATTTCCAAGCAACACGGAGGTTAATTCAAAGAATCACTGCAATGTCATTCAATTGAGGAGTGGAACGACTTACAAGAACTATCCGGAGTTGGAAGATCAAGAGGGAGTTGTGGATGAAGAACTAGAAGTGAAGAAACCTCAAGAGCCGATCAAGGAGCCTCTAATTTCAAAAGAGGTGATTTCCAAGACAATTCAACCTAGCAAGAATGTAGCTCTCAAAGCTCTTTTTCTCCAAAGATTGGCCAAAGCAAAGATGGATGAATAGCTTGCTAAATTCATGGAGATGTTCCAAAAGGTACAAATCAATATACCTTTGCTTGATGCTTTGAGAGATATGTCGGGCTATGTGTCACAACCCGAATTCTAATGTATAAAAACGACTAGAATCCATTGGACGGTGAGGGTGAAACCTCAGAATAAAACATAACTCAACAAGGGAATATATATTGAAAGCGATAACAAATAAAAACATGCTTTCAATTCTTAACTCAAGTAAACGAGCATTGATAAATAATTTAAGTGTCGGAGATAAATAAAATATCTCAAATCCAAGCCAAGTAGAATAATGAGGAAAGAGAAAAAAGTTTTGAGCATCAAGCTAATTGTATAGACACAAATGTTAGAGTAATAGTTTAAGAAGTCAAATAAAACATAGTTGTTTATGCAGCGGAATATCAACTCAAGTCCCACAATTACATATATGAAAATATGCAATTGCAAGCTTAACTCATTCAAGTATCGGTTATTAACTCATGTTGACTCGACTCTGCTCGATTCTAACTTTGAAAAGTAAAAGTTATTAGATTTCAATGAAAATAGTTTCATTTTTCTTAAAATAAATCAAAGACTTCAAATATGGAATCGGATTTAAAATTCGAAACTCTTAATAAAAATTCCACGGAATAAAGTATACGTCACTTTTCTTGTAGAACGTGCACATGCTGGAAAAATTATCAACTTAGCAAAATGACTAAAATAATTCTAATTAACTAATTACTTGATTAATTTTACTTAATCTCATTTTTAACTTAAGAAAACTCTATTTTTCATTCTTAAACTTCAATACTTGATATCTTTCACATACTAACTCCGATTCAAAAATTTCAAAAAGCTAACTTAGCTATTTTATTCCAATTTCATCATCTAATCATCAAACACTTCAAACAACATTAAGAACTCAAAATTTCATGCTCAAATTCTTCATATAGATCAACTTTTTCGTATATATAGCAATACTTGCTCGATTTTCAAAATTCAAAACTCTAACATACTTATAATAAATTCAATTTCATGAATATAACATCAAATCACTCAAATAAACTCAAGATCAAAATTTGCAACTTAAAATTCTCATATGGATCGACTATTTTGGATTTTAGTGCAAAATTTATCCGAATTTAAAAATTCGAGATTCTATAATACTTAGAAAAATTTCACTTGATCGATTTTTCAATCAATTTACTCAAACGAACTCAAATGCAAAAAATCCTCTTCTTAAGCCTATATAGATCGAATTTTTCATCTTTTTGGGCAAATGATTTTCTTTCTTCGATTCCTTCTATACTTAAGCTCAATTTATACTAAAAATCATTTATCAATCCTCAAACTAAGCAATACTAACATATAACATCAAAAATCATCAACTTTCATACACATATGGTTCGAAATTTTTGAGATTAATAACACAAAATTTCATACTTCTCATTTTTCTTATTCAATCATACTCATATCATCAAATAACTCATAATCTTAACAAATATCATCGAAATCATCACAAAACCATCAACTCCTTCATGCATATATAAAAATCGGCATTTTCATAGAAATTAGGAGAAAATTCATACTCTTTCATCTCTTCATTTTTCATGCATCCATATCATTCAAAGTTATCAATAACATCATAAATCCATCTTCAAGAACAATACAACAAAAACTCCTAATTTTATACTCAATTCCATCGGCTCCTTCATCAAAATAGAGATGGAAATATCTTCTTATTTAATCAATTTCATAGTAGTTCTTAGATTAATTTCTAGAGCTCATTTCCATTATTAAATTCAAGCTAAGAACATAAACATGAAAATCCCTAAAATTCACTAAATTTTCGGCACACACACACACACACACACACACACACACACACACACACATATTTCAAAAGTTTTTCTCTTTCAATCTTCATGCACATAATCTCACAAGAATCAAGTTGATCATACTCAAAATAAAAATCAAAGCTCTTCCTTTTAACATCATCATTTTTGGCGGTTTTAGGAAGAAGGGAGAATTAAGTTTTCGCTTTTATTTTCATGCACAAACCTTGTAAAACTCGACTCCTAGACCTCAAAAACAAGTTAATGTTGATCACTCCTCTGAGGCATGGAAGTGCCGAAAAATGAAGGGGAGGAAAAAAGGGTGATCCTAGTCTAGAAATGATCACAAGAATGAGGGGATCAAGAATACCTCGTCAGATTAATCGATGGATGATCGGTGGCAATTTTCCTCGCAACTCTAGAGCTTCATCTTCAAGTCTTCAATGGAGTTCTAGTGTGTGTGTGTGTGTATGGCCGAGAGAGAAGAGAGAGGAGAAAGAGAGGGGATGTCGGCTATGAGAGAGGAGAGAGAGATGGGATGTCGGCTATGAGAGAGGGGAGAGAGAATAGAGAGAATTGAAGAGCAAGAGAGAGAGAATGACGAGAGAGAGTGGAGAGTGAGGGAGCGTGTGTTGAGAGTTAGAGTAGGATAGATTTATTCGAATTTTAATTGCACCCGGTGGTCAAAAACGCGAAATATCGCCGGAAGAAAAAGTTATCCGGTGCAATTTAACCCTACTTTTTCATTAAACTCTCAAATGATTTAAAACTCACCACGACTCTTTATCGACATCGGAAACTCTCTACTTCATCTCAAACTTCACCAAACAAATCAAGGAATCCAAAAATCCAGTTTTCAAATTAAAATTTCGATCGACGAAGAAAATCTCGGAAAACACTATTTATATTAGGGTTCTTTTAAAATAAAACTAAAATCTTTCACAGATGATCCCAAATGACTATCAAATATATCCTAAAGGTTTTAGAATAACTTTTATACTCGAAAGACACTAATCAGACGAAATTCGGAAAAACTCAATGAATAGTGAAAATTTGGAAAAAGTTATTATTCATCGGAAAATAAAACTTCACATAATTTTCCATAATTCAAATTCAAACTCAAACTCATATAATCATGCTCAATAATATCATCACACAATCGAACCGAAACAAGAAAAACTACATAAAGGCACTCAAGGGCATTTTGGTAATCTCACGAGAAAATTTATTTTTCTCGAAAATTTTTATCAGACTAAGGCACATGATTAGGGCACATAAACTTAATTGAGACAAAGTTAAATGTCACAGCCCCAAATCCCGAGGGACGGCAGAAGCTGGGGTGCGACTGGGATTGGATTAAAGAAGCGGGGAAGAAGGGGACTGACTAATTAAACATACATAAAAGACATCATACATTCAATGAACAAGACTTTACTATTAAAAAGGAAGAGTTAATCACGAAGGATTACTCGACAGAAAGTATTCGAAAGCATCTAAGTTAGAGATTACAGACTTAAACTACAGTGATTCACCAAATGTACATAACGTCAAAAGGTGTAGAGTTTTGCAGCGGAAAGTAGGTTATAAGCTAAAGCTTTCCTAACAACTCGACTCAACTTCAACCACCGCCGCTCTCGTCGCTACAACCTGCACATTTAGAAAATATATGCAGGGCTAAGTACAAAAGTACTTAGTGGGCACGTTGCCGAAAATATAAGCATAAGTATAGATAATCTGGCATTTCATAATTTGTAGCACATCGGGGTTTTATTTAAAATTAGCCCGTGTCTACTAAAACATTTTCTGACTCATTTTCATAATTTACTCGGCCGAGCATTTTCTGGTATGTTACGTTCAAATCTTGACCAATTCTCATTCACCGTGGCTGGTTACCCCTCAACAGGATACCACATACACCATAGGTTACAAAGTGCACTAACTCTGGAAAGCACTTAATAGCTAACTCAGAGCCGATCATTAGTTAACCTATCTTGATTAACTCATAAATCTGGGAAACACGAATGTTAACTCAGATAGGTACAAGAGAACTCACATAAAACATAAAACAGTTCATGCCATAATTATCACTTTGAAAACACAGATATCAAAGCGATAAAGAAAAGGTTTTCGAGCATTGCTCGTTTTGTTTTATATATATAAAAGCCCACCTTAGCGATTACAGAACTAAGTACGAGCTTCCGTTCTCCTGATCTTCTGTCCTTTCCTTACTGCTGACTTCCTCCTTCATCGTAAAATAATCACACTTTAAATTCGGTCGTAAAAGATAATCGAACATGGAAATTCGAATTAGGTTTTAGTTATTTCGTTTCTTTAGGCATTTGCACGCTACTAGTTTCATTTTAATTAAACGGAAACGAGACTTGAACAAATCTCGTTTAGAACTTGAAAGGTTTCATACTCGACTCTTAGGTCAGTAAAAAAAAAAAGGTGGTCGTTAACTTATTACGGCTTAAACGATCGAAAGAAACTAAGTTGCGAAGAAAACAACTTCTGAAATTTCATTGTGCAAAGCAGTAGTTCTGGGGACTGCCCAGAACAGAGGAATTGGAAACAGGGGATGAGCTCTGTACCGTTAGAAAGCTTGGAAAGTCTAGTTTATGCTCCAATTTACGGATCTCAAATCCGATAAACGAGCTAAGCGATATTACAGTTTCCGGGAAGGGTCGCAAAACTGCCGCGGCTAACCCTAGTTGCTCGATAGAATCGACGTATAACTTCCTAAGTTCGTTCTAAGTTCTCGTACTCGATTTCTCACGAAACTTCACTCTCAAGGCAGTCAACACGTACTCCCGTACGTGAAGAACTCCTTTTCAAAACTCGTTTATAACCACGACGATCAAACCTCATCGTTTCAACTACCATTTACTAAACCAACAACAAGTTAACAAATTATCGTTCTAGTTCTCGATTATAACTACAACTCATTGTATAATATACCGGATGCTCATGTTGTTAACTACAAAGTCGTGCCTTAGTCCATAATAATCATTATTATCTAATTAGAATCCTTACTCGACTTCTCGATTATTATTTACGTCCACTTGTTCGTCTCTTACAAGATTTCAAAAGTTATCGGAATTCGTTCATTTTCTACAACATTAATCAACATCTAACGTGATTCATTATTATATACATCATCACCTCATATCATCAACCAATCTCGATTCATTCCTAAATTCTTGCCTCTTACGATTTCATTAACATTTTTAGAATAATTTCAATTAATTCCTAATATCAACTAATACCATTTGAAGCATTAATCCATCATTATATCATCAACTAAATCAAGCTACATGAAAACCCCCAATTTTCTTCATAAAATCGGTATTAGCATGCATTAGGGGGGGGGGGATTGATTTTCTTCATCGATTAACATCATTAATCCATTTATCATACTACTACAACATCAATTAATCGATTATCAATACCATTACAACATTAATCAAAAATCCATCTCAAACCCTAAGCCTAATTTCGGTCCTCACTTATAATCATAGGGATTTTCATTTCTCCTTGTTTTAATCACTAATTAAACTACTCCTAAGCAATATTATACCATCAATTGAAGAATCAAATCATTCTAATGAGAAGCCCTAATTTTCGGTATTATATAGGTTTTAGGGTTCTTGAATTTCTTCAAATTTTAATCATAGATATCATATCCAACACATCTAATTACACTAATTAAAGATCAAAACATCTAATCTACCTCATCAACAAAATCGATCCAACTTGAGAAAATAGAAGAAAAGAAATCCAATTGGATAGGATAAGAGAGGAGGAGATTACCTTGAAGTTTAATGAAGAAAGTTAGAAGATTCGATGGTTGGATGATGAACTTGTGAAGATTTCTTGCTCCAAGAGCTTGAGGTTTCTTCAATTGTGGAGAGAAATGGAAGTATAGTATGTGTGTGTGTGTGTTTCGGTTTTGGGAGAGAGAGTAGTGAGGGAGATGACTTAATTTGTGTATTATGTATCTAACAAAGTTAATAGGTGTAAAGTTTTAACTAAATATCTCAAGTGGTGAGTCATAAAGTCACATTACTATAAAAATGAAATATTAAGTGTAAGAGAGAGTGTGATGTCGGCTAAGAGGGGAAGAAAAAGGGAAAATACGCATTTTTCCGGCGCGATACGACGTTACGGAAATCGAAAGATGAAAAACGTAGCTCGGCACAACATCGTCAAATTCCGATTCGACCAATAATTTTGATATATTTAACTTAATCGGAAGGTAATATTTAAAAAACTAATTTCCGAAAAAAACTCGGGACGTCACAGTCTGAGTTTCGTCCGGAAAATAAAAAAAACGAACTTTCTCGGACAAGTTCGTATCGCGATTTCGTGAATGTAAAAATCAGACGGTTTTCCGTTCTGAGTTCTAGAACTAAAAATTTTTTGTACGCGCTAACCCTAAATACAGTAGTCATCTAACTGACTTCCATAATTTATTTTCGGAAACGGATTTCACCGTTAGTTTTAGAATTCAGAATCGTAAACTTAGGCGTGCAAAGCCATTATTATTATTAACTTTAAATTTTTAAGACTGTACGAAAATCCTGGGGTATTACATTAAAGACTTATAAAGGATCGGGGTATTACACTATGCAAAGTTCTTGAAGGAAGCCGTATCAAGGAAGAGGAAGCTTGGTAAATTTGAAACAATTAACTTGTCGAAAGAGTGTAGTGCCGTTTTACAACGCTATTGCTTGCATTATTGGTGGCCAAACTTTTGGAAGAGTCTTGTGTGATTTGGGAGCTAGTATTGTCACAACCCGATTTCTAACGTATGAAACGACTAGAAACCATTGGACAGTGAAGGTGAAACAACAGAGAATAATCAAGGGAACATACACGGATACCAAAAGAATATTTATTGAAAGTGATAACATTCATTAATTTACTTTCAATTTCTCATTTCAGAACTCAAGGAAATAAGTTTATTAATTTAGAGTCGAGAGGAAATCCAAATAAAGTGTCGAGCACGAACCTCATTAATTAAATATCATAGTCGAAAGAAATTAAAACACGATTAAACATTCGTGTTGCAGCGGAGAATTTCATCAGGTCCCAAAGTTATATGTATGAAGACATATGTAATACCCCGGATAATTATTCCGTCATTAAAATAAAAATTTAATTAATAAATAAGGTTTTGCACGCCTAAGTTAAGGATTTTCGATTCTAAGACTGACGGTGAAATCCGTTTCTGAAAATAAATTCCAGAAGTCGGTCGAACGACTACTGTATTAGGATTTTCGCGTCCGATAGAATTTTTGTCCGGAAACTCAGATCGAAAAATCGTCAGGATTTACATTCACTTTTTCTTCGATACGAGTTCACCGGAGAAAGTCAGTTTTTATGATTTTTCCGGGCGAATTTTAGACTGTCTTATTCCGACTTTTTATCGAATTTTGAAAAACGAATTAGGTTTTCCAAGTATGTGATTTCTTTCTAATCTAACGGTCGAATTAGATTTCGTCGAATACGTAACCGCCTAAGAAATTATTTCTCGACTTTTATAGCGTCGTTCTAGACCCGCAAACGAGATATTTCTGGCATTTAAAACACAAACAAACCGCCATTACCTTGTGAGTCATCACCCTTGAGATATTTTTACACTTTATGGAATAGCATAGCATGAGTCATCTCTCTCCCTCTCTCCCCATTTGCATCCGCCATTCCCTCTCTCTCTCTCTCTCTCGCCCATTCTCTCTCATTTTCCTCCATTAAAGAGTCTCCATCAAGCTTTTCTCAGGATCACAAGTCATCCATCTATCGATTGATTTTATTTCCGAGTTCATATTCGACAAGGTAGGCACTTCTTCTACGTTATGAACCGAACAAAAACTCGATTCCATCAACTTTATTTTTTTCGAAAATTATGGAATATAGTAGGATGATGAACCTTTGTTTAATACATGTTATAGTATGCTTAGAATTAGGTTTTATGGATTGAAATCATGTAAAAATCATCCCTCCTAACCTAATTGATATTACCGAAATTTTGGGGAAATTTTAGGGGTTTTTGCTAGTTCGATTTTCTTGATGATTGTTTGATGGATTAGTGTTCTATATGATGTTAGATGACTACATGAATTAAATTAGAATTTTCTAAAAATAAAAATAGAAGTGTAAGAGATGAAGAATCGATGATTTGGTGTAGTATATGTTATGTTTTGCATGAATTGTTAATAGAAATGGTATGTAGTATGTTTGAGGATGAATCTATAATTTATTGGAATTTTTCTAAAAATAAATTGAAAAACGTAAGAGATGAAAATCTATCGATAAGTCAATATTCGTTAACGATATGAGTATATGGTTTGCATATTAGTGATTCTTGTTAGATAATGATCTATGTTGTAAAATTTGAACGAAATCGGAGAACGTCGGATTTTTGTTAAGAGACGAGCAATCGTCGATAAGTCGAGAATGAATAATGATTTAGGTCTATGATTTGAATATATGATAATCTTGATAGTTAATGATCGTAACCGTAAAATTTGAACGAATTCTAAAAAGATTGAATTTTTTCTAAGAGACGAAGAAACGAGATTAAAAGCCAATAGAAAAGTCGAATAAGGAAAATCAATTTGATAATAATGATTGTTGTCATTTGACGAACGATATTGTAGTTGACTATATTTCCATCCGAGATACGAGATGCTTTGAGTTTTAGTTAATAAACGAGAAGTTGTTGAATGAAATAGAAATTGAAATTGAATTGGTTTAGTAATTGGTTAGTTGAAAATGACGAGGAAATGCTCGTCGTTTGTTTAAATCAAAAGACGTGAATGTGTACCCGATTAAGGGACATGCATGTAGACTGCATTGAGATGGAAATTTCGTGAAAATAAAAGTGGAATAGTATTGATCGAACCTAGGGAATCGTACGTCGAGTTTTATCGAGCATTAGGGTTTCGCGCGGACTGTTTTGCGACATTCCACGGAAACTGTCATAACTTCTAGCTTGCTTAACGAAATCGAGATCCGTAAATTGGAAAGTAAACTAGACACCCGTGACTTTCTTTTGGTATAAATTTCATCCCCTGTTTAAGAGTGCTCTGTTCTGTGCGAACTCCAGAACTACTGTATTGTGCAGAAAGTTTCCAAAACTTAAATTCTTAATTTGAATCCTTTTCAACTTCGTTCCTTGTGAACTTTTAAGTCGTTATAAGTTATCGACATCCATTATATACTAACCTAAGTATCGAGTAATGAGCCGAGTCAGTTTGTAGACGAGAATTGATCAAAGTCTTGTTTATTAATTAATCAAAAGAAAGTAGTAAAGTGCAAAAGCCTAAAAGACTAAAACCGATTTCGATTTTCTATTTCTTTTATCGTTGCGATCAAGTTATTTAAGTTTGTTTATTTACGATAAAAGGAGGAATTCAATGCCAAGGATAGGACGGAAGACCAGAGACGGAAGCTCGTATTATAGTTCTGTAATCAGTAATATGGGCTTTTCTATATATGAAATCAAATGAGCGATGCTCGAAAATCTTTATTTACAGCTTTGATAAGTGTGTTTTCAAAGTGATAATCAGAGCATGAAATATTTGTTTTATGTGAGTTCTCTTGTACCCTTCTGAGTTAACCGACTTGCTCTCCAGAATTATTAGTTAGTCGGCCTGCTAACTAAAATGATCGGACTTTGAGTTAGCCAACCTGCTATCCAAAGTTAGTGTACACAGTAGCCGTTGTGTGTGGGACCCTGTTGAGGAGTGGCCAGCCACAGTGATAATTATTGGGCAAGATTGAATGTAACATCTATCAGAAAAGTGCTTGATCAAGCCATGTTATGAAAATGTTTAGTAGACACGGGCCTTTAATGAAAAACCCCGATGTGCTACAGAAATGAGATGCCTGATTTATCTATACTTATGATATATTTTCGGCAATGTGCCCACTAAGTGCTTTTGTACTTAGCCCTGCATATGTTTTATAAAATGTGCAGGTTGAGTGACGGGAGCTGCGGTGGTTGATGTTGAGTTAAGAAGTCGTAATTAGAATAAAGAACTTGTATCAAGCTTTACGCTTTCCGCTGCAAATGTTTTTGAGATAATGTATCTATCTGTTGGGTCTAAGCCCCGTACATTGAATTCAGTTCATTTTTCAACAACTTGTCGAGTGATCCTTCGAGATCAACTCTTTCTTTTAAATGAAGTCTTGTTCATAGAAGTTATTCTGTTATTAATGTTTGTTTATTCGTTCATTCTTATTCAATCCCCTTCTTCCCCGCTTCTTTAATCCAACCCCTAGTCGCACTCCGGCTTTGCCGTCCCTCGGGATTTGGGGTTGTGACAACATATAACCCAAGCTTAAACAAAAACTCGACTTGAAAACAACGAACGCCACCAAGCACACTGCATCATCATCATCCGAGCTAACCTGCACGTTTTAGAAATAACATGCAGGGCTGAGTACGATGTACTTCGTACTCAGTGAACACATGCCAAAATAATTTAAAGCTTGCTCGATAGAGATATTGTCACAGCCCAAAATCCCGTGGGATGGCAAAGCCGGGGTGCGATTAGGGGTTGGATTAAAGAAGCGGAGAAGAAGGAGGATAAATGAATAAATCACCTTAACCGACAATAAACAACTGAAATAAATGAACTGATTTTATTTAATAAAAGAGAGTCGACCTCGAAGGATCGCTCGACAGAGTTGTTCTAAAAAAGAAACTAAGTTCAAAGGATGAGGCTTAGACAAAAAGTTATACATTAACGAGAACTAGTTTGCAGCGAAAAACGTAGAACTGAAACACTGATCTTCTTTCCTATAACAACTCTACTCAACCTCTGCCGCTTCCGTCACTCAACCTGCACATTTAAAAACATATGCAGGGCTAAGTACATAAAGCACTTAAGGGGCACATTGCCGAAAACATCTCATAAGAGTATAGATTAATCAGGCATCTTTAACAGTAACGCAACGGGGTTTTTCTTTTAAAGGCCCATGCTTACTAAACATTTTCTCTTTTCTTAACACTTTGCGCAAAGATTTTTCTGTTGTTACATTCATCTTGCCCTTTTCAACGCCGAGGAAGAAGCCTTTTCTTCTTCCGCGCACGTTCCTCACCGTGGCTGACTACCCCTCAACAGAGTACCACACACAACGGCTACCGTGTATACTAACCTTGGAAAGCACCCTTTTGGCTAACACAGAGTCCGATCGATTTAGTTAGCAGTCGGCTAACTAATAATTTTGGATAGCAGACGGCTAACTCAGAAAGGCAACAAGAGAACTCACATAAAACAAATATTTCATGCCCTGATTATCACTTTGAAAACACAATTATCAAAGCTATAAATAAAGATTTTTGAGCATCGCTCATTTTATTTCGTATATAGAAAAGCCCACCTTAATCGTTTATAGAACAAACTTTAACCTTCTGTCTTCTGTCCTGTCTTCAACTTCGACTTCCTCCTTTTATCGCAAATAATTAAACTTTAATAAGCGGTCGAGATGATAAAAGAAAAGGAAATTGAATTCGTTTTAGACTTTTAGGCCTTTGCACTTAACTACATTCTTTTGATTATCAAAGAAACGAGACTCGAACAATTCTCGTCTAAAAACTGACTCGACTCATTACTCAACACTTAGGTCAGTAAATAATGGGAGTTGATAACTTATAACGACTTAGAAATTCACAAGGAACGAAGTTAAAAAGGATTCAACTTAAGAAATTAGGCTTTACAAAAGTTTCTGCACAAAGCAGAGGTTCTGGAGTTGATACAGAACTGATCCCTGTGAAACAGGGGATGAAATTTATACCAAACGAAAGCTACGGATGTCTAGTTTATTGTCCAATTTACGGATCTTGATTTCGTTAAGCGAGTAGAAAGTTATGACAGTTTCCGTAACATATCGCAAAACAGTCCGCGTGAAACCCTAGGTGCTCGTATATCTCGATGCACGACTTCCTAGGTTCGACTAATATTTTACCACCTTTATACTCACGAATTTTCAGTCTCATGACAGTTAACACGCACAATCTTTCATGACGAACTTCTTTATATTTCTTGATTAAAAACACGACGAGCATTTCCTCGTCTTTTTCAACTAATCATTTACTATACCAAATTCCAATCCAAATCAATCTCATTCAACGACTTCTAGTTCATAAACTATAACTTATATCATCTTGTATCTCGGATTGAAATATCGTCAACTACAAACTTGTTCGTTTATCAATGTTAAATACTAATATCCAATTAGTTTCCTTATTTAACTTTTATATCGACATTTAGACTCGTTTCTTCGTTTCTTACCGATATTTCAACTTCTTTAGAATTCGTTCAAATTTTCCGATTACGATCATTAACTAACAAGATTAACATATATTCAAATCATAAACCTAAATCATTATTCAATCTCGACTTATCGACGATTCTTCGTCTCTTAACAAAAATTCGACGTTCTCTGATTTTTTTCAAACTTTCCAATATCGTTCGTTTTCTATCAAGATTCACTAATATGTAAATCACATATTCAAATTATTAACGAGTGTCAACTTATTGTCGGGTTTTCGTCTCTTACGTTTTCTATTTTATTTTTAGAAAAATTCCAATAAATTATATAATCATCCTCAAACATACTACATCTCATTTCTATTATCATATCATGTAAATCATTGCATATACTACATCAAATCATTACTTCTTTCTCTCTTACACTTTTATTTTTATTTTTAGAAAATCCTAAAATAATTCATGCATCAATCTATCATCATAAAGAACAAAATTCCACTAATCAATCATCTAAAAATCGAACCAACATCAAACCCCTAAATTTCCTAAAAATTTCGGTAATAACAAATAATTAAGGGGGACGATTTCTAATTAAATCCAACCATGGTAATCTATTCCTAAGCATCTAATAGCATGTATTAAACATAGAACATCATCCTACTTCATCCTCAAACTTTCGAAAATAATGAAACTTGAAGGATTGAAATTTTGTTCGATTGGAATGGAAGCTTATATCATTACCTTAACGATTATGGACTCGGAACTAAGATCGATCGGTAGATGACTATCTTGTGGAGCTTTGAAAGCTTGAAGAACACTTCAATGGTGGAAGAGAGTGTAATACCCGGCATTTCTGACCCGACGAAAAATAAAAATTTTATAAGAAATTAAGGCTTTGCACGCCTAAGCTCCTGATTTTCAATTTCTAAGACCAACGGTGAAATCCATTGTTAAAAATAAATTCTGGAAGTCAGTGAACGAATACTGTATTAGGGTTTTCGCGGACGATAAAAATTTAAATTCTAGAACTCAGATCGGGAAACCTTCTGATTTTTACATTCACGAAATTGCGATACGAGTTCGCCCGAGAAAGTTCGTTTTTATTATTTTCCAGACAAAATTCGGACTGTGATGTCCCGAATTTTTATTTAATTTTAAAGTTTAAAATATACTTTTTAAGTATATTATATTTATCGGATTTAATGGTCGAATCAGAATTCGACGATAACGAGCCGAATACGTATTTTTATTGCTCGATTTTTATAACGTCGTAACGAGCCGGAAAACGCGGTTTATGGAGGATTTATTTTCTCCATGACCGACTTATATATATATGTACATTAGGATGTTAGATTTTTATATGGTATAACTTTATGACTCATCCTACTCTACATGTATTTTAAATATTATTAATGGACACCTATGTTAGTTACTATTCCATTAAACTAACTAATAACTCTCTCTTTCCCTCTCCTCACTCACGTGACACACACATACATACACATTCTCCATTTCTATTTCATCCTCCATTAGAGAACAAGTTCTACAATGAAATTTTCTTCACAAGATCATCGTCCATCCATCTAAATTCATTTCTATCTTCATATAAATTCAAGGTAATCCTCTCCTCTTTCATTCTATCCAAGTACAATTTTAATCCTTTAATTTTCATGTTGACCGAAAATTATGGATTATTAGTAGGATGATTTAATTCTTAATTTGTTTGGATAATTCAGCTAGGGAGTGGTTTAATTGATGAATTATGCAAAGAAGGAATCATTTTCCCTAATTTCTAATGATGAACCGATTTAGGGGTTAGGGTTTGAGGCATTGAAATTCAATTAATGTTGTTGTAGGGTTAATCAATGGTTAATTCATGTTGTAGTGAGATTAGGAAGGAATTTATGGATCGAATTAAGGAAGAAAATCATCCCTCATATTAAATTTGTTATTACCGATTTTATGTGAGAAATTGGGGGTTCAATGAGGTTTGATCCTAATGATGTTATAATAATGGATTAGTATTATAATTGATGTTAGATGATTATATGATTTAATTGGAATTTTTCTAAAAATATAATGGAAATCGTAAGAGACAAATGAATGAACGAAATTGTTGATAGAAATGTCGAATAAGGAAAATAATTGGAGATTAATGAATGTTATCGATAAGTGATCAAGTTCGTAGTTGACGACGTGTTAATCCGAGTTATGAAATGATAGGTATTAATTGAAATGGAGATGTTAAGTTGTGAAACGAGAACTTGATTGGTATAGTAATTGTATAGTTCGAACGACGAGGTTTTGATCGTCGTATTTTATAACCGAGAATTGAAAAGGAGTTCACCACGTATGGAAATACGTGTTGACTGCCTTGAGTCAGTAATTTCGTGTGAAAAACAGAGGATTATCATAAATCGAACCTAGGAAGCCGTGCGCCGAGTTATCGAGCCCTAGGGTTAAACTCGGACTATTTTGCGACGTTTCACGGAAATTGTCATATCTCCTAGCTCGTTTAACGAAATCGAGATCCGCAATTTGGAGAATAAACTAGACATCCGTGGCTTTCTTTTGGTACAGGGAACGTCCCCTGTTTCGAAAACCCCTGTTCTGCGTGATGGTTACTGACCTGTACAGTGAATTTCCAAAACTCATTTTCACAGGTTGAATTCTTTTCAACTTAACTCCTTAAGACCTTTTAAGTCGTTATGAGTTATCGACTACCATTATTAACCGACCTCAGTGTCAAGTAAGAAACCGAGTGAGTGCTAAACGAGATGTGTTCGAGTCTCGTTCCCGTATAATTAAAGAAGTTAGTTTAACGTGCAAATGCCTAAGAGCCTAAAAGACTTAACCGTTTCCGATTCTCTGTTTCTTTTAACATCTCAACCGATTATTAAAATGTGTTTGTTTGCGTTCAAAGAAGGAGGACGTTGAGGTTAGAAGACAGGACAGAAGATCAGATACGAAAGCACGAGTAATAGTTCTGTAAACGAACGAGGTGGGCTTTTCGAAAGTGTATCAATTACTGCCTTTTTTATATGCGAGCGTTGCTCGAAGGTGTTTACGTTTTGCTTTAATAAATGAGTATTAAAGTAGTTATATGCGAGCGTTGCTCGAAAGTGATTACGTATTATTTTAATAAGTGAGTATTAAAGTTCTATCAGTGCTTTAATGAATTGTTTATGTGAATTCTATTATGTCTCTCTGCGTTAGCCCTCAGGTGCTAACCAGAGTATTGGATTTTGAGATAGCCCTCAGGCTACTATCCAGATAATTCCAACTAAACGATCAGATTCTGAGATAGCCCACAGGTGCTATCCAGAGAGACAGTTTCTGAGTTAGCCCTCAGGTGCTTTCCAGACGATCGGATGTGAGTTTAAAACCTACAGTGTGTCATTCAGAAATTAAATGTATATATATCAGTAAAAGTTTTATACAAGTATTTATGAAAAGATGCATGATTAATTTATAATAAAACTCTTGTGAGTTGTTTTCGACATTGTGCCCACTAAGTACTTTTGTACTTAGCCCTGCATGTTTATTTTTGAACGTGCAGGTTGAGTGACGAAGGCGGAGGAGGTTGAGTAAAGGTCGTCTTTAATGAAGTAATGTTAATTGAGCCTCGATTTCACATTCGATATGTGTTATCATTTTCTACGTTTTTCCGCTGCAACCTAGTTTCAGTTATTGTATAACTTTAGATCTAAGTTTCTTTCTTTGAACTTAGACTCCTTTAAGAACAACTTTGTCGAGCAATCTTTCAAGATTGACTCCTTTTATTTAATAAAGTCTTGTTCATAGTAATTTCAGTTATATTTGTCTGTTTATTCATTCATATCCCCCTTCTTTCCCGCTTCTTTAATCCAATCCCTAGTCGCACCCCGACTTGGCCGTCCCTCGGGATTTGGGGCTGTGACAGAGAGAGATGAGAGAAAAGAGAGAGAGGGGGGGCGGCAATATGAGAGAAGAAAGAGAGAAAATGTGGTGAGGTGGTGGCTATTTATACATAAAGTAGGAAAAGATCTAACAATATGAGTCATGGGGTGTAGGTGGCGGTTGAGGTAGATATTTTAGTCGAAAATATCGCGTTTTACGGGTCTAATACGACGTATAAAAATCGAGAAATTGTTTTCTTAGACGGTTACGTTTTTGACGAAATATAATTCGATCACTAGATTAGAAATAAATCACTTTCTCGGAAAGCGTATTTCGTTTTCCGAAATCCGATGAAAAGTCGGAATAAGACAGTCCAAAATTTGCCCGAAAAAATAATAAAAACTGACTTTCTCTTGTGAACTCGTATCGAAGAAAAAGTGAATGTAAAGTCTGACGGTTTTTCGATCTGAGTTTTCGGACGAAAATTTTATCGGACGCGAAAACCCTAATACAGTAGTCGTTCAACCGACTTCTGGAATTTATTTTCAGAAACGGATTTCACCGTTAGTTTTAGAATCGAAAATCATTAACTTAGGCGTGCAAAGCCTTAATTAATAATTAAATTTTTATTTTGACGACGGAAGAAATATCCGGGGTATTACACATATATAATTGAACTTGTCTTTCTTGCTGCATCACAAGTGTTAGAGTTATAAAACAATTAACTTGTGCATGCAATAAAATCATTTCACTTTTAAATATGCCTGCACTGACAATAATATATCACACATGTATGTACCAGTTCTACAATCAAATATTGGTGTCGAGAAGTAGGCCTCCTTCTCAACACCGTGACCGTCATTCCCAAGGAAAAGCACGCGATCACCTCAATGTGTACACAGAAATCCTGTCTCACACAGGACTGAATTCGTTTTCCTCAAGTAAATGGCAACATACATTTAAACTCAAACATTGGCAAGTCAATTAACTTAAAAAAACTCACGTAATACGATGATATCATATAATATCGCATTTATCGATTTGTTCAGTTAGAAAGCCACCTGTCATCCAGTGATTTTGCTCAGAATACCTCTTTCCATCTCGCTCCTTATTTCTGAACTCCACTCGTTTCTTACTATTGAACTCCACTCGTTCTTTCAAGGTTAACATTCTTATAAGGACGATTTCTATTTCTCGAATAAAAGCGAAATCTAAACTCGTTTATTCGGATTTCTATTTGACTTGGATTTCTAACTTTCTCGGCTTGACTAATCGAACTTCCTTGACTCTTAACTCTATTCAAGTACTAAACCAACAGACTTTCTTAAACTCGAACATTCATACTCAATAAACTTAGACAAATTGAACTTAATCAAATACTCAATATCGAGAAATCACCATTCATTCCATAAACTCGAAATTTCTCGATTTCACACATCAAACAGCTTCAGAAAATTACGAGATTAAATCTCGATCACTTTAAACATAATTTATTCACATTCAAGTCGTCACATCGCAAATCAAGTATTCACAGATAAGTTAACGATCGACTTCAATAAATAGTCGGAAAATGAAAATTTTTCCAAACTTCTCAAAATATTCTAAAAAATTTCTAGAAATTCACATCTATTCATACATGCTCAATTCCATACTCAGAAACTCATTCAAGACTCAAAAATACGGTCTCATGCTGACTCGATACTACTCGACTTTTTAACTTAAGTGAAAAACAATTTCTTTTCTCTTATGAAAATTCAAGGAATTTAAATATGGAATTGGATTGGAAATCCGAGACCTCATGCAAAAATTCTCGGAATAAAGTAAGGCATTATTTTCTTGAAAAATGTGCACATGCTCCAAAAATTCTCAAACTTTCACAATTAGCTTAAAATAAATCTAATTGAATAATTACTTATTCAATTTTAACTCCTGATAACAAATCGAGAAAATCCTTACTCTAATTTTTCATAACCTTCGAATTTTATCATTTTTCAAGCATAAGGGTTCGTTTTTACTCGATTCCGGTTCCAATAAGCTCCATTTAATTTTCTAAGCTCAATTGTCTCATATTTTCACTTAACTTTATTTTAATTTTAGAAAATCGACTTTTAGTGCACAAAATCTTCATTTTGGCATAACTTCTTCATACGATTTCCGAATTCAGAAATTCAAAAGGCTAATATACTTGTTTTAATCTCAATTTCATCTTGGAATCATCATTTACATCATATCTCATCAGATTTTTTCCAGATTTTTCTCAAGAATTTTCTGCCTAAAATAACAATCTTTATACTTGATCTTTTTCATAAATTTCAAGTTCTATCATACTTAGAATAATTCTAATTGATCAAATTCATCATCAATTTCTTCATACGTGCTTAAACATCAAAAATCCCAAATTATAAGCTCATTGCCACCGAAATTTTTGGGGCTTTTTACGTAGGAATCCAAATTCCACAATTCGACATTCGTATTGCTTCAAATAATTCTAATTTCAATATTCTTTCATCGATTCATCAATTCGAACACAAGAACTCAAAATTTATAATTTCTTATACTTATTTTGGTTCGAAATTTTCAAGATTTTGAACAAATATATTCATCTCTTCGATTCCTTCTCATACTTAAGTTTCTAATATACTCAAATTCATTTATAACTCATCCAACAACCAATTGAACTTCACAACATCAAAAATCATCTGATTTCTCACTCATATGGATCGAAACTTTTGAGGAAAAATGTATAAATATTCATGCTCCCATCGAAATAAAATTTTCAAACTCGACTCAAATGAACTCAGAAAATTCTCATACATGCATCAATGGTCTTAAAATAAATTCTAGTCTCAAATGACACTAATTTAACAAAATTTGGAAATAGTTGATGAACAGTGAATTCTCATCGGCAGTTACTATTCACTGGAAAATTAACTTTCTCAAAATTTTTCGAAATTAGCACACATACTTCATTTCATATTCTCATGCTCATATAACTGTTCACATCTTCGTTTTCATTCACCGAAACGAGAAAATTATGTTTTTGCCCTTTAGGAGCATTTTGGTAATTTCACAAGGAAATTTATTTCTCAAAATTTTTTTATCACATAACTTCGCACGTAATCACATATAAAAAAACTTAATAAACACTTAGGCACACTTAAGTATAATTAGGACGATTAATTAAGACTCAGAAATTCGGGGTATTACAAGTATTAATCTCATGCCTCTTTCGATATTCAAGAGGTTGGAGATTGGAGAATTGAAGCCTACTTCTACTGCTTTGCAAATAGCCGATCATTCTATCTCTTATACTTTAGGAATTTCGTTGTACTTGACATGCCCGAAGATGACAATACTCCACTTATTCTTGGCTAACCGTTCTTGGCAACTGGAAGGGCATTGATCGATGTTCAAGATGGTGAGTTGACTTTCCCTTACAATGATGAGAAGATGACCATATCAATCTATGAAGCCATGAAGAAGCCAAATGAGTTGGAGATTGAAGAGTGTAATTTCATTGACTTTTTACCCTCATATTCTCAAGATTCTTTGGAGCATTGTATTATGGATTCTCTTCATTCTTATTTGGAATTGGATGAGGTGTGCGATGAGTTATTGGAATCTATTGCTTATATGGATGCAAACCAAGGTATTCCCTTGGAGGATTTAGGGTATTTGGATCTTTATACACCCATTGAAGGAAGAGTGCCGGAATGAGTGCTAAAGCCAAGCTCTCCACCGACTTTGGAGTTAAAGTCTTTACTGATCATCTCAAGTATGCCTTTTTGGATAAGAATGAAACTTTTCCAGTTATTGTGTCTTCATTTCTAAATGATGAGGCATTGGACAAGTTGTTGAGAGTATTGAGGAAGTATAAGTCTTCTAGTGGGTGGTCTATTGTCGATATTAAGAGAATTAACCCTTCTATTTGCATGCATCGCATTCTTTTGAAAGATGATGCCAAGCCGAAGGTCCAACCTCAAAGACGTTTGAATCCGGCGATGCAAGAGGTTGTGAGGCTGAAGCTTTTTTATGTCGGAATCATATATGCTATATCCGATAGTGAATGGGTGAGCCTAACTCAATTTGTTGCCAATAAGGGAGACATAACCGTTGTAGAGAATGAAAAGGGTGAGCAAATTTCCACACGTTTGCAAACGGGGTGGAGAGTTTGTATTGATTATAGAGCTTTGAATGCGGCTACAAGAAAAGATCACTTCCCTCTTCCCTTCATTGACCAAATACTTGATAGATTGGCCGGCTATGAATATTATTGCTTATTGGATGGATATTCCGGCTACAATCAAATCGCCATCGCTCTGGAGAATCAACACAAGACCGTCTTTACTTGCCCTTACGAAATCTTTGCATGTCGACGGATGTCTTTCGGTCTTTGCAATGCACCCGCTACCTTCCAACGATGCATGATGGCAATTTTCCATGGACTCATCGAAAAGATTATGGAGGTATTTATGGATGATTTTTTGATCTTTGGTTTTTCCTTTGATAATTGCTTTAAAAATCTTTCCCAAGTCTTGCAAAGATGTGAAGAAACTTCTCTATGTCTCAATTGGGAAAAATGTCATTTTATAGTAAGAGAGGGCATTGTCTTGGGACACAAGGTGTCTAGAGATGGATTAGAGGTTGATAGAGCCAAGATTGTGGCTATTGAGAAGCTCCCTCCTCCAATAAATGTGAAGTCAATCCGAAGTTTCCTTGGCCATGCGGGGTTCTATAGACAATTCATCAAAGATTTCTCAAAGGTATCCAAGCCTCTTTGCACTTTGTTGGAAAAGGATTATAAATTTGACTTTAATGATGCATTCCTTGAGTTTTTTGAGAAATTGAAGAAAGCTTTAGTGTCTACTCCTGTTTTGATCTTGCCGAATTGGAACAAGCCTTTTATTTTGATGTGCGATGCTAGTGATTGGGCCGTGGGAGCCGTGTTGGGCCAAAAAAGAGACAAACTCTTTCGGGTTATCTACTAAACAAGTAAAACTCTCGACTCGGCTCAAATAAACTACACCACAACTGAGAAGGAGCTACTTGCGGTCGTGTATGCATTTGATAAGTTTTGGCCTTACCTAGTGGGCACTCGTTCTATTGTGTACACGGATCATGCCGCTATTCGATATCTCTTTGCATAGAAAGACTCCAAGCCTCATCTCATTAGATGGATCCTTCTTATCCAAGAGTTTGACATGGAGATTAGAGATAGAAAAGGGTGTGAAAATGTTGTTGCCGATCACCTATCTCGTCTTGAGAACCCGGTCGAAGGAGAAGACTCTCGGGTATGTATTAATGATTGCTTTCCTGATGAACAAGTACTAATTGATTACACTCCTTGGTTTGTGGATTATGTTAACTATCTAGTCATGGGTGAATTGTCGGGTGATCTTACTCATTATCAAAAGAAGAAATTCTTGCATGATGTGAAGTTTTACTATTGGAAAGATCCCAACCTATATCGGCGATGCGCCGATGGCATCATCTGCAAGTGTGTGAAGCAAACCGATTAGGTGAGAATCATGGAGGAATGCCATAGCTCTCCAAGTGGAGGTCATTTCGGTGCTCATCGGACCGCTATAAAGGTTTTCCATAGTGGGTTCTATTGGCCCTTTATCTTTAAGGATTGTTATGCTTTCATCAAGTCATGTGATAGGTGCCAAAGAATGGAAAATAAGTTGAGTTGATTGATGTGTGGGGAATTGACTTCATGGGACCTTTTCCTAAATTTCAAAGGTATACTTATATTTCGCTTGCGGTGGAATATGCATCTCGATGGGTGGAGGTGATTCCCACGGCGAAGAATGATTCAAAGTTGGTCCTCAATTTCTTGCAAAAGCATATCCTTACTCGTTTTGGGACTCTAAGGGCTTTGATAAGTGACGGGGGGGCAACATTTCAATAACAAGTGGTTGGGGAGTTTGCTTTCTCGATATGGGGTGAAACACAAGATTGCCACTTCTTATCATTCTCAAGAAAATGGCCAAGCAGAGTTAGCAAATCGGGAGATGAAGCAAATTCTTGAGAAGTCAGTGGCACATAGAAAGGATTGGGCTAATCATTACGACAATGCACTTTGGGCCGTGACGAGCCCAAATTTTGTGCTCTTTTTGAGTCTTGTTATAGGTCTAGATTGAGTCGTTTTGTGTCTTTTTGTGTGTCTTTAATGTCTGGGAGGACACATTATGAAGGCAGGGACGAATAGGGCAAACAATGATGAAAAAGAGAAGAAAAGGGCAATACATGACCATATTCTGCGAGAGAGGTCTGGGCAGACATACAATTCACTTTGGGCAAGGAAATAGGGCTTGCAGCTTGGGCAAAGAAGCGTACATTCAACACTAAAGTTATTCCGCTTCACAACCTGACCAAATCAAGTACCGCATGGGATATGGCCATTGGGCAAGGAGAGAAGTGAAGAAGGCAAGGCGCAAGGCAGAGCAGAGAAGAAGAAGTGCACGTCTTTGGCACGGAGGCATATAAAGTCAAGCATTTATGAGAGAAGAGTGCAGAACAAGAAAGAGATCAACCAAAGAGGAAAAGTGGGGAGCAAGTAAGAGATCAACCTTATCCAAGTAGCTAATAAGGATGGAATTATTTCCTTCCTTATCCATGAAGATTCGTCCAAATCAAAATCTGCTAAATAAGGAAAGTCTCTTGGTCAATAGAAGCTGCTAGAGAACAGCTAGCAGACTGCTCGCCCAACCTTAGCTGCCAACCGACTTACCGAATGGGCTTAGCCTCCAAGACCCACGAATTTCACCTCTATAAATACTCCTAGATAGCAAACCAGATGTATCTCTAAAATCTCATTATCTTTTATTATCGTTCAATCATTTGCTCTTGTAATACTTAGCCAAGGGTTTACTTTATAGTTTTCGAGAGTTTGCCCCTTCGGGGGCAAACGATCTTTGTACTTTGTTTCCGACGATGTTGGTGTCGTTCAGCTTAATTTTAATTCAAGTAGTTTTTCTATTTCGTTCTTTCTTTTCTTGTTCTTTACTTTACACCTAGGTAGTTATACGAATCTGTGCTTGAGCAAGACGATGCTGCATAAGCATTAAATCTGGATATTGATTCGGGCAAAGGGGAAAGTTGTATATATGTGTGTTCCCGAGGCGTTGGGCAATGATTTCAAAGAAGTTCGGTGGTCACGGGTAACTCGAAAGTACAACAAGCCACGGGTGCATACGGATTCCTACATCGTTCAGTGGTTTCCAAGTACCAACCAAGGTTGCCCTACGCTCCTTGAAAGCGGTGACTAAGGGTGGCAGACTTGACAGAAGCTAGGCAAGATGTGTCAACACTGGTGAATGTCGGACAGAGATCCTCGTTATCTCACCTATGCCGGAACGGGCTCACCTCGCGCCCAAAGCTACTTGTTTCAACTAAGCCCCTTTGAGTGGAATGCCAGGGGAGACATGTTAAGCAAGTAAGGAGATTTGCTAAGGTGTCCTTGTCAAGACTCAAACGTAAGGGTGAAGCTGGGCAGACTATGAGGTGTACGTGGTGACGTGACAATGGGACCCCGCATAGTTTTAGCCTATAACCGTTGACACACATACGCACCATATATCCTTGCATAGATGAAAACTCAAACGTAAGGTTTGTCTTTATCTTTTATTTATTTTTTAGTTTAACTTTTATTTTCTTGTTTGGCCAAGACGTATCTATGTAGAGCCTAAACCCTTAGTGACTCCTTGACCAAGAGAAAGCTATACCAACTCTTCGTGGAATCGACCCTATACTTACCGGTAACTGTTCTTAGCTGTGGGCATAGGAAAATTATAAATTTATTTTGCACGTGACTCAAACGACGGTCACGTCAAAATTGGCGTTGTTGCCGAGGAGTTGTGTTTCTAGTAGTTTTCTTTTTTGTTTGCTTGTTGAGTTCTTTTGTTTGTATTGCCTTAACCATGCAGGAAAATTTGGTGAGTGACGAATCTTAGACCGATAGACAAATGCTTGGCCAAGGAGGACATGGATGATTGGGCAAGACAAGTAGATAATGACCTAACTGGAAGTTGATGGATGACATTGTCTGAAGGCCTACTGTGGGCTTGACGAGGATGAAAAGGTGGAGTTTTCCAAACTCCAAGTACCCAATCGACAACTAGGTGAAGGAGGCTACATCATGCCCACGACGTAAACTAAGGCACTTGCCAGGAGGCAACCTGGTATCTATCTTTTTTTATTTTATTTTCTTTTTATTTTAGTTTAAACCATAGGTTAGGTAGTATTTTTCGCAAAGGTATGGTTTGTTCATAAAGTGCAGGAGCTTGGGCATGGAAGCAGGGACATGATGAAATTCAAAAGCGAAGGTGTTGAGTCCAAAAAATAGATCCAACATTCGATTAATACTGACAACACCCATAGAAGATAACCATGCTCTAACTGTCTTCACAAATCTCGTTTATGTGATAACCAAGAGCTCAGAATCAGATTGTGTCCCTCCTCGAATCCTACAAAAAGAAAGGGTCCGGAGGTTTTCCGGCGAACCCCCTCCGACGATCAAGTCAGAATGAGAAGGAATGAGCAAGAGAGAGAGTGCGAGTAAAGTGGTGTGTTGAGTGTTTCTGTAAAAGTAGAAGAACCTGAGAGTAAATGTGAATGAGGTTGGGTATTTATAGGAGAAATGAATGGCTTGGAGAATAAGCTATATTTCCAGTTGTCAGTATTTACTCCAATGCCACATGGCGGGATGTGATTATATGTGGTGTCAGGCTGGTAGAAAAGGACACGGGAGACTTGATCAGGTCCACGTCTCAGGTCTCAGGTCTAGGTCTCAGGTCTCAGGTCTTTAACCGAGACCTGATAATTTTGTGCCACATTATCTACTCCCCCCCTACTCTGACTGATTCTTCAACAAGAAGAAAGTCGGAGTAGTTGTTTCTAATTCATGGAAACGCACACCATTTATTCTTTAGTTCAAATCTTGCTTGAACCATTTACAAACTATGAGCCCTGATTTCTAAGACTCGTAACGTTCGGCTTATGTTCAAAGTTGTTTTACTAAGCACGCGCTTGAGCTTACTTTATTCACCTTACCTTAAAGTTCATCTTTCATATTACTCGCTTAAGCTTACTTCATTCAACATGTTCGACAGCATGCCGAAAACTATTCCTTAATTCCAAAGTTTAGTTTTTGCTAAACCTTATCCTTCAAATTCCGGATTTAGGTCTCTTCGTGATCTTAATCCAAATCTAGAATTCAACTCTCACTGAATATTATTTCATTAAAATTTTACCTCAACTCATGTCGGGGTTTTCTTACAAATTCTGAATTCAGATCTCTTCTTGACCTTACTACGAATTCAGAGTTCAACTCTCATTGAATATTACTTCATTAAATTTTTACCTCAGCTCATGTTGAGGTTTTTCATACAAATTCTGAATTCAAACCTCCTCATGACCTTAATCCGAATTCAGAATTCAGCTCTCTCTGAATATTATTTCATTAAATTTATATCTCAGTTAATGTTGAAAATCATCTCACAAATTCTGGAATCAGATCTCTTGCTGACTTTAATCCAAATTCACCTCCACTTATGCTGACACTCATCTCATGAATTCTGGATTTAGGTCTCCTCACGACCTTAACTTAGGTTCAAAGTTCAGCTTCTCACTGAACCTTAGTTTATTGGAACTTAACTCATGCTATCTCTAAATTTCAGCTCTTGCTAATACCTAAACTTCACTCTCACGGATCAGCCTTTTATGAGGCTTGTTTCTACATTTCATGGTACTCCGTCACGATTAGGCCCACTTCTATTGGCTTAGGCCAAGTCGATGCTCGTGTTAACTCATATTGCAGCTCAGGCTAATGGCTCGGTATGCGGCCATTCCTTATCTTGTAGAGGTTCATTTTATCATCAATTTTCACTAAAGCTTAATTATCTCTTAGGCATGGGACTTGAGTTTAAGTTCATCCCCCGCTCAACTTACTGATCCTCAACATTTAGAGTTCAGCTCCCTTTTCAGACTGAAAAGTCAGACTCTCGCCGATTTTCTTCAAAATTTAGCTCTTGCTAATAGTTTATTTCAATACTTAGAGTTCAGCTCGTGCTGCAACTTACCTCTGAGAGCTCAGGATCCCACCAAGTACTCTAAAATCTTAACTCTTGCTGACACCTGATTTAACTATTTAGAGTTCAGCTCGTGCTGAAATTCACTTCTTTGAATGAGAGCTCAGGCGCCTACCGAATTTTCTCAAAGTTCAACTCTTGTCGGAGTTAACTTCTAAAGCTAAGAGCTTAGTTCATCCTTAGCTCATTCAAAGTTTAACTTACGCTGGAGCTTGACTAAAACAAGCAGAGTATAGCTCACGCAGGAGCTAACTTCTTTGCCTGAGAGCTCAGCTCCTACCTAGTTCATTCAAAGTTTAGCTCACACTGGAGCTTCTTCCATAGTCAGGAGCTTGGGCTTTTGTCGGTATCTCTTGATGTTCAGCTCATGCTAATATTTTGGTTTCGTTACTCAGAGCTTGGCTCACGTTGGAGCTCGTATCTTAAGCTGATAGCTGAGGTGCCCACTGAGATCTCTTAGATCTCAGCTCACCCTAGAGCTAGATTCATAGGCTAAGGGTTCAGGCTCATGCCTGTCTTATTCAAAGTTCAGCTCACGCTGGAGCTTCTTCTATTGGCTGAGAACTCGGGCTTTTGCTGAGTCCTCTCAAAGTTTAACTCATGCTAAAATTCAATTTCAATTTCTAAATTTAGGTCTCTTCTTGACCATTTTTCAGCCTCGGAGTTTAGCTCACATTGCACCCTAATTCCTCAACCTTTTACTTAGCTAATGTTAAAGCTCTTCTTTCGAATTCTGGATTCAAGTCTCTTTCTGACCCTAATCCAAAATCCAGAATTCAATTCTCGCCGAACCTTCATTCAATATTAAGCTCAACTCGTGCTGAAAATCATCTTTTAAATCCTTAATATAGGTCTCTTAATTCTCGACCTTATTCTCAAATTCACAATTCAGCTCCCATTGAATCTTTTTTCATTTAATTCTTAACCCACGATAAAGCAAACTCAAATTTTAGCTAGTATAATGGCTAATATGAGGGTAGTTACTTTTGAGTTTCACTCTCTATGAGCAATATGTCATTGATTCTCTGAACTTGTCTTCATAAAATTCATCTATCCAATCTTTCAATTCAGGACGCCCAGGACCTTATATCTCGAACGACGAACATTGGCTCTTGTAAAAATTCATTTAGCCATGTTCGAGTTAGCTCTTACTGAATCTTATCCCTCATATTTTCAGTTCTCATTGAATTTTATTTCATTTAATATTTAGCTCACTCATGTTGAAGCTCGTCTTTGAATTTTGAATTCAGGTCTTATCTTGACCTTATTCCACATTCACCATTCAGTTCTTATTGGATTTTGCTTCATTCAATTTTTACCTCAGCTCATGCTGAGGTTTATTTTATAAATTTTAGATTTAGGTCTCTTCATGACTTTAATTCAAATTCAGAATTCAGCTCTTGCTGCATACTATTTCATTAAAATTTTGTCTCAGCTCATGTTGACGCTCTTCTTACAAATTCTGGATTCAGGTCTTTTGTTGACCTTAATCCGAATTCAGAATTCAGCTCTCGCTGGATATCAATTTATTTAATTTAAACCTCAACTAATGCTGAAATTCTTCGATTCAGGTCCATATTCAGAATTCAGCTCTCGCTGAATATCATTTTATTTAATTTAAACCTAAGCTAATGTTGAAGTTCTTCGATTCAGGTCTCTTTCTGACTTTAATCCATATTCAAAATTTAGCTCTCGCTGAATATCATTTTATTTAATTTAAACCTCAGCTAATGCTGAAGTTCTTCGATTCAGGTCTCTTACTGACCATAATCCATATTCAGAATTCAGCTCTCGCTGAATATCATTTTATTTAACTTAAACCTCAGCTAATGCTGAAGTTCTTCGATTCAGGTTTCTTCCTGACCTTCATATTTAGAATTCAGCTCTCACTGAATATCATTTCTTAGGCTGAGTTCTCATGAAGTTCATCTCTAGCAGCAAGGTATCTACATGTATCTGCATGCGCTATGCGTTTTTCTTACCAGGATTCTAAATTTGGTAGTGGCCATTTTTCAAAAAAATTCATTTTCATGAGGTATTTTGGACACCCCTTAGGGGTGTAAGGTACACCCCTGCTCCCCCCTACTCCGAGTGACTGGAGCTCTCTCCTGTCATTCGGAGTAAAGTTAGTTTCACATGTATTCGTCAACATTTCTCATGTCGTATAGCCGGTGACTTAGAGTCAGATTGCTGAAATAATGAGCCACCATGGGCTTAGAGAGTAACATCAATCTCGAATTATTGAAAGTACTGTCCTTGCTATGGCTAGATGATGTGGTCATGATAGACTAGTCAAGTATGCGCTCGAGAGCTTTCTTCAGCACTCGAGGTATGATGACGATTATGATCTTTTTTTTTGTCGTGGAGTAATCACGTCTCTTACTCTCTCAGGTGCTTTGAGAGAACTGTTTTTCAATGACTGATCATGTAACTTGCCATGTGCTGCAATTCATGTAGGTTGTCGTCTCATCGTGAAGTAACCGCATATTCTGCTTTTTCATGTGCTTCAAGCGAGCCAAGAGGATCGTATTTCATCATAAGTAATTATTTAACATGCTCTCTGTTGTGATTCATGCAAGCTGAGAGGCTTTTTAGTGTGAGTAATCACATAACATGCTCTTTGTTGCTATTCGTGCAAGCTAATAGGCTTTTCAATGTGAGTAATCACATAACATGCTCTTTGTGCAAGCTAAGAGGCTTTTCAATGTGAGTGATCCCGTCTTGTGACCTCAATGGGTTTCTGATGGGAGACCTGATTTTTTCCGTGAGTAATCACGTATCGTGTTCTCTTCTACACTAATGCTTTGAGTGGTCTCCTTCATATTAAAAATTTCAAATCTGCTCAACCAAAGAAATAGGCAACAAAATTCATCATTGAGGCCATCTATAAAAAAAATAATCATTTTGAATTTATTGTACAAAAGAGTAAATGTGCGTCTTACTCCCTTCTACTGCAATTGACTTCGTTATTAAGTTGTCACTTGTAGTAAGGTTGGTTTTACATTCAATAAGTAAGAGCTTGTCATGCAAAAGATGTGAGAGCTTGAGCTCAAATTGCTAAAGTGATAACCTATCACGCGTCAGGCTATTACACTTGAGGTTATCGAGGTTTTATTGGCAGGTCTCTGTTGTCCTCAGGATCTCTTCATGACCCCTGAATTCAACCCTGATATTTAGTTTATGAGCTTACTTCTGATTGTTGCTATCTGCAAAATGTGTTAGTATTCTCTGGGGAGTAATCATTTTCGATTTTCCAAAAATATCCGAAACAACTCTTAACATACCAAATACACAAGTGCATAAACAGCACAATTTATTCTTGAGATATTGAGTGAGGTGGTGAACGCAGATCTGCTCGTATTATTCTTCGCAATAAGATTCAAGGATTCCTAGCTTTTGGCCCAAGTTAGCACATACCCAGACGAACAATCACAAAATTACTTCTAAATAAATTTTGAAGGTCTTTCATGAACATTTCGTGATATTAGTCAAAACTCTACTATGAACTAGCAATACCACATAGACAAGTGAGCTTCACCATATGGGGCATAATATGGATCAATATGACCAGGTTTCCAGATCTACTAGGCACATAGGTTTAACTTCAGTGTAAAACGAATCTACACTTACAATTCCTTCTCAACCTCATATTTTACTATGGTTTCAAAACTCTTCCTGCACTATGCACAAGAAGTCCTAAATTTATCCCTTCTAATGGACACATGATGTCTTCATACGTTTTTATTCTCACAAAAAACAAGCAATTATTCTTCATGCAATTCTTAAGTTCAGTTATTTTAGCACCAAAATCGAATACACATTAATGCAAATGCAAAATAAGCAACAACTTCTATATCAAAAAGATCCTTCTGACAAAATCATCAGTGATTCTAATTCATCATAATCTACTGACATATTCCAGAAGCATAAGCATGTAGCACGATAATCAAACTCAGTAGAGGTATGTTGTCAAAACTATTTTTATCAAGCAAGGCAAGCTTAACTCAAGCTAAAAATTTAGACCTTACTCATGGAGTACGACGAGGTGTCTGTAGTCTCCAAGTTCATTCCCAAGTACATGCTTTCGAGGCTTGGCCAAAGAGGCGTCTAGCAACCGCGCGACTGCTGACCACATCCTTAATCACTTGATTCCATCCCACTACTTATATTCACCAAAATTGAAATGATCGTCATGTTGGCCCTTTGCTTTTTGCGCTTCCTTTTGGCTATATCATCCACAAACCAGCCACATTAGAAAGCTAGAAATGGTTCTCAGATTTTGTAAAATGGAGAAAAATTCAGAACAATTAACCACAACTAGTTTATTGATTTTACTAGGCATATTCAACATACTAATGCTTCAAGCATGACATTAACTTAACAAATACCCACTCAAATTCATGCCAACAATTATCCAAAAATCAACATCAAATGAAAACTGCAAATAATGTACTACATTTTTTATGTACCAGGTTTTTCCAAAATGGCCAAAGCTCTTAGGGGCTTTTTCACAAACATTCGGTGTGTCATAGTGATAAATCACAGAATCGTGTGTGTTAAATCAGCCTAAACAACCACAAATCATATCTTACATAATCCAGAGAACACTAAGTTAAGAGGAGAGTTATAATAAGCAAATCGAGTTTTAGGGAGAATCAAGATAGCTGCTACTGCTATAATCGATTTTTTTATTGAAGAGACCGATGGTGGAAAGGCTGTGGCGACAACAGTGGTTCATGGCAGCGGCGGCTACAATAGCTTCGATACTGGGCAGCATATGGTGTCGACGAGCTTTGCCCTGTTTTTCTTCACCCCTACGAGTTGGAACCTCCAAACTGAATGCTAACGGAGTAGCAACAACGGCTGGTTGCACCGCAGTGGTGCGGTGGCAGTGACTAGCTTCGATGAGTCTGTGTTGCTGAAATCGTCATGGTAGGCCACGAACGCAAATAGAAGAAAATCCCAGATCTGGACTTCTGCACCGTTCTTCCTCCTTCTTTCCCGTCTCAGATCTGATAATTATGAGGCTAGGAGTTGTACACGCAAATAGAAAAATGGGGAAACTCGCGCCTTAGCCCTCGTTTCCCACAGACGGCGCCAGATGTTGAGTCCAAAAACTAGATCCAACATTCGATTAACACTGACAACACCCATAGAAGATAACCATGCTCTAACTGTCTTCACAAATCTCATTTATGTGATAACCAAGAGCTCAGAATCAGCTTGTGTCCCTCCTCGAATCCTACAAAAAGAAAGGGTCCAGAGGTTTTCCGGCGAACCCCCTCCGACGATCAAGTCAGAATGAGAAGGAATGAGGAAAAGATAGTGCGCGAGTAAAGTGGTGTGTTGAGTGTTTCTGCAAAAGTAGAAGAACCTGAGAGTAAATGTGAATGAGGTTGGGTATTTATAGGAGAAATGAATGACTTGGAGAATAAGCTATATTTCCAGCTGTCAGTAATTACTCCAATGCCACATGGTGGGATGTGATTATATGTGGTGTCAGGCTGGTAGGAAAGGACACGGGAGACCTGATCAGGTCCAGGTCTCAGGTCTCAGGTCCAGGTCTCAGGTCTCAGGTCCAGGTCTTAGGTCTCAGGTCTCTAACCGAGACATGATAATTTTGTGCCACATTAGAAGGCATGATAACCACTAAGGCTTTCTCTACCTGAATCTTTGGGCAAGAGAGGTCTGTTATCCTTGAGTTGGAAGGCACCTAAGTCAACCAGCTTGAGCGAATTGGAGGAGGCTGCTGTCGCACACAACGAAGTGTTGCTGAGGATGTCCCTTGCCCAGTTAGTTAGTGTTTCAACTTTTTTAATCCTAAGTTGCACACAATTAATCGTGATCTTTGTAGATTACGCAAGTTAACCCAAGTATCGTCTCACAAGGAAAACTTAGCAGAGAAATTATTTGTTTTGCTATGGAAAAGAAAATAAAACAGTAAAATCGAGGTTTAGTTTGTTTATAACTAGGCGAGAAAAGAAATTAAGTATAAATTAATCATAGGCAAGTAATTAAACATAATCTAATGAACGCAAAGAAATAAATCATAACAGAATTCAATTAGGAAAAAAATAAAAAAACAAAAGAACTCACAACTTGAATTAAAAGTAAACCTGAATCGCAATTGAATCTGTGGTGTTGATGTTCGTTAATCCGGAAAGAATATACTAAACTATGGAAGCAATAAACTAAGAACAACGTAAAAAGTATTTAGGATACTAAAAAACTAGGTAAAAATCACCCAAAAGAAGAAGAGAGATGGAAGGAAATAAATAAGCCCCATTTATAGAAAATTCACGCCTTCACGTCGCCATGGGCCAAGCGATCACTTAGAGAGCTGAACGATCGCTTGGCCCCCGTCTCTGTCCGTCGATGCGCCTTGCCAAGCGATCGCTTAAGGGGCTGAGCGATCGCTTGGCCCTACCTCGCGTGTCATTTTTGTTTCGATCATATCTCTCTCGTCAGAACTCCGATTTGCGCACGGTTTTCGCCTACGAACTCATATCGAGATGTACTTCAATTCTATCAAGTTCAACTCCTCAAATATTTGTCACATCATTTCTCATTTTCGTCCATCTTTCATCTATTCTCGCGCAATTCTTACAAAACCAACATGTTAGCGAGATTAACTAGAACCAATGAAATTAACAATAAAAGTTAACAAAATAGTGATGAGAAAGATCACTTGACACATAAATAGACATCAAAATGAAGCACAAAATGAGGAGAAACAGTCAGAGAAGATGAAGTTGCTCGATGAGTGAATCAAGATGAGGAAGGCAATCTCTTCTACTAGCCGCCTTAGAGAGTATGAAGTTGCTCATGGTTCCTAGAAGAGCAAAAGCCTCCCAACTTAACTTAACAAATTATACAATTAACAGCTCATTATTCGGGGTACATTTCTAAAAATAAAGATTTTCTCACCCTTCACCCACACTCAAACATCAAGCTTCAATCATCCAAGCATGAAATGCCCCATAATCGGAGTGCAACAACCATATCAATCAAATCATGACAAAATATCCCGATCAATCAAGCAAATCAAAGCATGAACTATAAACTTCAATTCCTACTTCCGCATCTCAATTGTGAAATAAAATAAATCAAAGAAAACAATATAAATTATCAAGAGAAACACACCCCCCACGAGAAAAACTAAACAATGTCCCCATTGTCACGATAATAAATAAGAGATAAGGATAGAGGGTGATACAGAGGGATGATTGACATGGCAACACAAGGCTTCACGATCAACAAGCTCCAACAACCTAATGTGATCATAAAAACAGACAAAAACAAAACAAAACAAATGAAAACCAAAACAACTAAAACAAACTAAACTAGCAGCACACCACAAAATAAAAGAAAAAGAAAACGTACAAAATAACAGTGATGAATCACTGTGGATCGGGTGGTGGTGATGAAGCATCTCTGATCAGCTCCTCTGACAGTGGAACAAAAGTAAAAGTGTCAGTAGTGTTCTTCGTTCTCTTAGTGTAAACCGTGTTTAGAATTGCCAAGGAGAACTGAAACATGCAGCACAGGAAAATGACAAAACTGGCCACTGGTGAAAGGATGGACTCGACAAGGTGCTTTAGGCAATGAGCAAGGAGCAAGACGGAAGTATTGAGGCAAGACACTAACGCACCGGCAACGCATAGAACGCCGGCGCCGCGGTCGGATACGGGCCCCAGCAGCCTTTGTCAGGCAGCGAACACGGGATCTTTGCGTTGTTCCGGCATACGCTTTTGTTGTGTCTCAGTAGAATCGGACGAGATAACCGAAAGATTCTTTGGCTCTATCTGAACCTTCTTCTGCCTGGACATTCTTAATTTCTGATGATTTATCAATTGTACCTTCAACTGACTGATGAGCTGATACTCGATCTTCTGTCTCGAGCTCCTTTTGTGTCCATTCTTTCTCATCAGTTGAGCCTACACTTACTTCCATAGCTTGATTTTCCGTATGGAAATTCTTCTTCTCGAGCACATTAATAGATGTCGTCTCCTCTAACACAGACATCTTGATGATCCAATTTTTGACATCAATCAAGGTGTTCGTAGTAGCCATGAAGGGTCTTCCTAGCAAGAGTGTATGCTCTTTTCCATCTTCCAGCACATCCCTGATGTCTAAAACCATGAAATCTATAAGAACAATCAATCCTCCAACTTGAACTTGAATGTCCTCAACAACTCCCTTAGGCTGTCGAACAGAACGATCAGTAAGCTGTAAGCACATACGTGTGGGCTTCAATTCCCCTAGCTCCAACTTCTAAAAACCGAATATGGCATCAAGTTGATCCCTGCACCCAGATCCAACATACCAGATGCTTCCTTTCCATTCCCCATGGCTATCTTGATCACAAAGCTCCCTGGGTCTTGCTGTTTGGAAGGTAAAGGCTGCTGCATGATCGAGTTCGCACTCTCAGATATCAATATTGGCTCATTTTGCACAAACTTCCTCTTATTCGAGGTCAACTCCTTGAAAAACTTCACATAGGCAGGCATATTCTTGATGACCTCTAGCAATGGCAAATTGACATTCACCTTGGAGAGCAAGTTATAGAAATAAGAGAACTGCGTATCTTGCTTCTCGCTTCTTAACCGGCTAGGGAAAGGAAGTGGTGGTCTATAAGGATTAGCAGCCTTGTGTAATTGAACCCCTGATTGCTCTTTCTCTGCCTCAACTCTTGGCCGCTTCTGCACTTTTGATTGTTCTCCTACCTTCTTATCAACAATCCTTCCACTTTGCAAAATAGTGATAGCCTGAACCTGATGTGATTGTTGACCTTGACTTGGTATCCTCCCAGTTAGTTGTTGCTGCTGCATCTGATTGACAGTTCCAGAAATTTGTCCCACAGTTGTCTCAAGACACTTGATGGTAGCGTCTTGAGCTTCTCTTGCCTGTTTGCTCTCTTGCATAAATGCACTGAAGGTGCCATCATAAGGGTTCCTTTGAGTATGCGGCGGCGGTGGACGTTGAAATTGATATGGTCCCTGTTGGAACTGTTGCGGTCCTTGCTGGAACTGATTTTGATATGCTGGATACTGCCACTGAGAATTGAAGTTTTGTGGCTGTTGTGGGTACCACTGCTGCAGGGGAGGGTACTGATTGAACTGTTGTAGAGGATGACGATTTTGAAAATTTCCTCTAGATCCCTGTCCTTGGTTCTGATTCCTCCATCCAGTGTTAGACTGATTCTGCCATCCTGAGTTTTGTCGTTGTTGATTCTGATTGAATCTTTGGCCTTGATCAAACTGCTGTCGTGGAGAATACCCCTGTGCAGCATAGACTTTGGCTCCTCCTTCATATGTCAGCTCTCCCATTCTTTGACACTCTTCAGGACTGTGACCTAGTTCCCCACAAATGCCACATGGCTCAGCAAAAATCTCTTATCTAGTAGGTTCCCCTCGAGATGGTGAAATAGCAGACTTGCTCATCTTCAATTCTTGTAACTCCCTCATCATATTAGCCAATTGTTTCTTCATATCTGGACTCTCAGTGACTGCACTAGCTTGGACATGTATTTTCGGGTAGACTTCTGCTGTGAGCTAGCGGCAAGTGTCTCCAAAATCACTTGTAATTCTTCAATTGTCTTCACTGCTATATTACCTCCAGCAGTGCTATCCACTATAAATTGCGTGTTTTGCTGCAGCCCGTCGTAAAAGAATTTATAGAGCATCTCCGGAGCCATCTGATGATGAGGACACTGTGAAGTAACTCTCTAAACCCTTCCTAAGCTTCATGACAAGGTTCATCTCCAGTTTGCATAAAGTTCATAATCTGAGTTCGCACTTCTTGTGTCTTGTGGTTGGGGTAGTACTTTAACATGAATTTCTCACAAACATCCTTCCAAGTAGCCAATGAGTTGGATGGTAGAGTGAGATACCACGACTTTGCCTTATCCTTTAGTGTGTAAGGAAAACACTTCAACGTCAATTGATCTTCACTCAATCCTTGTAGAGGGAAGGATTGAACAACAATGCAAAACTCTTTGATGAATTGCAGTGCATCCTCGTTTGCCATTCTAAAGTAGGTAGGCAGCAAGTTCAAGTGGTTATGCTTCAGTTCATAATTTCTAGTGTTTCAGTTAAGACAATGGCCGAAGCAGTAGTTCCAAAAGTTGGTCGAGCAAAATCTCCCATCTTCTGTGCCATCTTGATAACTATTACTTCATCTTCTTGCTGATCACAGAAAAGATTGCCAAATAAAGTTTTCCCCGGCAATGGCGCCAAATTTGTTTCAACTATTTTAATCCTAAGTTGCACACAATTAAACGTGATCTTTGTAGATTACGCAAATTAACCCAAGTATCGTCTCACAAGGAGAACTTAGCAGGGAAATTATTTGTTTTGCTACGGAAAAGAAAATAAAACAGTAAAATCAAGGGTTTGGTTTGTTTATAACTAGGCAAGAAAAGTTATTAAGCATAAATTAATCCTAGGTAAGTAATTAAACCTAATCTAACGAGCAAAAAGAAATAAATCATAACATAATTCAATTAGCAAAAAAAAAAAAAAAAAACTCACAAACTTGAATTAAAAGTAAACCTGAATCGCAATTGAATCCGTGATGTTGATGTTCGTTAATTCAGAAAGAAAATACTAAACTATGGAAGCAATAAACTAAGAACAACATAAAAAGTGTTTAGGATGCTAAAAATCTAGGTAAAAATCGACCAAAAGGAGAAGAGAGACCGAAGGAAATAAATAAGCCCTATTTATAGAAAATTCACGCCTTCACGCCGCCATGGGCCAAGCGATCGCTTGAGGGTTGAGCGATCGCTTGGCCCCCGTCTCTGTCCGTCGATGCACCTTGCCAAGCGATCGCTTACCTCGTGTACTATTTTTGTTTCGATCATATCTCTCTCGTCCAAACTCCAATTTGCACACGGTTTTCGCCTACGAACTCGTATCGAGATGTACTTCAATCCTATCAAGTTCAACTCCTCAAATATTTGTCACATCATTTCTCATTTTCTTCCATCTCTCATCTATTCTCACGCAATTCTTACAAAACCAACATGTTAGCGAGATTAACTAGAACCAATGAATTTAACAATAAAATTCGACAAAATAGTGATGAGAAAGATCACTTGACATATAAATACACATCAAAATGAAGCACAAAATGAGGTAAAACAGTCAGAGAAGATGAAGTTGCTCGATGAGTGAATCAAGATGAGGAAGGCAATCCCTTCTACTAGCCGTCTTAGAGAGTATGAGATGCTTGCAAAACTTCCTTTCTAGAACCAAAATGGTGGGCAGAATGATCACCTGCCATGCCCAAGTAATAGGGAGTTGCAAACTCTTATGCGCTTGACCAAATTGGATAGAGAAGCAACTGCAGCATGTATTGAGACCTTCAAACCCTGCCCAAACTGCTCATAATGAACACACCAAATCAAGGTACCATGTTATACCTCCTTCATAATTGTTTCCTCCCAGTGTTTTTTGTTAGGTTTAGTTTTAGGTTTTTAAGTTCTTAGTTGAGTCAGTCCTCTTATTGACTCACTTTGCCCAAAGCAAAGTGTGTGGGTAGGAACACCATTGTTGTTTGTATGTTTTTATTTTCTTTTCAGTTGTTGAGTCAGCTCTTTCATTAACCACTTTATCTAAAGCAAAGTGTGTGGGTGAGAGGACCTTTGTTGTTGTATTTGCTTTTTATTTTTGAGTCAGTTTGTTTTAACCCTTTTTGCTTGCCCACTTCGCCCAAAGCAAAGTGTGTGGGTGGAAGGGGGTGTCTTTTTGGTCAGTCCGTCAGCATGATTTGATTATTGGGTGTATTAAGCATGATAGATTTCTATGTTCTTATTTGCGCAAGTAGTTAGTTTTTCAGTTTGAGCATGATCGTATGAAGATTAGTATGACAGATGAACATTGAGTATACCCTATGAGGTTTTGAGCTTTATTTGCTGTTACATGCCCAAATGCAGCTTTCTTTTCTTGAGTGATTTAACATCTTTAATTTTGGTATATGCGAGAATTTGCCTGCACTCTGCTTTTAATTTCTAATGGCTTGATTGATGTACTTAGATGAATTAGTCATTTTTTTCATTAAGCCCACTTAGCTTAAAAAGCCTACCCTACTATTATCCTTTTAGGAGCCCCTTTGAGCCTTAAATTTTTTTTTTTTTATTTCACTCAAAATAAATTGCCCTTGATACACATATCCATACCTGGTCATGAGGACTCAAGAGCAACACATAAGAGGGACGAGAAGATAGTAGTAGCTTGAACTTGGGCAAGACACTTAAATCTAAATTTAAGGCAACCAAATTGCCCATGCTGAGAAGATATGTTAGAAAAAAAAATAAAGGACTTAGAAAATTTTCAAAAAAAAAAGAGAAAATAAAAGCTCTAGGTTGAATTTTATGCTATGGCCCAAAGCGAAGGCAAGGAAATTTGTAGATATGGGCAACGTATCGCCCGACCATGGGCAACATATTCGCTTAATCATAAGTTAAAAGAGAGATGGGCAACGTGTCGCCCAGTCATGAGTCCAATTGACCTTAGCCTCGATCCATATATTCCCACCTATGCCTAAAGTCACACTACAACCCTTAAAAGACCTAATGATAAGTACTAAAATTTTATCTAAGGGGTGGAGATGTTAGAGGGCAGGCAAGCCTACTGCATGACTAAGTTGAATTTGTCTTGAGCGTAAACACTAAATCTATACACAAAAGAGATGAGTGTTGGTGAGGAGAACCCTTAATGCTCATTTGTTCAATCTTGATTTATCTGATGGTCAATGCATGAATTGTTTGAATTAATTACTTGCTTATTTTTTCACTGAGATTTATCTTGCCCAATATGACCCATTATTCTTTTGTGCTGACTTTGTCTTTTGCTTGAGTCTTTTCTTTCTTTCTTTTCGGACAAGTTGTACTTTCATGCTTGAGGGCAAGCATGATTCATGTGTGTGGGTATGACAAGCCCAAATTTTGTGCATTTTTCGAGTCTTGTTATAGGTCTAGATCGAGTCGTTTTGTGTCTTTTTATGTGTCTTTAGTGTCTAGGAGGACACAATGTGAAGGCAAGGACGAACAGGGCAAATAATGATGAAAAAGAGAAGAAAAAGGCAATACACGACCATATTCCGCGTGAGAGGTTTGGGCAGAGATACAATGCACTTTGGGCAAGGAAATGGAGCTTGTAGCTTGGACAAAGAAGCGTACATTCAACACTAAAGCTGTTTCGCTTCACAACCTGACCATATCAAGTACCGTGTGGGATCTGGCCATTGGGCAAGGAAAGAAGTGAAGAAGGCAAGGCGCAAGGCAGAGCAGAGAAGAAGAAGTGCACGTCTTGGGCACGGAGGCGTATGAAGTCAAGCATTTACAAGAGAAGAGTGCGGAACAAGAAAGAGATCAACCAAAGAGGAAGAGTGGGGAGCAAGTAAGAGATTAACTTCATCCAAGTAGCCGATAAGGGTGGAATTATTTTTTTTCTTATCCATGAAGATTCGTCCAAATCAAAATCTGCTAAATAAGGAAAGTCTCTTGGTCAACAGAAGCTGCTAGAGAACAGCTGGCAGACAGCTTTCCGAACCTTAGTTGCCAACTGACTTACCTAATGGGCTTAGTCTCCAAGATCCATGAATTTCACCTCTATAAATACTCCTAGATAGCAAACCAGATGTACCTCTAAACTCTCATTATCTTTTATTATCGTTCAATCTTTTGCTCTTGTAATACTTAGCCCAAGGTTTACTTTATAGTTTTCGAGAGTTTGCTCATTCGGGGTCAAACGATATTCGTACTTTGTTTTTGACGATGTTGGTGTCATTCAGCTTAATTTTAATTCAAGTAGTTTTTCTATTTCGTTCTTTCTTTTCTTGTTCTTTACTTTATGCTAAGGCACATATGGATTCCTACATCGTTCAGTGGTTTCCATGTACCAGCCAAGGTTGCCCTACGCTCCTTGAGGGCGGTGACTAAGGGTGATAGAGATCCTCATTATCTCACCTGCGCCGAAACAGGCTCACCGCGTGCCCAAAGCTACTTGTTTCGACTAAGCCCCTTTGAGTGGAATGCCAGGGGGGACATGTTGAGAAAGTAAGGAGATTGGCTAAGGTGTCCTTGTCAAGACTCAAACGTAAGGGTGAAGCTGCGCGGACTATGCTACGTATGTGGCAACGTGACAATGGGGATCCCGTATAGTTTTAGCCTATAACCATTGACGTACATACGCACCATATATCCTTGCATCGATGAAGACGTCTTGTTTGTGTATATTGACTCAACACCCAAACCCAGGTTTGTCTTTATTTGTCTTTTATTTATTTTTTAGTTTAACTTTTATTTTCTTGTTTGGCCAAGACATGTCTGTGCAGAGCCCAAACCCTTAGTGACACCCTGACCAAGAGAAAGCTACATCAACTCCTCGTGGAATCGACCCTATACTTACCGCTAACTGTTCTTAGTTGTTGGCATAGGAAAATTATAAATGTATTTTGCATGTGACTCAAACAACGGTCACGTCAGGCCTATCGCACCGCATACAAGACTCGCATTGGTATGTCTCCGTTTCAACTTGTTTTTGGAAAGTCGTGTCATTTACCCATTGAGCTTGAGCATAAGGCGTATTGGGCCACGAGACGGATTAATCTTGAGTTTAAGAAAGCCAGATATACAAGGCTTGAGAAGCTACTTGAGCTTGATGAGTGGAGGAACGAATCTTTTGAAAGTTCTCGGATTTACAAGGAGAGGGAAAAGAAGTTCCATGATCGCGCCATCCGTTCCAAAGATTTTGCTCCTGGTGATAAGGTACTTCTATACAATTTTCGTCTTCATTTATTTTCGGACAAGTTAAAGTCAAGATGGATGGGTCCATATGTTGTGTATAAGTGCAATGGAAAATGGACTTATGAGCTTATCAAGTCCAATGGAGAAACTTTTGTGGTGAATGGCCATCGTCTAAAGCACTACTTCAATTGTGAGCCGGACCAGAATGTCATGGTCACTTCTCAACGACCTGTGAAAGTGAGGTATCGTCTAGCTTTAGATGTTAAACAAAGCGCTCGTTGGGAGGCACCCCAACACTTTACTTGCTTTCGTTTTCGTTTCTTTTTCTTTCCATTTTTAGTTCTTATTTCTTTCGTCGTTTGTGTTTGTTGGTGATAAATATGCTTGTGTGTTCTTCTTGTTTCGTGTTTTTGTGTTTTCCTTGTTGTTGTTTCGTTTTTTTCTAAAAAAAACTTTGAAATGCTCATCGGTGCCCCAAACCGGCGGTTGGACTCGTCTAATTGGCGGTCGGCAGTCAGACCGCCGAAATGAGGGCCGGAAGTTATTGTATTCTGGGGCCCGTTATTATGCCACCGGCGGTAGGATCGGCGCCCTGGCGCTGGACCGCCGGTTCGGCTGGTTGGACCGCCGATTTGGCGTGTTGGGGTGTCGGTTCGTCTTTTTTTTCCCTTTAGCTTTCTTTTCTTCTTCTTTCCCTCATTCTTTCTTTTCTTCTCCAAAAACTTGCGAAACCCTACTCTTTCCCACACCAAATTTCTCTCTCAATCTTCCATATCTCCCTAATTCATTCCATACATCTCCTACCCAACACCTAATCTACAAGTTCATCCAAGCAAAGTGGGTCTTCATCCACCCAATCTTCTTCTCCCAAGTTTTTGAGTTTTTGGCCAATTTCTTCTCTTTCCCTTCGATTTTAAGGTATTTTCTTCTTTAATTTTCATTTTTCTTGCTTTATTTATTTATTTCTATGGTTAATTTGACTTATTTTTGTTTTTTATTTTTGGGTAATTTTTCTAGGGTTGGAATTTCGAAATTTTGGGGGTTTTGTGCTATAATTGTGCAATTAATCATGCTACATTGTGAAGTATTGTTGAATTGAGCATGCTAGTTATTTGCTTAGGGTTATTCTTTAATTTCTTTGATATTTGGTACCCTTAAGTGATTATTAGCATATTATTTTAAGCTTAGTGATTGAAATATGCATGAAACTTTGATTTTAAGGATTGGTGATGAAGAAATTGTGTTTCATTGTTAATAGTTTGGATTTGTAGTTGTGATGGCACTTGTTTTTTATGGGAAATTTATGGTGAATTGTTAAGTGCATAAGTTTGGGTGTTGGAGTGCTCTATTAATGGTGTTAAATAGGATTTATTCTTGCATTTTTTTGGGAGATTAGATGCTAACTTGTGTTGTATAGGGTAGATAATATGGGAAGAAGTAAGGAGAAGCGACCTCGTGTTGAGAAATCAAAGAAACAAGACAATCCACCTCCGGAATCTTCCTCTCGTCAAGGGAGGCGTCGAGCCGAGTACATGAGGAGCTTACCTCAAGATGCTAATTCTAAACTCGACCAATGGTTCGACGGCCCGTATGCCCCTTCGGTGTTTGGGGTGGAGTTACGCAGGGCCGATCACAAGGCTTTATTCATCAAACTTGCCAAAAGAGGCCTTGCTTCATGCAAATACCTGGACCCTCAAACCTTGAAGGCTCTAGGGTTATGGGACAACGTCAAAGAGCTCTTTGATAGGATAGGGTGGAGTTCTATCTTGACCGGCATGTGGCCCACGTGCCCGCGAGCTACCTTGGAGTTACTCACTACTTTGCACATTCCGATACATGCCTCCAAGCCTCCCCATACGACCTTCTTCCAATGGGGGAATGAAACTTACTCCAGGACAATGACACAAATCAACGAGATCTTCAATTGTCCAGAGGGAGGCGTATGTCGAAAGCCCAAAGATTTCAATCCGAAGAAAATGTGGCAAGCCATGACAGTTGCAAGGAGAACTTATGAGTCCGGGAGCTCTAAGGCCACACTTCTCCGTAATCCCGTCTTTAGAGTGATCCAACGCATATTGGCTCACACTATCTTTCAAAGAGGGGAGAATAGCTCATGTAGGAGTTCCGAGCTCCTTGTTATTTAGGCCATGCTTACGTCCACTCGGCTCAACTTAGCTCAATTTCTCTTCCGTCAATTGTTTACACAAAAGAATCAAAAGAAAGGAGTTCTTTGTTGTGGTGGCCTTATCACTCCTATTGCCATGGTTCTTTGCCATGATTATCCGAGATGGTTGAAGCTTTTGGATTCCCTCGCCATAGATACGGTGACGTGAAAGAACATGCGGGTGCTTGCTGCGGCATCTCGACCTTATTATTTTCGGCAACACACAGAGGAAAGGTTAAGAAGGGGGAAAAGGTGGTAGTAGAAGTGTTTCCTTTGCCTAACCCCAACCTTACTATGGTGACTAACTTAACCGACTAGCATAATTGGAAATTGGATACATTATTTCATGAGGCGGCGATAGCATAAGCCGGGAATCCAAGAATTGAGATGGATGATAGTGATGAGAAAAAAAAAAGAAAATGGGGAGCAAGGGCAAGATAGTGAAGACCGAGAGGAAGAAAGAGAGAAAGGCCAAGCGATAGGTGGTCGGAGACACCAAGCTTTTGGCCGGAGGCAACAAGCCTATGGGGGGCAACATCATTTCAGAGGACTGTCGGGGTCCTCAAGCTTCTATGGCGGACCATCGGGGTCTTCAAGCTTTTATGGAGGGCCCTCGGATTTTTATGGTGGCGAGTTTGAAGGCATGGGGGCGTGTGTGGAGCACATCAACAACTATTGTACTCAATGGGACAATGAGTTTGCGGTGATAGGCAATGACATCCAATCAATCTGCCTCCGCCAACAAGAGATGGTCGAGCTCCAACAACAACAAATAGGGAATCAACAATGTCTTCAAGCCGAGATGTACCAAATGTATGATGAATTCCAAGCGGATTTGTATGCTCGGCAAGAAAGTTTCCAACAAACTTGGTTTGACCGGAAAGATTCCTTCCAACAAGACTTGTACGCACGTCAAGATCAATTTCATCAAGATATGTATGCATGGAGCGACGCTAATCAAGTCAATCAACAAGAAATGTTGGATCTCATTCGCCGGTTTCAATCTCAACAACTCGACCAAGGCCCCCAAACTTGGCCCCCACCTTCTCCTCCCCAATGATGCTTCGAGGTATGGTTGTATTTGTATTTTTTTCTTCCCTCCAAACTTATTCGACTATCCTTAGTCTTTGAATAAGTTTGGGGGAGGGGTGAGATGGATACAAATACATTTGTAAATATGTGTGTGTTGGGTTCGTTTGTTTTTGGTAGTTTGTTTGCTTTGGTGTTTTGTTGGTTGTTTAGTTTAGTTTATTTGTTGTTTTTGGAACTTTTGGGAAAATTTTGAATCTTGTTTGCCATGTTTTTGGTGTTTGTGCTCATGGTGACTTTAGAGAAATGCCGATGATGATAATGTTATGTTTTTTTGTGAAAAATGGTTGGAATTGAGTATTTCTTGATTGGTTTTGCATGGATTGATGGTGTGTTGATCTCGACTTTTTGACTTTTGAATGAAACCCGTGAGGATTTGAGCCTTTAAAATTGCTATATTTTTGTTTCATTCTTGAGAGTTTGATCATGCATGCATTTCCACTTCTAGAACTTGTTTTGGTTTCTATTTCAAAAATGCTTATTTGTGCAAGGACTTGGAAATGATCTTAGACCATGTTTGTGAGCCATCTTATATCCAAACACTACCTTGTACTTTGAAATATCCGTTGTAAGCCCTTTTGAGCTTTAATAGCCTTTCTTTATCAAACCGGAGAAAATGGGGTGTTGGTTGTGCAAGAGTATCTCGGGGTTGGTTAAAGAAGAAAAGAAAAAGAAATGAAAGAAATGATGTTGAAATTGGGTAGTTAATTTATGGGGTTCGTTGCTTTGAAATTTTGCAAATTCCCATAAGCTATATCAAATAAATAGAAAAGGAAAAAAACAAAAAAAAAGTGAAAGTGAAAGATTTTTCAATTGTTGAAATTTGTTGAGAACTTTTGCTTGAAATCAAAAGAAGGAATATAAAAGAATGAAATAAGAGCATAAGGGAATATATTGGTGCACTTGTTTGCTTTTTGTGCATGTGAGAAGCTCCAAATGAGTAGTGATTGGTGTAGAAGGAAGACAAATTGATGTTTGTGCTTGTTTGATGAAGATATAAAGTTGGTGCATGTGTTAAATAGTCACTTAGCCAAATTTCCCTTCCTAAACCAATGTGCCTACATTACAACCCAAGAAAAAGTCCTTTGTGATACTTGTTCGTGCACAATTATTTTGCAATGGAGATTTTAGACGATTAGCAAGTTTATGGTAAGTGGATTGCATTGTGTGATTTCGATGAGAGCTTAACCATACACTTGAGATTTGAGAGATACACCTTCTTATGAGTCTCATTTGTTGAATTGTTGAGGTTGACATGCTTTTGATTTGTGTGGAATTGTGAAAGTTATGCTCGGTTTTGGCTTTCAAATGGTTCGTGAAATCTGAGGCATTAAGGATCTAAAGTTGCTACCCCATTCGTGTTTATGTTCTTTGTTTGATCTATTGTTCGGGGATGAACAATAACCTAAGTTTGGGGGAGTGATAAACACTCATTTTATTAGCAACTAAGTTTGTTTATCTTCATTTTTTGCTAAGCTTTAGCCTTTAAATGTGATGTGTTTTGCATGGAATTCGTTATTTTGAATTTGTATCAAGTTTGGTGGAGTTTGTGCATGTGTGTAGGTAAATTGAGGTTCATTAAGCTGGTAGAAAAGGTTCAAAGAAGAGCGAAATCCAAGAATTGAGACGAAGAAGTGAGAAATCGAACGAAAGGGAGTGAAAACCTAAATCGACGCTCAAGGAGGAAGAACTGGCGGTCTGACCCGCCAAATCGGCAGTTCAGCCCTGAACCGCCGGGTCGGCCGCCGGAACTTACTGGATTGGAAGAGCTGCTTTGATGCTAACCGGCGGTCCACTCGGCGCTCCGCGACCAGACCGCCAATTTGGTGACTTGACCACCGATTTGGAGCTTCAGACTGCCGATTAAGCGGATTTTGCACCAGAATTTTCAAAATTGCCCTTTTACGTTTTTAACATGCTTTAGCATTTCTTGTACCCTATATAAAGGGAGAAATAGCCCCAAAACGTGATATCTCTTTCCATAGCTTAGAACTCCTTTCCCAAAGTTTCCATTTAGGGTTTAAATTAGCTTTTAATTATTGTAATCACATTAGAAGGTTGGATTTGGATTGTTTGAAGATTTTATTTGAAGATTTCTCCATTTGGGTTCTTAGTATCTCTATTAATGCATTCAATTATCTTTTCTTGTGCTATTTCTCTTCTTATGTCTAGCTAATTTCCTTTAGTTGGTTTTGGGGATTAGAGATGATTCAATCGTGATTTTTTTTTATCTTAGCTTTCTAATTTTAATTACCTTCTCCTAATTGATTGTGGATTTGGGTCTTGATTTCATGTGGAAATTATTGATCATCTTTCTTGCATGCCAAGTGTTTGTGGAAATTCTTAATAGGTTTTTACATGCAAGGAAATCAAATTGTCACATCATGCATGGTTTTGAGATTTAGCAAGTGATGAATTCATGCATGGGAGCTTTAATTCTTTGTGCCTTTTGGAGTCAAATTATCGTCTTGAGTCTTAGCCGAGAGAGTCGATAATTTGATCAGCTTTTGCTATCTATCGAGAGAGGATAGTGAATAGTCTTGTGAATGCTTCTCATTTAGGAGATCAAATATGGTTATGTGAATTAGGAAGTCATTTTAATGTCATCTAGAATCAAATCAAACCCCTAGAACCAACATTTATCTCATATTATATCTTCAATCAATTCTTAATTGCTTAATTGTTAGTGATTGTTTTACCTGCCTTGTTTCTCAATTTGAGTGTTAATTTTGACCACAAATCATGATGAATTTAGAGTTTGAGTAGTAGGAAAGTGCATGAATTTCATTTATCACATAAGTTCGGTCAAATGGTCCTTGAGAATACGATATCCGATTGCTAATGCTACAATAGCCCGTTAAAGTTGCGGTTTATAATGCTAAGTAAATTTAGTGATCAACGGTTGGACGAAGTTGGACTGAGCAGCGAAAGGCGGTGGTTGGAATGGAACGGTGGCAGGCTCACGAAGTGGCGGAGGAGAGCCGACAGCGACCGGCTGACCGCAGCGGTGCAGCCCGCACTGTGTGTCGCGCAGAGAGAGACTGAGAGATTGAGAAAGTGATCGGAGCGACGGAGGCGGCGCCGGAGATGATTAGATGAAAGATGAAGGGAAGAATTGAAGAATGAAGATAAAGATTGAAAAAGAACTGACGGATTGTTACGTGTTGGTGGTGTTGCGGCGCGACGTGAGTGAGAGAGGTAAGGCTTCTGGTTATTTGGGAATTGGGATTAAAAATAAAATAAATACAATATATATATATATATATATATATATATATATATATATATATATAGTAACTAGTCGGTTATTTGGGTAACCCGACCGGTTATCGGTTCGGACTTCTTCACACATGCTAACCGAACCCGACCCATACCCAAAAAAAATCGGTTAACGGGTACCCGCCCCGAATCGATTAGTACCGATTACAGTTAATAACCAATTACCCGAATCCCCGAATCCGAATAAGCAGCCCTACTCAGAATTGTGATCATTGAATTTTTTTGTACATAGACCAATCACGTCCTTAAATATTAAACATTCACAACAAATCAAAAGTGGTTACCGTCTCCACTTAATAAACACCTATCAAACATTTCAGTAAAAACTGTGCCCAACGAATTGAATCACAATTTGGATGGAGGGAGTATAATAAAAAAAAATTACATGTATATACGGCTAAAAAATGACAGATTTTCATCATATTAAGAAGTTAGCAATAACAAAGCATATTAGTTGCTCCAACTGATGCACTAAGTGTTACCAACATACAAAAATATTTATTCTAAGATTTGGCAAAATCTACAACAATAGAAATAATTCTTCTTCTTCTTCTTCTTCTTCTTCTTCAGATTTTGAATACTTCGTAAGTTACACAATCTTTAAAAGAAGAAGATGACGAGGAAAACCCGGAACGGCGAAGCTTAGCTTTGTCCTTGTTGAATGCTTTATGAACTTCATCTTTAAGTTCCATGAAGCGCATTCGCTTCATCTTCTGCTCCGCCTGAGTGCCCGTCTCAAGGTACAGCGTGTCAGGCAAGTCGTCTTCCATAAACTTATCCAGCACCTGCGAGCAATTGGGGAAATAGCTCCGTCCCAACTCAACTGCCACCAAGTTCATCAGCGTAAAGAAAAGGTTAAAGTCTGATCCACAAAACTCTAGAGACGGGCCGAGGGGGCCCACTATCAGAAATGGCATTAGTCAGTTTTATAGAACATACAAGTCTAGAAACTATGTAAGAGCAGCAAATGGGATCGTGTTTGAGATTGATTGAATGATATCACAACAAAGAGTTGAAGAGAAGTGTGTATTTATAGAAGAGGTTGGTTTTTTTCAAAATTTGATGTGATTACTGATCAGTGTAAACATAGTATATGCAATTATGAGCTTGTTTGATTGTCTAATTCTTCAAATACTCAATCATATGTATTGTCAATCTCATGTACTGTCCAAAATATACTCAATCATATGTATTATCCAATGTAAATGCCCTCAAATTAATTGCAACAAGAAAGATGGTAGTTTTTTTTTTTTTTTTTGAGAAGAAAGATGGTAGTTAGTTATACCTGTCCTAGAGAGGGTTTCTATTTTTGAAATAAGCCGTTTCTTCTGAGTAATGGGCGTCTCGTTCAAATCCACCTCCATCAAGTTCCCGCTGGAACCTCTTGATGACAAAAGACCAGCAAGGTCCAATGTGGTCTCAGCATATGCGATCTCCATAGCTAACTTAGCTTCGGTAGGGAAAAACATGCGCGCAAATGCCACTGCAAGACATGTGATGAAGTTCAGATATTTGTTATAACTTACTTAATGAAATAATAGTATGATCTCTAAATTAAATAACTAGGATTAAATTTGAACATCAAAATTAAAAGTTACCTCTGTCTTCCAAGTAGGTCAATTTCATATGCAGATCATCAGCCATCGCAAGGGACAACAATGACATGTCTCCTACAGCTGGATTCCTACGGATCTCTCTCTCCAACACGTCTATGCATATCCGGTCTCTGTTTGCTTCCTGCCCTTTCTCTCTTTTCATCTGATAATCCTTCGGCCTCGTCAGTCTCCTACAAATACTGACAGCGCTTTGTCCATCACACGTTGGTTCTGATGCAGACGCTCCTTTCGTTAGGAGTGACACTATGATAGACGGCTCCTTGCGCCTAGCAGCAACATGGAGCACCGTGTGGCCCCGTGAATTCCTCAAGTTGACGTCCGCAAGGCCTAGACTAAGCACCTCCGTCACTATCTTGGGATCACAAAACGCGACGGAGTAATGTAGAGCACAGGCCTCGTCTAAGGTTATATCAGACTCGGTCAGAAGAAGTCTGACGAGCTCAATATCATCTGAGTCCAATGCCTTGTGTATTCTCTTAATGTGTTTCTCGAGCATAGGATCCACTGGGGGCACTAGAGTTTCTTGTTCGGTTTGAAAATTAAGACGAAGCAACCTAATATCCTCTGCAAGACTAGACGGGAGGACTTTCTCTAAAAAGATCGTCTCAAGGTCCGATTCAGCTACTCTGTGGATGCACACAGTGAGGAGTTGACTCAATTGACAGTGGAAGGCAACGGTAAGAATCGGGATTACATCCTCTACAATAGCCTTCCCAACCAAATTAACGAGCCGACACTGCAATTTAAGATTGAAATTACTCAATGCTCGAATTTTCACAAAAAAAAAAAAAAAATGCACTTCCAAGTTTCAACTACAAAATATGCATCAATATTTTCGAACATCACCCTTCCACGTTTAGCATATCGAAAGTTTTCATTTATAGTCAACAAAAGCAACTCTGGATAAACTATTTGTTTCATTCTATGACCACCTTAAGATTCACGAATTATATCAGATAGCAACAACAAACACCAGAACTATTTTATTACCTAAAAAATGAGTTCCCATAAATGCTAAAGAAGGAGAACTCGATCACTTCATATGTTAGAAAACATCTTAAATGATAGAAACAAAGGCATACAGTTAAGCATATACTTTCTTTTATTTAAGTAATACTATTAATCCAACCACGCACGAGGGGTCAACCCATAACGAGCAACAAAGTTCAAGATACAACAAAGCAAACAACATTATTTTCCTAACACGAACTACTTGTTTCCATCTAAAACACAATTATATTTACGATTGCAAGAACAAACACCAGAACAATGTTTTTACCAGAAATAGGAGTTCCAATCAAATGCTAAATAATCAGAATCCAAATGATGATATGTAAGAAAGCATCAGATAAGTGCTCGACAACTTTAAAACGATAATCACATTCGAATTCTTGAAGAAACTAGTACAAAGTAGTAGCCAATTTATACCTGAAAAAGAGAAACAAGCTCTGCAACCTGAAAAATGGTAGATGCATACATCAACTCTACAGCAAAGTCGATAGCAGGTCTGCATGCATCATGAACACATAAGCTATCAACACACGTAGACACCTCCAACGGAGACGGCCTAAGCTTTCCCGTGTACAAGTAGCTCAAGAATATGAGAAAAGCCTCATATCCAATCTTGCCATAAGGCAACAAGTTCTTCATGTTATACCTAAGCTTCCCTTCCTTCCCACCTAGAACCTTATCTTTCTCAAACAGATCTTTGAAAAACTTACTCCTAACAGCTAAAATACAACGGTGCACGCCCACACTACTCTCTTCTACTACAATCTCCGCATCACTAAAATCGCCACCAGATTCAGACAACAACTGCCCTAGATTACAACTCAGTTTACTCAAACTGATGTATTCAAGATTCAACCCCGCCTCCGATGGATACGCCTTGTTGCTCGTTGATCCGTTCGATAAACGAGAGGGGGAGGTGAAGCTGATGGAGGATGATGGCTCAACAGAATTCTCCATTACTACAACATATGTACAACTACAAGACTCCTCCGCCTATCTATCTATGATGAGTTGTCCTCATATAAATCGATCTATGTACTAACATTAACCAAAGACCAATTCGAGATGTATCATGTCTTGATCAAATGTCCGAAAACAGCAACGATATGACAACACCATTAAATTCTTCCCACTCTTCCGTAAATCAAAAGAACATGGAATCAAAATCATCATGTGAAAAGAACACACACAACACACGGCCGCAATTCCCTTTTCAACAAAGTCAGAGAACTCAGAAATTACATCAAAATAAACGTGCCTACTTTATTTTTGTTTTCTTGATATTCTTATTCTCTCTCTCAATTTAAAGGAAAACCAGTTCAACGGCGATTCTTGGCGTCTCAGCATGACTGTTACCTCATTGCCCTCCTCTGTAAAAATTATACAAATCAAAAGCAAGAACATTTTTTTTAACGCGAATTCAAGAATTGGGAAAAGGGGAAAATCCAAATTCAGTTATTATCCAAGAAAAGGCTGCAGCAAAGAAAATCTCACCTAAGCGTGGAATCTGCAATCACAGAGCAAAAACAGAGGCATAAACTAGATCCACAGACCGCCCAAACGGAAAAGAGGCTTAGAATTCAAGGAAACAAACAGTCCAAAAGCGGGGCCCACGTGAAATTTCGTGATGGGATTGGGAATCAAAGAAATTATGAAAGCTGAAGACTGCTGAAACTTTTGGTAGGAATACGTGAAGAGAACCTATTATTCTATGGTATCTATTCTATTACGGGTCCAACTCCAACCCACTCGGAATCATATTTTAATCCATCATATTACAGCTATATCGAACTCCTAAATCAATACAAAAATTCACAATGTTTTAGACCCACCCACAATGGTGCTAAAAATAGCAAAGAATATATCTAAAATAGGTTGAAATTAAACTGCTTAAAAGTTAAAAGTGAAGGGTTAGATTTTTTTTTTTATTATTTTTTAAGTAAAAGATTGGTTATTTATATTCAGATATTTTAGTACTTATCAATTTTTTTAATTTCTTTTAATCTTTGGACTTGTTTGTATGATGTCAAAATTAAAACTGATTGAATTTTTTTGAGTTTATGGTATGAGTGTCTACTCATGCTTTAATTTTATCACTGAAAGTTTGTTGATGAAGTAATTAAATAGAAAGAAAATTAAATGTACGATGATAAAATTAAAAATGTAAGATGGAAAATTCAAACCAACGACATTGAAAAATCTTTCAATAGATTAAAATATCAGAATAAACTTAACAAATTTAATTTTTAAAACAAAATCGAAAAAAAAAAAAAGCTTGATGAGGATGAACAGAAAAACAAGGTAAGCATTTAAAACCCATCGACCCGCATGGGGCCGGTTTCGGTGCAGAACTTAAGATACGGGTTGGCCTACCTGCGTGTAGTTTTTCATTATTTACATTAAAATTAATTTAAGAAAATACTACGTGTACGTGTGTGTTCGTTGGTTGGCAGCTGAAGTAGTTCGAATGACGACATCGGTGACATCATGCTTCGCATGTCGGCCTCTCCCTCGTCACCCTTCTCATCATATTTTACGTAAATTACTTTAGCTACTTTCTTTATTAGTAGCATTTTTATTTATCTGAATTACTTTCCAACTTATTTTACATTTTGATTTGGAGATGCGCCCAATCATGAAGTTTCGTTCTTCAATTAAAATATGTAGTAATACGCTCGTCTTTTCTGTTTTTCTAATACTATTAGATTAGATTTAGGTTTTGAGTGGAATCAAGGGTCCATTTTATTTTTTAAATAATAAAGTAATGTGGCTGAGCTTGTTTGGATTTGGATCTTATTCAGTTTGTCAATTGCATGTATTTGATTAGTTATGTCTGTCAAATAAGAATTGCTGCGAAATTGAATGAGTAATTGCGACTGTTATGTCGAAGTAAACTGACTCAAAATATAAAAGAACATATTAAATTCTGGTGATGTCAGCACTCACTAATCTTGTTGACATATACACCTTTTCACCTTTTAGTTTCTAATAAATATCTCGAACAACATAGTTAATGTCTTATAATGGATGTTTTATTTCAAATTTTATACAAAAATTACTTAACCTGTCAAATTATCCTTTTACTTTAAGAAAAAAATCATTTCATTTCGGTTCTCATGCAACGATTAGGATTTAATAAGGTTAAATACACTCATTATCTTTGTATATCCAGTTCGACAACTAACAATATAACAATTATTCGAAGATGAAGGGAGTACATTTTTATATATTTGGAAGATTAATTTTATGTTTGAGTGTGTTCATCAAAGATGGCCGATTAGGAATCAGTCGACACTAATAAAATAATTATAAATATGAATATTCCAATTACGAATATAGTTCTTTTATTTTGTGAAAATTTTATTGAGCACACAACATAAAAATTCTGAAGACTTGGACAGTACTGGACATGGCTTGGGTCTTCACTTGTGGGAATATTTTGATCATAAGTTAGCTAGTCAAATAATATCAAACTCAAATAATAACAAGGGTGATGATAAATGGACAATTGTTGGTCCGGAAAACTACCTGTTTTAGGTTTCGGTTTAACCAATATTATTAAAAATCGTCGGTTTTTTTAGTTTCTTGTTTTACTATTTCTCTCCACCTCATTAACTCTCTCCCCCCAACCAAACTACTTAATTGTAGGCGTATTTTCATAGTTTCCTTTTTCAACTTTTTTTCCTTCATTTATTTATTTATTTTATTAAGGAAACAAAATAAAAATCAATCCAAAAATAAATCTAAAATCGAAATTTCAATTTTTTTTACCATAAAATCTAGCATAATTTTTTAAATAATCCCAAAAACATCTAAAATCGAGATAATTGGTATGAAAAAGGAAACAAAATAAAAATCAATCCAAAATTAATCCAGAAAATAAATTAAAAATTGAAATTTCAAATATTAAATTAAAAATTAAACAAAAAATTCTACCAAAAATAAATATAAAATCGAATTTCATTTACAAATATGGAATATGAATTAATTTTTTTAATAATTCAAATTTTAATTACGTTAAATATATTAATTGAGAAAATTATATTTTAAATTATAATAAATATTTAATTTAATTTAAATTGTAGTTTAATTATTTTCATTAAATTATAGCAGAAATAAATGCCAATTGATATAATATTTATATTTAAAAATAAATATACTAAAATTGATTACAATAAAATTTATAATCTTATTTACAAAAAAGAAAATGATGGGTGTAAGGAACTATGAAAATACGCCTACAACTAAGTAGTTTGGGGGGAGGGGGGAGGGATACAATAGTAAAACAAGAAAATAAAAAACACAGATGGTTTTTAATAATATTGATTGGACTGATTGTTAAGTTCAAAACCAATAATTGTCCGAACAACAATTGTTTGTTTGTCATTATTGTAATAACAAATCTTACTGGGCGAGCTCAAATAATATTTTGTTAACTTGAGCTTATTTAAGGTGTTGTTGACTCTTCTCCGAAAAAAGGAAAAAAAGAAAAAGAAAAAAAGAAGGTGGTGTTGACTTGCTCAATTTAGCGAGGCTCATTTGAGAAATCAGGCTTTGATGCCAATATTCAACATTTACCACTCAAAACGAACAAATTTTATACCATCGACCTACAACTAGCATGTAGGGTGGAAGCAATCTAAGTGACTACTAAATTATTTTCGACATGACAAAATACTTGATAAAGTTTTAGAGTATCATTCTTTCTAATACTCAACTCGTAACTCATGAGTTAGCTTGATACTTATTGAATATTGATTATTATTCAGATACTATTGGTAGAATCTTAGGAAGTACCTCATTTCAATATATATTATGCATCACAAACATATTAGTTGAATCATATGTAGTTGATGAGAGTTATAGCTTATTCTTTTATTTATATTTATATTTATATTACTATGCGTCTCAAAAAATACAGCATTATAAAAGGAACTAAAATGATAGCTGAACTACATGAACATTTACCTATTTCTTCTGGATTCCTTCTCTGCAACTTGACCAATCACCACCACGAGCAAGAATGTCCCCAACACCTGCGACAGGAATGGAAACCGGGGAATTCTCCCGGGAAACCACCTCCGATGCTAAAGTCAGATTCCAAGAAAAAGCCACAATATATTTTCAGGTGCTCGTATATGTGTGTGTGGTATGTCTGTGTATCTCAAAAACCTACCGAAATGAAAGAGAAAACTTGTCTATATACTCCCTTCTGACTTGGAGATGAAGTATCAACGTTTGGTAAATCCTCCAATACCTTTTAGACGCGTGCTTTTCCCTTATTCGCTGTGCAAGACATGTTTTTCCGTAATTCTGAAAAAGTGTGTGATAAAGTAGTTTTTCTGTCATAGGTGTACCAGCTCTCTTTAGGCCCGTTTCTAAGACCTGACGAGCTCTCTCCTATTTTTGAACTTCAGCCAGCTCGTCTAGGAGTATCATGTCTTATCAGATATCTCATACCGCATAGCTATTCAGGTCTCTTCTGAATTTAGCTCTCAAATAAATAGAATTAATAAGGCTTTATCATGATTTACTCGTCTATTTTCCTTATTGCACAGGTCAGGTCTCTAAAGGGAGAGACATAGTTGTTTTTGGACCATATCACCTACTCCCCCCTACTCTATATATTTGACAGAGAAAGAGTTCATTCAAATATAGAGAGTAAGCGCTCACCAACTTCTCGCTCACCCAGCATAAAGAGATGAGGCCTTTTTTTACCTCTCAAGCAGAGACCTGCATCGTTTAAAAGGGGGTGACATCATCTTCTAATGGGATTTGACATGTCATCAATTTATGGCAGCATCATCTGCCTTATTTCTTTTCGAGTTTTTGGAAACTCTTCAGCTTCCGCCTTTTTCTCAACCGTCTTGTCACTTCCTTCTATTACTTCTTCATTTTCCATTTTACTTACTCTAGTTACCCGTTTCCTTCCGGCTTCTCCCTTTTTACTTTTCAATGGCGAAATCTACTTCTCAATCCGGCGAGGAAACCTTCTCTGACCACCAAACTGCCCATTCCGCAAGGAAACATTTGGCTCCCTCCTCTCACGGTGACTCTCAGTCTGAAACTTCTTCCCGCCCTCGAGGGGGAAGTCCTTCACAGAGAACGAGGCGCTCTCGCCACTTGTTCCATCAGGCACCACCGGTTGCTAACCCCTCTTCTGACTTAAAGAAGATAGTGGATTTGAGAGATGATTCAACTTCTTCCCATCTAGATGAGGGAGGAAATCCAGAGGCGGTGGTTACCGCTACTATTGAGTCTTCCTATGACGTTGATTCTGTCGTTCCCCCTCCAGCGTCTAACGAGAATACAGGTAAATCTCTCTTGACTTCTGAAGAATTAGCGTTGGTTAAATCTTGGTTGAACTGTGATGATTACTTTGGCATTCGTACGCCTAAATCCCATGAACGGCCTTACTCTTTACAATACCCCTCTGTAGCTTTTTGGTATAGCCAAATTGAAGCAGGTTTAGGATTATCTTTCCTTGAATTTGTTATCGGAGTGTGTGATCTCCAAAACTTGTGGCCAAATCAATTTCATCCCAATTCTATCAAGGTTATCTTGGCTCTTTTCATTTTAATGCGCTGCAACGGTAGCTTTCCCACTCCTACTTTATTCCAAACGGTCTATGACATAAAACCCATGGATGGCTTTTACTATGCTAGTGCTAGACCTAAAGGTCCGGCTCAACATTTGTGAGTGCCTCATAGCTCAGGGAAGGAATGGAAAAACAAATATTTTGTTGTTACGCCCAAACAAGGGGATTGGCCTTTCTCATACGGCCCTTGGCAAAAACTTCAGTTGAAGCAACCTCGTCCTGCTATAACAATTATCGCTCCTATTGATAGTAAGGTGCTAAACAAGCTTACTGGGAAGGCTAAGCTCAAATCCTTCAAATTCAGTTCTTTCCTGGCCAATGCCTCTGTGCTCTCGTTTTTCGAGTTAGCTCCTTCCGGGGGGTGCTCTTTCTCTCGTGAGGGTGGGTTCTACACACCCTTTATTTATGCGTTATTCCCCTAATATTGGCTTTCTTCTTATTTTATACAGTCTCTTTACTCTTTTCGCAGAGATGTGCTGGATTCAAGACGTGAAGATCCCAGGCAACGATGAATTCGACTTCGAGATTCTCCTTCAAGAACAAGCCAGTAAGGAATTGCAAGGCTTGGCTAACCCCAACACCCATACTACTCATTCCTCCGCGGCTGGAACAGGGGAGACATCTCCTATTCCTCATACTGCTATAATCAAGGCCAAAACTCATTTGGCGACTCGTGCTGGCATATCCTCTTCCCTTCCTCCACCTGCTGAGGTAAATGGGAAGAAAACTGGCGAAACTGTTCGCAAGGATAAGAGGCCTCTACCTTCTCGTCCTCCACTTGGTGCTTCCAAGAGAAGCAAGACTGCTACCCATCGTGCGGATTCTCTCTCCAAGCTCCCAGACTCTTCCGGATACGTTTTTCGAGGGCAGACCTCAAGCTCTCTTCGCGAGCTTCCTTCTTCAAAATGTCTCTCCCTTTTACAGGCTATCCCTCTTTCTGAAGATGAGGATCAGACTGAACCTCCTTCCCTTCTATAGCTCCAAGAAGAAAGTGCCCAACGTTTAGTCCAGGTATTACCATTATGCATCTGCTCGTTATTGCGCTTACTTACTATTTACTTACATACACCCTTCTCATGCATATTTTTCCATTTTTCTAACAGCTTATTAGCGCTCATGGTCGACTGCTTCAATTCAAAGATGGTTCTTAAGAAGAAGAGGATAAGAAACTGCGAGAAGATTTGTCCTTCTGCCGATCTCAGTTGCATGACTTGACCTGGTCTCATGAGAAGTTGCAATTGCAAAACCGAGATATTCTAGAGGCCAACAACTAGCTTTCCTTGGCCAATGATGATTTAAAAAAGCAAAACTATGACCTGACTAAGTCACTCGGCCAGATGTTTGCCTTGACCGAAGAGAATGCATCTCTAAGCACTGCAAATGCTGACCTCAGTCGTCACCTGGTCCAATTAAACAATGAGCTTTCTGAAGCAAGGGACCTACTCCATGGTATCGACTTGTCTTACAATTCGGGATATGCTGATGGACTTCAGGGATGTCGCAGCCTTATTCTCCGTACTCCCATGGGACAACAAGCCCTTCAGATTCTCCACAAGGGATTTCTTGAAGCATTCCAAGCTTCTCCCGAGTATCTTGCCTTAATTCGCTAAGACATAGCTTCTTTGGCCAAGAGATGTGGTATGACCGTGGTAGCGAAGGCCCGTAATCTCGGATTCACGGAGCCTATTGAGGTTGACCCCATAGTGAAACACCCGTCTCTACCTCAATCTTTCAAAGGAGATCCCAAAACTCCCCTTAGCACTCCCTGGTGGCTTCCTGTGATGCATAAGGCTTTTGAAGCTTTGACTGCTCCCTGCGACCTTCGCTCAGCTTTCTCGGGTTCACCAGCTCTCACCTACGACATTTTCCCCTCAGATTTAATTCAGGTGGTTGAGCAGTGTGGCACTTACTTATCTCAAGTCCCCTCCGAATCAGCTCCTTACCATGCATTTTCCCCCAAAGGTATACCCTAATTCAGTTTCATATTACCACTTAACAGCTCTTTCTCTTTCTTTCTATGCTAACAAAGTTTTTCACTCACGCGCTATCTCTCTTGCAGGAGGTCCCTCAGCTTCCACTGCCGATCGTGAAGGTTTTCAAGGAGAAACTGGCTCCCTTCCTCCTCATCTTGCTGACCACGAGGCAGATATTACGGATGCAGATGCTGCTAACCTCCTTACCTGACTTGCCCCTCTGTTACCTGAACAATCGTTGTCTTTTACTATGTAATTTCGGTTTTAACAGACAACCTTTATTTTGTCTTTGTTGTGTTTACTTAGCAGCTTTTGGGTGATCAACTTTGTTTTGCTTTTGTTGCCGTTATGTTTAGCAACTCTGAACAAATTAAGCTTGGCCTGCCTATTATTTACTTGTCTATTAACTTCGTATTTTCCCGTATATATTTCTTACGCCTTGCTATTTTTGCATTTTCATGAGGTATCTTAGGACCCCCTAGGGGTGTAGAGTACACCCCTACTCTAGATGGGTTGATCTTTTTATTCAACCATTTAGAGTATTTATCTACTCAAATCAGATATTAAAATCATTTCATTAAAAAACTTCTCAGCCTTTATTTATGCGCAACAAGCTCTCTTCGTGCCATTACAGGAATACTTGTCTAGCTGATCAAGTATTTTACCAAAAAGAGATGAGATAAGAGACCTGGCACGTAGGTTCCCTCTCATTAGACAAAATTTCAGAAAAAGAAACACTTAAACATAGTATTTCTTCAGACTACTCACGTTCCACGGTCTAGGCTCCACATAACCTTCATGGCTCATCAACTCATATGCTCCTCCAGGGAGCACCTTACTGACCACAAAGGGGCCCTCCCAATTCGCCTCAAATTTTCTTACTGGATGCATGGCATCAGCTCTCTTAAGCACGAGATCTTCTTCTTTAAATTTCCTGGCCTTGACCCTCTGATCATATACTGCTTCGATGCGAGCTTTGTAAGGGAGAGCTCTCTGGTGAGCTCTCTCTCTCACTTCATCGATCAGGTCTAGACTTTCAGCTCTCAATTCACTGTTTGTCTCTTCATCATAAGCTATCATTCTGTGCATTGGGATTTCTGCTTCCACTGGCATGACAGCATCTGCACCATACACCAGATAAAAAGGGGACTGCCCTGTGGCCGTTTTCTGCCCAGTTCTATATGCACATAGTACTGAGCTTAACTCTTCCACCCATTGGGACCTTTCCTTTTCTAGTCTTGACTTAATACCATTAACTATGGTACGATTGGTGACCTCTACCTGACCGCAGGTCTCTGGGTGAGCTACAATAGCGAATCTTTGTTCTATTCCTCTAGCTTTGCACCAGGCCTGTGTTTTCTTGCCAAAGAACTGCGTCCCGTTGTCAGATATTATCACTTTAGGTAGCCCATACCTACAGCACAAGTTCTTCCATATAAACTTAATAATACTATCTTCAGTTACCGAAGACAGAGGTTCCGCTTCCACCTACTTACTGAAGAAATCAACTGCCACTATAAGATGAGTCTTCTTCCCTGTTGCCATAGGCAGCTTTCCAACCAGATCTATGCCCCACTTATCAAAGGGGCATTCCGCATACTGGACCCCAATTCTTCCGCAGGCCTGTAGATTAGTGGGCCATGCTTCTGACAATTAGGGCATTTCCTCACAAAGAACTCAACATCCTTTTTCAAAGAGGGCCAATAATATCCAGCCCACAACACTCGCCTGATCAGGTCACGGTACCCCGAATGACAACTTGCCCTACCTTGATGTACTTCTTTGAGTGTTTGGAGGCCTTCTTCCTCAGTTATACACCTAAGTAGAGGCTGTGACAGAGCTCTCTTGAATAATTGGTTCCCAACTATGCAATACTTAGCATATACACGCTTCTTGGAAGCTCTCATCCCCTCCAGCAGCTCTCATGTCCTTAGGAAATGCAGGATGGGTGCTCTCCAATCTTTTCTTTCTTCTATTTCAGTGACAGCTTTTTCTATGCACTTGGTCGTCAAATTTATCAAGGTTACCTTATCAGCGATCAGCTTTTTCTATACACATTCGCCAGCTGCCATTACTCTTGGCTACCATCACAACATTCGACAACCATTCAGAATATTGTATCCTCACGATGTGACCAGTGTCCAATAGCCGCTTGATTTATTCTCTTATCACTTTTTCCTTCTCTGGGCCAAAAGCTTTTCTTCTTTTGTCTTATTGGTTTCGCTCTGGGATCTACATTCAAGCGATGCACTGCTACTGTCGGATCTATCCTTATCATATCTTCTGGGCAGAACGCAAACAAATCAGCATTTCTTCTTAAGCACTCAATTATGGCCTTTTTCTGCTCGTCAGTCGTAAGCTTTCCCATTTTCGTGGAAAAACCAGTTTTCTCCGGAAAAAGTTCTACCATCATCAGCTCTTCCTCAACTGGCTACATTCGAGGCTCTAGATTTTGCTCCGCTTCTTCCGTTTTTGCCTCTTTGCCTTGCGATGAGCTCCCCAATCCCAGAGCTCCCTTCACATTCTTCTTAGCATGCTTGATGGACTTTACATAGGATTCCTTTGATATATCTTGGTCTCCAATGACTTCTCCCACCAGCCCTTTCCTTTGAACAGGGAATTTCATTTTCATGTGGTAGGTAGAGACCACCACTTGAAAGTCATTTAATGCAAGTCGTCCCAAAATTATATTGTAAGCTGATGGGGTATCTACTACCAAGAACTTCACCATTCGAGTATTGGATGCTTCTCCATTTCCTAGAGTTACCTGGAGAGTCACCTCTCTTTTGGGCTGTATTTCTCCCCCAGCAAAACCATATAATGTCGTGTTTACCGGTGTTAAGTCAGCATTGATTCTCATTTTCTGGAAACAATCCCAAAAACGTACGTTAATCGCACTTCCCGTATCTACGAAGATGTGCGCTACTTTCCAGTTAGCTACCTCCGCGCTGATTACCAAGGCATCATTATGAGTCTCCATACTAATGAGATCTTCTGGACCGAAACTTACAGAAGCTTTCGGGCCCAGCTCTTCTCCTGGAAACAAGTCCACCACATCAATTTCCATTCCCACCATTTCAGCCAGTTCCTGTACTTCTTTGCTCACCTGAGCTTTAGCGATCTCAGGCGAGCTTTACGAGCGCGGCCTGAGTCCCCATTAGTGTTTCCATCCATGATCATACTGATGTTACCTCTTTTTGGTGGAGGATCTTCTCGACGCGGCAGAGTTCTTTCCCTCCGATATGGTTTTTTCTCCTCTGGTTCCTTTTTCTTATATCCTTTCTCCCTTTCCTTCTTGACAAACTGAAGCAAGGTGTTGTCTTTCTTAAATAATCGCTCAATAGCATCCTTGAGATGCCTGCAAGAGTTTGTTTCATGACCATAGTCATTATGGTATTTGCAGTACAATTCTGATCGAGGGTTACGGGGAGCTTCCTTATAAGTACTTGGGAACTTAAAATGAGGAGACCTGGCTGCGGCCTCCATGACTTCTACCAAAGACACATTTAGGGGCATATATTGGTCAAACCTCTCATGAGCTCTCTTAGGTTTCTGCCCTCCTTTATCCTTTTCAACTCTTGATGCTGAAGACGACCTTTTCTCCGAGGTCTCCCTTTTGGGAACAGGGGATTGTTCTTGCACCTTTCGAGCCTCCTGAGCTTCCTCGAGATTGACATATTTTTCAGCTCTTTGTAGCAACTCCTCGAAGAATAGGGGGGCTCTCTTGTTCAGCGAATTAAAGAATAAGCCAGGTGCTAATCCTTGTATAAGTGCCTGCACTTTCACATCATCTGAAGCCAGAGGAACTTGCAATGCCTCAGCGTTAAAGCGTGTCATATATTCTCGTAAGCTCTCTGAGGGTCCTTGTCTCAATGCCATGACTGAGGAGGACGTCTTTATGTGCCTCCTCGCACTAGCAAATTGGTGGAGAAACATAGACTTGAACTCGATGAATGAACTTATACTGTTGGAAGGCAGCTGAGAAAACCATTGTTGAGCTACTTTCGATAGAGTCGTAAGGAAAACTCTACATTTAACTCCTGTGTACTGGTGCAGCATTGCGCTATTTTCAAATCTCATCATATGCTCATACGGATCCGTGGAACCATCATACTCCAACATCAGTGTCTTGAAATTTGGAGGTAATTGATCCTCTTTGATGTCTCTTGAGAAAGGGGACTGGCTGTTACTGGTTTTAACAGGTTTCTTAGGAGACTTTTTAGGCGAGAAAGCCTTTTGAAGGTCTTTTAATTACTGCTTGAGGGCTGCGATCTCCGCAGCAACTCCCTCATCTCAAGATTTTACCGCCCTCGCTTCGTCCTCTACACATTTTCAACACAAAAAAGGAAGCCAACACAGATGAGTAATCATTGTTTCATTAACAATCAAGTTATTCGGAAACAAAATATATTTTCTCTATTCATTCACTGACCATTTTCTGATCCAGTTTGAGGGCTTTCATCCCTGTCATTTTCATATTGGTTTTCCTTTGCGGGTTCTGTCTGTCGAGGAGAAAAATAAGAGTATTCAGATCATGAATAGCTATTCTTATGTTAATAAGGCTTGAATCACCCTATTAACTTTTCATGCTAGTCAAGGTCTCATCGGACCCACTTATACCTATTTAGATTTTCCTTTTGCTGCATTACTATATTTCTTATTTTGGCTTTCGAGTGGGATCAGAGCCTTGGACACAGCCTGATTCACCATAGCGCTGAGCTGGTCCATAGAGAGTGCGTACGTAACATTCTGTTGCGCGGGTGTGTGAGGCTCCTCTCTTGACCCCCCTGAACTTTTGCGACCTCCCTCTTTCTGAGGGCTCGCCGATTTAGAGGCCCCCTCTTTCTGGGGTGTCACTAGCTTTGGCAAAGCTGCTTTCCAATTCTCTTCCTTGACATGATCCTCTAAGGAGCTATCATCGCGTACTTTTCCTTCCGGTGGGGGTTCTTGGTCTAGGACCGACATACTCTCCATGACTAAACTGCATTTCAAAGCTTTCAGCTATCAGTCAATAGCCAAAGGTGTATCAAGTGTTCAACACCATCCTTTTTAAAAGGTTATTGTTGGGAAATTTAAGTAAAGTTGTGATTGATTCCAAAACCAACTGACCCCAACCGAGTAGATGTTGCCATATCCTAATGTTAGTATTTAGGCTCGCTGTTTGAGCAATGTTGAGATTTTATCTTTACAGGTCTCCAGCTGAAGATAGCAACATGGATACACTCGGATAGAGCTTCAGATGAAAACTCGGATATAACATCAGATGTGAAGCCAACTGATCAGATATAGAACATCAGATGTGAAGACAACTGAGCGTTCAAGATATAGAACATCAGATGTGAAGATAACTGAGCGTTCAAGATACAGAAAGACAACTGAGTATTCAAGATTCAGAACATCAGATGTAAGAAAGACAACTGAGCACTCAAGCCAATTGTTCATATGGAACATCAGTTGCAAGACTCAATTCGATAGATCGACAACATGAAGTTCAAGACAGCTGAGAGTTCAACTGTTCCTCTTCAGACAGAATGTCAGATGAAGGAAGCGATCAGATGGAACATCAGCTGAAGACCACTCGGATGAAGATCAAATGTCTCAACCGACCAACCAATGTTGAAAGACAAAGGTTGAAATTTGAATTTCAAAAAGGAAGTCACATGAAGGTTTGACGTTCTGTCATTACCTCATTTGGCCCAACACAAGGTTGTCTCAGATGGAAAGCAGAAGTTCACAGTTGCCAAATCGGGAAAATCTGCAGAGATGAGAGACAAGACATCGCTTTTACAGAACAGAGATCAACGGCTCCTCCAACGGCTAGCTGATTCTCTCCGCCTATAAATAGAGACCTTCATTCATTCATCAAGACAGAAGATAGACAAGAGATAAACGAGCGAAAGAACGAAAAACTGCACACAAGCTAAACTGAATTTATTCTCTAAGAACATCACTAGTTGAGAGTTCATAGAGTGTTAGAACCTGTCTTAGTGTTTTCGATCTTAGTTTAAGTCTTCATTTGTTCAAGCTTAGATCCTAGCTCAGTTCTTAGTTAGAGCTAGTAGTTGGAAACCCCACCCTCATACACATCCCCTAAAAAGGTTGTTAGGATCCTACTCTTCCCGAAATTGAGTAGAAAGGTTGATAAGTACCCGTAAATTTATCTGTAAGGTTGATAAGTACCCGCAAACTTATCAGAACGGTTGCAAAGCCCGCGTAAGCTTTGTGGTTGCAGTCCTAAAGAATTTGGACTGAGTTGTGTGGACTCACAACTCCCCGTGGACATAGGAGTTCTCTCCGAACCACGTAAATCCTTTGTGTGTTTGTGTTTTCTGTTCAGTTACTTATTGCATATCCAACTGACCAACTAACCAGCACTCAAAACTGCATTTTTACATCTCAATTGATTTGGTTATTGACCGACCTTGCATCTGAGCGTGAGTTATTTTATACGAGTTATTGTTGTTTCCACCACATTCCGCACAACACCACTCTTACAGTTGAGTTTTCCTACTCAGTTGTGATTCCAACTGAGTCCTCTTACTCAGTTGTGATAATTTTCAGGGGGTTGTTTTTAAAATTCCTATCTGGTGTATTCCCCCCCTCCATACACCAGAACTCGTATCGGGACCATCAAGTGGTATCAGAGCAGTGGTTCAAAAGACTGTTGACTCTGTTTCATGAGGTGTGAATCGAGGTGTTTTCTTCAGTGGTCAACTGAATAGATCTTTTTCACGCTAGTGCATATCTGCTTGCATCTGTTTTCTGTTTGTTGTGTGCAGATGGATGTTAAAGACAAGATTGTTGTCATGTTCTCGGTTGTGAACTATACATCCTGGAAGACTCGGATGAAGAAGATTCTACTGTCCAAGCATCATCGAATGCAACAAGTGATTACATCCGGACCAATCACCATCATGGAAAAAGTTATTTGCACTCCTACAAATCCCACTGATGGGGATGCAACTGAGGTGATGGTTAAGAAAAAGCCAGAAGATTTCACTCCTCAGGAAGCAAAAGTGAGCCAGCTGGATATCTGGGCTCAGAGCACCATCATGTCCACAGTTGGACAAGACTATCTTCCATGGATAGAAGAGTGCAACACAGCTAAGGAGATGTGGGACATTTTGGCATCTCTTAGTTAAGGGAGTGATGAAACCAAAGAGAACAAGTTCTCCCATGATTGTCAAGATTTTGACAACTTCTGTCTAAAAGAGGATGAAACCATTAATCAGTTGGAGCTTCGGTTCATAGATATCATCCGAAAGATTCAGTCTATCCGACGAGAAAAATATACTTTGAGAGAAATCAACCTCAAAGTATTACAAGTCCTACCAGCTGAGTGGGACACCTTCACCAATATTCATGAAAGCCGAGCTGATTTTGGAGAGATGGGAACTGACAGACTGTTCTCAATTCTGAAAGGAAACGAGTACAAGGTGAACCGACGAAGATCAACTCAGTCCTCGGGGCAGATGAGTCGACATGAGGATGTTGGTTCAACAACAAAAACAGTAGCACTTCGAGTTGACTATTCTAAGCCGCGAACATCAAGGGCAACAAGATCTGCGGACACAGCTTCGAAGGAGCCGAGCAGAGAAGAGCTGCAACAGAGTATAGCCGCCTTGTCAAAGAAGCTAGCTGACATGGATACTCGGTTCAGAAAATACAAACGGTTCTATAAATCCAACCGAACTCGAGATAACTCAAAGCCTGTGACCAACAGTTGCTTTGAATGCGGCAAAGAGGGACACTTTAAGGCTGATTGTCCAGATCTTTCGAAGAAAGATAGAGAAGCGTTGAGGGCCAAACAAAATGCAAAGAACAAGGCCATGGTTGCAGAAGAAGCAGCTGATGACATGGACATCTTCACCGACACCGAAGATGAGGACGAGCTGACTTCCACCAACAACGCTATCGGACAGGATCAATGTCTCATGGCATTTATAACTGACCAGGATGATGCTGAAGTACATTCTAGTCCAGTTAATTTAAATTTTTCCAATGCTACTAACATGCAGGAAACAGTAGATGAAGAATTAGAACCCTCTTGGGGTGACTTCCTAGAACTCAGTGAGGAACTGCATCAGCAATCGGTTGAGTTTAAGAGTCTTCAAGAACAGTTTGCCAGACTTGAAGAATCCTTAACCGAAAAGGACGATCTGATTAAAAGTCAAACCGAAGAGATTGATGATCTCAAAAGTCAATTGAATGTGGCCAACCGAACTAATGCTCCAACCGATGAGGAGTTGAAGGAGCAGATCAAGGAGCAGCATGAGCAGTTGAACAAGCAAGAGGCACAGATTGATCAGCTGATGAAGATGTCAGATGCACAGACTGAGCATATAGCTGTTCTCCTCAAGGATTTGCAAACTGAGAAGGACAACCTGATAAAGCTATATCAATCATCCAAAATCATCGAGAATCTCATCAGTTACCAAAGACAAATGGATGACGTGTCTGGACTCGGTTACGACATGGTCAAGGACTCTGGAATTCCACCCGCAACATTTGTCAAGGCTGTGGATGTCACGGTTGCCAAACCAAATACGGTTGAGTCTGAAACTCCCCAACTTAATCCAACCTCCACGTCACAGCAAGCACAACCAGCTAAGGGAACTGCAGCTAAGAAAGGAAAAGGAGCTGTGGTTGGAGAACTGAAGAATCCATCGGTTGGGACAACAACCGAGGGGGAATGTTCCAGGACTCAGAAGAGGAACCAGAGACGTCGGAGATACAATCAGAACCGACCTTAGAACCGACCTCTGAACCGATCTCAGAACCAACCTCTGAATCGACCTCAGAACCGACCTCAGAAATGATGGAATCAACAGAACCAACAGTGATTCAACCATCTGAATCAACATCAGTTCCATCATCAGAACAACCAGAGGTTCCATTAGAGTCAACAAATGTGGAACAGTTCCAACAGCTGGAGATATTCATGCCAGAACATGAATCAACAACAGGGCATGAACAGCTGTCGTCAATAGCCAAGAATATGGAATCAGAATCAGCCACAAAGATTCCAAAATGGCGTCCGACCTCATAGGCAAAACCAACAGGGTCAGAAATGTCAGCAAAACAGGGGGAACGCCTCTCCTCCTAAAGCCCACAATGGGAGAAATCAATCTCCTCCCAAGAATCAGAACGTCAACAACAACAACAAGCCTAAGGATGACCGAGGTGTTGTTATAGTTGATGGAGAAGGAAAGATAATTTGGAATGATAAATCTATCTGAATCTACAGGGAAAAATGACCCACAGTTCAAGGGGGAACTGGTTCTAACCCTCCAGGACCCAACTAAAATTGGGGACCTAGGCGTGTTTCTCTATGCAGGAGCAGGAGGAACAGCTGAGGAAGAATAAAGCATCACTTACCATCTGGGTGATGGATAGTGGATGCTCGAAACACATGACAAATCTGAGGGATTTGCTTGGAAGTTTCGTGGAGAAGGAAGGACCATCAGTTACCTTTGGTGACAACTTAAAAGGTCACACCAAAGGCTATGGTACCCTTGAAACTAATCTTGTGTCAATTCCCAATGTTTCATATGTTGATGGATTGAAGCATAACTTGCTCTCCATCAGCCAATTCTGTGATAATGGTTTCTTTGTCAAGTTTGATGCACAGGCTGCAGGGTCAAAAATGTTAGAACAAAGCAAGTCATATTGTTGGGAAATCGATCCCCAACCGGGAATGCCTACTATGCAGATTGGAACAGTAGTCCTCCTGAAACCTGTCTGTTATCGAAGAGCAGTTCAGATGTGAGCTGGCTGTGGCACAAAAGGCTCAATCATCTAAATTTCAAGACAATGAACCGACTTGCGAGACAAGAACATGCAAAGGGCATTCCGAACCGTGTGTTTTCAACAACACATTTCTGCAGTGCGTGTCAGCTGGGAAAGCTCGCTAGATCCTCCTTTCGGTTGAAAACGATTCCCTCAACCGACCGAGTATTGCAGCTGATCTATATGGATCTCTTCGGGCCTGTAACTCCCAAAAGCATGAATGGTAACAAGTATACACTTGTTGTTACTGATGATTTCTCCACGTACTCGTGGACCATTTTCATGCGTCACAAAAGTGAAACCCGAGATGAGCTACCCAAGCTGATGGATCGGATATCTAACCAACAAGAGATGAAAATCATTTCTATCCGATCAGACCGTGGAACTGAGTTCCTAAATAAAACCATCATCGAATACTGCGAGAAGCACGGAATCACTCATCAAACATCGGCTGCACGTACTCCACAACAGAATGGAGTAGCCGAGCGAAGAAACCAAACGCTGAAGGATGCTGCAACATCCATGTTGACAAGCTCAGCTCTGCTAAAAAGATTTTGGGCTGAGGCAATCAACACAACTTGCTACACCCAGAACCGGTTTCTTCTGACCAAGCGGTTGGGAAAGACTCCATATGAGCTATGGAGACGCAGGAAGCCTGGTATTTCATATTTTCCCATTTTTGGTTCTAGGTGTTATATTCACAACAATGGGAAGACTCAGTTTAAAACTTTTGACGCCAAGGCTTCGAAGGGCATATTTCTCGGATATGCCGCTCGGATCAAGGCTTATAGAGTTTTTAACAACAGTTCTCGTGTTGTGGAGATAAAACCTCATGTTAGTTTTGATGAATCTACTTTTGAGTGCAGGGAATAGGCTAAAGGACAACAAGCTGATCCACATGTTCCACCAGCTCTCACCAGATCGCAGGTTCTAAGGCAGAAGAATCTAGCTGAACCATTGGTATGGGCAACCGAGGATGATGATCCTTGTTCCTCTGAAGATGAATGTGAGGACCCCAGCTCATCTCAAGGGGGAACTTCAGCTGATGTTTCTCCAACTGCATCAGCATCCGAAGCCCAACCTAGCCCGGTTCAAAATATTATCCATGTTGAGGATCCAGACTCAACAACAGATAAATCACCAGTTCTGAAGATCCCAGCATCTCCCACAACTCAGGTTATCCCATCAGTTGAAATCTCGGAACAGTCACTGTTGGAAGAAGAAGGAAGACGCAATAAGAGATGGTATGAAGATCATTCCAAAGACAACATCATTGGGGATCCAGCCAAAGGTGTGAGTACTAGGAGCAAGTTGCAAATCCAGACTCAGCTGAGAAAGATTCCAACACTTACGCCCAATATGCTGAGGAATTGGCAGTTCTTGAGGAGTTCGAACAAGTCGGAGATGTTTCCATGATTTCATGTTTCGTAGCTGATGTGCCAGAACCGAAGAATGTTGTGGAAGCTCTCAATTGTGTTTATTGGACAACAGCCATGCAAGAAGAGCTGAATGAATATCTACGCAACTGTGTATGGGAGTTGGTAGAAAGACCAAATGGTGTTAAAGTCATTGGATTAAAATGGATTTTCAAGAACAAGAGAGACGCCATTGGATTCATCGTGAGGAATAAGGCGAGGTTGGTAGCTCAAGGATATTGCCAACAAGAAGGAATTGATTTCGAGGATTCCTTCGCGCCTGTTGCAAGGTTGGAAGCCATCAGAATATTTCTAGCCTATGCCGCATTTCACAAATTCAAGGTTTATCAGATGGATGTGAAGTGTGCCTTCCTCAACGGTGATATCAAGGAAGATGTTTATGTTGAACAGCCTCCCAGTTTTGAGATTGGAGATGGAAGAGTGTATAAGTTGAAGAAAGCGATCTATGGATTGAAGCAAGCACCTAGGGCTTGGTATGACACTCTATGTAGTTTTCTTCTGAACTCGGGGTTCAAACGAGGGTCAGTTGACAAAACACTGTTCACCATAAAAGTTGGAGAAGACATACTTGTTGTGTAAATCTACGTCGACGACATCATATTCGGTTCCAAGTCGGAGGAGCTGTGCGAGAAATTCTCAACTCTCATGAAGGAGAAATTCGAGATGTCGATGATGGGCGAGATGAATTATTTTCTTGGGCTACAGTCGAAGCAGTCATCAAAAGGGATTTTCATTAATCAGTCCAAATATATAAAGGAGCTCATCGCAAAGTTCGGTTTGCAGTCAAGTAAAACCATACGGATCCCGATGAATACTAATTGGAAGATTGAACCCAGATCTGAGGGAAAACTCGTGGATGCCAGTAAGTATAGAGGGATTATCGGTTCTTTGCTATATCTAACCGCCAGTAGGCCAGATATATCTTACGCGGTTGGAGTGTGTGCTTGGTTCCAAGTTCAGCCAAGGGAAGCACACATGTTGGCAGCAAAGAACATTATTAAGTATCTGAAGGGTACTGTTAATGTTGGATTGTGGTACCCAACTGACGACAATATCCAACTGTCCGGATACTCAGATGCGGATCTAGCCGGAGATCGGTTGGACAGAAAGTCCACATCTGGACATTGTCAGTTCATGGGAAGCAAGCTAGTTTCATGGTTCTCCAAGAAACAAGCATGTGTTGCCACTTCTACAACCGAGTCAGAATATATGGCTGCCGGTAGTTGTTGCATGCAAGTGTTGTGGCTCAAGCAATAGCTGAGAGATTATGAAGTTGCAACTTGACAGGTTCCCATCCATTGTGATAGCTCAAGTGCCATTGCTATCTCTTTGAATCCTGTTCACCATTCTCGGACGAAGCACATTGACATCCGACATCATTTTATCCGAGATCATATTGAGAAGAAGGATGTATCTGTGGAGAAAATTCCAACTAAGATTCAGAGAGCAGATATCTTCACCAAACCTCTAGCTGAAGCACGATTCAAGATGTTATGCGATTTCCTTGGATTGTTGGATCCATCAGATGAGGAATCAGCCGAGGTGAAGAAATAGATATCCATCTGAGGGGGAAGCTCCGATGAAGGGGGAATCTCAGATGCGGATCGCCAACCGAAGACATCAGACATCAGCTGAACAGACGAACTCGAGTCAGCTGATGGTATGCCGCAACATTGGAACAGACATCAGTTGTACAGACGAACTCGAGTCAGCTGATGGTATGCCGCAACATTGGAACACAGTTGATTCCGACATCAGCTGGCAGGTATCATTTATGGCTGAAGGTGTTTGTGTCTCAAATGAGAATGTTTGAAATAAATTCAAACATTCCTGAGCATGTCAGTTAGATTAAAATAGCCATCATAGCGCATTTAATGTAAAGTACGGCTGAACATCAATAGCCTTACTTTATAGTGCGACTGGGCTGACATAAAACCAGTTCACCTTCTCACTCGCGCGTATTGGAACTCGGAATTCAACGTCAAGTTAAAGCTAGTCAACAGTCGCGAGATCTCAGCCGTAGATGGATTTGCGCCATTCAACCCTGGCCGTCGATTTCAATTGGCCCACTAACCTATAAAAGGCGAAAAATCAGGAAGTGATTTCTTACCTTCTATTCTTGTGTATATCTGCAGTAACTGTTCATCTTCGTTTCCGATTTTGTCTCACCATTTTCTGCAAGTTCTTGTTTTTTCTTCTCTCTATATAATCGTCACTGCAATATTAAATGGCACCAAAAGCTTCTATTCAAGGAAAGAAGATGGCATCTTCTGGACCAGCTCTTCCCGTCGTCATACGAGGAATCCCTTGAGATGATGTTATCCAAAATTCACTTCAAGCAGATCCTGTCACAAGACGCACTGGACTCGCCGGTGTTATCCCCCATCGCCGATCTTCTCACGGAAAATGGCCTTCTTGAGTGGGCGACGCTCTTCTCCACTCACCTTCTCAGGCGACAGGTCGGAGAATTCTATCTGAACTTGAAAACTCCCATCGACAGCCGAGATGGCCTCGTGTCAGAAGTATCTTGTTGACAGCGCGACGTTCCTGCCAGAACAATCCGCCGTGTCACCGCCTCCATTCCAGTTTCCGATATACTACGCTCCATCATTCCACCAAATATGACCGCCACGGATACCGTCGAGAATATCACCGATGCAGATGCCGATCAATTTCTGGAGAATGCTCTCATCACTGCTGAAAAATTGAGGAGCAACATGCAGCGAACGAAGTTGAAGCCCAAGCATCGACTTTTGTTCGATGTTGTATCCAAAGTCATCTTCGGATACAGTGGAGCCTTCGGAGACATCAGCCGACCAAAGCTCAAGCAGCTGATTGCTTTGGAGCACAAGCACAAGCACAAGCACAACATCAACTGGTTTAAATATTTCGAACACCAGTTGATAATGGAGAAACAGAAGATTACAGAAACCACAACTGACTCTGGAGAGAAGTTGTTGAGTGTCAAGGGAACTCTCAACTTTGGAGTTAAAATATCTGCCTTGATCCTTCTCGCAACAAAGGATCAGAACATGGTGTGGGAAGACTGTGAGGAGACTCCAGTCAAGAGGCAGATGCTGTTCCCAACAGCCAAGAAGGCTCAGGATGTGATTCGGAGTGTTTATACTCCTAAAGAGAAAAGGGAAGCTGTGAAGTCAGCTGAAGAAAAAGACACAGCTAAGGAGCTGCCTCCAGCTGCCAGCCGCACTTCAAAATCAACAGCTGCTCGCCGACTCAGAGATGAGTCAGATAAGGAGAAAGAGGAAGAGCCAGCTAAGAAGAAGTTGAGGCTTCGCTTCAAGAAGAAGTCAGTTGCAAAACCAGCTGAGGAGGTACCAGCTGAGGAGGAACCATCCGAGTCGAGTCACTCAGTTGACGCGGCTGCCTTCAAGATTATTCCTCACAAAGATGGGACGGAAGGGATGGAAACTGAACTAGAAGATGTGCCGAACATCTCCTCGGATGCATCTTCCTCATCCCAGGAACCCGAAGATGTTCCAACCTCCCCCATGGCAGGAGCTGATGCCGTACCACCCAAAGAGGTTCTCTCAACCGACACACAGCCAGAGATTCTGAGCTCCCCGCTCGATGCCAACATTGTGACCATTTCTTCGGCCAATGTTGAGGAACCTCTCGATGCCAACATCCCCACACAGTCAGAAATTCCGAGCTCCCCGCTCAATGCCAACATTGAGACCACTTCTTTGGCCAATGTTGAGGAAACCCTTGAACCGATCCCTTATGAAAATCTCTCTCCCTCCCCCATCGATGAAGAAGCTGATCGTCAAGCTGTCGCGCTGGAACATGAAGACAAGTTGGCCTACTACTTTTAGAAATTGATTGGAATGTTCCCAGAAGCGAGCGATATGCCCACATTCGCCACGCTCGGAACTGAGCTGTTGTATCAGTTCAACATAATCTTCAGCCACTGGTATGTCAAGGAAGATACCATCCGCATACACAGCTGGAACCAGCTCAAGGCCGATGAGTCACGAATAAGGGAGTACTTCAACTACACCAACCTTGAGGTTGCATACAATAACAAGGTTGCACTGCTGACTCGTCGTCTGGACATCAGCAAGGCTGAAGGAAGAGACACAAGGGAGACAACCGAACAAGATTGTGTCGCCTTCCTTGACAACATGCTGATTTCATCGATGACCTTGACGCAGCCGCCGCAGCAACCAAGCAGGAAGAAGAAGAGCTTCAGCAGTACCTAGCCAATCGCCAAGCCATGGTTACTGTTGAACAGCCAGCACCAGTTGAACAACCAGCTCCAGCAGATCAGCCAGCTCCCTCCACAGATGAAATTTGCGAGCTGATCACTGAGAGGGTCAATCAGCTGAGGAAGGAAATGCTTGCCAACATCCAGCTCAACAGAGATGAACAGCTGAGGATGATGGAAGCTCAGGATGAGAAGCACAAGAAGTTGCTGGAGGACAATGATGCGCTGAAGATATAGTTGGATGATCTTTCAACATCAACCAGCAAGGACATCACCGATCTGAAGACAACCGTTCTGGGAATCAAATCAGAACTGAACGTCCTCAAGTCCATTTCAGAATCCAATCTTGCCAAATCCCAACAAATGCAAGACGAAGAATGGGATTCTCGGTTCGAATCAAGATGGGCTGAGTTCATCGCTTTCCAAACCGAAGTCTCTGAAACCTTCGCCGCTATGAAGAAAGCTGATGAAGAGCGCCATGATAAGGAACTGGCGAAGAAGGTTGAAGTGGAATGCACTGTCGATGAACTCTTCAACCGAATTCAGCAAGCTGAACAGGCACTCACTTCTCTGTATGGCTCAGTTGCAAGCCTTGTTGCTGATGCCAAAAAGGGGGAAGATGAGATGTAGAAAGATGACAACCGGGAAGATGAGACTCAAGAAGAAATGCCAGCCAGGAAGGAATCTCAGCTGAAGAAGAAGACAGCTCCGAAAAAGAAGTCCGCTTCGAAGCCAACCGACAAGAAACAACAAAAGCTGAAATCCATTGTTGTCGGTGGAGATGAAATGGCGAAGAACATGGAACAAGCAAAGGAGTATGGAGTTTCCTACAACTCCATAGCCGAGATTGCAGCCGAGCTCGATGCTGAACTTGACGGTATCACAACCGAAGAGTGTATTGCTGCTACTAAGGCTATGGATGTTCCGGAGAAGGACTACATGAATCCTGATTGGATCAAGAAGTTTGCAGCTAACCAAGCAACGAGAGTGAATAAGTTTGAAGAAGAACTTGCCAAGGTTACCAACAACTTGGACAGAAATATTGCCTCTTGCAGCTGACGACGTATTGAAAAACATCAGGTGAAGGCTGAAGCAAGGTTGAAGCAATAGAAATTGCCAGGGAAGATCAAGCTCCAGGGATGCTTTAACCATGTGGATAAGTGGATGCCAGCTAAATGGAATGACGATTGGGAATCATTCAAACAAGAGTTTGTGAATGATTTCTATTACAGGAAGGTGTACACAACTGAGGATCCGAGGAAAGCCTTCAAGGAAGCCCTGACCGAGCTGCACTCTGGGGATCCGAGCATGTTCAGTCAGTTCAGACGTGCAATGATTGATGCAAAGCTGGATATGAACACAGTCCCTGTCCCTCAGAAGGTCACATATCTACCTCCTTTTATTCCAGACACAAGAAATCCCAACAGGACGAAGATTGCAGCTGAAGCCAGAAGAGTGTGTCAGGAACATGGGATAGATATCTCAAAGGAGTCAGATGCAAAAAGAGAAATTTTTGTCAGGATTTTTGGAAAGTATGGGCTGAAGTATTAGCCAAGTTAGAGTTTTTGAGCAACTGATGTATTTTGATTTTTTTATGCTTATCTGTGTAAACATCAGTTGTAATGAAAACTTTCATCTTATATCTGATTCACCTTGACGTACAATCTCTAGTGGTCCAAGCTCTGAATCGCAAAGTTATTTCAATACCATGTTATAACTGTGCTAACCCTTTGATGTTTAATCTTATAAACTGTCTAGAATTTCAGCTGAGATTTTAGATAGGTCAGTAGGGTTTAGATCAATAGGGTTTTGGCATCATCAAAAAGGGGGAAATTGTTGGGAAATTTAAGTAAAGTTTTGATTGATTCCAAAACCAACTGATCCCAACCGAGTAGATGTTGCCATATCCTAATGTTAGTATTTAGGCTCGCTGTTTGAGCAATGTTGAGATTTTATCTTTACAGGTCTCCAGCTGAAGACAACAACATGGATACACTCGGATAGAGCTTCAGATGAAAACTCGGATAGAACATCAGATGTGAAGCCAACTGATCAGATATAGAACATCAGATGTGAAGACAACTGAGCGTTCAAGATATAGAACATCAGATGTAAAGACAACTGAGCGTTCATGATACAGGGTGACAATTGAGCGTTCATGATTCAGAACATCAGATGTAAGAAAGACAACTGAGCACTCAAGCCAACAGTTCATATGGAACATCAGTTGCAAGACTCAATTCGATAGATCGACAACATGAAGTTCAAGACAACTGAGAGTTCAACTGTTCCTCTTCAGACAAAATGTCAGATGAAGGAAGCGATCAGATGGAACATCAGCTGAAGACCACTCGGATGAAAATCGGATGTCTCAACCGACCAACTAATGTTGAAAGACAAAGGTTGAAATTTGAATTTCAAAAAGGAAGTCACGTGAAGGTTTGACGTTCTGTCATTACCTCATTTGGCCCAACACAAGGTTGTCTCAGATGGAAAGCAGAAGTTCACAGTTGCCAAATCGGGAAAATCTGCAGAGATGAGAGACAAGCCATCGCTTTCACAGAACAGAGATCAACGGCTCCTCCAACGGCTAGCTGATTTTCTCCGCCTATAAATAGAGGCCTTCATTCATTCATCAAGACAGAAGACAGACAAGAGATAAACGAGCGAAAGAACAAAAAACTGCACACAAGCTAAACTGAATTTATTCTCTAAGAACATCACTAGTTGATAGTTCATAGAGTGTTAGAATTTGTCTTAGTATTTTCGATCTTAGTTTGAGACTTCATTTGTTCAAGCTTAGATCCTAGCTCACTTCTTAGTTAGAGCTAGTAGTTGGAAACCCCACTGATGCGTCTTCGACTTTTGGGCCTTTTGGCCCTATTTTTCATGTCTTTTTGTGTCATTAGAGTCTGTCCAGGGGAAGGAAACTGTTGTTTGAAGAAAGGAAGCTCAGTCCAAGTCAAACAGAGGAAAGGTGGTCAGAATGAGCAGAACATGAGTGAATCCAGTCGGTTGCAAGAACTACGCAAAGGAGTATGCAGAACAGGAGATGAATTGAAGCAAGAGACGAGGTTGAAAGAAGGGTTTCATGTGAACCCTGAAGCTAAGTTGCTGTTCATCATTCGCATTCGTGGTGTTAATGCAATGCACCCAACAACAAAGAAGATCTTGCAGCTGCCTTGCCTACGAGGAATCCAACCATGAAGCATGCAACCAGTTTGACCACTACAAAGATTGCCAGTCAGTCGCCAAAGCTCATGAAGGAAAGCCGCGTGGAGAAGATTCGCCCAATATCTGACAAGCATCTATGGAAGGAAGGATTTGAAGGTCAGCTCCCTACCCTAAATAAACCAATCAATCGGAGATCGCCAATCATCAATCCAGTCAACCGCAGATATTCAGAATCTCGCTCAACATGGAAACTGCCAATCATGCCATTTCAATCCACCTGCCTAGGGTTTTGCTCGCTGCCACTACAACTATAAAAGTCCAGCTAAAGCGGCTGGCACAATGTTGGAGAATCGATCAGTCTGAAGTTCTTAGTCCAAAGAAAACACTTTTATATTTTCTGTTCAAAACAATCTTTATCTGCTTTTATTTACATTCCGTTGTGAAGAACAAATCCAAGGCTGTTGCCTTAGGTACGTTTAATCCAAGTATTTTGTATTTCTTCTATTAATGTGTTCTATTTCGTTTATCATTCTATATTCAATTATGTGTGAGTAGTTTACTCGGTGAGATTTGGGTATGGGGAATGATTGATTGTTGATGAGTGAAATATTCGCGAGGCACTTGTGCCATAGGTTGAGTCCAGTAGTTCCAGAAAGACTGGAGCAGAACTCATGGACAGTCCTGACCTAACGGGTGATCTCCGCTCGGTTGGAGTTGTACCATGTCAAGCAAAGACAGGGCATGACAAACGGCAGCGTTCGATGTGCCCAGGACCGAGTAGCTAAGCAGCACCTGACATGGTGCTGTAGATCTGGATGGTGAGGACTGGACAAGGGGATACTGTGTCCTTCTTCAGTCTTGGGCTTCTCTAACAATCACCCATCAACTGTGACGAGGCATCAAGCCATGGTTATCGACCAAAGGACTCATCTCGCGTATCGTAGGCATTCCAATGACCGGTTGGACGTGGTCCCGGAAATGAGTATCCCGCGAGTTATGTCTACTCTGTAGGTGCGGACATGGGAAGTTTGGAAGAGAAGGTTGGTGAGGGTCATACTTGGAGAGATCGGGTATGACTACCATCTAAGGAGGAGTGAAGCACGGCCTTGTGACCGGGGTGAAGCGTGACCTTCGGACCAGGACGACAACAAGGGATTCAACCATCCCAAGTGTGGAGTATGAATTCTTGAAACGCCCCAATGTCTTTGGGCCACGCCTTGAGTTTATACGAAGCATGGATGGATTCTTAGTGTGCCCATGACCGAATTAACATGTCAACAATGATCATGACCTACCCCAAATCTTACCCCCTTTTTACATTTGATTTCCGTCTATTTTATTGTGCAGATACACAGATTGAGACCGTGACAACTCGTTTTGTATACTGAAGAGTAAGGTGGTTCATCACTCTCCGTGGAATCGACCCTAGCTTGCCGCTAAGACTAATCAGTCCGGTAGTGAGCACAGGAGCGTGTACTGTTCATCTTGGACATACACAGGTATTTTGATCGTACCGCACGACGGGTGCGTGTCAAAATTGGCGTCGTTGCTGGGGAGTGACGCGGTACAATTTTACTCTTCTCATTCCACTATTAGTGTATGCGTGGAACTCGTCGAGTACAAAGAGCATTAACTTTTGATCCAGATATTGAACGAACTGAACGACGACTACGCGCACTTGCACGAATAGCGAGACGCAACGCTATGGATGAACAACCACAGCCGCTGCAGACCCTTAAGCAGTTGGCTTATCCAACTAATCTGAACCTCAGGCCGAACGGGATCACCTTACCGACGAATCCCTTCGCACCTGAACGGTTTGACTTGAAACCTGCATTAATACAGGTTTTACCGAAATTTAATGGATATCCAAGAGACGACCCGCATACCCATCTCCAAGACTTCGAAATGACAGTGATGCATCAGTCCAATGAGAATCAGCAAGAATATGTGAAATTAGTTCTTTTTCCGTTCTCATTAGTGGACAGAGCAAGGAGATGGCTGTACAATCTGCCTCAAGGAAGCATTACCACTTGGGCAGAAATGCAGCAGAGCTTCTTGGAAGAATTTTTTCCAGCCACAAGAGTTGAAAGGATGCGATGGGACATCCGAAACATTAAGCAGGACGAGCTGGAAACTTTTTATGAGTATTGGACTCGTTTCAAACAATTGTTAAGCAACTGTCCTCACCACCAGATCACTCCAAAAGATCAAGTGGAAAGCTTCGTAAAGGGCATGCGGAGGAGTGATCGAGGACTGGTATTGGCTGCATGCAACGGATCATTGCTGAGCAAAACACCTCAAGAGATTTTCAAACTCTTGGGAACAATGGCAGAAGAATCCAGAGATGATGGGCATGAAAGAAGCAGAGAGATACCAGAGAGAGAAGAGGAAAAAGATAAGCTGACAAATCTAGAAAAGGAGATGAAGGAAATAAAGACATTGCTGAGTGGTTTGACCATGCAGAAGAAGGTTAGACAGTGTGGCTATGTGATGCAGTGGGGCATCAATCTGAAAATCGCCCCAACTTTGGTGAAGACATAATGGACATAAATGCCATGGGGGGGGGGGGGGGAAATGAAGGATTTCAGAGGAAACATGACCCGTTTTCAAATACGTATAACAGAGGATGGAGGGATCATCCTAACTTTAGATGGAAACAGGATGGTCAACCACAACAGAACGGTGCAGGTCTACCGGGATCATCTCAATCATTTGCCCAGCACCAACAACAAGGACAATATCAGGGAGGCCAACCACAACAACAACACTACCAGTCACAACCGCCGCAGGTGTATCAACCACCTCATCAGAGGAGAGCACCATGGAAAGAGGCCATGGAGAGCATGGCTAAGGAAAGTGAGAAGTTCCGCAATGAAATCCGAGCTGGTATGAATCAAACTAACGTGCAGATTGGTCATCTGGCGAAGGCGTTGGCAAAAGTAGAAGAGAATACAGGGAAACTTCCATCTCAGGGGATTAATCACAAGGAACAGGCACAAGTAATAATCACAGAGGTGGATGATGAGCAAGCTGAAAAAATTTTGGCGGAGGCAGAAGTTAACCGGCAAAGAGAGGAGGGAACTAGCAACAGAGTTTCAGGAGAAATAGATGGTGATGAGCAGACCGAACCCCCTTATCCGGGTAGACTTCGACAGAAAGCCAAAGAGAAAGAAGCCAATGATATGATGAAAATCTTCCGAAAGTTGGAACTTAGCTTACCCCTACTGGAAGTGATTAAGCAAATCCCAAAGTATGCCAAGTTCCTTAAAGATCTTTGCTCGAGAAAGGTGAAGATTGATGAAGATGTTCGATATATCATGGGAGAGAGTGTGTCAGCCATCATACAGCAGAAACTGCCACCTAAGAAGAAAGACCCGGGCATGTTCACTATCCCTTGCAACATCGCATGAAGGAACATGGATAAAGCCATGATGGACTTGGGGGCATCTATAAACGTTATGCCCCTGGCAGTTTTCAAAAGGCTCAACTTGGGGGAACTACGAAACACCCGAGTTGTCATACAACTAGCTGACAGGTCAAACGCGTACCCAGAGAGCGTTATCGAAGATGTGCTTATCAAAGTAGGAGAGCTGATTTTTCCTACCGACTTCTACGTGTTGGATACCGGTTTGGAAGCAAAGGAGAACTCCATCCTGCTAGGCAGACCGTTCATGATGACTGCAGAGACTAAATTGGACATGAAGACTGGAATTCTATCGTGTGAATTCGATGGTGTGGTGGAAGAATTCAACATTTATGAAGCCATGAGACGGAAGCCTGATTTAGAATCTGTAGAGATGATTGACATATTCGAACCATTGGTACAAGAGCAAAACCTGTCATTCAGCTCAAGTGACATTACAGAAAGGGTTATACAAGCCGGTCTTACCGATCGACCCAAACCCGTATCCGCGCCCAGCCCATTGCCCACTCCATACCTGCACCTGGCCAAAGCCCAACCCGTGTAGCTTCAAACCCAAACATGTATCCAAATTCTTCAAATACCATAATATTTCATAGGGATGCACTTCCACGCAACTAGTTGCGTACTATGCAACTGGTTCGACCCAAACCCGTATCCGCGCACAGCCCATAGCCCACTCCATACCTGCACCTGGCCAAAGCCCAACCCATGTAGCTTCAAACCCAAACTCGTATCCGCGCCCAGCCCATAGCCCACTCCATACCTGTACCTGGCCAAAGCCCAACCCGTGTAGCTTCAATTAAAAAAAAAGCTACAGACAATGCTGCTTGGAAGATTCAAACCCGGGTCTTCCACAAGGAAGAGCTCTAAAGTCGCAAGACTTACCGCTGGACTGCGACAATCTTTGTTTATTTATCAGCATGTACATATATTTATATGATACATACCGCTTTCATTTTTTATTAGTTTTTTTTGTTCTTTATAAGCATGTACAAGTTTTTCTTTTCCATTATGTTGTATTGTACATATTATTTATTTTTTTTCAGTTCTTTTAAAAATTATTTATACTTCTTATTTTCTTTTTTTTTAAGTATTTTTTGTTTTTTGTTTTTCCATTTTAAAAAAATCTTTTTGATTATTAATTCATTTTCTTTTTTCTTTAAGTATTTTTAATTAAAACAATTAATAAAAAATATTACTTTGCTTAATGACAATATTTACCTTTATTAACGACAACGTGTACTTTTAGTTATTTGATTAAGTAAATATTACCGTGACTAAAAATAATTTTTGATATAAAGAAAAGTAATGTTTCAAAAATATTACTTTTTTCACAACGATTGTTACGTTTATTCACGACAACATGTACTTTAAGTTATTTTTTTAAGTAATTATTGTCGTAATGAAAAGTAATTATTGATATAAAGAGAGGTAATATTTCACAAATATTATACTTTTGTTCTCAATAACGTGTACTTTGGTGATTTGGTCAAGTAATTATTATCGTGATAAAACGTAATTATTGATATTAAAGAAGGTAATGTTTCACAAATATTACTTTTTTTCACAACGATTATTACTTTTATTCACGACAACATATACTTTTAGTGACCACAAATCTTATTTTTAGTTAAGTTTATTAAAACAATATTTAAAAATAAAAATAAAATTGTAATTGTATATTAACAAATTTTATTCAAACAAATAATTTAAAAAAAAACAAATGAAAAATTAAAAATACAAACAAAGTTATGTACTACTATTATTTACAGATAATGATATATATTACTAAAAGTGGTGGTTTTCTTTTTTTTTTTAAAGGCGCAGGTTTGAGTCGGGTCGGGTTGAGAGCGGGTCAAAACCGGTTGCATACTACACAACCGGTTGTAGGAAAAATTTTGTGTATTTCGTATCCCCAATTTCAAAATTCTGGGTCCGCCACGGTTACCAACAAACCATTGCCTTACCAACTAGCTAATGAAATGCAAGCCCTTTCTCGAGTGAATTCCTCTTTTTGCTCCTCGGCCTATGGTACTAACACCCGAAAGAGGAATAGTTGGAAATTCACTACTAAAATGGCTAAAATTAAGAATTTTCTTAAGTTATGGTCCTAATTAATCCTTTCGCTGATGAAAAGAAAATAATTAGTCTTTTTTTTTTCAAATCTAAAAAAGCTAATCGACTTTCGATATTTTTAATAGGCCAAATTGCATTAAAATTCCCCACTTTTTTTCAATTTCTGGTGAATTTCCCCACTTGTTTTTGTTGTAAAAAAATTTCCGACTATTTTTTTTTCGGAATTAGATCCTTCCAACCATTTTCTCCCAATTTGACGCTGAGTTGGAAGCCGGATTGGCTGATTTGGCAAGTTTCCGCGATAACATAAACGACGTCGTTTAATATTTATCCAAAACGACGTCGTTTTACAATAAAAAGTTAAAAACAATACAAATTAAAATACACATCCCTTATTAATGCCACACCATCATCTTCTTCCCTTCTCTCTCTCTATTATCTCTTTCATCGCCACCTTCAGCCACCGCCACCGTCGTCCACCACCACTGCCACCTTCAGCCACCACCACCGTCGTCCACCACCACCTCCACCACCAATGTCTGATCAAGCAGCGCCAAGATGACGCCACCGACGCTCCACAAGCCCTTCGTCCCTCCCCAAACTATCCTCCATCCCAAACCGCCGCAGCCGAAACCCGCTGTGCCGCCCGCCACCAATAAGCTTGTCGTCTAACCGCAACTGACTGCTGACGAGAACAGAAACCCTAATCGAAGCGCGGTGGCATACCAGGGGAGAGGGAGAGAGAAGAGAGGGAGCGGAGAGAGAGGGAAAGGGACGACTACAAGGAGTACCGCCGCGAGCGAAAGTAGAAGTAGTCGGAGGCGGAGGTGAGGAGAGAGAGAAAAAGGAGAGGGAGAGAGAAGAGAGAGAGCGGAGGGAGAGGGAAAGGGAATAAGAGATTAGAGAGAGAATGGAAAAGAGGGAAAGGCGGAGGTGAGGCGGGTTTGTTGCTGTAATCTTGTGAGAGAGAATAGGGAAGATGATGATGACGTGTAAATTGATATATATATATATATATATATATATATATTTTGGTAATGTAATGTAAAACGACGTCGTTTTGAGCCACGTAAGCATTTACTTCTCCGGATAATTGCCGGAGGATCTAATTGCGAAAAAAAAGTCGGGAATTTTTTTACAACAAAAAAAAAGTAGGGAAATATACCAGAAATTGAAAAAAAGTGGGGAATTTCTATGCAATTTGGCCTTTTTAATAGTAACACTGAAGTTGTTTATTTGATATTGAAATTGAAAATGACTGAAGGCTTTTGAAGTTCATACTCTGAAGACTGAAGCTATATGCTCATGTTTTCATTTCTGTCATTGAATATTCAGTGATGAATAATTGAAGCAGAAAATTTATATAAAGTTATTTTTTTCTTTTTGAACTATTGCACACAAACTAATGATGAATTATTAATATGAGTAGAAAATAAAAATCATTGACTATAAGAATCTTCAAATGGAATTGAAAAATTAAAATGTCGAAATCAGAAATAGATAAAAGAAGAAACAAGGTATTTCCTCAAAAAAAGAAAAAGAAAAAAACAAGAAACAAGGTAAAGATGTACAACCCGCAAAGTCGCATCGGGCCAAGTTCGTTGGCAGATGAAGTAGTTCGTACTTCGGATAACGACAATGGTGACATCACACTTCGCATGTCAGCTTCCTCTCTCAATACAAGTATATTTTACGTAAATTACTTTGATTCTTTATTTATTATATTATTTATCCAAATTACTTGCCTTCTTAATTTATTACTCCCTCTCTTCACCATATAAAGCCTTACTTACCACAAAAAATCTGTTTACAAAATAAAGTTCCATTTACCTTTTCGTACAATTATATCCTTCTATATTTCCCTTATTTACTACCCTTTGCCATTATGGACCCACTCCAATTAAATTAACCCAACTTATCAATCCACTAATTACCCCACTAATTACCCAACCCACCTACCCAGCCGAAAACATCTCTATTCTAATTATCCAACCCATTTCTTGTATTCTAGCCAAATTAACAAGTCTGCACTCTCTCTCTCTCTCTTGAACCCTAATTTGGCAATCTCCATCCCAATTTCTTGCATTCCTCTCTCTCTCTGCAACTCTAATCTCTCATCCTCTCTCGCCGACAACTGAGAATGTCTGAAGCACCACCACTCTCTCAAAACCCTAATCTATTTGATGGTCCTATGTTCTTGGAGGATCTATCGATCCGGATTGCAACTCATTTCTTTCCTATTCCCACTTATTCGTGGGAATCTCCATATTTGGAGAGTGATTCCGTCCAAATAGTACCAGAAACCTTGTTCACTATCGTAGAGAGTGAATCCCAAGTGGTTTCTCTCTCTGATTCGGAGATGATCGATCTCTCCGATGCGACGGCGGCCGAGAGTGGATGTCTTCCGATCTGCGATTCCACTATTGACATCGAAACTATGGTCCCAGAAACACCGCTCTCTGATTTGGAGATCCACGACCTTGGTGCTGAAAGGGAGATGCATCCTTTTATTCCAAATGTGTAGGCTAGGAAGCAAGAATCCAGTATCTGCAGATCCTTGGTGTTGTGGCCTAAAAGGTTCAAGTCTCGAAGAGTCGAGACCTGAACCCTTCAGCTGGTTAACATAAGATGTCGGGTAGCTCGTCAGGTGAGTAATTGAAGAGTGGAGAGCTGAGGTAGAAGAGAGCCGACAAGCAAGCATCTGAGTCAGCAGCCTTGATAAAATCAGTGAAGGTCTCATTTGCACAAACAATGTCAGGTGACATAAAGATACTTTATCTGCGGATACGGATTTGGCAGGTAAAACTCAATTGCATCAACCAATAGAATGAACACATGCGTAAAGTAAGCAACAAATCTCTAGTTAGTTTATAGATATGTCCCTGAAGGTGAAAATAGGAGGTATAAATATCATTACACTTCATATTGCACGACACATTACATTCGACACACACATCTTATACTCACGCACTCTCATCCTCACTTCCTCTCTTCCCAAAGATGACTCGATCGTCGGAGGGGGTTCACCGGAAAACCTCCGAGCCCTTTCTTTTTGCAGGATTTGGGAAAGTACGCCTACTGAGCTGAAGTCTTCGTCTCCTTCTTTAGCATGGTCTTGATAGGTGAGTAAAGAAGCAGTGTGTCTCGGGTGTGTCATTAGTAGAGATGAAATGTTGGGTCATTTTTTGGACGCAACATCTGGTGCCTTCTGTGGGAATCCTTTTGTTCTTCGTGAAATTTCTTGTTAAAGTTATTTGTCCTAGTTACTCTTATTAGTTTCCCTGTCAACAAAGTTAGGTGATGTCCATCTTCAACCCGTCACAAGTGATTTCGTGAAAAATACCTAGTAAAGATATATTTTCTGGGGAATCTTTTTTTGTTTTAAAGTAGTAAAGAATTAGGGGATGGCGAGATCTGAATCTTGTTTAATCCCTGTTGTTGCGTCCCAAAAATTGACACACCATATAAACTAACTGTTGCGGCCAAAATTATCCCAACATCTTCAAGAACATTCTCCATATAAGGAAAAGAAGAAATTGCTGCTCGCTTGTTGTGAATCCAGGGTCAAGAGATGAACTGCTGCACTCCCGTTTCATGTCGATGTGTGTTCGCCTGCAAAAGAATGAATGTCGGGGGTGGGTTTCGGCGAACACCCTCCGAAGTTTAAGTCAGATTCACTCACTTTTTCAGATAATATTGTAGAGTGCATGAGTGTTTTTTGTGTAGAGAATATTGTCTGTCAAGAAATGACCAACTCCCTTATTTATATGGAAATAAGTGTTGCTTAAAGATTAAGCAGTAGATCCAAAGGTCTTTAGCAGCCAACTTTCCACGTGGTGAAATCTTACTGACTTACTTAAAAGTGATGTCAGAGTTGGCAGGAAGGATATGAGAGACGTGACGAGGTCTCTCGCGCAACGGGAGACCTGATCAGGTCTCTAACTGAGGTCGGTTTCATTTATATTCTCGTACTTTCTGTGTGTGATCTCTTTATCGGGTCTCTAACCGAGACCTGATATTTTGTGCCACAACATCTACTCCCCCCTACTCCGGCTGATTCTTTATCAAGAAGAAAGTCGGAGTAATTATTTCTAATTCGTGGAATCACACTTCATTTATTGTTTAGTTCAGATCTTGCTTGAACTAACTTTACAAACTATGAGCCCTGATTTCTGAGATTCGTACAATTCAGCTTATGTTCAAAGCTATTTCACTAAACGCGTGCTTAAGCTTACTTCCCTCACCTTATCTTAAGGTTCATCTCTCAAATTACGTGCTCAAGCTTACTTCATTCAGTATGTTCGACAGCATGGTGAAAAGTTTTCCTTAATTTCAAAGTTAGTTTTTTGCTCAACCTTATCCCTCAGATTTTGGATTCAGGTCTCTTCACGACCTTAACTTAGATTCAAAGTTCAGCTTCTCACTGAACCTTAGTTCGTCGGAATTTAACTCAAGCTATCTCTAAATTTCACCTCTTGCTTATACTTAAACTTTACTTTTACGGATTAGCCTTTTATGAAGCTTGCTTCTAAATTTCATGGTACTCTGTCACGATTAGGCCCACTTCTATTGGCTTAGGCCAAGTCGATGCTCGTCTTAACTCATGTTGCAGCTCAGGTCAATGGCTCGGTATGTGGGCACTTCTTATCTTGTAAAAGTTCATTTTATCATCAACTTTCACTAAAGCTTATCTCTTAGGTATGGAACTCAAGTTTGAGTTCATCCCACGTTCAACTTACTGATCCTCAATATTCAGAGTTCAGCTCCCCTTTTCAGACCGAGAACTCATACTCTTGCCGATTTCTTTCAAAATTTAGCTCTTACTGACAGTTTACTTCAAAGCTTAGAATTCAGCTCGTGCTAAAACATACCTCTGAGAACTCAGGATCCTACCTATTTCTCTTAAAGCTCAACTCTTGCTGATACCTGATTTGACTATTCGGAGTTTAGCTCTTGCTGATACTTGATTTCGGTATTTAGAGTTCAACTCTTGTTGAGCTAACTTCTTAGGCTAAGAGCTCAGCTCCTCCTTAACTCATTCAAAGTTTTAGCTTACGCTAGAGCTTGAATAAAACAAGTAGAGTATAACTCACGCGGGAGCTAACTTCTTAGGTTGAGAGCTCAGTTCCTACCTAGTTCAGTCAAAGTTTAGCTCACACTGGAGCTTCTCCCATGGCCAGGAGCTTAGGCTTTTGTCGGTATCTCTCGAAGTTCAGCTCATGATAATATTTTGATTTCATTACTCAAAGCTTGGCTCGCGTTGGAGTTCGTATCTCAAGTTGATAGCTGAGGTGCCCGCTGAGATCCGAGAGGTCTCAGCTTACACTGGAGCTAGATTCATAAGCTAAGGGTTCAGGCTTATGCCTAGTTTGTTCAAAGTTCAGCTCACACTGGAGCTTCTTCTATGGGCTGAGAACTCGGGCTCTTGCCAAGTTCTCTCAAAGTTTAACTAATGCTAAAGTTTCATTTCAATTTAGGTCTCTTCTTGACCATTTTTCAGCTTCGGAGTTTGGCTCACACTACACCCTAATTCATCAACCTTTTACTAAGCTAATGATGAAGCTCTCCTTTCAAATTCTGGATTCAGGTCTGTTTCTGACCTTAACCCCAAAATCCAGATTTCAGCTCTCGTCTAACCTTCATTCAACTTTAAGCTCAACTTATGCTGAAAATCATCTTTTAAATTCTAAATATATGTCTCTTAACTCTCGACCTTATTCTCAAATCCACGATTCAACTTCCACTGAATCTTTTTCATTTAATTCTTAACTCATTATAAAGCTCACTCAAATTGCAGCTAGTGTAATGGTTAGTGTAAAAGTGGTTACTTTTCTCTATGAGCAATATGTCATTCATTCTCTAGACTTATCTTCATGAAATTCATCTTTCAAAATTTTCAATTCAGGACTCCCAAGACCTTATATCGCGAACGATGAGTATTAGTTCTCATAAAAATTCATTTTAGCCACGCTCAAGTCAGCTTTTACTGAAGCTTATCCTTCATATTTTCAGTTGTCATTGAGTTTTGTTTCATTTAATATTTAGCTTAGCTCATGCTAAAGCTCATCTTCGAATTTCAAATTCAGGTCTCAACTTGGCCTTATTCTATGTTCACAATTCAGTTCTCATTGATTCTTATTTAATCCAATATTTAGCTCAGCTACTACGGCATCTCATCTTTCAAATTCTGAATTCAGGTTGCTTCAGGACCTTAACCTAAATTTCAAATTCACCTCTCGCTGGATTTTACTTCATTCAATTTTTGCTCGACTCATATTGACACTTATTTCTCAATTTCTTCATTCAAGCCTCTTTTCGACCTTACTCCTTGATGGTCCCGATACGAGTTACTGGTGTATGGGGGGGGGGGGAATACACCAGTTAGGATTTTTCAACTTTGAAAACTTAACCCCTAAAAAACTTCAACTGAGTAAAGAAAGTCTCAGCTGGAATCACAACTGAGTAAGAGAACTCAGCTGTGAGAGTGGTGTCGTGCGGAATGTGGTGGAAATAATACTCGTAAAACAACTCACGCTCTAGTGCAAGGTTGGTCAAAACCAAAATAGTTGATATGTAAAGATGCAGTTTGTATGCCGGTTAGTTTGGTCAGTTGAAAATGCAATAAGTAACTGAACAGAAATAAACACAGATACACGGGATTTACGTGGTTCGGAGAGAACTCCTACGTCCACGGGGAGATGTGAGTTCACACACCTCAGTCCAAGTTCTTCTGGATAGTTCCACACAGCTTACGCGGGCTGTGCAACCGTTGCAACAAGTTTACTGGTACTTATCAACCTTTACAGTTAAGTTTATGGGTACTTAACAACCTATGTCAAGTTTGCGGGTACTTGACAACCTAACTACTCAATTACAGGAAGAGTATGATCCTAACAAACACTTTTAGGGTGTGTACGTGGGTGGGTTTTCCAACTACAGCTCGAACACGAATGTGAGCTGGATCTATGGCTTGAACGAATGAACACTCAAACTAAGATCTAAGACAGAATATACTTCTATGAACCCTCAGCTACTAATGTTCTACCACTCGGAACTCTCAGCTGCTGATGCTCTTAGAATGTGATTTTGCAGATTTTCTTTGCTCTTGTTTCTCTCGTGGGTGCACTTCAAATTTTCTCTATCTTATATATCCTGTCGAATGAATGAATGCCTCTATTTATAGGCGGAGAGAATCGACTAGCCGTTGGAGGAGCTGTCGATCTCTGTTCTTTGATAGTGATGGCTTGTCTCTCATCTCTGCAGACTTTCCTAATATGGCATCTGTGCTCTTCTGTTTTCCATCTGAGACAACCTTGTGTTGGGCCAAATGAGGTAATGACTGAACGGTCAAACCTTCATGTGACTTCCTTTTTGAATTTCAAATTCAAACCTTTCTGACAGTCAACCTTGGATAGTCGGTTGAAAATCTTGATCTTCATCTGATGTTCTGACTGAACCGTTGAACTCTCAGCTGACTTTAAACTTCATGTTGAGACTTCTTTATAACTTCCCCCTTCTTGAAACATTCTCTTCATCGGATGGCATTTTATAGCTGATGTTTCAGCTGATCAGTTGGCTTGAACTCTCAGTTGTCAAAAAGTATTCCCTTATTTTTGGCATAACTCTCTCATCAGATAGAGTCTTGTAACTGATGTTCCTCATCCGATCTTACATCCGGGTTTGTATCCGAGTGTTGCTATGTCGTCGTCTTCAGCTGGAGATCTGTAAAGATAAAATCTTAACATTGCTCAAACAGCGAGCCTAACTGCTAACATTAGGAACTGGCAACATCTACTCGGTTGAGGTCAGTTGGTTTTGAAATTCATCAAAACTCATACTAATAAATTTCCCAACAATTTCCCCCTTTTTGATGATGCCAAAATCAGTTACAGCTTGAAACCGCTACTGATCTAAACCTTACTAACTGACCTAAAATCTCAGCTGAAATTCTAGACAGTCTATAAGATAAAACATCAAAGGGTAGGAACAGATATAACATGGTATTTAAAAGGACTGCGATTCATAGCTTGGAGAATGAGATATTGTACGTCAAGTTGAATCGTATATAAACTTGAAGTTTTCATTACAACTGATGATTACAAGGATAAGTTCAAAACAGTTAAAGATACATCAGTTGCTAAAAAACTACATTAGCTCAAAAATATTCTTGGCCGTACTTGCTGAAGATACGGTCAAAGATCTCTCTCTTTGCAGCTGACTCGATCCCGGTGTTAACACCATGTTCCTTGCACACTTGTCTCGCCTCAGCCATGATCGCATTTCTGTTTGGAGTGCCTTTGATCATCTGAGGGCGATATCTGACCTTCTGCGGAACCGGAACAGTGTTGGGATCGAGCTGAGCTTTCACCATGGCTCTTTGGAATTGACTGAACATCCCAGGATCTCCAGATCTGAGTTCCCACAAGGCTTCCTTGAAGGCTTGCCTTGGGTCTTCAGTTGAGTAGACCTTCCTGTAGTAAAAGTCATTGATAAATTCGTGCTTGAACTGCTCCCAGTCATCGTTCCACTCAGCGTTCATCCACTTGTCAGTATGTGAGAACCGTGACTGGAGCGGGGCATTTCTCTGTAGCTGCTGAGTCTTCTTCCTAGCCTCAGCCTTCATCTAGTGTTTGTTTATTCTTCGAACGCTCTGGCTGGCTTTATTTCTGTCGACATTCTTTTCAATTTTGGCCAGTTCCTTCTCGAACTTGGCCACCTTCTTGGCTTGATCTCCAGCGAACTTCTTGATCCAAGAGGGATTCAAGTAGTTCTCCTTGGACTCCCCCATAGCTTTTGCAGCTTCGATGCAATCTTCAACTGAGATTCCGTCAAGATCGGCATCTAGCTCAGCTGTAAGCTCGACTACGAGGTCATGGGAGACTTCAAGTTCCTGCTCAGACTCCTTCAGCTGTGATCCTTCAGCTTCTTCCCTTTGAGTTTCAGCTGGCCCTCCTTCTTCCCCCTGCTGTAGGTGAAATCCTTTCCCCTGTCCAGCAACAGCTGCTGGCTCATTTCCTTCCTCCTCTTTGGCATCATCCAAAAGGGTGGCAACTGAGCCGTCCAGGGAGGTCAGCTTGGCTTCAGCTTGTTGAACTCGGGAGAAGAGTTCTTCCATAGCATCTTTTTCTGCAACCTTCTTCTCCAGCTCCAGGTCTTGGCGCTCTTGCTCAGCTTGCTTCATGGCAGCAAAGGTTGCAGAGACATCCTTGTGAAGGGTGACGAACTCAGCTCGAAAGTTTTCGAACTGAGACATCCACTCCTGGTCTTGTGTTTGCTGGGACTTCACCAGATTGGTTTCAGCAACAGATTTGAAGCCGTTGAATGCTGAGCTGAGTCCACGAACTTCTTTCCTCAGCTCAATGTTGGCGGTGCTGGTTGAGGAGGAGAGTTCATCTAGCTTCTCCTTCAGAGAGGCATTCTCCTCTACTAGCTGATTGATCTTGGCAGCCTGCTCTTCTTTGTTGTGCTCGATTTTGGACAACAGCTCATGCCTCAGCTGGTTGACCCTCTCAGTGATCAGCTCACAGATATCATCGTTGGAGTGTGCTGGCTGATCAGAGGGTCCAGGCAGTTCTTGCTGTTGTGTCTGGGCTGTTGGGTCCACTACAACCATGGCTGTTCGGCTAGCCAGGTATTGTTTAAGCTTTTCTTCTTCCCTCTTGGCAGCCTCGTCAGCTTCATCGACATCCTCCATATGGTCGGCATTCTTGGCTAACATGTTTTCAAGAAATTGTACAACTCCAGGATTGTCGCACAACTCTCTAGTATCTTTCCCTTCTGCTTTACTCAGATCCAGGCGACGACGGAGCAAAGCCACCTTCTGGTTGTAGGCAACCTCGAGGTTTTGGTAGTCGAAGTACACCCTCAGGTTGGATTCATCAATCTTCAGCCTGTCCCATCCGTGGATCCTCAGGGTTTCCTCTTTGACGTACCAGTAGCTGAATATTACGCTGAACTGATAGAGCAGTTCAGTCCCAAACATGGCGAAGATGGGCATCGAGCTTGCCTCTGGGAACATGCCTATCAGTTTGCGAAAGCAGTAGTCCAACCTGCCTTCATATTCAGCCAAGATCACCTGGCGGTTGGCCTCTTCATCAATTTGGGGTGGGTCTATATCGAAGGAGATGGGTTCAATGGTGTCATCAACGTTGGCCAAAGGAACGGTCTCAACATTGGCATCGAGCGTGAGGCTCGGAATTTCTAACTGAGGATCAGTTGAGAGAACTGTATCCTCCTTGGGGAGAGACTGGGCTGGCTCAATGGTTTTCTCAGACGCAGGTGGGATTACCTGGCTGGCATCAGCTCCAGTTGGTGGAGAGGGTGGACTGTCGTGGGACTCCTCAGATGAAGAAGAGTCATCTGAGGACGAGCTGGACTCCTCAATGCCGGTCTCCTTTCCTTCATCCATTGCATCCTGTTGGCGGGGTTGAAGCATAAACCCAGCTGGATCAACCGATTGGTTGGATTCGGTTGATTTCTTCGCCTCAGCTGCTTAATCAGCTGGTATCACCACCACTGGGCCCGTTGCAGCCGGTTGAGCTGCTGGCTGGATGATTTTGATCCTGGGCTTTTTTCTTGAGGGGTTCCACCTCCTCCTCTTCTTCTTCTTCTTCTTCTTCTTCCTCTTCTTCAGCCACTTTCTCCAGCTGGCGTTTAGCAGGTTTGGACCTTGATGGGCGGCGGACTGCTGGAGCCGTCTCCACAGTTGGCTTTGTGGCTCCCTTGGGAGTGTACACAGCTTCCACAACGTCCCTAGCCTTCTTGGCTATTGGGAACAGCATCAGCTTGTTGAACGGAGGGTCCTCACTGCCTTCCCAAGTCAGCTTCTGACCCTTGGTTGCTCGGAGGATCAGGGCTGATATCTTGGTGCCGAAGTTGAGTGTTCCCTTAACACTCAACAGTTTCTCTCCGGACTCAGCTAGTGTCTCGGAGATTTTCAGTTTTTCTGCCCACAGCTGGCTTTCAAGGTAGCCCAGCCAGTCTATCTGGTGCTGTTCTTTCAATGCCTTCTGTTGTTTGAGCTTCGGTCTGCTGATATCACCGGAAGCTCCTCCGTATGCGAAAGCGCACGTTCATATCACATCAAACAGAAGTCGGTGCTCCAGCTTCAGTTCGGTCCTCTACATACTCTCCTTCAATGGTTCAGGGACAATTAGGATAGTTTGCAGAAATGCATCTGCTTCCTTGTCGGTGAAGTTCCCCATCACGTCTATGGCCTCCCGATTTCTGGGAATGATCTTTCCCAGTTCTTTCGATACTTCGATCTCGACAGCGGTTTCTTCAATTTATCGGGAAGTTCTGATTCGTTGCTTGCACGGAATGGTCGTGACAAGCCCGAGTTCAGCATCGCGTTGCAGATTCCGGTAGAAGTGGGCTACTTGCTTCCTGAGCAGCTTAGATGGAGAGAGAGTTGCCCAGTTGAGCAGACCGTGGTCGGAAAGAAGTTTGGCGACGGGTACGATTTCTGGCATGGTCAGTGCCTCCTTTAAAAGAATTTGTTCGAAATGAATCTTCAACATCATCAAGTCAAAGGATTCCTGGAACGTGGCTGGTTCAGCAGAGACCATCTTCTTTGATGCTTTTGATTTAGGTGCCATTACAGTGGAATATATATATGCAAAGAAGAAGAAAATATGTTACTGAAAATGGTGAGATAATTTCGGAGGGGATGATGAACAGTTAATATAGATATGCATGAAAAGAGAAGGTAAGGATCACTTCCTGATTTGCCGCTTTATATAGGTTACCGCATCATTTAAAATGGATGGCCAGGATTGAATGACATCTATCCATCAACGGTTGAGATCTCGCGACGGTTGGTTGATTTTGACTGACGTTCCACGCGCGCGAGTGAGAAGGTGAAGAGATTAGTGTGTCAGCCCAGTCGCACTATAAAGTAAGGCTATAGGTGTTCAGCCAGACTTTACACTAAATGCGTCACGATGGCTTAATTAATTAAGCTGACATGTTCAGGAATGTTTGAATTTATTTCAAACATTCTCATTTAATGTCATAACACCTTCAGCCATAAATGATACATGTCAGCTGATGTCTAAATCAGCTGTGTTCATCAGTTGCGGCTTACCATCAGCTGACTCGAGTTCGTCTGTTCAGCTGACGTCTGATGTCTTCAGTTGGCGCTCCGTATCTGAAATTCCCCCTTCATCTGAGCTTCCCCCTCAGATGGATATCTGACTCTTTAGCTTGGTTGACTCCTCATCTGATGGGTCCAACAGTCCAAGAAGATCACATAACATCTTGAACCGGGCTTTAGGTAGAGGTTTGGTGAAGATATCAGCTCTCTGAATCTCAGTTGGAATCTTCTCCATGGATACATCCTTCTTTTCGATATGATCTCGGATGAAATGATGTCTGATATCAATGTGCTTTGTCCGAGAATAATGAACAAGATTCAAAGAGATAGCAATGGCACTTGAGCTATCGCAATGAATGGGAACCTGTCCAGTTGCAACTTCATAATCTCGCAGCTGTTGCTTGAGCCACAACACTTGCATGCAACAGCTTCCAGCAGCCATATACTCTGATTCGGTTGTCGATGTAGCAACACATGCTTGTTTCTTGGAGAACCATGAAACCAGCTTGCTTCCCATGAACTAACAATGTCCAGAGGTAGACTTCCTGTCCAACCGATCTACGACTAGATCCGCATCTGAGTATCCGGTCAGCTGGATATTGTCGTCAGTTGGATACCACAACCCAACATTGACAGTACCCTTCAGATACTTGATGATGTTCTTTCCTGCCAACATGTGAGCTTTCCTTGGTTGGACTTGAAACCGAGCACACACTCCAACCGCATAGGATATGTCTGGCCGACTGGCGGTTAAATAGAGCAGTGAACCGATGATCCCTCTATACTTGCTGGCATCCACTAGCTTTCCCTCAGCTCCGGGTTTGATTTTCCAGTTAGTATTCATCGGGATCCTTGTGGTTTTACTTGTCTGCAATCCGAACTTTGTGATGAGCTCCTTTATATATTTTGACTGATTAATAAAAATTCCTTTCTCTGACTGCTTCACTTGGAGTCCAAGAAAGTAATTCATCTCGCCCATCATTGACATCTCGAATTTCTCCTTCATGAGATCTGAGAACTTCTTGCACAGTTCCTCCGACTTGGAACCGAAAATGATGTCATCAACGTAGATTTGCACAACAAGTATATCTTCTCCAACTTTGATGGTGAACAGTATTTTATCAACTGAGCCTCGTTTGAACCCCGAGTCCAGTAGAAATCCACAAAGAGTGTCATACCAAGCTCTAGGTGCTTGCTTCAAGCCATAGATGACTTTCTTCAACTTGTACACTCTTCCATCTCCAGTTTCGAAACTGGGTGGCTGTTCAACATAAATATCTTCCTTGATATCACCATTGAGGAAGGCACACTTCACGTCCATCTGATAAACCTTGAACTTGTGATGTGCGGCATATGCTAGAAATATTCGGATGGCTTCCAGCCTTGCAACTGGTGCGAAGGAATCTTCAAAGTCAATTCCTTCTTGTTGGCAGTATCCCTGAGCTACCAACCTTGCCTTGTTCCTCACGATGTAACCAATGGCGTCTCTCTTGTTTTTAAAAATCCATTTAAGTCCGATAACCTTTACACCAGTTGGTCTTTCTACCAATTCCCAAACACAGTTGCGTAGAAATTCATTCAGCTCCTCTTGCATAGCTGTTGTCCAGTGAATACAGTTGAGAGCTTCCATGACATGCTTTGGCTCTGGCACATCAGCTACGTAGCATGAAATCATGGCACAGTCTCCGAGTTGTTCAAATTCCGCGAAAATTGCCAACTCCTCAGAATAGGCACACTGGACAGCCTCAGCTGAACTGGAAGTTGCAACTCGGCTCCTGGTTCGTACACCTTCGGTTGGATCCCCGATGATGTCGTCCTTGGAATGATCTTCATACCATCTCTTGTTGCATCTTCCATCTTCATCCAACTGTGTCGGTTCACGGATTTCAACTGAAGGAGAATCTTGAACTGTTGGAGTCTTCATAACTGGGGACTTGTCAGCTGTTGGGTCTGGATCCTCAACATTGACAACATTTCGAACCGGACTTGGTTGGGCTTCGGTTGCTGATGCAGTTGGAGTGACATCAGCTGGAGTTCCCCCTTGATTTGAGCTGGGGTCCTCAGCTACCGCTTGATGATCTTCACATTCATCTTCTGAGGAACACGGATCATCATCGTCAGTTGCCCATACCAACGGTTCGGCCAAATTCTTCTGCCTTTGAACTTGCGATCTGGTGAGAACTGGTGGAACAGCTGGATCTGCTTGTTGTCCTTTAGCCTGTTCTCTGCACTCAAAGGTAGATTCATCAAAACTAACATGAGGTATTATCTCCACAACACGAGAGCTGTTGTTGAAAACTATATATGCCTTGATTCGAGCAGCATATCCAAGAAATATGCCTTTTGAAACTTTGGCATCAAAAGTTTTCAACTGAGTCTTCCCATTGTTGTGAATATAACACTTAGAACCAAAAACGCGAAAATAAGAAATATTTGGCTTCCTGTGTCTCCATAGCTCATATGGTGTCTTTCCCAACCGCTTGGTTAGAAGAGACCGGTTCTGAGTGTAGCAGGCTGTGTTGATTGCCTCAGCCCAAAATCTCTTAGGCAGAGCTGAGCTTGCCAACATGGATGTGGCTGCATCCTTCAGCGTTCGGTTCCTTCTCTCAGCTACTCCATTCTGTTGCGGAGTTCGCGCAACTGAGGTTTGATGAGTGATTCCGTGCTTCTCGCAGTACTTAATGATGGTTTCATTGAGGAACTCGGTTCCACGGTCTGATCGGATAGAAATGATTTTCATCTCTTGTTGGTTCGATATCCGATCCATCAGCTTGGGCAGCTCATCTCGGGTTTCACTCTTGTGGTGCATGAAAATGGTCCACGTGTACCTCGAGTAATCATCAGTTACAACCAGTGTATATTCGTTGCCATTTATGCTCTTTGGTGTAACTGGCCCGAAGAGATCCATATGGATCAGCTGCAATACTCGGTCGGTTGAGGGAGTTGATTTCAACCTGAACGAGGATCTGGCGAGCTTTCCCTGCTGACACACACTGCAGATGTGTGTTGTTGAAAACACTCGGTTAGGAATGCCCTTTGCGAGTTCCTGTCTTGAAATTCAGATGGTTGAGCCTTTTGTGCCACAGCCAGCTCACATCTGAACTGCTCTTTGATAACAGACAGGTTTCAGGTGGACTGCTATTCCAGTCAGCATAGTACACATTACCATTTGGGGATCGATTTCCCAACAATATGATTTGCTTTGTTTGAACATCTTTAACCCTGCAACCCTGCGCATCAAACTTGACAGAGATACCATTATCACAGAATTGGCTGATGGAGAGCAGGTTATGCTTCAATCCATCAACATATGAAACATTAGAAATTGACACGTGATCGGTTTCAAGGATACCGTAGCCTTTGGTGTAACCTTTTGAGTTGTCACTAAAAGTAACAGTTGGACCGTTCAGTTCCACGAAACTGCCAAGCAAATCCTTCAGATTTGTCATGTGCTTCGAGCACCCACTGTCCATCACCCACTTTGTCTGTGATGCTTTATTCTTCCTCACCGGTTCCTCCTGTACCTGCACGGAGAAATACGCTTAGGTCCCCAATTTCAGTTGGGTCCTGGAGGGTTAGAACCAGTTCCCCCTGGAACTGTGGGTCGCTTTTCCCTGTAGACTCGAATAGCCTTGTCATTCCAAATGATCTGCCCATTTTCATCAACTATAACAACACCTCGGTTATCCTTAGGCTTGTTGTTATTATTGACATTCTGTCTCTTTGGAGGAGATGGATTTCTCCTGTGTTGGGCTTTAGGAGGAGTGGGGTTCCTCCTATTTGATTGACGTCTCTGACCCTTTTGATTCTGCTAATGAGGTCGGCCGTCATTGTGGAATCGTCTTGGCTGATACTGATTCCATTGCCCTGGCTGTTAATGATAGTTGTTCATGCATGGATGTTGATTCATGTTGTGGCATGTGTTGCCATAGCTGTCGTAACTGTTCCACATCGGTTGACTCTGATGGAACTTTTGATCGAACTGATGTTGGAACCGCTGTTGTTTCAGATAATTGAGCCCTTGTCTGTTCTGCGGTCGGTTCCATTCCTTCTGTTGTTTACTCCGAGGTTGATGCAGAGGTCGGTTCTGATTCTGAGTTCGGTTGCGATTATTCCTTCGACGCCTCTGATTCCTCTTCTGACTTTTGGAACATTCCCCCTCGGTTGATATTCCAACCGATGGAACATTCTGTCTTCCATCTATTACTCCTTTTCCCTTCTCAGTTGTAATTCTGTTGGTCAGTTGAACTTGTTGAGAGGTGGAGATTGGATTAACTTCTGGAGACTCAGCTATTTTTGGCTCGACAGCTGTGACTTCTACAGCTTTGATGAAGGTTGCTGGTGGAATTCCAGTATCCTTGACAATATCATAACCGAGTCCGGACACGTCATCCATCTGTCTGCTGTAGCTGATAAGATTCTCGATGATCTTGGATGACTGATACAGCTTAATTAGATTATCCTTCTCAATTTGCAACTCCTTGAGGAGGATAGTGATCTGCTCGGTTTGTCCATCTGACTTCTTTATCAGCTGTACGATCTGAGCCTCTTGTTTGTTCAACTGCTCATTCTGTGCCTTGATCTGTTCCTTCAACTGCTCATCGGTTGAAGCCTCAGCTTGGTTGGCCGTGGTCAGTTGATTTTTGAGATTCTCAATCTCTTCAGTTTGATTCTTGATCAGATCGTCCTTTTCGGTTAAGGATTCTTCCAGTTTAACAAACTGTTTTTGAAGAGTCTTAAACTCAACCGTTTGTTGATTCAGTTGCTCACTCAGTTCTTGGAAATCATCCCAAGATGGTTGCAACTCATCTTCTAAAGTATCCTGCACGTTAGCAACATTAGAAGAATTTAAATTAGCTGGTATAGAAGTTACCTCAGCTTCATCTTGGTCAGCTCCAATTGCCATGAGAAATTGATCCTGTCCACTTGCGTTGTTGTTGGGAGTTAGTTCGTCCTCATCTTCAGTGTCAGTGAAGATGTCCACGTCGTCAGCTGCTTCCTCCACAACCATGGCCTTATCTTTTGCGTTTTGCTTCGCCCTCAACGCATCTCTTTCTTTCTTTGAGAGGTCTGGACAGTCAGCCTTAAAATGTCCCTCTTTGCCACACTCAAAACATCCATTGTTCACAGGCTTTGAGCTGTCTCGTGTTCGGTTGGATTTATAGAACCGCTTGTACTTTCCGAAATGAGTGTCCATGTTAGCTAGCTTCTTTGACATGGCGGCAATGCACTGTTGCAGCTCTTCTCTGCTTGGCTCTTTTGCAGTTGTGTCCACAGATCTGGTTGCTCTTGATGTTTGTGGCTTGGAGTAGTCAGCTCGAAGGGCAACTGTCTTCATTGCTGAACCAACATCCTCATGTCAACTTGTTTGAGCCATCGACTGAGATTTTTGTCGATTCACTTTGTACTCATTTCCTTTCAGAATTGAGAACAATCTTTCAGTTCCCATCTCTCCTAGATCAGCTCGGCTTTCATGGATATTGGTGAAGGTATCCCACTCAGCTGGACGTGCTTGTAATACTTTGAGGTTGATTTCTCTCAAAGTATACTTTCCTTTTCGGATAGACTGGATCCTTCTGATGATCTCCATGAACCGCAGCTCCATCTGATCGATGGTTTCGTCCACTTTCAGAGTGAAGTTGTCAAAATCTTGACATGCATGGGAGAACTTGTTCTCCTTGGTTTCGTCACTTCCTTCACTCAAAGATGCCAAAGTGTCCCACATCTCTTTAGCAGTGTCGCACTCCTCTATCCACGGAAGATAGTCCTGTCCAACTGTGGACATGATAGTGTTTTGAACCCAGATATCCAGCTGGCTCACTTTAGCTTCCTCAGAAGTGTAGTCTTCTGGGTTCTTCTCGACTATCTCCTCAGTTGCATCCCCAAGGGTTGGATCTGTAGGAGTACGGATGACCTTTTCCGTGATCTTGATAGGTCCGGATGAGAGTACTTGTTGCATTCTGTGATGCTTGGACAGTAGCATCTTCTTCATTCGAGTCCTCCAGGCTGTATAGTTCACAACCGAGAACATAACCACGATCTTATCTTTCATATCCATCTGCACACACAACAACATACAACAAAACAAGCAGATATGCAGTAGCATGAAAAAGGATCTATTCAGTTGACCACTGAAGAAAACACCTCGATTCACACCTCGTGAAATAGAGACAGCAGTCTTTTAAACCACCGCTCTGATACCACTTGATGGTCCCGATACGAGTTACTGGTGTATGGAGGGAGAATACACCAGTTAGGATTTTTCAACTTTGAAAACTTAACCCCTAAAAAACTTCAACTGAGTAAAGAAAGTCTCAGCTGGAATCACAACTGAGTAAGAGAACTCAGCTGTGAGAGTGGTGCCGTGCGGAATGTGGTGGAAATAATACTCGTAAAACAACTCACGCTCTAGTGCAAGGTTGGTCAAAACCAAAATAGTTGATATGTAAAGATGCAGATTGTATGCCGGTTAGTTTGGTCAGTTGAAAATGCAATAAGTAACTGAACAAAAATAAACACAGACACACGGGATTTACGTGGTTCGGAGAGAACTCCTACGTCCACGGGGATATGTGAGTTCACACACCTCAGTCCAAGTTCTTCTGGACAGTTCCACACAGCTTACGCGGGCTGTGCAACCGTTGCAATAAGTTTACGGGTACTTATCAACCTTTACAGTTAAGTTTACGGGTACTTAACAACCTATGTCAAGTTTGCGGGTACTTGACAACCTAACTACTCAATTACAGGAAGAGTATGATCCTAACAAACACTTTTAGGGTGTGTACGTGGGTGGGTTTTCCAACTATAGCTCAAACACGAATGTGAGCTGGATCTATGGCTTGAACGAATGAACACTCAAACTAAGATCTAAGACAGAATATACTTCTATGAACCCTCAACTACTAATGTTCTACCACTCGGAACTCTCAGCTGCTGATGCTCTTAGTATGTGATTTTGCAGATTTTCTTTGCTCTTGTTTCTCTCGTGGGTGCACTTCAAATTTTCTCTATCTTATACATCCTATCGAATGAATGAATGCCTCTATTTATAGGCGGAGAGAATCGACTAGCTGTTGGAGGAGCTGTCGATCTCTGTTCTTTGATAGTGAAGGCTTGTCTCTCATCTCTGCAGACTTTCCTAATGTGGCATCTGTGCTCTTCTACTTTCCATCTGAGACAACCTTGTGTTGGGCCAAATGAGGTAATGACTGAACGGTCAAACCTTCATGTGACTTCCTTTTTGAATTTCAAATTCAAACCTTTCTGACAGTCAACCTTGGATAGTCAGTTGAAAATCTTGATCTTCATCTGAGTGGTCTTCAGCTGATGTTCTGACTGAACCGTTGAACTCTCAGCTGACTTTAAACTTCATGTTGAGACTTCTTTATAACTTCCCCCTTCTTGAAACATTCTCTTCATCGGATGGCATTTTATAGCTGATGTTCCAGCTGATCAGTTGGCTTGAACTCTCAGTTGTCAAAAAGTATTCCCTTATTTTTGGCATAACTCTCTCATCAGACAGAGTCTTGTAACTGATGTTCCTCATCCGATCTTACATCCGGGTTTGTATCCGAGTGTTGCTATGTTGTCGTCTTCAGCTGGAGATCTGTAAAGATAAAATCTTAACATTGCTCAAACAGCGAGCCTAACTGCTAACATTAGGAACTGGCAACATCTACTCGGTTGAGGTGAGTTGGTTTTGGAATTCATCAAAACTCATACTAATAAATTTCCCAACACTCCTAGTTCATAATTCGGCTCTCACTTAATTATGCTTCATTCAATATTTACCTCGATTCATACTAAAGCTAATTTCCGAGACCTGGAGCTCAGAATCCTGCCGGGTTCACTCAAGTTTAGCACATCTTTATCTTTATATTTCTTCTCTAGAGAGATTATCTCATTTTATCATTCTCAACTTTTTTCCGTGAGGTTCCCTCCTACTCATGAAAGACCTCTTATAAGGTGAGTTCACGTGCCTAATTATTTCGACATAACACTCTTGTAAGCTCATCAAGCTTTTGTTGTTTCTCTTTTCATAGGTTATTACGAAAAAAGTTATCATTTTCATGAGGTGATTTTGATACCCCTAAGGGGTGTAGGGTACACCCCTACACCCCCTACTCCGATTGACATAATTTCTAAATTGTCATTCGGAGTAGAACCGTTTCACACTATATCCGAGAGAATATGTTGTGCAGTATAAATGGCGAGCTAAATTTAGGTTATTAAGACGATGAGCCGTCACCGATCGAAAGAGCAATCTCAATTTTTGTTCATTAACAACACTATTCTGATAGAGACCTCTATCCATTAGTTTGGCCACAGTAATAACGAGGTATCCAACTTCTTGTAGAATTCTAGAATTCTAGTTTCAGGTCTCTTCTAGACCTTAATCTGAATTAAGGTTCAGCTCTCGCCGAATATTATTTCATTAAAATTTTGTTTCAGCTCATGTAAAAGTTCATCTTACGTATTCTGGATTCAGGTCTCTTCGCGACCTTAATCCAAATTCAGAATTCAGCTCTCGGTGAATACTACTTCATTAAATTTTTAGCAAAGCTCATGCTGAGGTTTATCTTACATATTCGGGATTTAGGTCTCTTCGCAAAATTAATCCAAATTCAAAGTTTAGCTCTCGCTGAATATTACTTCATCAAAATTTGCCGTTCATTTTTCAAATTCTGGATTCAGGTCTCTTAGCGACCATAATCCAAATTCAGAATTCAGCTCTCGCTCAATATTACTTCCTCAAAATTTTACCTCCGCTCGTGCTGAGGTTCATTTTTTAAATTCTGGATTAAGGTCTGTTCGCGACCTTAATCCAAATTTAGAATTCAGCTCTCGCTGAATATTTCTTCATTAAATTTTTACCTCAGCTTATGCTGGGGTTCATCATACATATTCTGGATTCAGGTCTCTTCGCGACCTCAATCGAAATTCAGAATTCAGCTCTCGTTGAATATTACTTCATCAAAATTTTGCCGTTCATTTTTCAAATTCTGGATTCAGGTCTCTTCGCGTTCTAAATCTAAATTTAGAATTCAGCTTTCGCTGAACATTTCTTCATTGAATTTTTACCTCATCTCATGCTGAGGTTCATTTTTTAAATTCTGGATTCAGGTCTGTTCGCCACCTTAATCCAAATTCAATATTCAGCTCTCGCTGAATATTTCTTCATTAAATTTTTACCTCAGCTCATGTTGGGGTTCATCATACATATTCTGGATTCAGGTCTCTTTACGACCTTAATCTAAATTCAGAATTCAGCTTTCGCTGAATATTTCTTTATTAAATTTTTACCTCAGCTCATGCTGGGGTTCATCATACATATTCTGGATTCAGGTCTCTTTGCGACCTTAATCCAAATTCAGAATTCTGCACTCACTGAATATTACTTCATCAAAATTTTGCCGTTCATTTTTCAAATTCTGCATTAAGGTCTCTTCGCGACCTTAATCCAAATTTAGAATTCATGTCTCGCTGAATATTACTTCATTAAATTTTTACCTCAGCTCATGTTGAGGTTCATTATACATATTCTGGATTCAGGTCTCTTCGCGAACTTAATCCAAATTCAGAATTCACCTCTCGCTGAATATTACTTCATCAAAATTTTGACGTTAATTTTTCAAATTCTGGATTCAGGTCTATTCGCGACCTTAATCCAAATTCAGAATTCGGCTCTCGCTCAATATTACTTCCTCAAAATTTTACCTCAAATCGTGCTGAGGTTTATTTTTTAAATTCTGGATTCAGGTTTCTTCGCGACCTTAATCCAAATTCAAAATTCAGCTCTCGGTGAATATTTCTTCATTAAATTTTTACCTTTGCTCATGTTGAGGTTCATTTTTTAAATTCTGGATTCAGGTCTCTTCGCAACCTTAATCCAAATTCAAAATTCAGCTCTCGCTGAATATTTCTTCATTAAATTTTTACCTCAGCTCATGCTGAGGTTCATTTTTTAAATTCTGGATTCATGTCTCTTCGCGACCTTAACCCAAATTCAGAATTCACCTCACGCTGAGTATTTCTTAATTAAATTTTTACCTCAGCTCATGTTGGGGTTCATCATACATATTTTGGATTGAGGTCTCTTCGCGACCTTAATCCAAATTCAGTATTCAGCTCTCGCTGAATATTCTTCATTAAATTTTTACCTTAGCTTATGTTGGGGTTCATCATACATATTTTGGTTTCAGGTCTCTTCGCGACCTTAATCCAAATTCAGAATTCAGCTCTCGTTGAATATTACTTCATCAAAATTTTGCCATTCATTTTTCAAATTCTGGATTCAGGTCTCTTCGCGACCATAATCCAAATTCAGAATTCAGCTCTCGCTCAATATTACTTCCTCAAAATTTTACCTCCGCTCATGCTGAGGTTCATTTTTTAAATTCTGGATTGAGGTATTCGCGACCTTAATCCAAATTCAGAATTCAGCTCTCGCTAAATATTTCTTCATTAAATGTTTACCTCAGCTTATGCTGGGGTTCATAATACATATTCTGGATTCAGGTCTCTTCGTGACCTTAATCCAAATTTAGAATTCAGCTCTCCTTGAATATTACTTCATCAAAATTTTGCCATTCATTTTTCAAATTCTGGATTCAGGTCTCTTCGCGACCATAATCCAAATTCAGAATTCAGCTTTCGCTCAATATTACTTCCTCAAAATTTTACCTCCGTTCATGCAGAGGTTCATTTTTTAAATTCTGGATTCAGGTCTCTTCGCGACCGTAATCCAAATTCAGAATTCAGCTCTCGCTGAATATTTCTTCATTAAATTTTTACCTCAGCTCATGCTGGTGTTCAATATACATATTCTGGATTCAGGTCTCTTCGCGAACTTAATCCAAATTAAGAATTCAGCTCTCGCTGAATATTCCTTCATCAAAATTTTGCCGTTAATTTTTCAAATTCCGGATTCAGGTCTCTTCGCGACCTTAATCCAAATTTAGAATTCAGCTCTCGCTCAATATTACTACCTCAAAATTTTACCTCAGCTCGTGCTGAGGTTTATTTTTTAAATTCTGGATTCAGGTCTCTTCGCGACCTTAATCCAAATTCAGAATTCAGCTCTCGGTGAATATTTCTTCATTAAATTTTTACCTTGGCTCATGCTGAGGTTCATTTTTTAAATTCCGGATTCATGTCTCTTCACGACCTTAATCCAAATTCAAAATTCAGCTCTCGCTGAATATTTCTTCATTAAATTTTTACCTCAGCTCATGCTGAGGTTCACTTTTTAAATTCTGGATTCATGTCTCTTCGCGACCTTAATCCAAATTCAGAATTCAGCTCACGCTGAATATTTCTTAATTAAATTTTTACCTCAGCTCATGTTGGAGTTCATCATACATATTTTGGATTGAGGTCTCTTCGCGACCTTAATCCAAATTCAAAATTCAGCTCTCACTGAATATTCTTCATTAAATTTTTACCTCAGCTCATGCTGGGGTTCATCATACATATTCTGGATTCAGGTCTCTTCGCGACCTTAATCCAAATTCAGAATTCAGCTCTTGTTGAATATTACTTCATCAAAATTTTGCCATTCATTTTTCAAATTCTGGATTCAGGTCTCTTCGCGATCTAAATCTAAATTTAGAATTCAGCTCTCGCTGAATATTACTTCATTAAATTTTTACCTCATCTCATGCTGAGGTTCATCTTACATATTCGGGATTTAGGTCTCTTTTCAACCTTAATCCAAATTTAGAATTCAGCTCTCGGTGAATATTACTTCATTAAATATTTAGCAAAGCTCATGCTGTGGTTCATCTTACATATTTGGGATTTAGGTCTCTTCGCAACCTTAATCCAAATTCAAAGATTAGCTCTCGCTGAATATTACTTCATCAAAATTTTGCCGTTCATTTTTCAAATTCTGGATTCAGGTCTCTTCGCGACCATAATCCAAATTCAGAATTCAGCTCTCACTCAATATTACTTCCTCAAAATTTTACCTCCACTCGTGTTGAGGTTCATTTTTGAAATTCTGGATTGAGGTCTGTTCGCGACCTTAATCCAAATTCAGAATTCAGCTCTCGCTGAATATTTCTTCATTAAATGTTTACCTCAGCTTATGCTGGGGTTCATCATACATATTCTGGATTCAGGTCTCTTCGCGATCTTAATCCAAATTCAGAATTCAGCTCTTGTTGAATATTACTTCATCCAAATTTTGCCTTTCATTTTTCAAATTCTGGATTCAAGTCTCTTCGCGATCTAAATCTAAATTTAGAATTCAGCTCTCGCTGAACATTTCTTCATTGAATTTTTACCTCATCTCATGCTAAGGTTAATTTTTTAAATTTTGGATTCAGGTCTGATCGCGACCTTAATATAAATTCAATATTCATCTCTCGCTGAATATTTTTTCATTAAATTTTTACCTCAGCTCATGTTGGGGTTCATCATACATATTCTGGATTCAGGTCTCTTTGCGACCTTAATCTAAATTCAGAATTCAGCTTTCGCTGAATATTTCTTTATTAAATTTTTACCTCAGCTCATGCTGGGGTTCATCATACATATTCTGGATTCAGGTCTCTTTGCGACCTTAATCTAAATTCAGAATTCAGCTTTCGCTGAATATTTCTTCATTAAATTTTTACCTCAGCTCATGCTGAGGTTCATTTTTTAAATTCTGGATTCATGTCTCTTCGCGACCTTAATCCAAATTCAGAATTCACCTCACGCTGAGTATTTCTTAATTAAATTTTTACCTCAGCTCATGTTGGGGTTCATCATACATATTTTGGATTGAGGTCTCTTCGCGACCTTAATCCAAATTCAGAATTCAGCTCTCACTGAATATTCTTCATTAAATTTTTACCTTAGCTCATGCTGGGGTTCATCATACATATTTTGGATTCAGGTCTCTTCGCGACCTTAATCCAAATTCAGAATTCAGCTCTCGTTGAATATTACTTCATCAAAATTTTGCCATTCATTTTTCAAATTCTGGATTTAGGTCTCTTCGCGACCATAATCCAAATTCAGAATTCAGCTCTCGCTCAATATTACTTCCTCAAAATTTTACCTCCGCTCATGCTGAGGTTCATTTTTTAAATTCTGGATTGAGGTATTCGCGACCTTAATCCAAATTCAGAATTCAGCTCTCGCTAAATATTTCTTCATTAAATGTTTACCTCAGCTTATGCTGGGGTTCATCATACATATTCTGGATTCAGGTCTCTTCGTGACCTTAATCCAAATTCAGAATTCAGCTCTCCTTGAATATTACTTCATCAAAATTTTGCCATTCATTTTTCAAATTCTGGATTCAGGTCTCTTCGCGACCATAATCCAAATTCAGAATTCAGCTTTCGCTCAATATTACTTCCTCAAAATTTTACCTCCGTTCATGCTGAGGTTCATTTTTTAAATTCTAGATTCAAGTCTCTTCGCGACCGTAATCCAAATTCAGAATTCAGCTCTCGCTGAATATTTCTTCATTAAATTTTTACCTCAGCTCATGCTGGTGTTCAATATACATATTCTGGATTCAGGTCTCTTCGCGAACTTAATCCAAATTAAGAATTCAGCTCTCGCTGAATATTACTTCATCAAAATTTTGCCGTTAATTTTTCAAATTCCGGATTCAGGTCTCTTTGCGACCTTAATCCAAATTCAGAATTCAGCTCTCGCTCAATATTACTACCTCAAAATTTTACCTCAGCTCGTGCTGAGGTTTATTTTTTAAATTCTGGATTCAGGTCTCTTCGCGACCTTAATCCAAATTCAGAATTCATCTCTCGGTGAATATTTCTTCATTAAATTTTTACCTTGGCTCATGATGAGGTTCATTTTTTAAATTCCGGATTCATGTCTCTTCGCGACCTTAATCCAAATTCAAAATTCAGCTCTCGTTGAATATTTCTTCATTAAATTTTTACCTCAGCTCATGCTGAGGTTCACTTTTTAAATTCTGGATTCATGTCTCTTCGCGACCTTAATCCAAATTCAGAATTCAGCTCTCGGTGAATATTTCTTCATTAAATTTTTACCTTGGCTCATGCTGAGGTTCATTTTTTAAATTCCGGATTCATGTCTCTTCACGACCTTAATCCAAATTCAAAATTCAGCTCTCGCTGAATATTTCTTCATTAAATTTTTACCTCAGCTCATGCTGAGGTTCACTTTTTAAATTCTGGATTCATGTCTCTTCGCGACCTTAATCCAAATTCAGAATTCAGCTCACGCTGAATATTTCTTAATTAAATTTTTACCTCAGCTCATGTTGGAGTTCATCATACATATTTTGGATTGAGGTCTCTTCGCGACCTTAATCCAAATTCAAAATTCAGCTCTCGCTGAATATTCTTCATTAAATTTTTACCTCAGCTCATGCTGGGGTTCATCATACATATTCTGGATTCAGGTCTCTTCGCGACCTTAATCCAAATTCAGAATTCAGCTCTTGTTGAATATTACTTCATCAAAATTTTGCCATTCATTTTTCAAATTCTGGATTCAGGTCTCTTCGCGATCTAAGTCTAAATTTAGAATTCAGCTCTCGCTGAATATTACTTCATTAAATTTTTACCTCATCTCATGCTGAGGTTCATCTTACATATTCGGGATTTAGGTCTCTTTTCAACCTTAATCCAAATTTAGAATTCAGCTCTCGGTGAATATTACTTCATTAAATTTTTAGCAAAGCTCATGCTGTGGTTCATCTTACATATTTGGGATTTAGGTCTCTTCGCAACCTTAATCCAAATTCAAAGATTAGCTCTCGCTGAATATTACTTCATCAAAATTTTGCCGTTCATTTTTCAAATTCTGGATTCAGGTCTCTTCGCGATCTTAATCCAAATTCAGAATTCAGCTCTCACTCAATATTACTTCCTCAAAATTTTACCTCCACTCGTGTTGAGGTTCATTTTTGAAATTCTGGATTGAGGTCTGTTCGCGACCTTAATCCAAATTCAGAATTCAGCTCTCGCTGAATATTTCTTCATTAAATGTTTACCTCAGCTTATGCTGGGGTTCATCATACATATTTTGGATTCAGTTCTCTTCGCGATCTTAATCCAAATTCAGAATTCAGCTCTCGTTGAATATTACTTCATCCAAATTTTGCCTTTCATTTTTCAAATTCTGGATTCAAGTCTCTTCGCGATCTAAATCTAAATTTAGAATTCAACTCTCGCTGAACATTTCTTCATTGAATTTTTACCTCATCTCATGCTAAGGTTAATTTTTTAAATTTTGGATTCAGGTCTGATCGCGACCTTAATATAAATTCAATATTCATCTCTCGCTGAATATTTTTTCATTAAATTTTTACCTCAGCTCATGTTGGGGTTCATCATACATATTCTGGATTCAGGTCTCTTTGCGACCTTAATCTAAATTCAGAATTCAGCTTTCGCTGAATATTTCTTTATTAAATTTTTACCACAGCTCATGCTGGGGTTCATCATACATATTCTGGATTCTGGTCTCTTCGCGACCTTAATCCAAATTCAGAATTCAGCTCTCGGTGAATACTACTTCATTAAATTTTTAGCAAAGCTCATGCTGAGGTTCATCTTACATATTCGGGATTTATGTCTCTTCGCAAAATTAATCCAAATTCAAAGTTTAGCTCTCGCTGAATATTACTTCATCAAAATTTGCCGTTCATTTTTCAAATTCTGGATTCAGGTCTCTTAGCGACCATAATCCAAATTCAGAATTCAGCTCTCGCTCAATATTACTTCCTCAAAATTTTACCTCCGCTCGTGCTGAGGTTCATTTTTTAAATTCTGGATTAAGGTCTGTTCGCGACCTTAATCCAAATTCAGAATTCAGCTCTCGCTGAATATTTCTTCATTAAATTTTTACCTCAGCTTATGCTGGGGTTCATCATACATATTCTGGATTCAGGTCTCTTCGCGACCTCAATCGAAATTCAGAATTCAACTCTCGTTGAATATTACTTCATCAAAATTTTGCCGTTCATTTTTCAAATTCTGGATTCAGGTCTCTTCGCGATCTAACTCTAAATTTAGAATTCAGCTTTCGCTGAACATTTCTTCATTGAATTTTTACCTCATCTCATGCTGAGGTTCATTTTTTAGATTCTGGATTCAGGTCTGTTCGCCACCTTAGTCCAAATTCAATATTCAGCTCTCGCTGAATATTTCTTCATTAAATTTTTACCTCAGCTCATGTTGGGGTTCATCATACATATTCTGGATTCAGGTCTCTTTGCGACCTTAATCTAAATTTAGAATTCAGCTTTCGCTGAATATTTCTTTATTAAATTTTTACCTCAGCTCATGTTGGGGTTCATCATACATATTCTGGATTCAGGTCTCTTTGCGACCTTAATCCAAATTCAGAATTCTGCACTCACTGAATATTACTTCATCAAAATTTTGCCGTTCATTTTTCAAATTCTGCATTAAGGTCTCTTCGCGACCTTAATCCAAATTTAGAATTCATGTCTCGCTGAATATTACTTCATTAAATTTTTACCTCAGATCATGCTGAGGTTCATTATACATATTCTGGATTCAGGTCTCTTCGCGAACTTAATCCAAATTCAGAATTCAGCTCTCGCTGAATATTACTTCATCAAAATTTTGACGTTAATTTTTCAAATTCTAGATTCAGGTCTATTCGCGACCTTAATCCAAATTCAGAATTCAGCTCTCGCTCAATATTACTTCCTCAAAATTTTACCTCAGCTCGTGCTGAGGTTTATTTTTTAAGTTCTGGATTCAGGTTTCTTCGCGACCTTAATCCAAATTCAAAATTTAGCTCTCGGTGAATATTTCTTCATTAAATTTTTACCTTTGCTCATGCTGAGGTTCATTTTTTAAATTCTGGATTCAGGTCTCTTCGCAACCTTAATCCAAATTCAAAATTCAGCTCTCGCTGAATATTTCTTCATTAAATTTTTACCTCAGCTCATGCTGAGGTTCATTTTTAAAATTCTGGATTCATGTCTCTTCGCGACCTTAATCCAAATTAAGAATTCACCTCACGCTGAATATTTCTTAATTAAATTTTTACCTCAGCTCATGTTGGGGTTCATCATACATATTTTGGATTGAGGTCTCTTCGCGACCTCAATCCAAATTCAGAATTCAGCTCTCGCTGAATATTATTCATTAAATTTTTACCTTAGCTCATGCTGGGGTTCATCATACATATTTTGGTTTCAGGTCTCTTCGCGACCTTAATCCAAATTCAGAATTCAGCTCTCGTTGAATATTACTTCATCAAAATTTTGCCATTCATTTTTCAAATTCTGGATTCAGGTCTCTTCGCGACCATAATCCAAATTCAGAATTCAGCTCTCCCTCAATATTACTTCCTCAAAATTTTACCTCCGCTCATGCTGAGGTTCATTTTTTAAATTCTGGATTGAGGTATTCGCGACCTTAATCCAAATTCAGAATTCAGCTCTCGCTAAATATTTCTTCATTAAATGTTTACCTCAGCTTATGCTGGGGTTCATCATACATATTCTGGATTCAGGTCTCTTCGTGACCTTAATCCAAATTCAGAATTCAGCTCTCGTGGAATATTACTTCATCAAAATTTTGCCATTCATTTTTCAAATTCTGGATTCAGGTCTCTTCGCAACCATAATCCAAATTCAGAATTCAGCTTTCGCTCAATATTACTTCCTCAAAATTTTACCTCCGCTCATGTTGAGGTTCATTTTTTAAATTCTGGATTCAGGTCTCTTCGCGACCGTAATCCAAATTCAGAATTCAGCTCTCGCTGAATATTTCTTCATTAAATTTTTACCTCAGCTCATGCTGGTGTTCAATATACATATTCTGGATTCAGGTCTCTTCGCGAACTTAATCCAAATTAAGAATTCAGCTCTCGCTGAATATTACTTCATCAAAATTTTGCCGTTAATTTTTCAAATTCCGAATTCAGGTCTCTTCGCGACCTTAATCCAAATTCAGAATTCAGCTCTCGCTCAATATTACTACCTCAAAATTTTACCTCAGCTCGTGCTGAGGTTTATTTTTTAAATTCTGGATTCAGATCTCTTCGCGACCTTAATCCAAATTCAGAATTCAGCTCTCGGTGAATATTTCTTCATTAAATTTTTACCTTGGCTCATGCTGAGGTTCATTTTTTAAATTCCGGATTCATGTCTCTTCGCGACCTTAATCCAAATTCAAAATTCAGCTCTCGGTGAATATTTCTTCATTAAATTTTTACCTCAGCTCATGCTGAGGTTCACTTTTTAAATTCTGGATTCATATCTCTTCGCGACCTTAATCCAAATTCAGAATTCAGCTCACGCCGAATATTTCTTAATTAAATTTTTACCTCAGCTCATGTTGGGGTTCATCATACATATTTATGATTGAGGTCTGTTCGCGACCTTAATCCAAATTCAAAATTCAGCTCTCGCTGAATATTCTTCATTAAATTTTTACCTCAGCTCATGCTGGGGTTCATCATACATATTCTGGATTCAGGTCTCTTCGCGACCTTAATCCAAATTCAGAATTCAGCTCTTGTTGAATATTACTTCATCAAAATTTTTCCATTCATTTTTCAAATTCTGGATTCAGGTCTCTTCGCGATCTAAATCTAAATTTAGAATTCAGCTCTCGCTGAATATTACTTCATTAAATTTTTACCTCATCTCATGCTGAGGTTCATCTTACATATTCGGGATTTAGGTCTCTTTTCAACCTTAATCCAAATTTAGAATTCAGCTCTCGGTGAATATTACTTCATTAAATTTTTAGCAAAGCTTATGCTGTGGTTCATCTTACATATTTGGGATTTAGGTCTCTTCGCAACCTTAATCCAAATTCAAAGATTAGCTCTCGCTGAATATTACTTCATCAAAATTTTGCCGTTCATTTTTCAAATTCTGGATTCAGGTCTCTTCGCGACCATAATCCAAATTCAGAATTCAGCTCTCACTCAATATTACTTCCTTAAAATTTTACCTCCACCCATGTTGAGGTTCATTTTTGAAATTCTGGATTGAGGTCTGTTCGCGACCTTAATCCAAATTCAGAATTCAGCTCTCGCTGAATATTTCTTCATTAAATGTTTACCTCAGCTTATGCTGGGGTACATCATACATATTCTGGATTCAGGTCTCCAAATTCAGAATTCAGCTCTCGTTGAATATTACTTTATCCAAATTTTGCCTTTCATTTTTCAAATTCTGGATTCAAGTCTCTTCGCGATCTAAATCTAAATTTAGAATTAAGCTCTCGCTGAACATTTCTTCATTGAATTTTTACCTCATCTCATGCTAAGGTTAATTTTTTAAATTTTGGATTCAGGTCTGATCGCGACCTTAATATAAATTCAATATTCAGCTCTCGCTGAATATTTCTTCATTAAATTTTTACCTCAGCTCATGCTGAGGTTTATTTTTTAAATTCTGGATTCATGTCTCTTCGCGACCTTTATCCAAATTCAGAATTCAGCTCTCGCTGAATATTTCTTCATTAAATTTTTACCTCAGCTTATGCTGGGGTTCATCATACATATTCTGGATTAAGGTCTCTTCGCGACCTTAATCCAAAATCAAAATTCAGCTCTCGTTGAATATTTCTTCATTAAATTTTTACCTCAGCTTATGCTGAGGTTCATCATACATATTCTGGATTCAGGTCTCTTCGCGACCTTAATCCAAATTCAGAATTCAGCTCTCGTTGAATATTACTTCATCAAAATTTTGCCATTCATTTTTCAAATTCTGGATTCAGGTCTCTTCGCGATCTAAATCTAAATTTAGAATTCAGCTCTCACTGAATATTACTTCATTAAATTTTTACCTCAGCTCATGCTGAGGTTCATCTTACATATTCGGGATTTAGGTCTCTTTGCAACCTTAATCCAAATTTAGAATTCAGCTCTCGGTGAATATTACTTCATTAAATTTGCAGCTCAGCTCATGCAGAGGTTCATCTTACATATTCGGGATTTAGGTCTCTTCGCGACCTTAATCCAAATTCAAATGTTAGCTCTCGCTGAATATTACTTCATCAAAAATTTGTCGTTGATTTTTCAAATTCTGGATTCAAGTCTCTTCGCGACTATAATCCAAATTCAGAATTCAGCTCTCGCTCAATATTACTTTCTCAAAATTTTACCTCAGCTCGTGTTGAGGTTCATTTTTTAAATTCTGGATTCCGGTCTCTTTGCGACCTTAATCCAAATTCAGAATTCAGCTCTCGGTGAATATTTCTTTATTTAATTTTTACCTCAGCTCATGCTGAGGTTCATTTTTTAAATTCTGGATTCAGGTCTGTTCGCGACCTTAATCCAAATTCAATATTCAGCTCTCGCTGAATATTTCTTCATTAAATTTTTACCTCAGCTCATCTTGGGGTTCATCATACATTTTCTGGATTCAGGTCTCTTTGCGTCCTTAATCCAAATTCAGAATTCAGCTCTCGCTGAATATTTCTTCCTTAAATTTTTACCTCAGCTCATGCTGGGGTTCATCTTACATATTCGGGATTTAGGTCTTTTCGCGACCTTAATCCAAATTTAGAATTCAGCTCTCGCTGAATATTACTTTATTAAATTTTTACCTCAGCTCATGCTGAGGTTCATCTTACATATTCGGGATTTAGGTCTCTTCGCGACTTTAATCCAAATTCAAAGTTCAGCTCTCGCTGAATATTACTTCATCCAAATTTTGCCTCAGCTCATGCTGAGGTTCAGTTTTCAAATTCTGGATTCAGGTCTCTTTGCGACCTTATTTCAAATTCATAAAAAATTTTCCTCAATTCAGACTGAGGTTTATCTCCCACACTTCTGACAGAATAAGAGTCATATTTTTCAACATGATACCTTAATATTACATTTCATGTAACTTTTCATTATACGTCCTTTGCAGACTTCACATTTCTTATCCCCCTGCTAAACTTCATCGGGTTTTTCGCTACCCTTTCGGGAAGATACATGAATTTTTGTCAAATATCATCTATTGCGCGTATAATAGAATAAGGAATTTTTTCATCGAAAGTTCACGTGTCATGCTCTTTCATGTGCTTCGAGCGAGCTAAGAGGCTTTATTTCATTATGAGTAATCACATAACTTGTTTTCTGTTGCAATTCGTGCAAGCTAAGAGGCTTTTCAATGTAAGTAATCACATAACATGCTCTTTGTTGTGATTCATGCAAGTTAAGAGGCTTTTTAATGTAAGTACTCACATAACATGCTCTTTGTTGTGATTCATGCAAACTAAGAGGCTTTTCAATGTGAGTAATCACATAACATGCTCTTTGTTGCGATTCATGCAAGCTAAGAGGCTTTTCAATGTGAGTAATCACATAACATGCTCTTTGTTGCGATTCATGCAAGCTAAGAGGCTTTTCAATGTAAGTAATCACATAACATGATGTCTCATGTGCTTCTGACAAGAGACCTGATTTTCTCTGTGAGTAATCACGTATCATCTATGTTCTCCCATGCATTTATGCCCTTACTCCCCCCCTACTCCGACTGAATTCATTTTTGATTTCACTCGGAGTAAAGCTGATTTTACAATATATCCATAAGAATTTGTCATGTAGTGGAGGTGATGGTTGGGGCTCAAGTCACTGAAGCAATAGCTCGTCGATGCTGCACCCGAGGCCATTGAGATTCTTTATATCGTTGCCCTAAATAATTTGAGAAGTTTCACGATTTCAATTCTACACCGTTGGTAGGTCTCTTTATTCCCCAGGATCTCTTCATAACCCTTAGGTTCGACCTCAACACTTAGTTTTTGCACTTACTTCTGATTGCTATCTGCCTTCAAGGCTTGATCTCAGATGCGCTTAATGGCCATCGCACAAGGCAGCTGATCTGATCTTCAATCCTGATTCCATCTCACTGCTCATTGTCACCAAAATAAATACAACAATTGCAATGTCTCTCAGCCTTTTGCGCTTTTATTTTAGCCATATCAGACAACTCGAGCTATATAAACTTAGCACTAAATGGAAAATTTAATCAATCCACACCAATTTGAGAATTAGTGCTATTGCAGATAGAGAAAATCAGAGTATGGGAATCACCAAAGAACATCATCAGTCACAAAATATTAGACGGCACCACAGAACATTCAAGAATTTAGAGTCAAACTTCAAGAAAAACGAGCTACAAATTATTGTGACCTTTTAACAAGCAGTTGGCATGTAAAAGTGATAACTTATTAAGCCATAAATTTGCCCAAATCAAAGGACCAGCGTTCAACAATTCGCTCTTAGAGAATAACATACCGCGTAGTAAACTAAGGAATCAAGGTATAATCAAATGGGTTTCTTATCGCAGACAAAGAAAAGAAGCTAAACTCTCAGAAAATCAATAAAGTTGGATAGAGTATACAGATTTCGACGACAGCTATATATATATTCGTTTAAGACTGAGCAAAATAGGAGAAACGAGAGGATATTCATTCAATTCCCATCATTCATAAATATTTAAGTGCGTATTGGATTATATTTTGAGATCTCGTTAAAACTCAAGTTCCACCTATTGTTTATAATCAACAATGCCTAAATCCCATACTTCACGTGTTAACACTTCAATTTATCTACACAAATATATATATATATATATATATATATATATATATATATATATATATACGAGGAACATTCAAACCTGGATAGTAATAATTCATTAACAATCATGCTAAAAAGATCCAAAATTCAAATTTCACAAGCAGCTCACTCAATCAAGAATTTCAATTACTTATTCACCACATCAGGGATTAAAGTTCTCAAACCTTCATATAATCTCCATCAAGAATCAAGAATGAATAATCAATTATTCACGAATTAAACATACCAACAAACTCATAAGAAGTTGATTATAATGCAATAACTAACACACATGTGATAATATCCATTAGAATCAAGCATGGAAATAATAGTGTTCACATAGATTTCAGATTGATTGTAGAAACAATTTCAATAACTAGCTCTTTATTACTATAGCATCTTTTAGCAATAGACACATGGTATGACATGGGTCCCCTTCAAATATAGCAAGATTTCAAGTTTCACATTCCTCTCTTAGTTGTATTCGAGCTCCATGTAATAATAATGATACACAACTAAACAAGGAATTCTAACCTTTTTCCTTTTCAAACTTTCTTACCTACCTTGCTTCTCTGATTTTGAACATCACAAAACCTTTCTCATTTGTAGGTGCTTTGCATCAAGATCAGGTTCTCAATTACATCGTGAACCCAGAAGAATTATTCTTTTTGACGTGATCTGAAAATCGTTGCCCAGTAACCTGATAATGAGTTATCTGAGGAGAATCCCTGCACCAAAATCTATGACGATAGGTAATATCAGACAGCAGTTTATCCAAGCATCTCATGGTGATTTTATCCAAACAAAGTTGTGTTTATCAAGACAATCATATTCTACATGCACGAATTATGAAACAAGAAAAATAGTAGCACAAAGATCTCCTTAATTTATCCTCAATTTTGTGTGCAACTATGCATACAGTTGTTACAAGGGCATTTACAAATAATGATATATTTCTCTATTGATGAAAAGATGCCCATTTCCGAAGACTTAGCTCGGTCAAGCTTGGAATAAACAACAGCCAGCCATTAACAATGCGACATTTCTGGCTTTATACGTAAAACATAAAGAAGTAAACATGTTTCGGATAGAAAAATCAAAATACACTTGAAAACTGAAAACACTGCTCCGGATTTTTCAAAATAGCCAAAGCTCTTAGAGGCCTTTTCACAAACACCTGGTGTGCTACGGTGATAAATCATGACACCATTTATGTCGAATCAGCATAAACATACACGAATTAGATGTCATATAATCAATGGAACACTAGATTAAGAGGGAAATTAGAATAAGCAAATCGAGTTTTAGGGAGAATCAAGATAGCTGCTACCGTTATAGTCAATTTTTAACGTGATCGATGCTGAAAAGGCTGTGGCGACAATCGTGGTTCACGGTGGCAGCGGCTATAATAGCATCGACTCCGGGCAGCGTATGGCGGCGACGAGCTTTGCCCTGCTTTCCTCCACCACCACGAGTTGGAGCCTTCAATCCAAGTGCTAACGGTGCAGCAACCACAAATGGTAAGAGATTGTACAGTCTCGATGTCAACGGGGAGTGTTGACGATGAGTGTGAGTTGGTAACGCAATTGTCGCGCTTGTATACGGCAAAATGATGGACGACGAACATAAAGGGAGGGAGCCCTTTTTTTCAGATCTGATTTCTATCATTTTCTTCCTGTCAATCTTTTAGATCTGGTGATCATGGGGTTGGGAATTATGCAAACAAGCAGAAAATGGGGAAACTAACGGCCTTAGCCCTTGTTTCCCACAGATGGAGCCAGATGTTGCATCCCAAAAATTGACGCATCATATAAACTAATTGTTGCGGCCAAAATCAGCCCAACATCTTCAAGAACATTCTCTACATAAGGAAAAGAGGAAATTGTTGCTCGCTTATTGTGAATCTAGGGTCAAGAGATGAACTGCTGCACTCCCGTTTCATGTCGATGTATGTTTGCCTGCAAAAGAATGAACGCCGGGAATGGGTTCCGGCGAACACCCTTCGAAGCTTAAGTCAGATTCACTCACTTTTTTCAGATAATATTGTAGAGTGCGTGAGTGTTTTTTGTGTAGAGAATATTGTGTGTCAAGAAATGACCAACTCCCTTATTTATATGGAAATAAGTGTTGCTTAAAGATTAAGCAGTAGATCCAAAGGTCTTTAGTAGCCAACTTTCCACGTGGCGAAATCTTACTGACTTACTTAAAAGTGATGTCAGAGTTGGCAGGAAGGACACGGGAGACCTGACAAGGTCTCTCGCGCAACGAGAGACTTGATCAGGTCTCTCGCACTACCTGATGCTCGCCAGGTCTCTAAACAAGTGTATTGAACTGTTTCTCTATATCTTAGTGAATTGTTTCTTTCTCATGTCTCTAACTGAGGTCGGTTCCATTTATATTCTCGTACTTTCTGTGTGTGATCTCCTTATCAGGTCTCTAACCGAGACCTGATATTTTGTGCCACAACACCTGTGGTGCGTAAAACGAGAGATAGGAAAGGGCGGGGTCCTCAGAGCAGGTCTCGTATAGCCCTAAATGTGATAAGAATATTTTGATAGGAAAGGGGAATGTATTGTACGGCATTCCTCGAATTTCCTAGAAATCTAGAAAGATTTGATGTCACTCTATTGAAAAAGTGAAGTGTTGAACACTCATTGTATTTTCAATGCTTTTTTGTGACCGATATTTGACAGCTGATAGTTTTGGATTGCAGCTATGGAAAGCATATCGGTCCGAGACCGAGAATCCCCACCTGAAGGGGTTGTACGTGATGATAGTTCTTCGAAAGACCGTGTCGAAGAAGAAAGTCACAACGCAACCAAAGTGGTGTTGCAGAAACCAACTATCCCTTAGAAAGAGGGAGCCTCTAAGTCTGCGAGCCCTCAGAAGGAGAGAGCCTCCAAGGGTACAAGCCCTCAGAAGGAAGGAGGTCACAAAGGAGGGCTCAGAGAAGAGCTCCAAACTTCCATACAGCAAAGCATTACCTATGCATTGTCGATGGATCAGCTCAGTGCTATGGTAGATCAAGACGTATCTAAAGCTATGGTGCTACCAGAAAGCCAGAGCAAGAGGTCTGGTGATATCCTGAAGGGAAAATCTAAAGAGGTATGAGTGTGCCTCATGCAACCTCAGTAGTAATAAAAGTTAAACGAAGTGGCTTAAACCCTGCTTATATGGGGATGATCCAGCTGAAAGGAGAGGTAACTCTCTAGGTTACCTTGGGCAGTCGTGGATACACCGTCGACGTATAACATCATTTTGGGGAGGCCATCTTTAAATGATTTCTAGGTAGTGTGGTAGGGAGGGGCTGATAAGAGAGGTCGCAGGGGACCAGGAGATATCAAAGGAGTCATACGTAAAATCTATTAACCAAGCCAAACAGAGTGCTAAGAGGATTCAGGTGGCAGATCACCCTCCCCAAAGCAAAGAATGCTTAAGGAGGCTATAATAGAATGCTTAAGGAAGAATGCTAACTTGTTCACATTTTGTCCTGAAGATATGGTGGGAATAGACCCATTTGTAGCCGTACATCATCTGAATGTGGACCCCAAGGCAAGGCCGGTGAAACAAATGAAGAGATCATTTGGGCCTGAAAAAAAGAAAAAATCATAAGAGAGGAAATTACACGACTTCTGGATACGGGACATATTGTAAGGATACAATATTCTGAGTGGTTGTCGAATGCAGTAATGGTAGCAAAAAGTACTGGCAGCTGCAGGATGTGTATTGATTTTAGGGACCTTAATAAAGCGTGCCCGAAGGAGCATTACCCTTTGCCATGTATTGACCAGTTTGTTGACTCTACTTCAGGGTGTGAACTGTTATCTATGCTAGACGCGTATCAAGGGTATCATCAGATACAACTCTCACCAGAAGATGTGGTGAAAACGGCCTTTGTGACTGTATGTGGGACATTTGCCTACGTAAGAATGCCTTTTGGTCTGAAGAATGCAGGTGCCACATATTAGAGAATGATGGATTTGATATTTGAAAACCAAATAGGGCGAATTTTGGAAGTCTGTGTGTAATACCCTGAACTTTCATAAGTCTTTAAGTGCGTTTTAAATGCGTATATATGCTTAAATAATGTGCTTTGAGTGATAAAATTTTTCAAGAAAAGAAATTCTCTTGAAATGACCAAAATGCCCTTATGTGCTTTGATGTGAATTTTTCTCGTTTCGATTATTCAAATCGAGTATGTGATGCATTGATTGAGTTTATTTGTATGAGAATAAGCATGAGTATGAATTTCGGAGGATTCTGAGAACTTTCACTTTTGACGATTAGTGCCGATAAGCCGAGAAATCACTAATCATCGACGAACTCCGAATTTAGCATAATTAGTGTCTTTTAAATCTAGAATTAATTCTAAGACCCCTGAGATATATTAGAAGCTCATCCGAGATCACATGAGAGAATTTTAAGAATTTAGTTCTTACTGGAATAATTGACCGATTGATTTTTAGGTTTTCTTCGTTACTTGAAATTTTGAACAAAAAATTTGATATTCGGATTCCGTGATTTATTTCGTGAGATATGAGATAGAGTTGAGGTGTTTTCGATGTCGGAAGCAAGTCGAGGAGAGTTTATAGCTGTTTACAGTATAAATGGAATAATACGGATATATTCTATCGGAAAACTTTTTCATCCGGGGAAAATTATATCAGTGAAAAATAAAATAAATATGTCTCTCATTCTCTCTCTCTCCCACCGACATACCCTCTCTCTCTCCCTAATCTCTCTCCTTAGGCTACCTATTTTCAAAGTCTATTATGGAATATCATGATTACATTCACATCATTTTGCCATTTTATTCCTTTCTTAGCTAATGAGATGAACTTAGCCAAGTTCATTCATTCATCTCTCTCTCTCTCATCTCTTTCAACTCTCTCTCCACCGTGCTCATCCAAGAAGAAAGAAGAAAAACATTCTCTTCTCTCTCTCCCACAATGCCGCCACCCATACACACACATAGAGATGCAAAAACTCCATTGAAGATCAAGCTATCAAGCCTTCAAACTCCAAAAAGATCATCATCATCTTTAGTTCTTCAAACTCTAATTCAATAGGTAATTAATTCTTCAAATCTTGAGTTCAATTTCAAAGCATAATCGTCTCCCTCTTTTTCTTAAAATTTTCGGCACTTTTGCCCTAGTGAGATGATTGATTTTTGTCATATTTTTCTTGAGGTTAAAGATGAGATCCTCCATAGAAAATCCAAGCTAAAGATTTGAGCTCACAACCCCTTCATTTTCGGTCTAAGTACTTCAAGAGGAGGAGTTTGATTTAAATCTTCTAAGTATGATTATTTATTTGATTTCTTGTAAATATGTAATCTCTAAGCCCTAAAGAAAAGAAATATGCATGCTTTAAATTATGTTTAGGCAAATTTAGGGCGTGGGATGTGTTGATCGATGTGAGAAATTTGTTAAGGTAATCAAACCCTAGGAGATAAACTAAGAATTAAGAAGAAAAGAAAAATAAAAACCCTAAAAAAATGGTGAGGACCGAAATTAGGGAAAAGAAAAGAAAGAAAAATAATTTCCATTAATTATTGATAAATTCTTGTTTATATGTATTTATGATGATGATTGGAATGATAATTATGCATGAGAAAAAGAAGAAAATCAATTGCCCATAATTCTATAATGAAACCGAGAATTATGAGTTTATGGAGAAAATTTTGATCTAGTTTGTTGTTGTATGATTTAATGATGTTATGAGCATGCTATGAGTATGAGATTATGATGGAATGAATGATTTAATTTATTATGTTGTTTTTATGAGAAAAATCGATATTTATGTGTGTAGGGAGAAAAATATTTTTTGGTGATTTTGATAATTTTGATGTTATGGATGATTTGAATGTGTTTGTGTTTAACTTGGAGTATTAGATGTTCAATAGGAATTTTGGAGATGAAGAAAATGGAATTTTAATTACAAAAATATGCAAAAATCGATGGAAATGAGTTTTGAATGCCTAGTGTGTGTTCTAGGTGTTCTTGGTGAAAATTTGAAGATTTGAGTGTGTGTTCTTGGTGTTCTTGGTGAAGAACATGAAGAATTGAAGATTAATAAAATTAATTATAAAATAAATAAATTAATTATTAAATTAATTGAAAATAAAAAGAGAAATTAATGAATTATTTATGAGATAATAAAAGTTAGTAAAAACAAAGAAAAATATTTCTTTGTTGAGAAATAAGTAATAAGAGAAAAAAATTTAGAAATAATAATAGAGATTAAAAAGAGAGAAAATATTAATAGTTGAGAAATAAAAGAGGAATTAGAGTTAAGAAAATAAAAAGATGAAAGAAAAGTGAGTCGAAGTTAAGTCGTTCAATCGAATAAGAGAACAGAAGTTGAACAAAGAATTTAGTCAAGTTTGAATTCGTTTAATTATGAGATTAATTGAGAAAGTCTTAGAATAAATAAATCAAAGAGATAAATTCTTGAAACAAGAAATATTAAAGTATGCAATTAGGAGTTTAATTTGAGCTTAGGCGATTAAATAATGCTATAAATAAAAATAGCTTAATAAAATGAAGTCTCGAGTTGAAAATTTAATAGTGTTTAAATACGAGAATCGAGTTTAAAGAATCACAAATATTGAATGTTCGTTTCTTAATAATATGTTGAGTAATAAATGATTGGTTGATAATGCTTGAGTAAGAATAATCGAGTTTGGTTTTCAAATATTTTGAATATGAGATAAGACGATGAAGTTAACGAGTTTTGAGTTCTAATTTATAAATCGAGAAAACGAATTTCTATTAAATATAGAAAATAAGAGTTTAATTGAGAATAAGGAAGAAAGTTTATTAATATAAGATAAGTAATTAAAAAAATTGTACGTATACGAGTATGTGTACATAGTTGAGAAAAGATGACGTATTTGAAAAATAACGTTGTGTTTTGAGCCGAGAAATATTAAATGACTTGTCGAGTTTTAAATTCAAAATTTTTATTGTTTGAATTCTTGACTGACTTATTTAAGAATTATGAGATCATTATTAATGTTTATTTGAAAATAACTTATTTTAAATATTAAGTCGAGCAGTGTCGAGTTAGCTGTTAAGTATATTTGAAATCTAAATCATGTAGAGATTATTATGCTTGAATGAACCTATGTGTTTAAATGAAATACTTATGCTTCATTAATGGTAAAATGACTTGATCATTTGTTGAGAATGCTTATTTGTGACGTGAATAATTTGAGATGACTATAGTAGAATCAGGTATTCAAGTAAGAATTTGAGCAGTGTAATCGAGATAAATAATATTTCTCTAATTAGCAAAAGATACTAAAGTAGAAATGATTTAAGCCGCCTAGCTAGAATCTTCGGAAGTCAGGTGGACTTTTCTAAAACCAAAACTCCGATGAATGCTATTATTGTCTATTGAGTATTATAATTATGTGAGTTTTAAATTCAATTGACTTGCCGTTTTTATGTGAGTTGGTATGCTTTATCATCTGCTTGAGATATTATTGCCCTGTGAAAGACAGGAACCCACGTGTGGTATTTGAATTATTTGAGGTGACTGTGAGCTTTACATTACTTTAGCCGGTCACAGTGTTTAAGAAGGAGGCACACTTCTCGACAAAGAGATGAGATGTAGATGATTCATACCTGTATGTTCATAATATGTTTGACAGCGCTGTCGTTTCAAGAAACATAAAATGTTTTTGCATACACAAGTAAACGTTTTGATTGCATTAATACTTGTGATGCTACGGCAAGGTGACGAGGCTGTCGTTCACACTCTCAAAATGAATTTATAGCCTATCCTCACAGCTATATAGTTAGCAAGTAAGTACAGGGTCGATCCACAAGGAGTTGATTGTCACTTTCTCTTGAAACCTCCTCCACCTGTTCAGAAAAGTTGGTTTTGCTATCTTCGTCACTAGGGCTCTCTTCCCCAATTCGAGAACTCAATAAAACACTGAAAAGTAAACAAGCAACTTGATCAATAATAAAAAGGACCTGATCTGGACTAAGACGTCGTTAAGTGAAAACCCTAGCTTGGTCATTGGTGCAAATATTTTTATCACATGCATGCATTGTTAGTTATGGGACTTGAATGCTGAGATTTCTTTTTACTCGTCACGCTCTCAACAAACCCTTCCCTTACCTATCCTTACTTATTTGGTGATGCACTGCCGGCTCCCTACCTTGGGCAATACCTCTGTCGGAGTCATCGTTCAGTTTCTTGCCCAAGGAGCATTTATCTCTAGAAAGGCCCAACAAGGAATCATTTCGTCTAACCTATAAGCAGACACCTTTCTCTAATGCTAATCAATCTTAATCAAGAAGATGTGGAAAACACTCCTACTTCGCAATTGATTTGTGATCTAATATGTCCTAATTGATTAACGGCCTATTAACCTCTTAATCATATTATCTCATATTTGAACAGGTTCATTAATATTATGGGAACACATGCATGTAACTATCTAGCACAATTTAGACCTCTCAAGCATAGGTTAACACCTAACTGTCTTGCCCAGACCAAGTATAAAAGCTTAGCTAGACATAATCATAAAGTAACGAACAGTTGAGTTGAAAGAAATCATAAACACTATATTAAAACTTACGAAATACGTGCTAAAGCAAATCCCGGCCAAAAGTGCCGATAAAACAAAGTATGAATGAAAGTATGCCCGTAGGACTTGTTTTTCTTCTCACAAACTCTCAATGGAAATTACAGGGAACAAAGCATAAAGAATGACGTCTTTCGCAGCAGCAAGGCATCGATATTTATAAGCGAGTACGTTAGGGTTTGGGCCCCCTAGTCCTTGGAATGCAAGTAACACTTGATAAGCTCGACCCTCAACAAGGTAAGTCACGTCTATCTTCAAGAGATCCCTTACGGATCCTAAATCTAGTCGGACAAGGAAAGATACTTAAGTTAGATCATCTTATCCTTATCCTTTTAGACTTAGGAGAGAAACTCGCCTGTTGACTAAAGCACTTCTTCTATCTGTCTTGACCAATATGGCTCTGCCTTATCTGCTTCAAAAAATGTTGCTTTCTTACACTGTATTGTCCAGTTTCCACCTGCAGGGCAGCAAACACCCTCATGCCCAAAATATATCCTCCAAGACACAAAAACTAGACAAAACACACACAAAGACTCGATCTAAACTTCCTAAGACATACACTAAAAAGACACAAAATATGGACTCATCATGCTCACACACTTAACCCACACTTGTCCTCAAGTGTGCACAGACAACTTGCCCAAGACACAAACAAAAGAATAAAAGACTCAAAACAAGATCAACACAGAAGAGTTAGTCAAGGCAATACAACAATCTTTTCATAACAATCTGCAAGTGAAGGCAAAAGAAGATGTGATGCTATCAAATAAGTCAAGATAGAATTGTGAACTTTTTAGGATCTCCTTTCCACACTCATCACTCATGTGTTTAGGCTTTTTCTTTTATACTCGTAGACCATCTTGACTTCGGTATAACCATAAGCTTGTCTGCCCTTTCAATCTAAAGCTTCCATCTCAAATCCCAGAACTCATCATTAGGTCTTTTTAGGGTTAAAGCTTAAAGCAATAGATAGGAAATATTTAAGTCTTGGCTAAGGATAATTTAAACTCATATTGGGCAACAGAGGTTCCCAACTTCTTTTCAATTCCTTGCCCTCACAATTCCAGGCTCAAGCTTACTTTTCCTGGAAAACTTATAATTTTTCATTTCTCATTTTTTCCTGTTCCCCTTATTCCTTTCATTTTTTTTTTCTTAGTTGAGACATAACCCAACTGTCAACACAAGATTTCCCGCCTAGAATACTCCCCCCAATCATTTCATCCCTGCCCTTATCTTCTTCGTACTGCCCAGGTTCTCAAAACTATATAAACATATTTTTCAAAGGCAGTAACTAAGTGATAGAAAGAATTAATTTGGCTCAAAAGGGGCTATCAAAGGATTATGATATCAGGCGGTCAATTCAAGCTCAAATGGGCTAATGAAAGAATGGCCTAAATCATTTAAGTTCAGAGATCATAAACCAAAGTACAAGCAAGTTCTAGTTCCTCCTAATCAAGATGTCTTTAATCACACACAAGAATGAATTCGATTAAGCTTAAAATCCTCACAGGGTATGTACACAACTCAATCCATCATACAAGTCATCTTCTAGCATGCAAAAATTAGCACTGTTCAACAAGTATAAATTAAGCTCACAAATAATCATACTATCTTGCCAACAACTCCATGCTGATCAACACAATTTCGTAAATAAAAACACTCGGCACTGACACCCCACACACACACTTTGCTTATAGCAAAGTCTATCCATGGAGGCCTCATCCTTGGACTCAACAAACTTATTGACACACACACACATGGCCTTCCCACGCACACACTTTGCTTATAGCAAAGTAATGGGCGTAAGAAGGTCAAGACTCTAACACACAAACAAATCACCTACCTCACCACACATTTTGCAAGGCAAAATGTGGGTGAGGTATTCGATCACTGACCAGACTCAAACAAATAAAACACTTAAAATATTAGACACAAAATAAAAACACAAGCACAAAAGAAAACTAAGACACAACAAAACATGAGGACATAATTAAGCAAAGGGGTCAGAGGCTGACCCTAACTTCAGGTGGCGGGCAAGGTTGTTGAGAGTAGCCTGCATGGTCAATTGCCCCTTCCATAGCTCCTTGAGCAACCCCTTAGTCTTGCCCAACCTCTCCAATACTTTCTTCAGCTGGGCAGAAGAAGATTCAATCTCCTCCTCATCTTCTTCTTCATCCTCCTCGATCGCGGACTTCTTGGCCAATCTTGCTGACTTCTTGGGTGGTAAACGGGCTGAAGCTGGTTGATCCTTCTCACGCGTCTCCAACAGGCGCCACCCCTTCCCGTGCTTCGCCACCTCTTTCATCTTGCTCAATCTCTCTATGTTGAGTACGTCAGCAGGTGTCACATCAAACTCCTTCACCTCGTCATGGAGTTCCAGTCCCTCGATGTAGGTTGTCACAAAGTGCCCACATGAATACTTCTGACTCGCCTTGGCCACTACTGCCCTCAGCTGCTCCATCAGGAAGGCTGCAAAGTTCAGTATCTTCCTGGTCAACATACAAAATAGTATGTACACCTCCTTGTTGGCCAGCGAATTCCCGCTATCTCCCTTGCCAAACATGTTGTAGGCAAGAATCCTATGAGCTATGCGGAGAGCTGGCGTCTTGAGATTAGAGGCCTTGTTGTCTCCTGACTTGAACTCTGTTCCCACACTGACTTCCTTCCACATCCGGATCCACTTCTCCTTGGGCAAGTCCACTGGCACTTTCTTGCCTGCCCTTCGAAACTCCGGTCTCTGCAACTCCATCATCATAGCGAACCCCAAAATCTGGTTCAAGTCGTTTAGCCCGGCAACATATGGCTGCCCATTCAAGGTGAACTCGATCGAAGCCGAGTTTCCTTCTCCATCAAGTACGAACTCCACCGATCCGTACATCTCTCTCACCAAATCTTCATGGATGTGGCAAGGTAGCATCAGGAATCTTCCCCAGACACATCCCTCATACAGGGCCCTCACTTCTAATGTTATACCCAAGGTATCCAGGTCGTCATAGTCGACCTCCCTGGGCATAAAGATCTTCCTGGCGGATGAGTCTTCCACTTTCTTGGGCTTCTTCTTCCCTCTCGACTCGGAGTCCTCCTTCTTGACTTTCTGAGCGGCTGACCTTGTGATCCTCTCCTCTGTTATCTGGACATCATCATCATCTTCCGACTCCATCACCCTTTGCCTTTTTCCTGGGTTTTTGGATGAAGACATGGTGGCCTTCTTTTCTTCCGTGGATGATTCTCCTCCCACTGACAAGGTGGCTTTAGACGCAGTAGCCTTCGTCATTTTCTTCCTCTTGGTCTCTTTCTCTTTCTTCTTCTTCTTCTCGGCATCCCGCTCTACTTTCGCACACAGCTTGTCGAAGGAATTATCGGATTCCTTCTTTTCCCGTCCTTCCTCTTCTTCCAGCGCCTCCATCTCCACGTCATCATCCGACTGCCCTTTTTCCTTCTCAGGCTCCTGCTGCGTGTTCTCCGGCATAGCCTTCTCCACAGCTTCCTCAGCAGTATCCTCTGGTGTGACGAAAATTTCCTCCACCGGTGCTGTTTCTTCTTCTTGTGCTTTCTCTGGTATCAACATGGCTTCAGCAAGGGCTGCGCTGATAACCTCCTCTGCTTCGGATGTAAGAGGGTATGGAACTACCCAAAGCGATGGGTCTGGCTCGGCAAAAGAGTACTCTGATGGCGGCGTTTCTGGTTCTTCTAGGTCGATATGGGTGCCGTGAGGGATTTTATTTAGTTTGTTCTTGGGACGGGTAGATACTATTGTGATTTAGGGTTTGAATTTAGGAAGGAAAATCTGCAGAATCCGAAATTGGGGGGTTGAGGATGGAAAGTGGTGTATGGCAGTTTGAATTGATGGTTTACATGGGAAAGTGGAAGAGTTGGAGGGATAGTCGTGGCAGGGTGGCAGACGGTTATGGGGCTAGGGATAAGTATCGAGTGCGGCTGTCCCATCGCACGTAATGTGGCAGTTACTCCCTCGTCATCTGTGTTGCCCAAGTTCATCGCTTAGCCCAGAGCGCTGCTCTTGCCCTCCTACGCACACACTTTGCTCAAAGAAAAGTGTTCAATCCTCCTTCTTTCTCTCACCCAATACCTGCTTCCTGCACAACATACTTCCATGCACAAGGCAAAAACACTATATCCTATGGTTAGACATTTCTACCCATAATGGAATTAAAATACGCCGAAGTTTGATGAAAAACATTAAAATTGTGGCTACTTTAATCCCTATCTCTCTTTTTTTTTGAAAGAAAGGAAACAATGCAAAATTAAAGAAAACTGAAAAAGAAAAACATACCAGGTTGCCTCCTAGCCAGCGCCGGTTACCGTCGTGGGTACGACGTCCTTCTTGGCCAAATTAGGAGTCTGTGTCACAGAGGAATTTCAAGTATTCCTATGGTTTTTCCAAGGCCTGGCCATAGAAGGCCTTCAGTCTTTCTCCATTGACTTTGAAAATTTTTCCCGTGCTTGCATTCCTTACTTCCACAGCCCCATTCGGATACGTGGCTTGTACTTCGAACGGACCAACCCACTTGGTCGATAGCTTCGCTGATATGAGCTTAAACTTGGACTAGTATAGAAGCACTTGTTGCCTAGGTTCAAACTTCTTGACTTTGATCAACGCCTCGTGAGCCTTCTTCATCTTTTCTTTATACAACACGACATTGACATATGAGTTGAGCCTGATCTCTTCAAGCTCCTACAGTTGAAGCTTCCTGGCTTGGCCAGCCTTATCCCAATTGTAATTCATCTTCTGAACTGCCCAATACGCTCTATGCTCTATTTCCACGGGCAAGTGGCACATCTTGCCAAAGACCATTCTGTAAGGTAATATGCCAAATGGGGTTTTGAACGCTGTCCTATATGCCCATAATGCATCCTCAAAATGCAAACTCCAATCCTTCCCTGTTGGACTAACTGTCTTCTTCAAGACAGCCTTCACAATGCTATTAGACAATTCGGCTTGACCATTTGCTTGAGGGTGATAAGCGTTTGAGATTCTATGGTGCACTCCATACCTACTCATCAATCTTTTTACTGCTCTATTGCAGAAATGCGTTCCTTGATCACTTATAATTGCCCTTGGTACATCAAATCGACTAAAGATATTGCTCTTGAGAAATTCCATAACTACTTTCGAGTCATTAGTTGATGTTGCCTTAGCCTCTACCTATTTAGACACATAGTCTACGACCAACAAAATGTAGAGGTTCCCTCTTGAGTTGGGCAATGGCCCCATGAAATCCATACCCCATATATGAAATATTTCCACGGGCATGGCCGGAGTTATGGGCATCTCGCTCCTCTTGCCAATGTTGCCATCTTTCTGGCATTGAGTGGATTTTTTACACCACTCGAAGCTATCCTTGAATATGTTGGGCCAATAAAACCCACAATCCAATATCTTTCTTGCAGTTCTTTTTGGTCCGAAATGTTCCCCACATACCTTGGAGTGGCAATGTGTGAGAATGCTAGTTTGTTCCTTCTCATCAACACATCTACGGATAATTTGGTCGGTACACATTTTCCACAAGTATGGTTCATCCCATATGTAGTATCGACTCTCCGCCTTCAACTTGTTCCTCTGATACAGGCTAAGATCCCCTGGAAGTCTCCCCAAAACAATATAGTTGCATAAGTCAGCGTACCATGGTTCTGAAGTGTCTTGGGCAAGAGCCATGTGCTCGTCTGGAAATGTCTCCTTGATTGGTTCGGTCTCTTCTTATTGAATGATGCGACTTAGATGATCCGCCACTAAGTTTTGGGTTCTAGCCTTGTCTTTGATTTCCAAATCAAATTCCTGAAGCAACAGGATCCACCTTATTAATCTGGGCTTTGTCTCCTTCTTAGCCATGAGAAACTTCAGGGCGGAATGATCTGTATATACTATGGTCTGCCCCCGAGCAGGTATGACCGAAATTTCTCGACAGCGAATACCACAGCTAATAATTCCTTCTCCGTCGTGGAGTAATTGCATTGGGCAGGATTAAGGGTTCTGGATGCATAGTATATGACATGATTTACTCTTCCTTTCTTTTGCCCAAGAACCACTTCCACTGCATCGTCACTTGCATCACACATCACTTCAAATGGCATTTTCCAATCCGAGGTTGGATGATAGGTGCTGACACTAAGATTTTCTTAAGTGTGTGGAACGCCTTCTTGCAATCTTCATCAAAATTCCACTCCATTTCTCCTTGTAATAGTCTGGTCATGGGCTGCACGATCTTAGCAAAGTCTTTGACGAACCTCCTATAAAATCCTGCATGTCCAAGGAAACCTTGCAGCTGTTTCACGTTGCTCGGGTAAGGCAACTTGCTTATGATGTCGATCTTAGCCTTGTCGACCTCTATCCGTCGTCCTGATATGATATGTCCTAGGAATATTCCCTCCTTGACCATGAAGTGACACTTCTCGTAGTTCAAGACCAAAATCTTATCCACACATCTTTTTAGCACCATCTCCAAATTGTGGAGACACTTATCGAAATCTGATCCATAGACAGTAAAGTCGTCCATGAACACCTCTATACATGTCTCGAGCAAATCAGAGAATGTGCTCATCATACATCTTTGGAATGCTCCAGAGGCGTTGCATAGACCAAAAGGCATCCTCCTATACGCAAATGTACTAAATGGGCAAGTGAAAGTAGTCTTGCCTTGGTCCTCCTCCGCGACCCAAATCTGCATATAGCTCGAGTACCTATCAAGAAAACAGAAGTACTTGTTGCCCGCCAACCTTTCGAGCATCTCATCAATGAAAGGTAACGGAAAGTGATCTTTCTTGGTCTTCTGATTCAGCTTCCTGCAGTCAATACGTACTCGCCATCCTGTTTGCAACCTGGTTGCGACAATTTCTCTTTGCTCATTCTCCACCACTTGAATTCCAGACTTCTTGGGCACAACGTGTACTGGACTAACCCATCGGCTGTCAGAGACTGGGTAGATGATTTCCAGGTCTAACAGCTTCAAGATTTCTTTCATTACTACCTCCTTCATTGCTGGATTCAGCCTTCTTTGAGGATCCCTAATGGGCACGGCGTCTTCCTCGAGCAAGATGTGATGTCTGCACACAGTGGGGTTTATGCCCCTTATGTCGGCCAACGTCCAGCTAATGGCTAGCTTGTACTCCATCAGAACTCCTTTAACTCGCTCCTCTTCCTCAATAGACAATTCTGCACTTATGATTACCGGTAGTGTCTCTTCTTCTCCCAAGTAGATGTATTTCAAGTGGCTGGATAATGCTTTCAATTCCAACTCAGGTGCTTTTTCTATTGATGGCATCAACCTATCTTCTTAATTCAATGTGGGAATCACTAATGGTTCCACTCTTCTTCCTGGTTCTGCATCCTGTCTTAAATAGTGTACTGCTTCAACTAGCTCAACAGACCCGTCTTAGGCAACAACCTCTGTTAGGCCATTTTGTAGGACTATATCCAGCCTATCTTCAATTGCTATTTCTGGCCAAAATTCTTCCACCATCTGGTCAATGTGGTCAATGTTGTGCACCATCTCTGCATCGCTAGGCTATTTCATGGTGTTGTAGATGTCGAATGACACTACTTCCCCTCCGAACTCACACGTTAACTTTCCCTTATCGCAGTTGATTCGGGTGCGAGCGGTCTTCAAGAACGATCTTCCTAGCAACATCACTGGTGCCTTCTGTGATGATCTCCCCATATCCAAAAAGTAGAAGTCAGCTGGGAAAATTAAACCTTTGACCCTGACCAAGACGTCTTCTAGAATTTCTTCAGGTCATACGGTCGATCTGTCCGCTAGTTGAATCGCTACCCTTGTAGGTTTGAGTGGTCCCAACCTTAAATCATCATACATTGATTTGGGCATAACATTAATTGATGCCCCAAGATCCAACATAGCTTTTTCTATCTTCATATCTCCAATGATGCACGGAATGTAGAACGTCCCAGGGTCAATGCACTTGGTCGGCATGGGAGTGTCTTGCAGCACTGCAGACACATTCTCGCTCACTTGGAACCTTGCATCGTCTCTATACTTGATCTTCGTTGTGCATAATTCTTTAAGAAACTTAGCACACTTGGGCATAGATTGTAAGGCGGTCAAGAGGGGTATGTTGACCTCAACTTTTTGAAACATCTTGGTTAGCTCCTTCATCTCTTGTGCTTCTTTATCCTTTGCAAATCATCCTGGGTAAGGGGATTTTAGCTCATAGGGTTTGAACTTGGCCACATTATCAGCCTCCTTCATTGCTTTGGCTCTTAATTCGGTTGCATCGAGTTCAGCTCTTCCTCTTATGTCCGCTGCTTCTCTTTCAACTGTGTCCTTTTCTCAACTAACAATTCTTGCCATAGCTCCTCAATATCACCTGATCCCATGGGTGCCTCTTCGTACTTCTCTGGTCCAGCCTCTTCTTCTTATTCCAGATCGACATCTTGCTCGAGAGACTGTTGTTGCCCAGATGCAGCTTTCTGAGGTTCATAGTGGTTAGGCACTCTTACTTCAGGCAACTTAGCTCCACTACGCAATGTGATAGCATTAACTTGAGCCTTCTTTATCTCCACTTGAGATGGAAGTTCTCCTTTCCCTCCATTCAACATTGACTTGATATGGGAGATTGATTCTACCAAATGGCTCAACGTGCCATTGATGTCTCTCATGCCTCCTCTTGTCTCTATTCGAAAACTGTCCAATTCCTGATACCCCTTCCTTTATTCCGCTGCAAGTCTCTCCACTTCACTCCTTAGGGTATCCCTTGGCTGATCTCGATTGTGTGGAGGTACGTATGGTTGCTGCGGTGGTTGTCCTTGTTGAGGTGCATTCAAGTAGTTGTTGTTCCCATACCTCAAATTGTCATTGGGCCTTCGAGGTCCATTGTTGAAGTTCCTTCACTGCCCAGCATCTCTTTGCTGGTGTGGTTGCCCTACTGCATTGACTCCGTCATCTTCATACAATGACGGGCATCGGTCAGTGGGGTGAGTATTGGCAGCACAAAGTTCACACTTCATAACCCTCTTCCTGAAAATCTGTCCAGGGTTCTCAGTAGCATTGTTCTTGTTCTGGTTTATCATCTCCTTCATCATAGATACCAGGATATCGAATTTAGGATCACTGCTGGTTGGTTTATGCATCCTGGGCATGATGGTCTCATCTTAGTTTCTCTTTCTGTCTGCCATCTCAGCAAACAATTTAAAGATTTCACTGGGTGGTTTGTTGATCACGTTAACTCCACAAGCTGTATCGATCCAGTCCCGCTCAGATTGCCTTAGCCCATTAATGAAAGCATTAATCAAATCCTTGTCACCCAAACCATGCTGAGGACACCTTGCAATTAGCTTCTTATACCTTGAATGGTAGTCATAAATAGATTCTCCATTGCCCATCTTTATGTTCTGAATTGCAGCTTTAGCATTTTGGATACGGGCAAAGGGGTAGTATTGCTCAAGAAACTTGTGCTGCATTTGTTGCCAAGACGTTACACTGTCTTGGGGTAATTGGTAAAGCCACTCCCTTGCCCCATCTTGAAGTGAGAATGGAAACGTCAGGAGTCGAATGTATTCCCTCAGTGTGGTTTCCGCAGTAGCAGTGTGCACGGTACGCATTGCCATCTCAAAGTCCTGTAAGTGACGCTGTGGATCCTCTCCGGGCAAGTCACTGAACTTGGGCAAGATCTGTATCAAAGATTGTTTCAGCTCCCAACTGTTAGGGATAGCGGGCAAAGTGATGCCTGATGGGTTCAGATTGACATCCGTTGAAAACATGATTTCCTTCAGAGTCTTCTCAGGATCAGGTTGTTGTCGCGCCATCTGCTCGTCTTCAGATTGCTCGCGATCTAAATTTGGCGGTGACCTCTCCTCCTCACTCGCCAGTTCCTCTGCTCGTGCTTGTTTCTCAGCTTCCCTCTTTAGTTTCTTCTGTTCCTTGAGGTACTTCTCCGGTTCAGGATGGTACTTCAATTCACCATCGATCCAAACAGGGTCGGAGCCAAACATGCACAAGGTCTCTCCCTCAAATGACAGTTACAAAATCAACTCCCAGCAACGGCGCCAATTTTGACGAGGTTGTTCAACTAAAATTAATCCTAAGTTGCACTCAAATTAACGTGGTCGTTTAGATTGATCAAGTTAAACCCGAATATCGTATCTCTCGAGGAAGACTTAACAGGGCAACGTTCGTATTGCGAAAAGAAAAAGAAAATAAAACGAAAGCAATAAAGATTGATTGTGGGTTTTTCCAATCTAAAGGAATTCGAATTAATCTAGGCGGAAGCATAAAACCCTAAAACTAAGAACACAATTAAATTCATAGACATAATTTTAAGAACGTAATAAGAAACTTACGATAATTAAAGATGAATCCGTGGTGGAAGTCTGTCATAAATCCGTACGAATCATTAATCTATGAAAGCAATAAACTAAGAACTAAGAGGTAAAGAAAAAGTGTCTTGGAGGCTCAAAAACTAGGTAAAATCACATGGTGGAAGAAGTTGGGCGAAAGAAGATAAAATAACCCTATATATAGGGTTTCCAAAATTATCGCCGCGATGGGCCAGGCGATCGCTTGGGTTCCAGGCGATCGCCTGGCCCCTGCCTCTGTCCGCCATCGAAATCAGCCGAGCGATCGCGTGGAGTATAGGCGATCGCCTCGATCCCATCTCTGCTCCAGTCGAAGTCCAGGCCATGCGATTGCGTGGGAGAGAGATGATCGCCTGGGTGTCGTCTCCGTCCTCCGGCAGCCCTCGCCAAGCGATCACTTGGGATGCTGAGCAATCGCCTGAGCCTCCTATGCAATCACACTATTTTCAAACTTCAACTTGGGTCGTCTCGACTTTATCTTCTTCCTTTTTTGATCTAAATACCTACAAAACAATACCAAAACAACCACAATCCACACCACACTTGGTTCGAAGAATTAGTATCATTTCCAAAACAAAATAGTGTCATTTCGCACTAAAACCATCGAAAACATACTAACCAAACCAAACAAATCACAACCAAATGAAGGTGAAATACCCCTCCACATGCAAAACCTTGCTTGTCCTCAAGTAAATCTTATATCCAATCAAAATGAGAAAGTAATGAATTGAACCAAATAGTTCATACTCCAATAAGCTTTCAATTTCAAGACAAGTGCATCACTCATCAACTAGACATAGTCATCACAAAACAATGAGTGTCCCTTCACACAAGAACTCAATCAACTCAACATTCATCTGCCAGATCTAGGTGAGAAAATGCAAACTACGAACAAGTATCCCAACTTTATCCCATTCTTACTCATTATTATTAAGTGAATTTGGGGCAAAATTCACTAGGTTTACTCACGGAAAACTCCGGTCACCTAGCGTGGTTTCCCATACCCATTCTCGTACAATATATATTCAATGAATAGACAAGAAAGAGGGGTAGAGCCCTTCAAATCACAAACATTTCAAACCAAGACAACACATAAAAGTCTCAAGTCAAGTTGGGTTATATGGCCAAAAGTCATGAGGTGTGAACATTTAGAGGTCATCTAAAGTATCCTCATGTGGTTTCCCATGCTCATGGTTCCCAGAAGAGTAGAAGCCTTCCAACTTAACTTAATAAATTATACAATTAACGACTCATTATTCGGGATACAATTCTTTTAAAAATAACACTTTTCTCACCCTTCACCACATTTAAACATCAAGCTTCACTCATCCTAGCATGAAATGCCCCACAAACGAAAAGCAACAACCATATCAGTCAAATCATGAAAGAATGCCCCAATCAATCAAGCAAATCGAAATATGAACTAGGAGCTTCAATACATACTTCCGCAATTCAATCGTGATACAAAATAAATCAAGGACAAGTAAAACTAGATCATGAAGAAAACACCCCCCCCCCCCCACCGACAGAATGAAACAATGTCCCCATTGTGACACACAAGGCACAAGAAACAGAGAAAGGGTGATAAAGAACTACCAACCAGGAAGAAGAGATGAGACAACCGCAACCACAAAAATCACGCATTCTGCACAAAACACGAAAGAAACAAAACACTACCAAGATACCAACAAGAAAGAAAACAAGCTGAAACAAAACACCACAATTCAAGAAAAAAAAAAGAAATAACATACACATCAACAGTGAAGCTCACTGTCGATCATCATGTGATGACTGGTGATCATAATGTGATGACTGAGAAGGATCACCAGTGGAAAGGCGCCAACGAGAAAACTGACGCTTGAAATCCATACGCTGAGTCTGAGCGGTATTATATTGCCGTTGCGCCTCCCAATGTTGGGCATTAAGTGTCCACTGCTGAGCCTGCTCGGTCCAATACTGGCTGCTAGCATTGTGAAATTGAGAAACCCCTTGCCAATGCTGCTCCGCCAAATCCTAACGCTGATCATTAGCAACCCAACGTTGCTCATTCTCCGCCCAACGCAGCTCATTCCGCCGCAAATACTCGGTCTGAGTATGCAACTGATCGCCATAAGTGGCAATGCTTTGGTGTAACTGGCCTAACTGTGCCCCCAAGTCAGTCCGAAAAGCAGCAAACTCGGACAGAAAACCGCCGAAATCAAAAGAGCCGGACCCCGAGGGAGTAGAAGAACTCAATGGTTGAGAGGGCCCAACAAGCGGGAGGGGATAGCCCGGCGCACTCTGCTCGTCAACTCCCTCACCCGTCGGAGGAGCACCGCTGCCAACAAGCTGGTCAACATAATACCGTTTAACCACAGGACAGTCCTCAAATGGAAGAAAAGTAATCTCATCGGACACAAAGAAACCATGCTTGAGCTCAGAATAATCCAAATACTTCACATCCACCTCAGAATATGGACGAGGGGGTAAGGACCCTGAAAAACCTTAAACTTGAGAGCTAAAGCCATGGCAAGCTGAGGAAAGGCAGCTGCGGAAGTGGACTTGAACTTGATATTTTGCAAGGCGGCATAAATAAATTGAGCTGGGCACACCGGCACCATCCGCGCAGCGCAATCTAAGAGATACAACTCTGTGGTGTGAACCTTGCTAGAGTCCTCCCGACCAATCAGATTATACACAATATATTTTTGTAATATGCACAACGTCGGATTACGAATGAATCCACAAGAAACTCCCCCCGGCTTCCAATTACCCAAACCAGTTAAGTTCCGCCAAGCAGTAGAGGCTTCAAAATCATCAGGGACAGACATCACGCCCCTTTCCATTCGAAACCCAAATACCTGATGCATAACAGTCGGTCCAGCCCGACACTCCTTTCCCAACAAACGAAAAGAAATACCACGAAGATCATCCTCAAATGACATGGTGGTAATAAACTCAAAGCATAACGACAAATAACCATCCCATTCAGAATGAGCATACTTTAATAAACCCAGCACCCGAAAATAACCATCTAACTCATCCACAATACCATATTTAGCAATCTCCTCCCAATCAATGTAATGAGCAACAGGCCTACGTTTATAACAGAGACGAGAATAAAGCTGACCTTCCTCCGGCGAATAAATCAGAAACAGGGTGCTATAAGTGGCGCAGATATCCACGGGTTCCTCCGACGGCTCCGACGAGTCCTCGGAACGCTTAGTTTTCTTGGCACGACCCATGGATAAAAAGGAAACATGAGATGTGGAGACTTGGGCAGCCGAAGTGAGCGCTCAGAGGCAAGGCGATCGCTCAACCGGTGAGAGAGACGACGAGCGCGTGGAAGGAAGGGGAGCACGGGGTCGGAAAAAAGGAGAGAGCGAGCGCCTGGTGAGGAGTGGGTGAGATGATGAACGGGTGAGATGGTGCGTGTGTGCGATGGTGAGATGGGTGAGATGGTGCGTAGGTGAGATGGGTGAGATGATGAGATGGGTGAGATGGAGGAGATGGTTAGATGGGGAATATGGTGAAGATGGAAATGAGGATACAATAGGAAGAGGCTGGAGAGGGAAAGAAGAGGGAAAGGAGAGGGCGGCGGTTTAGCGAGTGAAAGAAAGAGAGGGATGATATAGGGTTGAGTGGGCTGAGGTGGAAAAGGGATGCAACATGTAGAGCGAGGCGAGCGCGCGAACCCAAGGCGATCGCGCAGGTGGGTTGAAGAGCGGGCTCGGGAGACCCGGCGATCGCGTCGAACAGAAGCGATCACCGGGTGGTCATCTCTGAAGATTTGCAGATGATAGCCAGGCGAGCGCCTGGGGAAGAGGCGATCATCTGGGTGGCGCCTCAGAGGCTTGACGACGCGACCCCAAGCGATCGTTAGGAGAGAAGGCAATCGTCTGGGGCCAGCTCTGAACATTGATGCGAAGGTCCAGGCGATCGCTCGGGAGTGAGGCGATCACTTGGGAATCGGCTCTGAAATGAAGCAACACCGGCCAGGCGATCGCTTGGGGGAGAGGCGATTGCCTGGATGACTCGATTTGTTTTTTTTTTTAACAGTGGGTTGCCTCCCACGAAGTGCTTGTTTAACGTCATTAGCTTGACATACCAAAAACGAGACCTTCATTCCGAATCCACGAGCCAAATTGACTCCACTTGTTTCACAATTCGTTCTCCTTCATGATACGGTTTCACTCGATGACCGTTGGCTTGAAAAGACTCTTGAGTCTGCTCATTGAGCAAACAGACAGCACCAAAGGGTAGAACTTCTTCAATAAGGTACAGACCGGTCCAACAGGACTTCAATTTGCCCGGAAACAATTTTAACCTCGAGTTGAACAAAAGGACTTTCATCTCGGGCTTCAACTCCTTGAACAAAATCCGGCTAACATGCAACCGCTTCACTCGGTCCTTGTAAATTTTGGCATTGTCGTACGCCTCATTACGGAGCTTGTCCAACTCTGACATTTGCAACATCCGTTGCTTCCCTGCGGTATCAAGATCGAGATTTGTTGCCCAGATTGCCCAATATGCCTTGTGCTCGATTTCGACAGGCAGATGACAATTCTTCCCAAACACCAAACGGTACGGACTCACCCCCAAAATACTGTAGTAGGCAGTGCGATACGCCCATAGAGCATCATTCAACTTTGAAGACCAATCCTTCCGAGATAGTTGAACAGTCTTCTCCAAGATCCCCTTGATTTGCTTGTTACTTGTCTCGGCTTGGCCCGAGGTTTGGGGATGATAGGGAGTAGCCACCTTATGCGTTATACCATTCTTCTTCATAAGCTTCTCGAAGAGCTTATTGCAAAAGTGCTTTCTCCATCGTTGATTATCGCCCTTGGAAATCCGAACCTGCAAAGGATGTTCTCCTGCACAAATCTCAACACGACATGAGAAACACAAGTCCTAGTGGGAATTGCTTCAACCCACTTGGACACGTAATCAACCGCTAAAAGAATGTATTCGTAGCCAAAAGACTTGGGAAATAGTCCCATTAAATTGATGCCCCACACATCGAAAATCTCAACAACAAGAATAGTATTAAGGGGCATCTCGTTCCTACGACCAATTGACCCCACCCTTTGGCAACGATCATAAGAAGTATAAAAAGACTGAGCATCCTTAAATAATGTTGGCCAGAATAAACCTGATTGTGGAACTTTGTGTGTTGTCTTCTGACCTCCAAAATGGCCTCCGCAGTGTGTCTCGTGGCAAAATTGCAAGACCTTGGCTTGCTCCTCATCTGGCACGCACCTTCGGATCACATCATCCTTGCCAATTTTGAAAAGATACGGATCTTCCGAAAAATATTGCCTGCACACAGGGACAAACCGCTTCCTTTCTTGGGAAGTAAGGTCAGGCCTCAATTCGTCACATGCTAGGTAATTGACAATATCGGCATACCAAGGTACAATCCCTGCACTCAAAGCTTGTTCAAAAGGAAAGGATTCAAGCAAATTATCGCAAATTGCAGGAGAAGGTAAATTATTAAGACTAGACAGGTGGTCAGTAATGAAGTCAAAATCAACCTAACTCCATCAAGAACATTCTCCACACAAGGAAAAGAGGAAGTCGCTGCTTGCTCGCTGTGAATTGGAGGCCAGGAGTCGTCGAGAGATGAACTGCTATGCTCCTGTGCCATATTGATATGTGTTTGCCTGCAAAAGAATGAATGCCGGGGGTGGGTTCTGGCGAACACCCTCTGAAGCTTAAGTCAGATTCACTCTTTTTAGCAGATAATAGAGTACGCGAGTGTTTGTGTAGAGAATGTTGTGTAGAAAGAACCTGAGAGTAAATGTGAATGAGGTTGGTTATTTATAGGAGAAATGAATGGCTTGGAGAATAAGCTATATCTCCAGCTGTCAGTACTTACTCTAATGCCACATGGCGGGATGTGATTGTATGTAGTGTCAGGCAGGCAGGAAAAGACACGGGAGACCTGATCAGGTCTCAGGTCCAGGTCTCAGGTCTCAGGTCTCTGATCAGGTCTCAGTTCTCAGGTTTCTGATCAGGTCTCTCGCGCTACCTGATGCTTGTCAGGTCTCTAGACAAGTGTACTAAGATGTTTCCTTCTCAGATCTCTAACTGAGGCCAGTTGCATTTATATTCCCCTACATTTTAGGTGTGATCTCTTTGTCAGGTCTCTAACCAAGACCTGATAATTTTGTGCCACATCACTCGTCTTTGAAGTATCTTCTGTTATCAGGTATCTCTCATCATATAGCTGCTGAGGTCTCTTCCGGAATGAGCTCTTGGATAATCGAAATAATAGGGACTTATGGTAATTTGCTCACCTACTTTTGTCATTATGCGAATCAGGTCTCTGAGGGAGAGACCTGGTCTTTTTTGACCACATCAACTGCTCCCCCCTACTCCAACTGATTCTTTATCAAGAAGAAAGCCGGAGTAGTTGTTTCTAATTTGTGGAATCATACTTCATTTATTTTTTAGCTCAGATCTTACTTGAACAGACTTTACAAACTCTGAGCCCTGATTTCTAAGACTCGTATCATTCGGCTTATGTTCAAAGCCATTTCACCAAGCGCATACTTAAGCTTACTTTCCTCAACTTACCTTAAAGTTCATCTCTCAAATTACATGCTTAAGCCTACTTCACTCAGCATGTTCGACAACATGTTGAGAACTATTCCTTAATTCCAAAATTTGGTTTTTATTGAACCTTATCCTTCAAATTCTGGATTCAGGTCTCTTTCTGACCTTAATCCAAATTTAGAATTCAGCTCTCATTGAATATTACTTCATCAAAATAATTTAGTTCACGCTGAATATTACTTCATTCAATTTCTACCTAAGCTCACGCTGAGGTTCATTTTACAAATTCTGGATTCAGGTCTCTTTCTGACCTTAATCCAAATTCACCTCAACTTATGCTGACAGTTATCTCATAAATTCTAGATTTAGGTCTCCTCGTGACCTCAACTTAGACTCAAAGTCCAACTTCTCGCTGAACTTTAGTTCATCAAAATTTAACTCAAGCTATTTATAAATTCCAGCTCTCGCTAATACCTAATCTTCACTTTCACGGATCAGCCTTTTATGAGGCTTGTTTCTGAATTTCATGGTGCTCCATCACGATTAGACCCACTTCTATTGGTTTAGGCCAAGTCGATGTTCGTGTTAACTCATGTGGCAACTCAGGCTAATGGCTCGGTATGCGGTCATTCCTTATCTTGTAGAGATTTATTTTATCATCACTTTTTACTAAAGCTTATCTCTTAGGCATGGGACTCAAGTTTGAGTTCATCCCACGTTCAACTTATTGATCCTCAATATCCAAAGTTTAGCTCCTTTTTCAGACTGAGAACTCAGACTCTCGCCGATTTCTTTCAAAGTTTAGCTCTTGCTAATAGTTTACTTCAATGCTTAGAATTCAGCTCATGCTGAAACTTACCTCTAAGAACTTAGGATCGTGCCGAGTTCTCTCAAAACTCAACTCTTGCTGACACTTGATTTCAATGTTTGTTCAACTCTTGTTGGAGCTAACTTCTTAAGCTAAGAGCCCAGCTCCTCCTTAGCTCATTCAAAGTTCAGCTCACGCAAAAGCTTGACAAAAACAAGCGGAGTATAGCTCACGCAGGAGATAACTTCTTAGGTTGAGAGCTCAGCTCCTACCTAGTTCATTCAAAGTTCAGCTCACGCTGGAGCTTTTTCTATGGGCTAAGAACTCGGGCTCTTGCCAAGTTCTCTCAAACTTTAACTCATGCTAAAACTTCATTTCAATTTCTAAATTTAGGTCTCTTCTTGACCATTTTTCAGCTTCGGAGTTTGGCTCACACTACACCTAATACGTCAACCTTTTACTAAGCTAATGGTGAAGATCTTCTTTCAAATTCTGGAGTCAGATCTCGTTTGACCTTAATCCAAAATCTAGAATTCAGCTCTCGTCAAACTTTCGTTCAACTTTAAGTTCCACTCATACTGAAAATTATCTCTTAAATTCTAAATATATGTCTCTTAATTCTCGACTTTATTCTCAGATCCACAATTCAACTCCCACTTAATCCTTTTCATTTAATTCTCAACTCATGATAAACCTCACTAGATTTCAGCTAGTGTAATGGTTAATATGAGGGTAATTACTTTTGAGTTTCATTCTTTATGAGCAATATGTCATTCATTCCCTGGACTTATCTTCACGGAATTAATCTTTCAAATTTTTCAATTCAGGACTCCCAGGACCTTATATCTCGAACGATGAACATTGGCTCTTGTAGAAGTTCATTTAGCCACGTTCGAGTTAGCTCTTACTGAAGCTTATCCCTAATATTTTCAGTTCTCATTTAATTTTATTTCATTTAGTATTTAGCTCACTCATGCTTAAGCTCGTCTTTGAATTTCGGATTCAGGTCTTATCTTGACCTTATTCCACGTTCACCATTCAGTTCTCGTTAATTCTCATTTCATCCCACATTTAGCTCAGCTACTGCTGCGGCTCATCTTTCAAATTCTGGATTCAAGTTGCTTCAAAACTTTAATCTAAATTTCAAATTCAGCTCTCATTGGATTTTGCTTTGTTCAATTTTTACCTCAGCTCATGCTGAGGTAAGTTTTGGATTCAGGTCTCTTCGTAACCTTAATCCATATTCAGAGCTTACCTCTTATTGTAGTTAATATCTCAGGCTGAGGACTCAAGCTTCTGCTGAGTTCTCGTGAAGTTCATCTTTAACAGCAAGGTATCTATATGTATCTACACGCGCTGTGTATTTTATTTTATACATTTTTTATCTGGATTCTAAATTCGGCAGTGGTCATTTTTCAAAAAATTTCATTTTCATGGTATTTTGGACACCCCATATGGGTGTAGGGTACACCCCTACTCCCCCCCTACTCTGAATGACTGGAGCTCTCTCTTGTCATTCGGAGTAAAATTAATTTCACATGTATTCGTCAACCTTTGTCATGCTGCATAGCTGATGACTTAGAGTCAGATTGTTGAAACAATGAGGGCCCCCCATGGGCTAAAAGAGCAACATCAATCTCAAATTTTTGAAAATACTGCCCTTGCTATGGCTAGAGTAATCTGGAGAGCGCACAATTTAGTCATGACAGCCTAAGCAAGTATGCGCTCGAGAGCTCTCTTCGGGGCTCAAGGTATGATGATAATAATATTTTTTATATCGTGAAGTAATCATGTCTTCTACTCTCTTAGGTGCTTTGAGGGAGCTTCTTTACAGTGAGTAATCATGTAACATGCCATGTGCTGCAATTCTTATAGACTGACGGCTCCTCACGAAGTAGTTGTGTATTCTATCCTTTCGTGAGGTGAGGGGCTCGTATTTCATTACAAGTATTTATTTAACATGCTCTCTCTTGCGATTCGTGCAAGTTGAGAGGTTTTTCAATGTGAGTAATCACATAGTCATGCTCTCTGTTGCTATTCATGCAAGCTAAGAGGCTTTTCAATGTGAGTAATCACATAACATGCTCTTTCACATGCTTCTGACGAGACCTGATTTTCAATGTGAGTGATCACGCTTCGTGCTCTATCCTGCACACATGCTTTTAATGGCCTCGTTCATATTTAAAAATTAAAATCTGCTAAATCAATGAAGTAGGTAACAAAATTCATCATTCAAGTCCTCTATAAAAATCAATCATCTTGAATTTATTGTACAAAAGTATAGATGGACATCTTACTCTCCTTTACTCCGATTGACTTCATTCTTCAGTTGTCACTCAAAGTAAGGTTGGTTTTACATCCACTTCGTAGGAGCTTGAGCTTGTCATGCAATAGATGTGAGGGCTAGAGCTCAAGTTGTTGCAGCGAGAACCCATCACGTGTCAGGCTATTACACTCGAGGTTGCCGAGGTTAACTGGCAGGTATGTGTAGACCTCAGGATCTCTCTGTAACTGGATTCGATCTTGATACTTATCTTCAGAATTTACTTCTGATTGCTGCTATCTGCAAAATGTGTTAGTATTCTCCAAGGAACTATCATTTTTAGTTCCTCCATATGTTTCACCAAATATTTGGAACCATTCTTGGCACACCAAATACACAAGAGCATAAACAACACATTTTATTCTCAAGACATTAAGTAAGCTAGTGATTTTAGATCTGCTCGTATTATTCCTCATCATAGGATTCAAGAATTCCATAATAGTGCATATAGCAAGTGCAATTACCGCAAATTACCAAATACTAAAAGTGTATCCAGACATATTATTCCTCAAATAGTCAACTGACTATTTCGCCTATCCTAAATTGAACCAAAATAAGGACATACTCAGACAATCAATCACAGAATTACTACTGAATAAATTATGAAAGCTCCTTCATGAACATTTCACTATACTAGTCAAAGTTCCAACAATACCACATAGACAAGTAAGTTTCTCTCCTTTTTTTTTTTTAGAGCAGAATATAAATCAATGGGACCAGATTCCCAAATCTATTGTCAAGCTCGCTGATGATAGTCATATTCAGAACAATGCCAAAAAGTCCTACTAACCAACTCGCCAATAGTCATGATTTCTTTTAATCCATTAACATACTCCAGAGGCATAAACGCATAACATGATAACCGAAATCACATGAAACTAGGTCAGAGAATATAAGTCAAGCATATACCTCCCTCTCCAACTTGTCATAGTTGGAGGCAATTCTGCTTTTACACGGAGAAGGTTCCAGGGTTTCCGCTTCCTCCAAAGACGGAGGAGCAATAGCATAAAATCCAACCGAGCACCAGAACTGATTAGGAAAAGTGAGATGCACCAACAATGACATTTTTGCACTGTATTCTGCTCCTAGATAGTTCATACTTCATAGCTAGAGCCAAGGTGAATATATATATACTTATTGCACAATAACATAATACATAAACTACTAGAAGCTTTGAACTAGTTTGATCAGTCCCCACAACCAATTACTGATATAATGATAGGACGAAATATCATGCCTCATGAGAAGGAATATTCCCAATATATAAGTGGAAACATAATGAGCCATAATTAAAATTCATGCTCTAACATATCATGTCATCAAGGGAAACACGAAATAGATAGAGCTCTGAAACATTATTTACGATATAAATATCAAGTACCAGATGAGGGCGTTGTAAAGTGAATGTATGAATATGGATATACTCAAGTTTCCCGTCCAACAATACAAGCATCCAAGTACAAATCCAACGATGAAGAGTTGTAAGAATTTCTTACCGGAGAAGTGAGATGCACTAAAAGTAGTAGAACTGATTGCAACTGCTGGTCTTCTTACAAGAAAATCTCTGTAAACAACTTCTTCCAGCAACGGAGTGATAATGCAGTAATCAAGAAAATATAAGACTGCTCAAAGAAACAGGCAGTTACAAAATATAAGACTGCTCAAAGAATTTGGCCCTACTTCTACTTTGAGAAAAGAGCAACTATACGAACACAATTCTATGTTGCATCTCCTGCACTTTCTTTCGGCAGCGTTAATCTATCAGCAAATGTTAACACAATGTGACAATTACAATGTCATAAAGTTTTTACACATTTTTAGCAACCAAAGCACTCAGACTTTAACGGCATCTAGACATACGTAATATATTCCCTTAAAATCAAGCAAGCTACAGCAGTAGGATAGGAAAACCGAGAGCAGGGCATATTTCTCCCATCCACATCATTTACTAATAATTGAGTGTGCACACAATTATCCTCTGAGATCGAGGCTTCCTCGTTAAAACTAAGTTCTCTATTGTTCATAATCAACAATATTTAAATCCAATACTTCACACATTAATACTCTAATTAAAATTATATGTACCAGGAACATTCATATCTGGACAACAATAATTCCTTAACAACCATGCTCAAGCAGAACTTTTTGCATCCAGATTTTGTGAAGAATAGTCAGAATTTTATGGGGTATTTTCACAAACAGTTAGTGTTCAGCGGGGATTATGCAAAATTCATAGATAATCCGAACCAAATATCAACCAACATCAGCCATATCAATTATTAGCACAGAAAAACAGTAGGTAGATAAGAATATCACGAGATTCAAACTGAGAAAATTAGTGTACCAACTCGGTTATGTGAACTTGCACAAGGGCCTGCAGTGCTGGATCGATGATTGGATTATGATAGGGGTCAAAACCTACTGCGACGAATCTCTCCATTGACGATAAATCGACCGGCGAAGCTCCGTTGCCGAAGTTGGGGCTGCTGTTAAAATCTAAAAACGATGTTCCTGGTTTTCCTAAAATAGCCAAAGATCTTACTGGTCTTTCCACAAACACCTGGTGCGCGAGTTTATGGAGAATTAGGATAGCTGCATACTGAAGCGATTGATGGTGAAAAAGTTGTGGCGACAACAGTGGTTCACAGTGGCAGTGGCTGTAATAACTTCGATTCCGAGCAGCGCACGGTGTCTCCGAGCTTTGCCCTATTTTTCTCCATCACTACGAGTTGAAGCCTCCAAACCAATTGCTAACGGTGCAGCAACGACGACTGGTTGCATCATCGCGGTGCGGTGGTAGTAACTAGCTTCGAAGGGTCTGTGTAGCATGCAAATGGAAGAGAATCCCAGATCTGAACTTCTGCACCGTTTTTCTTTGTTTTCCATCTCAGATCTGGTAATTATTCGAACAGGAGTTGCACAAGCAGGTGGAAAATGGGGAAACTCGCTCGTTAGCCATTGTTTCCCACAGACGGCGCCAGATAATGAAGTTAAAATCAACCTAACTCCATCAAGAACATTCTCCACACAAGGAAAAGAGGAAGTCGCTGCTTGCTCGCTGTGAATCGGAGGCTAGGAGTCGCCGAGAGATGAACTGCTATGCTCCTGTGCCATATTGATATGTGTTTGCCTGCAAAAGAATGAATGCCGGGGGTGGGTTCTGGCGAACACCCTCTGAAGCTTAAGTCAGATTCACTCTTTTTAGCAGATAATAGAGTACGCGAGTGTTTGTGTAGAGAATGTTGTGTAGAAAGAACCTGAGAGTAAATGTGAATGAGGTTGGTTATTTATAGGAGAAATGAATGGCTTGGAGAATAAGCTATATCTCCAGCTGTCAGTACTTACTCCAATGCCACATGGCGGGATGTGATTGTATGTGGTGTCAGGCTGGCAGGAAAAGACACGGGAGACCTGATCAGGTCTCAGGTCCAGGTCTCAGGTCTCAGGTCTCTGATCAGGTCTCAATTCTCAGGTTTCTGATCAGGTCTCTCACGCTACCTGATGCTAGTCAGGTCTCTAGACAAGTGTACTAAGATGTTTCCTTCTCAGGTCTCTAACTGAGGCCGGTTGCATTTATATTCCCCTATATTTTAGGTGTGATCTCTTTGTCAGGTCTCTAACCAAGACCTGATAATTTTGTGCCACATCACTCGTCTTTGAAGTATCTTCTGTTATCAGGTATCTCTCATCATATAGCTGTTGAGGTCTCTTCCGGAATGAGCTCTTGGATAATCGAAATAATAGGGACTTATGGTAATTTGCTCACCTACTTTTGTCATTATGCGAATCAGGTCTCTGAGGGAGAGACCTGGTCTTTTTTGACCACATCAGTCAGCTACAACATTTTCACTACCCTTCCTATCACGAATTTCTAAATCAAACTGTTGCAATAACAACACCCAACGAATAAGTCTTGGTTTAGCCTGAGATTTGGTCAACAAATAACGCAATGCAGCATGATCACTGTGAATGATGACCTTAGACCCGATGATGTATGCACGGAATTTATCTAATGCAAACACAACAGCAAACATCTCTTTTTCATAGTGGTATAATTTACTTGAGCAGTAGTAAGGGTCAGACTGGCATAATAAATGACACGAAGTATTTTATCTAAACGTTGACCCAAAACAGCACCCACAACAGAATTAGAGACATCACACATTATCTTGAAAGTTTATGACCAAATAGGACCAATAACCACAGGTGCAGTACTCAACTTCTCCTTAAGCAATTTAAAAGCATGAAGACAAGCGTCATCAAAAACAAATGGCACATCTTGAGACAGCAAACGACATGGAGGTTGACTAATTTTAGAAAAATTCTTAATGAAATGCCGATAGAAACCGGCATAACCAAGAAAACTCCTAATACCTTTGACATCACGAGGTGGAGGCAATCTTTCAATCACATCCACCTTAGCTTTGTCGACCTCTACACCCCTTTTTGAAACGATATGACCTAGCACATTCCCCCGACGAACCATAAAATGACTCTTTTCCCAACTAAGAGTCAAACCACTTTCAACACACCTCTCTAAGACCCGTGCAATTTTCCTAAAACAATCGTCAAAAGATGATCCAAACATAGAGAAATCATTCATGAAAATCTCAACAAAATCATTAATCATCTCAGAAAATATGGACATCATACATCTTTGGAAGGTACCTGGTGCATTGCAGAGTCCGAACGACATCCTCTTGCAGGCATATGTGCCAAAAGAGCATGTGAAGGTTGTCTTAGCTTGATCCTCGGGTGCAATCGTAATCTGATAGTAGCCAGACAATCCATCTAGAAAGCAGTAGAACTTATGCCCCGCTAATTAGTCGAGCATCTGATCAATAAAAGGCAGTGGAAAGTGAACCTTTTTGGTGGCAGCATTAAGTTTTTAAAAATCTATGCACATCCGCCACCCAGTAACAGGTCTCATAGGCACTAACTCATCATTGTCATTCAAAACCACCGTGATACCCCCTTTCTTCGAGACTACGTGCACGGGACTGAGCCATTCACTATCAGCAATGGGAAAGATAATCCCCTCTGCTAACTGTTTAAAAATCTCCTTCCTCACAACCTCCATTAGAACGGGGTTCAATCGCCTTTGACCGTCCCTCTTCGGGGTAGCTCCTTCTACCAAGTTAATCCGATGCATACATGTGGCAGGGCTGATCCCCTTAATATCGGACAAACACCATCCAAAAGCTGCCTTAAACTTTTTGAGCACCTCGACTAATACTTCTTCTTCGTCTGCCTTGAGCTCAGAGGAGATTATGATAGGCTTCTTCCTTCCTTTTTCAAGGAACACATACTTCAAATTGGCAGGAAGCTCCTTGAGCTCAAGCTCTACCTCCTTCTCTTCTTTAGGAGCCTCTACTATCACTGGCTCGTCAACAGGTAGATTGGTTGGCAGCGATGAGTCCATAGCTGCTTCCTCTCTGAGCCGCTCCTCCAAGTCGGTTGAGCTTTCAAAAACCTCCTCAATCTGCTTCTCTTCCATAAAACAGGCCTCAGCGAGTGTGTCAATAGTATCAATGTAAGAACAATTGTCAATGCTGTTGGCAGATGAAATCCCCTTATTGGCTCGAACATCGTACGAAACTGACTCACCCAATACTGACATCTTAATTATGCCATTTTTGACGTCAATGAGAGTATTAGTTGTGGCCATAAATGGTCTCCCCAATAGCAGTGTGTGCTCTCGTCCATCTTCCTTGACGTCTCCGATTTCCAAAACCACAAAATCCACCGGCACGATAAGTTTCCCCACTCGAACCAAAACATCCTCAATAACTCCTCGAGGGTGGCGAATCGACCTATCTGCCAGTTGCAAACACATCCGTGCCAGCTTCAACTCTCCCAATTCCAACTGTTTGAAAATCGAGTAAGGCATCAGATTGATCCCTGCTCCTAAATCCAGCATTCCAGAAGCTTCCTTTCCTTTCCCCATGGCAATTTTGATCACGAAACTCCTAGGATCTCGTTGCATTTGAGGTAGAGATTGCTGCATAATCGAGTTAGCACTTTCAGATACTAGAACTTGTTCAGGCTCATCAAACTTCCTCTTCTTGGATGCCAACTCCTTGAATAACTTCACATAGGCAGGCACGTTTCTAATCACATCAAGAAGAGGTAAATTCACATTCACCTTAGATAGCATCTTATAAAAATCAGAGAACTGCTGGTCATGCTTCTCATTCCGCAGTCTGCTAGAAAAGGGCACTGGTGGTTGGTAGGGCTTTTCAACCTTATGCAGTCGGATTTTTGATTGCTCATTCTCAACTCTAGGCTGTGCCTCCTCTGATGGTGCGTCTCCCACCTTATTATCTATCATCTTTCCACTTCTCAACACGGTGACCACTGAAGCTTGATGTGGCTATTGACCTTGGCTCGGAATCTTCCCCGTCTGCTGCTGTTGCTGCATCTGGTTAACCGTACCCAAAACTTGTCTGACAGCCGTCTCAAGACGTTTGATGGTTGCATCTTGAGCTTCTCTCGCCTACCTGCTTTCTTGCATGAATGCATTGAAATTATTTTCAAACTGGTTCTTTTGAGCAGGTGGCGGCGATGGGCGTTGAAATTGTGATGGTCCCGGTTGGAACTGACTTGACTGAGCTGAGTTCTGCTACTGAGAATTGAAATTCTACTGCTGCGGATACCACTGCTGGTGCTGCTGTAGGTACCACTGTTGCTGACTAGGGAATTGATTAAATTGTTGAGGAAGATACTGAGTGAACTGCTGTGGAGGACGATGATTTTGAAAGTTGCCTCCATATCCCTAACCTTGGTTCTAATTCCTCCATCCAGCTGTAGGCTGATTCTGCCATCCCGAATTCTGCTGTTGCTGATTCTGATTAGATCCTTGGCCTTGATCAAACTGCTGTCGTGGAGGGTACCCCTGTGCAGCATACACTTCTGCCCCTCCTTCATATGTCAACTCCCCCATTCTCTGGCATTCCTCAGGATTATGTCCCATCTCCCCACAAATGCCGCATGGCTCAGGTATCATTTCACGTCTAACCGGTTCCGAACCAGGCGGAGAGGCAACAGACTTAGTCATTTTCAATTCTTGTAACTCCCTCATCATCCCTGCTAGCTGCTTCTATAGCTCATAATTCGGTGCCACTGTACTGGCTTCAACTCTTCTCCCACGGATCGACTTTTGTTGAGAGCTGTCTACTAAAGTCTGAAAAATCTGATTGAGTTCCGCGGGAGTCTTCTTGGCGATGTTATCCCCTGCAGTACTATCCACCATGAACTGCGTATTCTGAAGCAACCCACCATAAAAGAATTGGCTGACCATAATCGAAGACAACTGATGATGTGGGCACTGACGAAGGAGCTCTTGAAATCTCTCCCATGTCTCGTGGAAAGGCTCATCGGTTCCTTGCTTGAAATTCATAATCTGAGTACGAATCTCCTAAGTCTTGTGATTGGGGTAGAATTTCAGCATAAATATTTCACAGGCATCCTTCCAAGAGTCTATAGAATTGGATGGTAGCGATAGGAGCCACGTCCGAGCCCGATCCTTCAAAGTATATGACAGACACTTGAGCCTTAATTGATCCTCTGTAAGGTTCGAAAGAGAAAAAGTTTGCACAATCGAGCAAAATTCTCGAACAAATTGGAGCGCATCTTCAGTGGGCATGCCGTGAAAAGTTGGAAGCATGCTAGAGTAATTGTGCTTCAAATCATAATTCCTAACGCCAGTGGGGAGGACAATTGCCGACGTCGTGGCTTCAAATACGGGTCGGGAGTACTCTTCCATGAGCTGATCTTCCCCAGTTGCCATGTTCCCCTGGCAATTCAACTGAAGTTTTTCTTTGAAATCATAAAATAAATCCCCCAACAAAGCTTCGTCTTCAACTCGTTAGGCAACGGTTCGATTACCTCCCTTGCTTGTGCCAGAATTGCGCTTCTCCTATTGATATTGTTAATATACGGTGCTAAAGGTTGATTCTAACTTCTGCAACCTCGCATACATAATACTAGCAAATAGAGCAAACGCACCGGAGGGAAAAAAATAACCAAACAAAATAAAAACAAAAATTGCAACACAAAAATAAAATAACGTGGTCGTTTAGATTAATCAAGTTAAACCCGAATATCGTATCTCTCAAAGAAGACTTAACAGGGCAACGTTCGTATTGCAAAAAGAAAAAGAAAATAAAATGAAAGCAATAAAGATTGATTGTGGGTTTTTCGAATCTAAAGGAATTCGAATTAATCTAGGCGGAAGCATAAAACCCTAAAACTAAGAACACAATTAAATTCATAGACATAATTTAAGAACGTAATAAGAAACTTACGATAATTAAAGATGAATCTGTGGTGGAAGTCTGTCACAAATCCGTACGAATCATTAATCTATGAAAGCAATAAACTAAGAACTAAGAGGTAAAGTAAAAGTGTCTTGGAGGCTCAAAAACTAGGTAAAATCACGTGGTGGAAGAAGTTGGGCGAAAGGAGATAAAATAACCCTACATATAGGGTTTCCAAAATTATCGCCGCCATGGGCCAGGCGATCGCTTGGGTTCCAGGTGATCACCTGGCCCCCGCCTCTGTCCGCCATCAAAATCAGCCGAGCGATCGCGTGGAGTATAGGCGATCACCTCGGTCCCGTCTCTGCTCCAGTCGAAGTCCAGGCCAGACAATCGCGTGGGAGAGAGACGATTGCCTAGGTGTTGTCTCCGTCCTCCGGCAGCCCTCGCCAAGCGATCGCTTTGGATGCTGAGCGATCGCCTGAGCCTTCTACTCAATCACACTCTTTTCAAACTTCAACTCGGGTCGTCTCGACTTTATCTTCTTCCTTTCTTGATCTAAATACCTACAAAACAATACCAAAACAACCACAATCCACACCACACTTGGTTCGAAGAATTAGTACCATTTCCAAAACAAAATAGAGTCATTTCGCACTAAAACCATCGAAAACATACTAACCAAACCAAACAAATCACAACCAAATGAAGGTGAAACAGAGGCTGTTGTTCGCACTCTCAAAATGAATTTGTAGCCTATCCTCACAGCTATATAGTTAGCAAGTAAGTACAGGGTCGATCCACAAGGAGTTGATTGTCACTATCTCTTGAAACCTCCTCCACCTGTTCAGAAAAGTTGGTTTTGCTATCTTGGTCACTAGGGCTATCTTGCCCAATTCGAGAACTCAATAAAACACTGAAAAGTAAACAAGCAACTTGATCAATAATAAAAAGGACTTGATCTGGACTAAGACGTCGTTAAGTGAAAACCCTAGCTTGGTTATTGGTGCAAATATTTTTATCACATGCATGCATCGTTAGTTATGGGACTTGAATGCTGAGATCCCTTTTTACTCGTCACGCTCTAAACAAACCCTTCCATTACCTATCCTTACTTATTTGGCGATGCACCGCCGGCTCCCTACCTTGGGCAATACCTCTATTGGAGTCATCGTTCAGTTTCTTGCCCAAGGAGCATTTATCTCTAGAAAGGCCCAACAAGGAATCATCTCATCTAACCTATAAGGCAAACACCTTCCTCTAATGTTAATCAATCTTATTCAAGATGATGTGGAAAACACTCCTACTTCTCAATTGATTTGTGATCTAATATGTCATAAGTGATTAACGGTCTATTAACCTCTTAATCGTATTATCTCATATTTGAACAGGTTCATTAACATTATGGGAACACATGCATGTAACTATCTAGCACAATTTAGACCTCTCAAGCATAGGTTAACACCTAACTGTCTTGCCCAGACCAAGTATAAAAGCTTAGCTAGATATAATCATAAAGTAACGAACAGGTGACTTGAAAGAAATGATAAACCCTATATTAAAACTTATGAAATACGTGCTAAAGCAAATCCCGGCCAAAAGTGCCGATACAACAAAGTACGAATGAAAGTATGCCCGTAGGACTTGTTTTTCTTCTCACAAACTCTCAATGGAAATTACAGGGTACAAAGCATAAAGAACGGCGTCTTTCGCAGCAGCAAGGCATCGATATTTATAGGCGATTGCGTTAGGGTTTGGCCTCCCTAGTCCTTAAAATAGAAAGAATCCACGAGCTACCTTGGGATGCAAGTAACACTTGATGAGCTCGACCCTCAACAAGGTAAGTCACGTCTATCTTCAAGAGATCCCTTACGGATCCTAAATCTAGTCGGATAAGGAAAGATACTTAAGTTAGATCATCTTACCCTTATCCTTCTAGACTTAGGAGAGAAACTCGCCTATTGACCAAAGCACTCCTCCTATCTGTCTTGACCAATATGGCTCTGCCTGACCTGCTTCCAAAAATGTTGCTTTCTTCCACTGTATTGCCCAGTTTCCACTTGCAGAGCAGCAAACACCCTCCTGTCCACAATATGTCCTCCATGACACAAAAACTAGACAAAACACACACAAAGACTCGATCTAAACTTCCTAAGACATACACTAAAAAGACACAAAATATGGACTCATCAAAGGCAAGCTCAATTGTATAGCTCTAAGAGCAATTTTCCAAATGTTTTTGGCATGTGTTCACTGAGTATGAAGTACTCAGCCCTGCATGTATTTCTAAACGTGCAGGTTAGCGGGATATGGATGGCGTGGACGGCTTGGTGGTGTGTTCTTTTGGTTGAGTCGAAAGTTGGCTAGCAATTACATGTCTTCATACATGTAGTTGTTGGGAATTGAGTCGATGTCTCCGCTGCAGTATTATATGATGTTTCTTTTGTTATATTTTTGAATAGCACTCTGATACTTTGTTGAATTGAAGAGCAATGTGCTCGATAGTATTTACCGCTTTCTTTAACTTTCGTATGATGTGATCTCGACATACTTATTCCTTATTGGATTCAATATGTGAATTATCTATGCTCGTTTAGTGTTTTATCTATGACTTGGAAGCATGCCTTATTTGTTATCGCTTTCAGTCAATAATCCCTTGTATTTCCCAAGCATGAACCCTTATGTGAGTTGCGTTAGTATGTGGTTTAGTAATGTTAGTGTCATTCGTCGCACTTTGGGAGTCGGGGTGTGACACTATGTGGACGACATTTTGGTTAAAAGCTTAAAAGCCGAACACCATGCTAGAGACCTGGGGGAAGTGATGGCAGTCATCATGAAGTACAATCTTCGCCTAAATCTGGGCAAATGCACATTTGGGGTGAGATCCGGAAAATATTTAGGATACATGGTAACTCCAAGAGGCATAGAGGCGAATCAAGCCAAGGTAAAGGCAGCGCTTGAAATGGCAGCTCCTGTTAACATTAAAGAGGTACATCGGCTAAATGGGAGAATCACAGCTCTCAGTAGATTTATTTTCACCTTTGCTGAATGAAGTTTCCCATTCTTTAAGGTATTACGAAAGGCGAGTGTTGAGTCCAAAAAATGGACCCAACATTCGATTAACACTGACAACACCCATAGAAGATAACCATGCTCTACCTGTCTTCACAAATCTTGTTTATGTTATAACCAGGAGCTCAGAATCAACTTGTGTCCCTCCTCGAATCCTACAAAAAGAAAGGGTCCGGAGGTTTTTCGGCGAACCCCCTCCGACGATCAAGTCAGAATGAGAAGGAATGTGGCACAAACAGATAATTTTGCGTGGGACGAAAGCTGTCAGAGAGCTTTTGAAGAATTGAAAAGTCATCTAGCTAGCTTGCCAATACTAACTAAACCATCGCCAGGAGAAATTCTGTATTTATACATATCTATAGGAGAGCACTCGTTGAGTGCAGTTCTTATACGAGAAGAGAGGTCTCGTCAAAGGCCCATCTATTACGTTAGTAAGGCTTTACAGGGAGCAGAATACAAGTACTCCGATGTGGAAAAGGCAGCCCTTGCTCTCATGACAGCTCCCAGGAGGTTGAGGCTATATTTCTTGTCTCATAAAGCCAGACCTCTCAGGGAGAATGGTCAAATGGAGTGTAGAGCTGGGGGAGTATGATGTGGATTTTGAGCCAAGGACAGCTATCAAAGCTCAGGCTTTGGCGGACTTTGTTCAGGAGACCATGAAACCAACGCAATGGCTGGAATGAGAGGCTTATGTAGATGGATCAATTACGATCAATGGATGTGGAGCAGGTGTTGTCATAATAATACATGATGAAGAATTGTGTTTCGCTTTAAAATTTGAATACAAGGTGTCAAATAATGAAGCTGAGTATGAGGCGTTCATTAAGGGTTTAGAGATGTTAGCTGAACTGGGAGCACAAAAGGTTGTTATACACTCTGACTCTCAATTAATAGTACAACAGCTAGTGGGGCATTCTGAGGTGAAAAATGAAAGAATGGCGTGTTACGTTGAGAGAGCGAGGAGCTTGGAGAAAGAGTTCGCAGACTTAGTCATAGAGCAAATTCCAAGAGATCTCAATAGCAAGGCGGATCACTTGGCCAAGGTGGCAATCTCCACAAGAGAACTAATACCTGAAAAGGTAGTATTGCTGAGGATATTAGCGGGAAGTGCTGCAAAAGAGATTAGCGCAATAGAAGAAAGGGATGACTGGAGAGCTCCCATATTGCACTTCTTGAAAACGGGAGAATTGTTAGAAGGGGTGAGAGCTCATAAGAAGCGGATCTATGCTAAATATTGCATGGTAGGGGGTTGCTTGTTCAGGAGAGCTATATCTCAACCGCTACTCAGGTGTCTAGCAGAAGCAGAAAGCCTGGAAGTGCTGAAGGAGGTACACCAGGGGAGAGCTGGGTGCCATTCTGGGTTCAGAGACCTAGCAAGGCAAGTATTGAGAGCAAGATGTTACTGGCCTACCTTGAGAAAAGATGCAGAAGACTTCGTGAGAAAATGTCCTAAGTGCCAAAAGCATGGGCCATTAATTCACGCGCCTGCAGAGGAGCTAGGAGTGCAATATGTTGAATATCCTTTCGATAAGTGGGGTATAGATCCGGTGGGAAGATTGCCCATGGCTAAAGGAAAGAAATGCTACTTGATAGTGGCAGTGGATTATTTTAGTAAGTGGGTGGAGGCAGAACCACTCTCGCCAATATCTAAAGATAGCATAATAAAATTTATCTGAAAAAACATTTGTTGTAGATATGGAGTGCCCAAGGTTTTAGTATCAGACAATGGAAAACAATTCTTTGGTAGGAAAACCCAAGAATGGTGTAAAGCAAGGAAAATTGAGCAAAGGTTTGCCTCTGTAGCTCGGCCAGAGACGTGTGGTCAGGTAGAGGTGACTAACAGGACTATAGTGAATGGCATTAAGATCAGGCTGGAAAAGGAGAGGTCTCAGTGGCTGGAAGAACTAGATTATGTTATTTGGGCTTATAGAACTGGTAAAGACTGCTACGGGAGAATCGCCTTTCTGCTTGGTGTATGGATCAGAAGCTGTCATGCCAGTGGAGGCTGAGATCTCAACCCATAGGATGCTGACCTATGATGAGAACTCGAATCGAGAACTTAGGAAGGAGAATTTAGACCTGATTGAAGAAATCAGAAGAAGAGCTCACCAACAAACTTTGGCCTACAAGGCTAGAATCAAAGCAACGTTTGATCAGAAAATTAGAGTTAGAAAGCTCGAAGAAGGAGATTTGGTGCTGAAAAGAGCTGATGCAATGCATCCGATGAAGAAATTCGAAGCAAATTGGGAAGGACCCTTTGTGGTAGCTAAAGTCCTATCAGGAGGAGCATATGAGCTTATGGATCAAGAGGGAAAGTTGGCCCTTAGGCCTTGGAACATAAGTAATTTGAAAAAATACTATGTTTGAGCATTTTTCTTTTTTGAGGAAAAGTGATGATTAAGCGTAGGAGTTTGTTTTGTTCGGAGAAAAGAGCCTACGTGCCAGGTCTCTTAACTCCTTTTTTGGTAGAATACTTGTTCGGCTAGGCAAGTATTCCTGTAATGGAATGCTGAGAGCTTGCTGAAAATAAATAAAAGCTGAAAAAGTTTGATCACTTTATGTGCTGTTTTGATATACCGACTAAAATATAATTAAGATAAATGGATAAGACATCGCATACTCTGAATGATTCGAAAAAGAATAATGTTTGTTCGAAATCATCCAGAGTAGGGGGAGTAGGGGTGTATCCTACACCCCTAAGGGGGGTTCGAAGTACCTCATGAAAATGCAAAAATAGGGAAAGCAAAATCAGAAGCTTAGATAGCAAAACACTTAAGTACACCAAGGCTCAAAATAAGCTTAAGTTCAGACAACAAAACATACGAATATGATGGAGCTTAGAGTGTACGACAGACAGAAATTAAAAACAAAAAGAAGTAAAAGAGTCAAGCTCAGAAGACCATACAAAACAAATATTGTTTTAAGAAAGCAGTGAGTTAATAAAATACTATGCTAAGAAGCTGGAGCTGCAGCCGGAGAGGTTCTGCCCGAGGGATTGCTAGCTTCAACCTAAGAGGTAGAGGGAAGAGCGCCTTTACTAGGAGATACGTCTTAAAGAAAAACACATACGTATAGGTATTAAGAAATTACTTCAAAACTAAAAAGGAAATATGAAACAATGTTAGAGGTACAAGGTAGAAGCAAACCTAAAGAGAGAGCTGGACCATGGGGGAGTTTTGAGAGATAGCTCCCACATTGCCCTACCACCTGAAGAAAATCTTCTGGAAAGAAGTCGTAAATGGGATCTGGGGGTTGGCAAAGGCGGCCTGAAGATCGCAAGGAGCAGTTAAAGCTTCAAAAGCATCTCTCATCACAGAAAGCCACCAGGGGGTGCCAGGCCGTATCTTGGGATCACCTTTGAAAGAGGGAGGCAGAGGTAAACGCTTGACAATGGGATCCACCTCAAGGGGTTTCTCAAATCCCATGTTGCGAGCAGTGGCTAGAACGGTCATTCCATAGCTCTTCGCTAGGTAAGTGATGTCATTACGGATGGTGGCAAGGTACTCTGGCAAAGCTTTAAAGGAGTCCAAGAGACCTTTATGAAGAATTTGTAGAGCTCGCTGACCCATGGGGGTGTGTAAAATAAAGCTGCGGCATCTCTGAACTCACTCTATATAGCTTGATTGGTAAGCGCTATTGACATCTTGAACAAGGCCTTTAGCTTCAGCGAGCTCCCTAGTGACCTGAGTTAGGTGATGGCTGAGGTCAGCGTTGACAGCACTTAAAGAGGCGTTTTCAGCTGATAGGCTTGACAGCTTCTCCACCAATTTAGATAGATCGTGATTCTGTTTCTTCAAGTCATCATTAGCTAAAGAAAGCTGGTTGCTGGTGTCTAGAATATCTCGGTTCCGTGTTTGAAGTTGTTCTATCACGTGAGTAAGCTCTGTGAGTTGCATTTGGTAGCTTGCCATGGTCTCCTTCAGCTTTTCCACCTCCCCTTTTCGGGAATCATCCCTGAATTGAAGTAGCTTTCCATGAGCGCTGATTAGCTGATAAAAAGAGAGGAGTGGTTAACATGATAGCCGTGTGATAGAAAGTTCAAAATAGTAATAAATATTCATAAAAAGAAATAGCCAGCTCGTTACTTGGCCAAGGCATTGTGCACTTTCCTCTTGTAGCTGAAGCAAAGAAGGAGAATGTGGAGGTGTTTCTTCATCAGAGGAAGGCAAGGCTTGTAGTAAAGCAAGACACTCAGACGGTGGTAGCTGAGGGCGAGAGCTAGATGTTTGCCCTCGGAAGACATAACCCGCTGAATCAGTAATTTTCAAGGGAGACACCTCGAGATAGGGAATGTGTTTACCCTTCTTAGAAGTTGTTGTAGAAGGGCGGATGAGAGGAGGTCTTTTGAGACCTATTGAAAGAGAGGTAGTTTTCTTTCCTTTACCGGCAGGAGGAAGAGAGCTCATAGAGGAGGAGTGTTTCCTGGTCAGGTCTCAAATGGAGGTCACTTTCACGGGTATGCGGCCAGACCCAGTTGGTGCTGGAACCTCTCGAGGATCTAAGGCCACGTTGGAAGGAATAGCAGTGGGAGAGACTGGAGGAATAGGGAGTGTACTTGCATCGCTAATCCGGTGCATCTCTTTACTGGCCTGGTATTGAAGAAGGATATCGAAGTCAAATTCCTTGTCATCTGGAAGCTTGACATCCTCAATCCAGTTCATCTCCGTAGAGGTGATAACGAAGTGAAAACCGATATTAAGAAAGTAACTGAGGGTGTATACTTATATGTAGATATATAATAAGAGAAAAGTGAGGATGTACGAGACCCATCCTCAATGGAAAAAGAACACCCGCCAGGGGGAGCCAACTCAAAAAATGAAAGAACAGAGGAATTAGACAGTAAATCATTGAATGTTGAAGGCATTGAGTCGAGCTCTAGCTGTAAGCTTGTGTAATACTTTGCATTCAATAGGCATAATGGTCTGAACGCTGGGACGAGGCTGCTTTAGACAGAAATCTTGCCAAGGAGGATAGGAAAAGGGCCAATCCCCATGCTTGGGAGTGATGATGAAATATTTATCCTTCCAATCTTTTCCAATGCTACGAGCATTGCACAGGTTTTGTGCTGGGCTTATAGGCCGAGCACTAATGTAATAAATGACATCCATAGGTTTAATATCATATACTGTTTCAAAAAGGGTAGGAGTGGGATGACCTCCATTCCCGCCCAACAAGATGAAAAAGGTAAGCAGGACCTTAATTGAAGAGGGAAGAAGTTGATTGGGCCATAAGTTGTCACGCCCCGACTCTCGAGGTGTGACTTACGAACAACAACAAAACTTAACAACTAACAATCAACTCAATTATGGGGATAACATGCTCGGGGAAAACAAGGATGGAAGATAAGACAATCGAATTAGGCTTCCAAAGTATAAAGAGATGATATCCGAGCATTTCAAAAACCAATTATAAAAAGATTGTAGATAAATACTTCATGCTGACGGGCATAGGATTCCAAAAAGAGAATACACCCATATATATATACCAAGATAAGAGGATCATGTTCAACAACCATTCAAGTCAACGAGCCCATCGCTCGGAAGTACAAATCAAGTAGTTTAAGAAGTTAACAAATATTCAAGGTCATCGAGCACAACGCTCGGAATCAAAACATAAGTATCAAAGTATTAGCATCAACAGACATCAATTCAAAAGGGTTGCAGCGGAAACTTGCATCAATACCCAACATTTGCACGTATGAAGACGTACAAATGCCAGTCTGATATCCAACTAGACTCAAGCAAAAGAACCAAACCACACCACCAAATATCCATGCCATCGCCATCCAGTCAACCTGCATGTTTAGAAACACACGCAGGGCTGAGTACTTCGTACTCAGTGAACACAAGCCAAAACATTTGAATAAAGATACTTCTTAAAGCTATAGTAATTGAATTTGCCTTGCCGAACATCACAAGTATTTAAGCAGTTTTAAAAACAGTTTTACTTGTGCATGTTAAAAACATTTTCTTTTAAAGAGACTGCGCAGTCAAATATCATATAATATAACAGTATGTATCATCTGTCACAAACAATTTCACTATGCCGAGAAGTAGGCCTCCTTCTCGAGCACTGTGACCGGCCTAACCGAAGCAAGGCTCACAGTCACCTCAACATATACCACACGTGGGTTCCTGCCTTTCACAGGATAATAACATCTTCATATAAACAGATGATAACACATACCAAACTTCAATAAAAACGGCAAGTCAATCACATTTGAAAACATATCATAATACTTAATAGCATAACTAATTTTCATCGATAGTTTTTGGTTCAGAAAAGCCCACCTGACTTCCGAAGAACTAGCTAGGTGGTTTAGGGCTATTTGTCCTCACTTAATGATCCGTCCGGCTCGATCCTTCATAGTTTGACATCGATAGGAAAAATAAGATACATGAACGACGGACACAAAGGCGTTGGACTTTAACTGAAGGACTTCTATTTGAGTCGATTCTCTCCTCGCTTAACCTTTCTAAGGGATCTCGCGTTCTCGTCTTTCAAACATTAACTCTACTTGAATTGGTTAATACTTATTAATCGATGGCTTAACACTTTTCTTGTTCTAATTAAAAACGTCATCGTTTACGTTCGATTTCTCGAGCTTTCTTTCAAAGATTTCATTTGATTCTCGACTTATCAATCAATCATTCAACTATTTTGCATACAATATAATTCAATTAACTTTAACATCATAACGAATATCATGCATTTAAACATTTATTCAATCATATAATGAATTCAAATAAATCAAACATACTTCAAGACATATTAACATTCATTCAATTTAGATCTTAAGACTTAATTTGATTATGCATTTCTTTTTATGAAGGCTCAACTATTTACTCTATCTTTCTTATTTATTTTTAAATCGATTCTCATTTCTTAACTCGACTATTGTTTTTCTAATTAATTACTCGGTGATTTATCTCGGTTTATTCTTAATTTGTTTGGTTGAAAACAACGTACTCAATTAATTATTTAATTAACTTCTTTCAACTTATTACTCGATATCTTATTCTATCATTATTATTTTCTTGATTAGCTTATACGAGTATCTATCTTAACTCGTCTAGCATCTTTTCTTTACTTGATTTAAAACTTCCTTTTTATTTCTTCTCGATTAATTCTTTTTAAACTTGGTTTTTCTCAATTTTTACTTATCTCTTTAATAATTTCTTCTTTTCTTGTCTTTAATCTTTAAGCCATTTCTTACTTAATAATTCTTTTATCTTTTAACAAACATTTTTATTAATTAGTTCATTTTATTAGTCAAATTATAAAAGATCTTTTTGTTGTAGTTTTAGTAAAAATTCAAGTCTTTAATTTTTAATACAAGAAAATTTATTAACATATCTTTTATGCATTTTTCATCTTTTAATCAATTAAAAGCTTTTAAAATTCTAATCTTTTGTTACAAAACTTCTATCTTTATTTATGATTTAACTAATAATCATACGTACATTGTAACACTTAAACATTCAATCTTTTCTATATTTTCACATTTAATTTCTTTAAAAACTTCAACATGCAATCTCATTTTCTTAACTTAAAACATGTATGATTTATTAACATAACATACAATCATCTCATTGATCAAAACATCACTCAATTCATCAACAAAATCAACAAAATAAATGCTCTATTTCTTTCAAAAACACACGGCACACACACATTTCTTTGTATAATTTATTTCTCAATTTTTCATGCATAATATCTCATTCTCAACATAATAAAGATAATAAATCAAGCATCAAAATAACAATAACTCAAAGATTCACGTTTTTCCTATTTTTCCTAAAATTTTCGGCATTAATCATTTTTTTAGGGTTTTAAATTCTTTTTCTTCTCTTAATTCACCGATTAAAACTTATTGCTCGATTCTCCTATCGATTTCTTCTCACTCGATTATCACATGCACATCCTAAGTTTGCCTAAACATAATTTAAATAGCATGCATGCATAGTTCTTTCTTTTAGGACTTAGAGATATACATATTTACAACTAAACAAATGAATTTCATACTTTAATTTAAATGGAATTCTTCTCCTTGGCTCTTGGAATTGGAATGGATGGAAAATGAAGCTTCAAAGCTTGGATTTGAAGGGAAGAAGGAAGTCTTCTTGAATCCTCAAAAAGAATAACATGGAATTAATCATCCATTCCTTTTAGGGTTTAAGAATCAAAATGAAGGAATTGTTGGATGAATATTGAATTTAATCTCAAGAACTTGAAAGATTATTACCTTTTATTGAAAATATGGATGGAATGGATGAGGAGCTTGAATACATGGTTGCATGTAAAGAAAAATTGAAGTATGAGGGGGAGAGAGAGAATGCCAAGAGTTTGAGAGATTGGAGAGGTTGAGAGTTTTTCTTTGTTGTCTTGAGAGAGAGAGATTTCGAATGAGAGAGAGAGGTGGAGTGAAGAATGAAGTCTTCTCTCTTTTGAATAGTTTGCATGCAATTTGAATTTCCAACATAAAGAATATGGTATGATGGTGATTAGCATTGGAAGTTGAAATTGTTAAAGTGATTGAAAGTTGATTTGATGTTAGTTGCATGCAATATTTTGGTAAGATCTTGTTGAAGACATAATCATGATAATTAACATTGGAAATTGGAGAGAGATGGGAGAGAAAGAGTGAGGTGGCGTGAGAGGGAGAGAGGTGAGTGACACGTGTCTTCGTCGTGTCGTTATGGGTGTTAATTACCCGGTCGTAAAGGTTTTCCGGATAAAACGATTCGTATTAATTCCTTTTTATGCTATTAACGGGTCTAACCTCTTCTCGTCTCACTATTGACACTAAGCATCTCAATCCTATTTCACGTCTCAATTAAAAGATTAACGAGTTCGATTATTTAGTCTTTTAAACCTTAAAGGAATTTAGTCGGCTTCTCAATCCGTTTATTAATCCTTTAAAGATTAACTCCTCATTACTCTTCTCAAATCTCGGATAAGTTCTACCCTATCTCAGTGATCTTAAAAGAAATTCTAAGTTAGAAGATTCTAATTCAATTCTATTCTAAGTTCATCAGGGTAAATATATTTCTAGGCGATTAAAAAAATTATGCTATTTCAATTAAGCAAACTTCTCGGGATTATTTTAGAAATTAATCTCATACTCATCTTCATACAAATAATTCAACAAGCATATCACATCATTATCATCTCAGATAAATAAAGCAGATAATTTCACACAAAACTCACAAATCAATTTAAACGTTTTACTCAATTCTCTTCGTTTAGAAAAGAAAAATTTTACTCCTAATTTCTCATCTTTTAACTCACTCGGTTAATTAAACGCTTTCTAAAGGCTTAAAAACTCGGGGTATCACATAAGTTGTGCAGATTACATACTTTTACAACAAAATCAGGGAGTGGAAATCTCAGCCCTGCTTCAATCTGATGGTACCAAAAGACTACAAAACGAAAATTCACTAGATGTGGGCATTCATAGGATAAAGGTATACGAATATCAAAGGCGTCACAACAGTTTAACCATGCTTTCACTAATTCTAATTCCTCTAAAGTTAAGAGGGATTCACCTGCAAAGGTATCAGAGGTAGGGAGAAGAGCAGTAGTTCCGGCATTATGGGAAGTGTCACCCATTGCAGTAGCAAATGATGCAGATTTCCTTAGATCTTGATGAGGGGAGGCTGAGTCATCCACCAAGTCCACTATGTCCTTCATGCTAGAATCATGGTCAGAAGAAACGGTTTGCCTGGAGTAAATGCAGCACCAACGACAGGTGGTTGGATGTTTTCTTTGAGTCTTGCTATGAGAAGATGTCTCAGAGAAAGAGTCATCGCGAGAAGGCGAATCACAAGGGGCACCTCCGGAAGGGTGTTGCTGGTGATCGGAAGAAGTATTCTCTTCGGAGAGCGAGCCAGAGTTCACCATTTCGGAATTTTGACAAAGGGTTTGAAGAAGGAAAACGAGAGTAAAATTGAAAGATAAAAGTAAAAAGTTAAGATAATAGCAATGAAATAAATAAACAGGGTAAGGACGATCGAGAAAAAAGGTGGAAGGAACCGCAGAGACATTGACACACACCCGTCGTGTGGAACGATCAAAATACCTGTGTATACCCCAGACGACAGTACACGCTCCAATGCCCACTACCGGACTGGCTAGTGGTAAGCTAGAGTCGATCCCACGGAGAGTGAGGAACTACTTTACTCTTCAGGTGTACAAGTTTGGTTGTCACGATCCAATCCTGTTTTTAGTTGCACAAAATGACTTGGAAATAATCAAATATAAAAGGGGTAAGATTTGGGATTAGGTCATGATTATTGTTGATACGTGTATTCGGTCATAGGCATACTGAAGATCCGTCCATGCTTTGCATAAACTCAAGGCATGGCCCAAAGACATTGGGCCATTTCAAGAGTTTATACTCCACACTTGGGATGGTTGAATCCCTTATGGTCACTTGGTCCGAAGGTCATGCTGCACCTGGGTCACAAGGCCGTGCTTCACTCCCCCTTAGATAGTAGTCATACCCGAACTCTCCAATTATGACCCTCACCAACCTTCTCTTCCAAGCTTCCCGGCTCCGCACCTAGAAAGTAGACATAACTCGCGGGATATACATTTCCAGTAACGCATCCAACCGGTCATCGATATATCTACGATGCGCAAGGTGAGTCCTTTGGTCAATAACCATGGCTTGATGCCTCGTCACAATTGATGGGTAGTTGTTAGAGAAGCCCAAGACTGAGGAAGGACGCAATATCCCCTTGCCCATTCCTCGCCATCCAGATCTACAACTCCATTGAAGGCGCTGCTCAGCTACTCGGTCATGCGCATACTGAACATTGCTGTCTATCATGCCCTGATCTTTGCTTGGCATAGTACAGCTCTAACCGAATGGAGATCACCCGTTAGGTCAGGACTGCCCATGAATTTTGCTCAGATCTCTCTGGAACCACTGGACCAAACCGAATGCACAACTGCCTCTCGAATATTTCACATATCAACAATTAACCATTTGTCTTTACCCAAATCTCACCAAAGGAAACTACTCACACATATTGAAATACATATTAACTAAAGTAATTAAACACATTAATAACATAAAATATTGAATACTGAATTAAGATAATACCTAAGGCAACCTGCCTAGGATTTGTTCTTCACAACGGAATTAAAACGAAAGCTGTAAATTGTTTTGTGCGGGAATTGTAAATGAACGGAAAGTAAAAGTGTTTCTTGAGCGGTCTATCAAATACTCGGGGTAACCAATGTTTTGCCAGCCACACTTGCTGGACTTTTATAGCTGAGATGATGGTCGTCAACACCCTTCTCTGGCAGACCGTGTCGACATGATTGATTACTTCTATGTTTAGCTTGATCTTGATTTATCCTTTGATTGATTGGAATGATAATTGGCAATCACCGATTGATTGATTGAGGTTGATTAACTGGCTTCCAGATCCTTCTTCACATAGACGCTCGGCAGAATATCACGCAAATCTCTTCCACACTTCTTTTCTTATTTAGCTTCGGTGGTTGGATATTGATCTCGGTAGTGGTCATACGGCTGCATGCGTTGGTTAGCCTCACACCAGGGTACTGTTCTTCTCCTGGGGGAATTAGATTCATGCAACTGATTGAAAATACTCCAATACTGCTCATTCTGACCATCTTTTCTCTGTTTGCCTCGGACGGAGCTTCCTTCCCACGAACAACTAGTTTCTTCCCTATACAGACACTAAAGACACAAAAAGATAGGAAAAAATAGGGCCAAGTGGCCCAAAAGTTGAAGACGCATCACACCTACACACTTAAACCATACTTGCCTTCAAGTATGTAGGTGGATTCACAGAAGACACCACGAGAAAAGATGAATAAAAAGGAATAAAACTTCAAGTCACGAGACTGCACAGTCATATGAATCAGTTCAAGCATGCATGCATCAACCATAATAATGTACCACAAACCCATTGAGCAAATACATCACATGACAGTGTTAGTAGTTCCTCTCACTCACTCAAGGGAATGGTTAGTGTATATGCTCATTTTATGTTGCATTAGCTTTCCTATAGGGATTGAACGTAACATCTGAGAAAAATGCTTGCGCAAGCTATATTGTGAAAATGAGAAAGAAAATGTTTAGTAGACACGGGTATTTATTGAAAAACCCCGATGTGCAACAGAAATGAGATGTCTAATTTATCTATACTTATGATATATTTTCGGCAACGTGCCCACTAAGTATGTTTATACTTAGCCCTGCATATGTTTTATAAAATATGCAGGTTGAGTGACGGGAGCAGCAGGAGGTTGAGTAAGGTTGAGTAAAGAGTCGTAGTTAGGAAGAAGAACTTGTTTCAAGCTTTACGCTTTCCGCTGCCAATCTTTTTGAGATAATGTATCTATCTTTTAGGTTTAAGCTCCATACAATGAACTTAGTTCTTTTTGAGAACCTTGTCGAGTGATCCTTCTAGATCAACTCTTTCTTTTAAATGAAGTCTTGTTCATAGAAGTTCTTCTGTTAAAAATGTCTGTTTATTTATTTATTCCCCTTCTTCCCCGCTTCTTTAATCCAACCCATAGTCGCACCCCGGCTTTGCCGTCCCTCGGGATTTGGGACTGTGACAAGAAGCAAAAACGAACATCTACTTTTTTAGACGGTCACATTTTCGGCAAGAACGGACACGACCACTAGTTTTGGAATATTTCACTTAGTCGGAAAGGACGACTCGTTTCCCAAAAAACTTTGAAAAGTCGAGACGTGACAGTACAATATTTTCGCCCGAAAAATAAATATTACTGATTTTTAGGAAAAGACTCGTATCGCAAAATAAGTGAATGTAAATGCAGACACCCTACTGATCTGAGGTCTCTAACAAAAAATTTATCGTTCGCCAAAACCCTAATACAATAGTCGGTTGAACGACTTCTGCAACTTATTTTCAGAAACGGAGTTCGCCGTTATTCTTATAACTGAATTTCTTTAACTTAGAAGTGCAAAGCCCGACGGAAAGAAATATCCGGGATATTACAATAATGTGGCTTAAAGAATAAGGTAAGGAATATTTAGGAACTGGCTATGGTCAATACGAACTCAGTTCTGGGCAAAGTCTACTCCAGATTCTTCACTTATTTCTTCTAGAACTTTTATTTGCAATTTTTTTTATTTTTACTTATTCTCTTCTTTTTTTTTTTTTTTTTTTTCTAAGTCCTTTAAACAACACATTTATAATTCTAGGCATGCTAAGCATCCTACTAAATTCAGGTGTTCTGCCTATGATAATATACCCTTTACCCTCCTTTCATTTCTCACTCTTCTCTTAAACCTGAGTTCTTATGACCGGGACGGATATAATTTGCAGGCTCATTTTAAATGAATAGAAAGAATTTATTTCAAGCTCGAGGGGTCTAATCAAAGGATAAACATAAGGGTCAGACTTTTTAGGCTCTGGGTTAAATGAACAAAAAGTACATGCCTAAATCATCTAAGTGTGTTGATCAAGCTTATTTAGCTTAAAAAGAATGCAGACAAGTTCTAGATTATCAAGTCTCATGGTCATATTTCACACAAGAAAAGAAATCATACTGCATATAATATGTACAACAATTAAATGCTCAAATCCTCTCAAGGTAGCTCATAGATTCATTCCGTCCTACCTATCTACATACGGCATACTCAATCATAGCATAAAATCATACTTGACCTTGACCTAAACCCTAAACATGCTGATCAACAAACTCAAACAAACAAACACTTAAACAAAACGATGACCCCCACCCACCACTTTGCTTTGGGCAAAGTGGGTGAAATGGTGGTCAAGACACTAACACAAAGCAGACTTAAACAAATAACAATGACCACACTCACACACTTTGCTTTGGGCAACGTGGGTGAAGTCATGACCAACAAACACAAACTTGAGAAGGAAATTCGAATGCCTTTACCACACAATTTGCATAGCAAATTGTGGGTGAAGGCAATACCCTAACCTCCTCGATCAACAGACACACAAAATTTAAAAGCAAACAAGACTTTAACAAAAAAACAAAAACACTAATCTACAACATAAACTAGGAGAAAATAAATTAAGAGGAAGATTCAGGTGTGTACCAGAAATTCTGGTGGACAAAGTAGGCGCGTTGTCCATCGAGTAACTCTTTCAGGATTTTCTCCATTCGCTCCATCCTGAGCACATCTTCCTCAACTTCGGGCACGACAGCAGCAGCTTTCCCTCGGGTAATGGCAAGCTTCATCTCCTTGCCAGCTTTGACCTCAACCTCCTTTCCCTTAGGCAGATAGTCAATGAATACTATCTTTCCCAAGGGGTCTTCTCTCGAAGTTGAGATGCTCTTCTTTCATTGGCTTGAGGTGAGAGATCTTGTCCATTAAGTCCATCTCCTGGGCATAGACTGTGATCCAATGCCCACAGGAGTAGGCTTTGTAATGACTGCCTTGATGTGCTCCGCCAGGAATGATCCAAAATTGAGTTTGACCTTGTTCTTCATTGCCAGAAGATGTAGAGCTCCTTGTTGGCCACAGAGTTGCCACTATCTGACTTGCCATAAAGGTTGTAGGCAAGTATGCGATGACAGATCCTGAGGGCATGACTCTTAAGCTGGTGCCCTTTGTTTGCCTGCGACTTGTATCAATCTCAATTCCCTATCTCCATCCATGCTGCCTTTTAGTCTTCCTTCTCATATGGTGGGACCCCACGCTCTGCATTCTTGTACTCCGGCACTGAGTATCCTTCACCCCTATCATGCCCAACAACTAATTCATCTCGTTGATGGACTCCTCGTACTCATTGCCCAAAAGCTTGAACTGGATAGCCATAGGCCCACTCTCCGGATGGATTATCACCTTGACATCTTTGTACATCTCCCGAACCAACTCCTTATAGACCACCATTGGCCACTCCAAAGACCTACCCCATCCTATGCCCTCGAACAACTCCTTGACCTCATCCTAAACCCCCAAATCCTTATACAGTGCCACATCCAGCACCCTGGGGTTTGCCATCCCCCTTGTGAAGCTAGGGTTTATAGGTTGGATGGGCTTCTTCTTTCTCGCTGTACCCACGCCGACCTGCTTCTTGCCTTTGAAAACACTAATCGGAGCCTTATCGAATACGGTTATAGCCCCTTCTTTTTCTTCATTTCCCATGGATTGGGATTTTGTTGTGGACTCAGTAGGGATGGACTTGTCTGTAGACTCCCCTTGCTGAGTCGATCCGGCATCAGAGGCCATCGTCTTGGCCTTCTTTGATGGGGTAGCAGAGACGACTTCCTCTTTGTTCGCCGCTCTTTTCTTTCTCATCAGTTGCTCAATAAGCTACTCCTCATGTCCTTCATCTTCGTCCTCGTCTCCTTTTTCTTGTTCCTCTTCCACCACAATGCTCAAACCCCTCCCTTCCGACTCGTTCTGCCTAGACTCACTAGCCCTCCTACTCCTACTTCTTCCCGCTCAAGGAGAGAAGGGTTCTCTCCTTCGCTCAACATCAACTTCACATCCACCGGGGGTGGACTATCAAACTGCATGGAAGATCTTGAGGGGTTGCTGGTACTTGCTGCATAGGCATTCATCTTTTGGTTGTTGGCCTCGGCGGCGACTGCTCAAGATCGATGTGAGTGCCAGAGGGAATTTTGTTGAGTTTGTTTATATTTCTGGTGGCTACCATATTGAAAAAACAAGGGTTTAAATGGTGAAGGAAAGAAGATGGAGAGAGAAGAAAGGAAGTTGCAGAGTTTGTATTTTATATTTTTCAATTTTTTTTATCTTTTCTTTAATAAAATTAAAATAAAAAATGAAAACGAAAAGAAAACATGCCAGATTGCCTCCTGGTCAGCGCCCCATTTAATTGTCTTGGGCACGACGTCACGCATTCTGGTCATTACTCCTCCTCGTCAGCGAATCCAGATGACTCCACAACAACCTGCTCTTCATGCCCATGATAGGCCTTTATCCTGTGACCATTAACTTTGAAAAAATTTCCGCTCTTGAGATCCTTGATCTCGACTGCTCCATTTGGGTATTGGGCTTGAACTTCATATGGACCTACCCACTTAGTAGAGAGCTTCCCCGATTTGAGTCCAAACCTCGTCTGATATAGCAACACCTGTTGGCCAAAGTCAAATTCCTTCTCCTTGATCAACAGGTCATGGGTTTTCTTCATGCGCTTCATGTACAAGCTGGAATTATCATAGGCCTGAAGCCTTATCTCTTCTAACTCTTGAATCTCTAGCTTTCTTGCCTCACCCGCTTTATTCCAATCAAAATTCAACTGAGCTATTGCCCAATAAGCACGATGCTCGAGTTCAATGGGAATATGACATCTTTTCCCATAAACCATGCGATAAGGAGACATCCCAAATTGAGTTTTGTATGCAGTCCGATATGCCCATAGCGTGTAATACCCCAGATATTTTTCTTCCGACGTGAAATAAATTTTTTTTCTAATTAATTAAGGCTTTGCACGCCTAAGTTAAGAATTTTCAATTCTAAGACTAACGGTGAAATTCATTTCTGAAAATAAATCCCAGAAGTCGGTTGAACGACTACTGTATTAGGGTTTTCGCGTCCGATAGAATTTTCGTTCGAAAACTCAGATCGAAAAACCTTCTGATTTTACATTCACTTTTTCTGTGATACGAGTCTACCGGAGAAAGTCAGTTTTTATTATTTTTCCGGGCGAATTTTGGACTGTCTTATCCCGACTTTTCTTCGAATTTTGGAAAAGGAATTATGCTTTCCGAGTAAGAGATTTATTTCCAATCTAATGGTCGAATTAGATTTTGTCAAAAACGTAACCATCTAGGAAATTAATTTCTCGATTTATATGCACCATGTTAGACCCGTAAATGAGATATTTTCGACTAAAAAGCCTATCCAAACCGCCACCTATGGGCATGAGTCATCCTTGTTAGATTCTATCCTACTTATTGATAAATATCTTTTGGACACCACATCATTTCTCTCTTCCTTCTCCCTCTAATGCCGCCACCCTCCGATCTCATTTCTCTCTCGCTTTTGTTCTTCATTCTCCATTGAAGTTTTCAAGGTTCTTCAAGGTTTCATCATCATAGATCATTCATCATCCATCAAATCTTAATTCCAATCACATATTCTTCAAGGTAATGATCCTAGCATCCATTCTATCCATACAAAATTTCATTTTCTTTCATTGTTGTTATGACCGATTTTTAGAGGAGTTGTAGTATGATGTTCTAAGCTTAAATTCATGTTATTTAATACATAGAAATGGATTTCCATGGTTGGATATAAGTAAAAATCAATTCCCCTTAATAATTTGATAATACCGAAATTTATGAACAAAAAATTGTAGGTGAAGTTAAGTTCGATTTTTAGATGATTGATTTGTGGATTTGTGTTCTATGTATCGATAGATTGATGTGGGAATTAATTAAGAATTTTCTAAAAATAGAAACCAAATTGTAAGAGAGAAAGAAGTAGGGATTTGATGAAGTAATTGTTATGATTTGGATGATGTAATATAATTTATGAGATGTAGTAAGTGTATAGTTCATCGTATAATTTAATTGGATTTTTCTAAAAAATAAAATAGAAATCGTAAGAGACGAAGAACCGAGGATAAGTTAAGATTCGATAATAATTTGAGTATATGGTTTTCATATTAAGTAATCTTAGTAGTTGTTGTTGATAATCGGAAAATTTGAGCGAATTCGGAGAATATTGAAATTCTAGTAAGAGACGAAGAATCGTCGATAAGTTTAGTATGAATAATGATATAGGTTTATGGTTTGAATATTTGCTAATCTTAGTAGTTAATGAACGTAATTGGAGAATTTGAACGAATTCTAAGAAAGTTGAAATTTTGGTAAAAGACGAGCAATCGAGTTTAAATATCGATAGGAAAGTCGAATGAGGAAAATAGTTTGATATTAATGATTGTTGTCGATTAATAAACAAGATTGTAGTTGGTGATATTTCCATTCGAGAAATGAATATAGGAGTTAGAAGATTGAAATCGCATTTAATTTGGAATTTTGTTTAGTAATTGGATAGTTGAAAAGGACGAGGAAATGCTCGTCGTTTGTTTTATCAAGAGACGTGAAGGTATTCCCGATAAAAGAACATGTGCCTTAACTGTAACATGATAGTCGTTTCACGTGCATAAAGGTTGTATAGCATTGATCGAACCTAGGGATTTGTGCGTCGAGTTTTATCGAGAATTAGGGTTACCGCGGACTGTTTTGCGACCCTTTACAGAAATTGTCATAACTTCCTGCTCTATTAACGAAATCGAGATCCGTAAATTGGAAAATAAACTAGACATCCGTAGCTTTCTTTTGGTATCAAAGTCATCCCCTATTTCGCAGAAATCTGTTCTGTAGATACTCCAGAGTTACTGCCTTGTGCAGAGAAGCTCAAAAACTCATTTTCTTAAGTTGAATTCTTTTTAACATCGTTCCTTAAGAAATTCTAAGTCGTTATAAGTTATCGACTTCCGTTATTCACTGACCTAAGTGTTGAGTAAGGAACCGAGTTAGTTTCTAAACGAGATATGTTCGAGTCTCGTTTCTTAGTTAATCGAAAGAAATTAGTTAAAGTGCAAAGGCCTAAGAGTCTTAACCGAATTCGATTTCCTTTTCTTTTATCATCTTGACCATTTATTAAAGTTTGATTATTTACGTTCAAAGGAAGAAGTCGAGTTTAGAAGACAAGACGGAAGACACAAGACGGAAGCTTTAGTTGTTCTGTAAATCGCCTAAGGTGGGCTTTCTATCAAAAATGTGTGGGTTTTTCCACATATCGAATAAAATGAGCGATGCTCGAAAATGTTTACTTACTGCTTTGATAACTGTGTTTTGAAGTGATTATCATGGCATAAAAATACTTTGTTTTTATGTGAGTTCTTTTGTGCCTTTCTGAGTTAGCCAAAGGGGGCTAACTAATCGATCGGACCGCTGAGTTAACCGTAAGGGTTTTCCAGGGTTTAGTGTACACGGTAGCCGGTGTGTGGTACTCTATTGAGGGGTAGCCAGCCACGGTGAATAGAACATGCGCGGAAGAAGTATACTCTTCCCCGGCGTTGAAACAGAAGTTAGGCAAGTTGAACGTAACATCTGTAAAGGCTTGCGCAAGCTATTGTGAAAAGAAAGAAAATGTTTAGTAGGCACGGGCATTTGATGAAAAACCCCGATGCGTTACTTTTAAGATGCCTGAATAATCTATACTATTATGATATGTTTTCGGCAATGTGCCCACTAAGTATGTTATACTTAGCCCTGCATATGTTTTATAAAATGTGCAGGTTGAGTGACGGGAGCGGCGGAGGTTGAGTAGAGTTGTAAATAGAATGAAGAACTGTGTGTCAAGCTTTACGCTTTCCGATGCCAAAGATTCGTATTTTGAACTTAGTATCTTTTGAGAACAACTCTGTCGAGCGATCCTTCGAGGTCGACTCTCTTTCTTTTTAATAAAGTATGTTCATAAATATCAGTTGTTGTTTAGTTATTGTGTTTATTTATTTTATTCCCCCTTCTTTCCCGCTTCTTAAATCCAATCACTAGTCACACCCCGGCTTTGCCATCCCTCGGGATTTGGGCTGTGACATAGCGCGTCATCAAGGTGCATCCTCCAATCCTTCATCGTGGTGCCCACAGACTTCTTCAAGATGGTTTTGATGATACGGTTGGACAACTTAGCTTGCCCATTAGCTTGAGGATGGTAAGTAGTAGATACACGGTGGTGAACTCCATATTTCTTGAACAAGGCAGTAATGGTAGCATTGCAAAAATGCAAGCCTTGGTCACTGATAATAGCTCGAGGGAAACCAAACCTATTAAAAATTTGAGTTCTTAGAAAACTCGCGACCACCTTCGAATCACTGGTTTGCGATGTTCGAGCTTCCACCCATTTAGACACATAGTCCACCCAAAAGAATATATTGATTTCCACGAGAGCTGGGCAAAGGACCCATAAAATTCATGCCCCATATATCAAACACCTCAACCGGGAGGATTGGCATCATGGGCTTCTCATTTCTCCTTGTTATATTTCCTTCCTTTTGACATCAATCACAATTCTTCACCTATTCATAGCTATCTTTGAACAACGTTGGCCAATAGAAATCACACTCTAAAATCTTTCTTGTTGTTCGCTGGTGCCTAAAGTGGCCTCCACGTTCCTTGTTATGACACTGCTCCAATATGCTCTTCTTTTCACGGTCTTCAACATACCTCCTTATGATCTTATCAGAACACTCTCTCCATAGATAAGATTCATCCCTAGGGATGGCAATCAGGTACGGCGGCCACGAATAATGGATATCCATGCCCATGCTCACGAGCAAAACCCGTACCCACCACCCGACCCACCACCCATCATGGGTTATTTCCTCCACCCATACTCGCCATCTGTGGATACCCGCCACCCGTCGGGTATCCGCCAACCCGCCACTCGCAGGTATCCACCAACCCCTTTAAAAAGGACCAGCTTTAAGCTGGTTTAAAAAGGACTCGGGTCGCTCATAATTTGTTGCAAGATCAAGAAAGCAAAATCCAACCACATCAACCTTTAGGCCCTAATCTGCCACATAATATTGCTAACAATTAGTAAAGTATACGTGCTATAGAAGTGTCTTTTACAGATTAAATAGAATTTTTTATATAGACATAACAAGGAGCTAACTATAATATTAATTGAGATTATTCTAAGAAAATTAACAAGTTTTTTTTTTGGAACAATATGAGGACTCCAGATATATCCATATGGAATATCAGATTCAGAGCCCTGTGATCCACTTAAGTATGTTACTAGGCCGTAGCTTCAGCTTCTTTTTTCTAACATCATTTATCATGTCTCTTATTCCTAGCTAGATCAAGGAGTCCACAATTTGATAAGATAACTGCAAAACAATTCATTAAATATTAGAAGATCACAAAGAACAAACATAACATGGTTAAAAAATGTCGAGTGATATAAGAACAAAACAAACAAACGGCTTCAGTACTCTCGTGGCAGCCACCCACAGAGGTGGACCAGGCGGAGGCAGAGGCAGACCAGGCAGAGGTGGAGGCGGTGGCGAAATGGCAGTGACTTAGCGGCGCGCTGGCGGTATAGTGTAGGAGAGAATGAGAGTCGAGAATAGGCAAGCAGAGGCACGGACTAGGCGGAGACGGAGGCTGACCAGGCAGAGGATGAGGCGGTGGCTGAGCGGCGCCGGCAGTAGAGTGTAGGAGAGATTTTGAGTTGGGAGGAGGAGAGAGGCGAGATTTCAATTTTGAAAAATTAAGAATGATAAGTGTAGCAGATGTAGGGTTGATATTAGGGTTAGGTGACAGTACGGAGGGGTATTGGGTTGGGCTTTTGAATAATAAATTTTTAGGGGTATTGGGTTGGGCCAAATATGTATTATATATATTAATAATATTTGGGCTTAGAAAGAAAAATAAAATAGTCGGGTAGTAGTAGGGTATTTTGTGGATATTTCGCGGGTATTTTTTGCGGGTAAACGGGTTTCACGGGTACGGACCCTTACCCGCGAACTAAATGGACAGCGAATTCTAAGTATGAAGCTATCCATGAATATCAAATGCCTCACAAATCCGCACCTATTAGGGTCGGGTATCCGCGGGTATCGGTTACCCGCGGGTAAATTGCCATCCCTATTCATCCCATACAAAGTATCGACTTTCCGCCTTGAGCTTGTTCCTTTGATATCTCCCATACTCCAAAGGTATTGCCCCGGTCACCAAATAATTCACTAAATCAGCATACCATGGCTCGTCCTGGGCATAATTCAGATGCTCATTGGGAAACATCTCCTTGATCGGGTTCCCGTCCTTTTCTTGGAGTATTCTGCTCAAGTGGTCAACAACTTGGTTTTGGGCACTACTTTTATCCTTGATTTCCACATCGAATTACTGTAGAAGAAGGATCCAATGCATAAGTCTTGGCTTGGTCTTCTTCTTGGTCATGAGATACTTTAGTGCAGCGTGGTTAGTATAGAGTGTAATCTTGCCCCATATAAGGTAAGAATGAAACTTCTCAAAAGCAAAGACCACGGCTAACAGCTCCTTCTCCATAGTTACATAGTTGCATTGCGCAACATTCAATGTCTTCGAGGCATAATAAATAACATATCTTTCTTTTCCCCTTTTTTGCCCAAGAACGGCTCCCATGGCATATCCACTAGCATCGCACATAATCTCAAATGGCGTACCCTAGTCAGGAGGTTGTATGATTGGGGCTATGATCAAGTTGTTCTTCAAAATGTGGAATGCCTTCTGGCACTCCTCATCAAACTCCCAAGGTACATCATTCTACAGCAACTTGGTCATGGCCTGAGCTGTCTTGATAAAGTCCTTTACAAATCTTCGATAGAATCCAACATGCCCAAGAAACCCTTTAAGTTGCTCGACATTGGTAGGATATGGCAACTTTCCTATGATATCGGTCTTGTCCTTATCCACCTCAATACCTCTTTCTAAAATAACATGCTCAAGGACTATCCACTCATTGACCATGAAATGGCACTTTTCATAGTTCAACGCAAGGCTCTTCTCAACACATCTCTTCATAACTCTCCCAAGATTATTAAGACACGAGTCGAAGTCCTTTCTATAAATGGTGAAGTCGTCCATGAATACCTCAATACATTCCTCAAGAAGGTCAGAAAAAATGTGCATCATACATCGTTGGAACGTGCCTGGGGAATTGCATAATGCGAATGGCATCCTTCTATAGGCAAAGGTACCAAACGGGCATGTGAAAGTCGTCTTGCTCTGGTCCTCTTCAGCTACCCATATTTGCATATACCCAGAATATCCATCAAGGAAACAATAGTATTGGTTACCTGCTAACCTCTCCAACATCTCATCAATAAAGAGCAATGGGAAGTGGTCCTTCCTTGTCTTTTGGTTTAGCTTGTGGCAGTCAATACACACCCTCCATCTAGTCTGAAGTCTCATGGCCACCATCTCATTTTTATCATTCTCGACCACCTGAATTCCTGACTTTTTAGGCACAACGTGCACTGGACTCACCATCGACTGTTTGAAATTGGATAGATTATGCCCAAATCCAAGAGTTTCAGGATTTCCTTCATGACTACCTCCTTCATGGCAGGGTTTAATCTTCTTTGTAGGTCTCTGACCGGGACTGCATCTTTCTCGAGCAAGATGTGATGCATGCAATCCATTGGGCTTATGCCCTTGATGTCAGCCAATGTCCACCCAATTGCTTCCTTGTATCTGCCCAAAAGTTCACATACCTTCTCTTCCTCGTTGCTCGTAAGTGCTGAATTAATGATCACGGCCAAGGTCACACTCACTCTGACGTAAGTATACTTCAGGTGTTTGGGTAATGTCTTTAATTCAAGTTTAGGTGCCCGTTGGAGTGAGGGCACCAACCTATCTTCAGGCTTCAAATCCGAAATGTTGAGTTGCTCAAAACCAAGATGCACATTACCCTCGTTCCTTACATAACTCAATTCCTCCATCTATTCCTGGTCATGATCTTCATCATTTTGACCAAGGTCTTTTTCAATCTGCTGCTCAAGAGCCTCAATCCCCCAATATTCTTCAATCACCTCATCAAACCAATCTTGCGGGAAATCTTCTTCAAACTCGTCATGGTCATAATCCTCTTCATATTCATCTTCTTCATCCATTTCTTCAATTTCCTCCAGAGTATTGACCACTTCCATTTCCTCTTCGAGCAAGCAGAGGCTATTAACTGTTTCTATCTCTTTATGCTAGTTTTGCCTATAAGCATCAAACTCCACCACTTCCCCTCCTACTTCGACAGTTAGCTTCCCTGACTCACAGTCGATCTTCGTTCTTGCTGACCTCAAGAATGGTCTCCTGAGCAAAATCACAGGGTTTTTGGCCATCTGCCTTCCCATATCCAACACATAGAAATCAGCGGGAAATATTAGATCTCCCACCTTGACCAAGACATTTTTCAAAATTCAATCAGGGTAGACTGTTGAGAGGTCTGCCAATTGAATAACAACACGTGTTGGACCCAAAGGTTCAAACCTCTTTTCATCAAATATGGCTTTAGGCATGACGTTGATCGATGCTCCCAGATCGAGCATTACCTTTGGTATCGTGGTCATGTCTGTCGTGCATGGAATAGCAAATATCCCTGGATCTCTTTGCTTTATGGGCAAGTGTGGATTCATTATCGCTGAAACATTAGACATGTGAAACTTGGCATCATCAGTATATTTTGTCTTCTTTGTGCACATCTCCCTAAAAAACTTGGCACACTTGGGTATTGAGCGTAATGCCACCAACAAGGGAAGATTTATCTCCACTTTTTAAAAAACTTGAAGTATTTCATTCATCTCTTGTTTCTCTCTATGTCGGGTAAATATCCTTGGATACAGTGAGGGTAGACCATTAGGCTTAGTGCTAGTCCTCTTGGCCAATAACATTGCTTCCCTTACAACTTTAAGGGACTTGAGCAATGCCTCATTCTCTTTTGAACTAAAAACGGGACTCTCCTTGGCCAGGATGGCTTCCTTACACTTAGCTTCCAGCTCATGGTGTATCTCATCCAAATCTCCTGAACCCATCTTGGTCCCCTCTATCTTCTCAGGTTCCACTGTTGGCACCTTGGGCACCATCTCAGGCAATGCTCTTCTACTCCTTAAGGCTACAACTTTGACCTACTTTGATCTCCACTTGGACAAGAAGTCGCCCACTCTTCTCCTCTACAAGTTTTAACAATGTTTGTGTGATGTAAGTCAATTGAGCTTGAAGGTTGGTAGATGTTCCTCTACTTTCTATCTGGAAATTTTCAAAATCTTTTCGAAAGCGATCAAGAGTGTCCTTCATAAATTCCCCCATGTTCTGGTCATGATGAGGGAGAACATATGGCTGTTGCTGCTATTGGGCAGGTTGCTGATGTGGATGTGGCACCTGGTAATGGTTTTTGCCATACCTCAAATTCTCATTTTGGCAACATCCAAAGTTGTTGTTTTGCCCATATCTGAATCTCTATTTCCCAGGGGCTCCTTGTTGATTCTGCCCAATTGCCTTGACTTTTTCTTCATCAATGAACCAATTAGGACAGTCCGAGTTGATGTTGGTCGAAGCTTGACACACTTCACACTTTTTAATAACCTTCCTTATGGTTACCTCTTTCATATTCACTTTATTGCTCAGCGCCTCCATCTTATCATCCATTTTGGCCATAAATTCCTTCATGGTATTGACCAAAGCATCCTTGTTTCCACTATGATCATGGGAACTCCCTCTGGGAATATCATCTTCATCTCTTGATTGCTCGACTATAGCAGCTATCTTCTTGAACACTTTAGCTCGTGATTGATCGACAATTCCTCCTCCACAAGCGGCGATAATCCATTTTCTCTCCGACTCGCAATCCAGGCATGAAATACTCAACAAGGTCGATCTCCTCAATCCGGTGTTGTGGGCAATGCGACAACATCTTCTTAAATCTTTCATAGTACTCATATATTGTCTCATGCCCTCCCATCTTGACTGAAGAAATTGTATTCTTCACTCTTTGGATGCGGCCAACGGGAAAATACTTGTCTAGGAATGCCTATTGTATCTTCTTCCATGTGTCCATACTTATCTCGGGCAAGGTATAAAGCCACTCATGTGCCCCATCTCAAGTAGTGAAAAGGGAAATGTGAGCAACCTTAGTAATCCTCGAATCTCTCATGATGGTTAATGACCCTAACGGTGCTGCATGCCATCTCAAAATTCTGAAGGTGAGTTTGAGGATCTTCCCCTGGATGATTGCTGAACTTTGGCAAGATCTGGACCAGTGAATGCTTAAGCTCCCAATTTCTGGTGATCTTGAGTAACTCTATGCTTGGTTTGGATTCTTCACTCTCTTGGTCAGAGTAAGAATCATCTTGCTCAAAACTCTCCTCGCCTGACAAGCTAAGATCTTCTTCAGGTTTGTTTACTCCTCTTGCCAGATTCTCTTTCCTCTTCTGAGCTCATAATGCCCTAGCCTCACGCTCATGATCCTCAACGTAGATCAACTGTCCTTCCGTCGCTCTAGTCTTGGGCATAAGCCGAACTCAAAACGTTAACTATCTTGGAACCAATTCCCCAACAAGCTGTCGTTTGCAATTGGAGAAACTAAATTTGTAAACTCCTATGCCCACAGTAGGCGATAACCAGTGGTAAGCAAGGTTACTCAAGGGAATTGGTGTAGTCTCTCTTCTATGAACTGTTGTCATAAAAGGGTTTTGGTCTGAACTTTATTTGTCTTGGTCAACGAGCACTGAAAACTATAACTGAAACTAAAAGTATATTTGATCAATAATGAAAGAGATTTGGACTGGATGTCGAATCAATGAACATTAATACTTTTTACTCGATTATGAACACAATGATATTCAACCGCACACCTTTACTATTCGGTTTAAAGGATAAATTAATCCATGCCCTATGATCATGAAGTTACGGCTAAGAATACTTCACCCTTATATCTATCCCTTTAAATTCGAGTATGCCATAGACACTCTAGACAAAACTCCTCTCTTGATCAATACACCTATGAAGACCTTTCAACAGGTGTATTGCCCAAGAGACATTAATATCTTTTAGACCCAAATCAGCTAAGAGATGCCTAAGACATCGACTGCTCTCCAACACTTATTATCTATTCGAGCACAAGAGACACTCTCGTGTTGACCTCGACTCTATTGGTGATGTAGACACCTTAACTTATTGGTGATCAAAAATTAGTTATCTTGCCTAAATCTAATACTAAGCTCTAAGTATTTCGGGAATAAAAAAACACGATTTATTTGAAACACTTAGGCCTCACGAGTAATCGAAGTATTAATAATTCACATCATCTAATCCATTCCAAGTATAAAAAAATTAGCTAGACATGAATTTAAACGTAAAAAAAAAAAAGAAATAAAGACAAACATAATTGGAACTAAAATAAGAACTATATTACCATGCAGCAAAGTAAATCGTCTTGGCCAGAATGCCAACAGAAAGCTAAAGCAGTAAAGTAAAACAGAATTTAAAGCTTTGCCCGTTGGACTTGTTTTCTCCTCACCAAACTCTCTCAAGAACATAATTAAAATTATGCTAGGGTTACACACTGTGATTTTGCAAAGAACAAGCAACCATATATATAGGCATCAAAGGTAGGTAAAGTCGGCTCCCTTCATGGGCTGGACTCCTCCCTTCTTTGGCCTTGTTTCCTTCTTTGGCTCGACATCGAATTTCCTTCCTTGTTGAGTTCGGCTTTGACCAGTCTCTCCTTGATAAGGATGGAAGTTTCCTTCCTTATTGTCTTCCTTGACGCCCAAGTATCATCCGTTACCCTCTGCTTCACCCTTCTATCTTGGTTACGTCCGCATCAGTCTTGCCCTTAATGCGCACTAGTCTGGGAACTCTGCTGCTTTGGCTATAAGATTATGGGGAGGTACTTCTTCACCTGTAGCTTTGCTCAAGATGCATCTCTTCATTCCCAGCTACAGACTTCAGCCCTATGCCCATATTGCATCGTATTGTTGCCCAACGCCAGAAAAGCAGTTTTCACCAGATTATGCCTGCACCTGTCATGCCCTGCACCCACTTCCTTCTACTTGTGTCCTCCCAGACACATAAAGATTCGAAAAAGACACAAAACACACAAAAAAAAGACATGAAAAATGAACACAAATATGGGTTCATCAGGTGTCTTTATGGGTGTCTCCATCTCCCAAATATGCAGATAGAGACAGTCACCTACAATGAGACTGTTTGTATACTATCTCCATCTAATTAGTTTTTGAATATTTATTTTGCATTAATTTTAATGAGAAAATTCAAAAATTTCATCAATTTGAATAAAATAAAAACAATACATTACTAGAAATTAAAAAGAATTACATTACTAGAAATAAAAAAAAGATACACTGCTAGGAAAAAAAACTAAGCCCATCCACGACGTTGCTTGACCTCCGCAACTAGCATGTGAGATGAATCCTCGGTGATGATCTTCAAGTCGGTGGTGTCTTGCTTCGCCCGAGCACGCTCCATCATTAGCTCGGCCATACTTGGCTTTGCCTCGGCGATGCTGCTGAGTCGGGCATTGGTCGAGTCGAACAATGACTCTAACTTTGTATTACCACTCGCCTTTTTTCCCCCTTTCCTTTAGCCGCCCTTGCATCCGCCTTTGTCGCGTCTCGTCCCTATAGTCGGGAGGAGCTTTTCTTTCCTTTCTATCGCCTCGCTCGAGCCATGGGCTGCTCAAGATGAGGTATAGGCATCGTCCAACATATTCTTCATCCGCTTCATAAACTGAACGTGGGAAAATTCTAGGTGGAGGAATTTGAGATAGTTATGCAAGATTTCCTAAGCACCAAAATGCTTGAAGCGGGGTTACCATTTTGATGGGCCGCGTATATCTTCTGGGCATTCTCGATCACCATGTCGTCGGCGCCGCTGGACCTTTTCTACGTAGCATTACCGTAAGCGTTCATCCATTCATTCACTCATGCAGAGACGCGCCCAAAAAAGCTCTTCACTTGCTTTGGGTTGAGGTCTTCTTGGAACATGGCGATGAACCTCGCAACCACTTTCCCCCAATATTTCTCAGCCGAGAATGGAATTACACGTCTCCTCTATCCAAATCTGGGAGACGGCGATGGATTGTTCGATCGTGTTGGGAAATTTATTAGTATAAGTTTTGATGAATTCCAAAACCGACTGACCCCAACCGAGTAGATGTTGCCAGAACCTAATGTTAGAATTTAGGCTCGCTGTTTGAGCAAAGTTAAGATTTTATCTTTACAGGTCTCCAGCTGAAGATGGCAACAAGGCATTACTCAGACAGAACATCGGTTATGTTGAAAGATAACTGAGAGTTCTTTTGTTCAGATGGAATGAGGGGGAAGTCTTCAGAACATCAGTTGTGAAGGAAACCAACTGAGCGTTCATCAGATGAGAAGCAGTAGAGAGGAAGAGAACATCAGAAGAAAAGAAAGTCATCTGAGGGTTCGAACCTAACTGACTAAATACAAGAAGGACAACTGAGCGTTCTAGTTGGAACATCAGTTGTAAACTCAATCAGTTAATATCAACAAGAAGATCAACTGCTTGAAGTTCAAAGTCAGCTGAGAGTTCAACAGTTCAGAACATCAGCTGAAGACCACTCAGATGAAGATCAAGACTTTGAACCGACGAACCGAAGTTGACTGTCAGAAAGGTTAAGATTTGAATTTCAAAAGGAAGTCACATGAGGGTTGACCGTTCAGTCATTACCCCATCTGGCCCAACACAAGGCTGTCTCAGATAGAAAGCAGAAGAGCACAGATGCCATATCGGGAAAGTCTGCAGAGATGAGAGACAAGCCATCGCTATCAAAGAACAGAGATCAATAGCTCCTCCAACGGCTAGTTGATTCTCTCCGCCTATAAATAGAGGCTTCCATTCATTGGAGATGAGTGCGGAAGACACACAAGAGAAGACACACGAGACGAGACAGAGCGAAAGAAGGAACTATATTCCTTACTCGAGCTGAATTAGATTTAGCCTCTAAGAACATCACTTGTTGAGAGTTCTAGAGCATTAGATTGTGTCTGAGTGTCTTTAGATCGAACCTTGAGAACATCACTTTGTGAGAGTTCATAGAGTGTTAGATCCCAGCTCACTTCTTGTTTGAGTTGTTAGTTGGAACCTTATCTTTTATACCTGAAAAGGTTTTAGGACCCTACTCTTCCTGTAATTGAGTAGTTAGGTTGTCAAGTACCCGCAAACTTGACATAGGTTGTTAAGTACCCGTAAACTTAACTGTAAAGGTTGATAAGTACCCGTAAACTTATTGCAACGGTTGCACAACCCGGGTAAGCTGTGTGGTTTGTCCAGAAGAACTTGGACAGAGTTGTGTTGACTCACAACTCCCCGTGGACGTAGGAGGGTTATCTCCGAACCACGTTAAATCCTGTGTGTCTGTGTTTATTTTATTCAGTTATTTATTGCATTATTAACTGACCAAACTAACCGGCATACAAATCTGCATCTTTGCATATTCAACTGTTTTGGTTGTTGACCAACCCTGCACTAAAAGCGTGAGTTGTTTTTAACGAGTTTATTTTTCCACCACATTCCGCACAACCGCACTCTTCCAGCTGAGGTTGCTTACTCAGCTGTGAGATTCCAACTGAGTCCGCTTTACTCGGTTGAAGTAATTTTTAAGGGTTAAGTTTTAAAATCCTTACTGGTGTATTTCCCCCCCCCCCCATACACCAGTAACTCATTTCGGGACCATCAAGTGGTATCAGAGCAGTGGTTCAAAAGACTGCTGACTCTGTTTCACGAGGTGTGAATTCGAGAATTTTTATTCAGTGGTCAACTGAACAGATCTCTTTATCACGCTAGTGCATATCTGCTTGCACCCTTCTTTTGTTGTTGTGTGCAGATGGACGTCAAAGACGATGAGGAAACCCTAGATGAAGAGTTGGAACTCTCATGGGACGACTTCTTAGCACTTAATGAGGAAGTGCAACAACAGTCGGTTGAGTTTAAGAGTCTTCAAGTACAATTCGCCAAGCTTGAGGAATCCTTAACCGACAAGGACGATCTAATAAAGAGCTAAAAGGAAGAGATTGACAATCTCAATAATCAGCTAAATGCTGCCAGCCAACCTAAGGCTTCAACTGATGAGGAGTTACAGAAACAGATCAAGAAACAGGAAGATCAGTTGAACAAGCAAGAGGCGCAGATCGGCCAGCTGGTGAAAAAGTCAGACGAACAGTCCGAGTATATAGTTGTTCTTCTCAAAGAATTGCAAACTGAGAAGGACAACCTGATCAAGCTATATCAGTCATCCAAGATCATAGAGAATTTAATCAGTTACAGCCGACAGACGGGTGACTTGTCAGGACTCGGTTACAATGTGGTTAAAGATAGTGGAATTCCTCCAGCAACCTTCATCAAAGCTGTTGAGGTCAATGTTGTTGAACCTAACACAGTTGAATCTGAATCTCCCCAAAGTAATGCAACTTCCACTTCTCAGCAAGCTCAACCGACCAAGGGAACTCCAACTGAGAAGGGAAAAGAAGCAATGGATGAACAGAACATTCCATCGGTTGGGACATCAATCGAGGGGGAATGTTCCAAGTCACAGAAGAGGAACCAGAGGCGTCGAAGATACAACCGAAACAAAAATCAGAACCGACCTCTGAACAGTCCACAGAACCGACCACAGAAAGCATGGAACCGACCACAGAGCCAACAAGGACTCAACCATCTGAATCAACAGTGGTTCCATCATCAGCTCGACCAAAGCAAGGCGTGAATAGCTACAGACAAGCCACAGGAAGTTGGAATCAGAATCAGCCACGAAGATTCCAGCATGGCGTCCGACCTCACAGACAAACTCAACAGGATAAGAATCGCCATCAAAACAGGGGGAAAGCCTCACCTCCTAAAGCTCAACATAGGAGAAATCCAACTCCTCCCAAGAAACAGAACATCACTACTAACAACAAGCCTAAGGATAACCGAGGTGTTGTTATAGTTGATGATGAAGGAAAAGTAATTTGGAATGATAAATCCATCCGAGTTTATAGGGAAAAGCGACGCACAGTTCCAGTGGGAACTGGTTCTAACCCTCCAGGACCCAACTGAAATTGGGGACCTAAGCGAATTTCTCTTTGCAGGTACAGGAGAAACAGCTGAGGAAGAAGAAGGCGTCTACAACAATGTGGGTGATGGATAGTGGATGCTCGAAACACATGATAAATCTGAAGGATTTGCTTGGAAGTTTCGTGGAGAAAGAAGGTCCATCAGTTACTTTTGGTGATAACTCGAAAGGTTATACCAGAGGTTACGGTACCCTTGAAACCAATCATGTTTCAATTTCTAATGTCTCTTATGTTAATGGATTGAAGCATAACCTGCTCTCCATCAGCCAAATCTGTGATAATGGTTTCTCTGTCAAGTTTGATACACAGGGTTGCAGAGTTAAAGATGTCGGATCAGAGCAGGTGATATTGTTGGGAAATCGATCTCAAACAGGGAATGTATACTACGCTGACTGGAACAGCAGCCTCCCTGACACTTGCCTGTTATCAAAGAGCAGTTCGGATGTGAGCTGACTGTGGCACAAAAGGCTCAACCATCTGAACTTCAAGACGATGAACCGACTCGCAAGACAAGAACATGTAAGAGGCATACCCAACCGAGTGTTTTCAACAACACATATCTGCAGTGCATGCCAATTGGGAAAGCTCGCTAGATCCTCCTTCCGGTTGAAGTCAACTCTCTCAACCGACCGAGTGTTACAGCTGATCCATATGGATCTCTTCGGGCCAGTTACACCAAAGAGCATAAATGGCAACGAATATACACTGGTTGTAACTAATGATTACTCGAGGTACACGTGGACCATCTTCATGCACCACAAAAGTGAAACCCGAGATGAGCTACCCAAGTTGATGGATCGGATATCGAACCAACAAGAGATAAAAATTATTTCCATCCGATCAGATCATGGAACTGAGTTTCTAGATCACAGTTGAGAAGAAAGACGTTTCCTTGGAGAAAAGACTCCAACTGAGATTCAGCGAGCTGACATCTTCAACAAACCTCTAGCCGAAGCGCGGTTCAAGATGCTATGTAATCTACTTGGATTGTTGGATCCTTCAGATGAGGAATCAGCCGAGGTGAAGAGATAGATGCCCATCTGAGGGGGAAGCTCAGATGGAGGGGGAAGCTCAGCTGAAGGGGGAATCTCAGATACTGATTGCCAACTGAAGATGTCAAACGTCAGCTGAACAGACGAACTCGAGTCAGCTGATGGTTTGCTGCAACAATAGATCAGACGTCAGCTGAACAGACGAACTCGAGTCAGCTGATGGTATGCGGCAACTGAGGAACTCGACTGATGAACACAGCTGATTCAGACATCAGCTGGCAGGTATCATTTATGACTGAAGGTGTAATGTTCTTAAATGAGAATGTTTGAAATAAATTCAAACATTCCTGAGCTAGTTAGTTACATTAAAATAGCCATCATGTCACATTAAATGTAAAGTACGGCTGAGCTTCCATAGCCTACTTTATAGTGCGACTGGGCTGACATGAAACTGTACACCTTCTCACGCGCTGGTTGGAACTCAGATCAAAACGTCGAGTCAAAGATAGTCAACAGTCGCGTAATCCCAGCCGTTGATGGATTCGCGCCATTTAACCCCAACCGTTGATCTCATCCAAGTCAAAGACCTATATAAGGCGAAAAATCAGGAAGATATCTCCTACTTTCCTCATTCGTGCTTATCAATTATAACTATTCATCGTCTTCCAATTTTTCTGCCTAACCCGTTTCTACAAATAGATTCTTTTCCTCTCCTATATATATATTACCTTTGCAGTGATTTAATGGCACCCAAAAGCAAGAGAATGGTATCATCCGGACCTTCCCTCGTGCCTACCACGTATGAAGAGTCATTCGATATGTTAGTATCGAAGATTCACTTCGAGCAGATCCTCTCCGACGAGGATCTAGAGTCGCCGGTCCTAGCCCCTCTCGCCAACACTCTCCGTGAGAACGGACTTCTGGAATGGGCCAAGATCTGCCCCTCCCACTTGCTCAGGCGCCAAGTCGGAGAATTCTACGTCAATCTCGTTCGCCCCCTTGACATTTCAGAGGGAGTTTCCACGGTGGTGTCATGCCGACAAAGAGATGTTCCGGCAAGGACGATACGTCGTGTCTCCTTCTCCATCGACGTGTCCGATGTCCTCCAGTACATCATACTAATCAACCACACCGCCACCGAGTTCCTGGAGAATATTACCGACGAACAAGCTGATGAATTTCTTCAGGATGCTCTGATCGAGCCAGAGCGGTTGAGGAGCAACATGCAAAGGACTAAGCTGAAGCCGGAACACCGCCTGTTGTTCGACGCCGTGTCGAAGGTCGTGTTCGGATACAGTGGCCCGTTCGGCGACATCAGCCGACCCAAGCTGAAGCAGCTGGTGGCCTTGGAGCACCAACACCAAATCAACTGGTTCCAATATTTTCTGAACCAGTTGATGGTGGAAAAGTCGAAGATCTCTGAGACTACAACCGAGTCTGGAGAGAAGCTGCTGAGTGTGAAGGGCACGCTCAATTTCGGCTGCAAAATCTCCGCCCTCATCCTCCTCGCAACAAAGGACCGCAACATGGTCTGGGCTGACTACAAGGAGACGCCACTGAAGAAGCTGTTGCTGTTCCCGACTGCCAAGAAAGCACAGGAGGTGCTGAGGAGTGTCTACACTCCTAAGGACAAAAGGGAGTCGGGAAAGCCAGCTGAGTCAGCAGCTGAGGGGGAACAAGCTGCTGCTCGCCCCATAAAATCCAAAGCCTCACGTCGCCGAGCTGACGCTGAGAAGGAGTCGACTGATGAACCTGCCCAGAAAAAGTTAAGGGTAAGGTTCAAGAAGGCAATCAAGAAGGCAGCTGAGGTGCCAGCTGATGAGCCAACTGATGTTCCAGCTGATGAGTCAGCTGATGAGCCAGTTGAGGTTCCAGCTGAGGAGCCAGCTGAGGAACAAGCTCCAGACAAGGAGGGAGCGCAGGTCGAGTCCATACCTGCTGAGGAACGCTCCGAATCCAGCCGCTCAGCTGAGGCCGCATCGCTCGAGATTGTCCCTCGAGCCCCCGGAGCTGATGAGGCTAAGGGCATAGAGACGTCGGTTGCATCCTTCTCATCTGAGGACCTCAAAGATGTTACCACCTCCCCCACAGCTGGAGTGAATGTTGTACTGCCCCAGAGCCTCTTGCTCTCTCTACCCAAATCGAGCCAGAAATTCCGAGCTCTCAGCTCGATGCCAACATCGTGACCGCTCCTTCGGCTGATGTTGAGGAAACCATTCCACCCTCTTCCCCAACTGAATCCCAAATTCCGAGCTCTCAGCTCGATGCCGATGTTGTGACCGAATCTTTGGCCAACATCGATGAACCTCTAGAACCCGAACCATACAATCTCACCCCCTCCCCGATCAATGAAGCGGAGGACCTGCAGGCTGTTGCTGACGAACACGAAGGTAGGGTGGCCTACTGCTTTCAAAAGCTGTTGGGTCTGTTCCCTGCGGCTCGCGACATGCCCATCTTCGCCACACTGGGAACCGAGCTACTGTACCAGTTCCACCTGATCTTTAGCCAGTGGTATGTCAAGGAGGACACGATCAGGGTACTGAGCTGGGACAGGCTGAAATCTGATGAGTCCGACATCCGAGCCTACTTCAACTATTCCAACTTGGAGGTGGCGTACAACAACCGGATCGCGCTGCTCACTAGACGGATGGACCAGAGTTTGGCTGAAGGAAAGGACACAAGGGAGGCAGCTGGAAAGGAGTGTGTCGACTTCCTTGACAGCATGTTGGTGAAATTAGCTGACTTCCTTGAAGATGTCGATGCAGCAGCTGCCGCCGCAAAGGAAGAAGAGGAAAACCTGAAGCTGTACCTGGCAAACCGTCAAGCCATGGTCACAGCTGAGCCTCTAGCTCAGTCTGCTCAAGCCTTTCCAGCTGCTCAGCTCGCTCCTTCAACAGAACAAATCTGCGAGCTAGTGGCTGAGAGGGTCAACCAGTTGAGGACCGAGCTGCTCGCCAACCTCCAGCACCAACAAGATGACCAGCTGAGGGAGTTGGCATCTCAAGAAGTGAAGTACCAACAACTGGTGGAGGAGAATGCCGAGCTGAAGATGAAGCTGAATGATCTCTCCTCTTCCACCAGTCAGGACGTGTCGGAGCTAAAATCCACTCTGTTGGGCTTGAAGTCGGAAATGAATGTCTTCAAGTCCTTGGCTGACTCAAATCTGGCCAAGTCCCAACAGACGCAGGATGCTGAATGGGAGTCCCGGTTCGAGTCGCGTTGGGCTGAGTTCGTTGCCTTTCAGACAGAGGTCAACGACAACCTCTCTGTCTTGAAGAAGGCAGAACAAGAGCGCCAGGAATCCGAACTGGCAAAGAAGATCGAGCTGGAGTGTGCGGTCGATGAACTTTTCAACCGTGTTCAATCAACCGAGACCAAACTCAACTCTCTGGACAGTTCAGTAGCAAGTCTTATTGCTGATGCCAAAAAGGGGGAAGAGAAGGAGACGGAGGGTGAAGCACAGGAAGAAGAAAAGACCCAAGAAGAAGGAGTGCCAGCTGCTCAACCATCCAAATCTCAGCTGAGGAGGAGGAAGTCTGCTGCTGTCAAGACAACCGAAGTCGGTGGAGCCGAAATGACTAAGGACTTGGAGCAGGCAAAGAAGATTGGAGTTTCCTACAGCTCCATAGCTGAGATCGCAGCCAAGCTGGATTCTGAACTCGATGGGATAACGACCGAAGAGTGCATTGCAGCGGCCAAGGCTATGGATGTAGAGGAGAAGGACTACATGAACCCGAGCTGGATCAGAAAGTTTGCCGCCAGCCAGGCAAGGAGGGTGAACCAGTTCGAGGTTGAGCTGAAGAAGGTTTCTCAGAACCTGGACCGCAACGTTGCCTCCCACAGCCGACACCGCATCAACAGAATCCAATCAAAGGCGGAAGCTCGATTGAAGCAACAAAGGTTGCCTCTAAAGTCCAAGGTTGAGAGTCGGTTCAGGCATACCGACAAGTGGATGCCGACCGAGTGGAATAAGGAGTGGGAGTTGTTCAAGCAGGAGTTCGTGAACGACTTCTATTACAGGAAGGTTTACGCAACTGACGACCCAAGGAGAGCGTTCAAGGAGGCGCTGACCGAGTTGCACTCAGGTTACCCGGGCATGTTCAGTCAATTCAGGAGGGCCATGATTGACGCCAACCTGGACTTGAACACTATTCCAGTTCCCAAGAGGGTTACTTATCGGCCACCTCTTCTCTCGGATTCCAGCAACCCGAACCGCACGAAGATTGCATCTGAGGCGAGGCAGGTCTGCAAGGAGCATGGAGTGGACATTTCCAAGGAGTTACCTGCAAAGAGGGAAATTTTTGTAAGGATTTTTGGCAAGTATGGGCTATAATACTAGCTTAGTTAGTTTTCTAGCAACTGTTGTAATTTTCGGTTTTTGAGCCTATCTTTTGTAACAATCAATTGTAATGAAAACTATTCAGTGATAAGATTCACCTTGATGAACAATCCCTCATTGTCCAAGCTCTGAATCACAAAGTCTTTTAAATACCATGTTATAACTGTGCTAACCCTTTGATGTTTTATCTTATAGACTGTCTAGAATTTCAGCTGAGATTTTAGATAAGTTAGTGAGGTTTAGATCACTAGTGGTTTCAAGTTGTAAGTGGTTTTGGCATCATCAAAAAGGGGGAAATTGTTGGGAAATTTATTAGTATAAGTTTTGATGAATTCCAAAACCGACTGACCCCAACCGAGTAGATGTTGCCAGAACCTAATGTTAGAATTTAGGCTCGCTGTTTGAGCAAAGTTAAGATTTTATCTCTACAGGTCTCCAGCTGAAGATGGCAACAAGGCATTACTCAGACAGAACATCGGTTATGTTGAAAGATAACTGAGAGTTCTTTTGTTCAGATGGAATGAAGGGGAAGTCTTCAGAACATCAGTTGTGAAGGAAACCAACTGAGCGTTCATCAGATGAGAAGCAATAGAGAGGAAGAGAACATCAGAAGAAAAGAAAGTCATCTGAGGGTTCGAACCCAACTGACTAAATACAAGAAGGACAACTGAGCGTTCTAGTTGGAACATCAGTTGTAAACTCAATCAGTTAATATCAACAAGAAGATCAACTGCTTGAAGTTCAAAGTCAGCTGAGAGTTCAACAGTTCAAAACATCAGCTGAAGACCACTCAGATGAAGATCAAGACTTTCAACCGACGAACCGAAGTTGACTGTCAGAAAGGTTAAGATTTGAATTTCAAAAGGAAGTCACATGAGGGTTGACCGTTCAGTCATTACCCCATCTGGTCCAACACAAGGCTGTCTCAGATGGAAAGCAGAAGAGCACAGATGCCATATTGGGAAAGTCTGCAGAGATGAGAGACAAGCCATCGCTATCAAAGAACAGAGATCAACAGCTCCTCCAACGGCTAGTTGATTCTCTCCGCCTATAAATAGAGGCTTCCATTCATTGGAGATGAGTGCGGAAGACACACAAGAGAAGACACACGAGACGAGACAGAGCGAAAGAAGGAACTATATTCCTTACTCGAGCTGAATTAGATTTAGCCTCTAAGAACATCACTTGTTGAGAGTTCTAGAGCATTAGATTGTGTCTGAGTGTCTTTAGATCGAACCTTGAGAACATCACTTTGTGAGAGTTCATAGAGTGTTAGATCCCAGCTCACTTCTTGTTTGAGCTGTTAGTTGGAACCTTATCTTTTATACCTGAAAAGGTTTTAGGACCCTACTCTTCCTGTAATTGAGTAGTTAGGTTGTCAAGTACCCGCAAACTTGACATAGGTTGTTAAGTACCCGTAAACTTAACTGTAAAGGTTGATAAGTACCCGTAAACTTATTGCAACGGTTGCACAACCCGGGTAAGCTGTGTGGTTTGTCCAGAAGAACTTGGACAGAGTTGTGTTGACTCACAACTCCCCGTGGACGTAGGAGGGTTATCTCCGAACCACGTTAAATCCTGTGTGTCTGTGTTTATTTTATTCAGTTATTTATTGCATTATTAACTGACCAAACTAACCGGCATACAAATCTGCATCTTTGCATATTCAACTGTTTTGGTTGTTGACCAACCCTGCACTAAAAGCGTGAGTTGTTTTTAACGAGTTTATTTTTCCACCACATTCCGCACAGCCGCACTCTTCCAGCTGAGGTTGCTTACTCAGCTGTGAGATTCCAACTGAGTCCGTTTTACTCGGTTGAAGTAATTTTTAAGGGTTAAGTTTTAAAATCCTTACTGGTGTATTCCCCCCCCCCATACACCAGTAACTCGTTTCGGGACCATTAGACCGTGTAATTGTGCTGCTTCATCTTTGGTTTAGCAGCGGCTTCAGCCGGCGTGGTCAGAGGAGGAGCGATGGCAGCGAGGGTGAGATAGGCCCGTGCCTTGCCTTTACCTTTTGCCACCCTTTTACGACTTGTGGTGGATGGCACCGGCTCTGACGAGGGACTCTCCTTGTCGCCATTGACAGTGTGGAAGGACTCACTCATGGATGAGTTGAAGTTGATAGAATCAAGCCCCGTCGGCGTGTATGCTTCGTTCGCCATTTCTGAGGAACTACGAGGATGACTGTAATACCCCGAGCTTTTATAAGTCCTTGAATGCGTGTTAAATGCGTTTCTACATTTAATTAACGTGCCTTGAGTGACAAAATTTTTCAAAGAAAAAAAATTCTTGAAAATGACCAAAATGCCCTTGTGTGCTTAAATATGATTTTTCTCATTTCGATTATTCGAATCGAGTATGCGATGTATTAATTGAGTTTAATTATATGAGTTTGAGCATGAGTATGACTTTCGGAGAATTTTGAACTTTTACTTTTCAGTGAATAGTAACAAAAACCGAGAAAACACTATTCACCGACGAACTCGGATTTTAACCTAATTAGTGTCTTTTGAATCTAGATTTAATTCTAAGACACCTGAGATATGTTAGAAGCTCATCCGAGATCATATGAGAGAATTCTAAGAGTTTAGTTCTTAACGGATTAATTAACCGAGCAATTTTAGGTTTTTCTTCGTTACTTGGAATTTTAACCTAAAAATTAGATATTCAGAATCATTGATTTATTTCGTAGGATATGAGATAGAGTTGAGGTGTTTTCGATGTCGGAAACGAGTCAAGGAGAGTTTATAGCCGTTTTCAGTATAAACGGAATAATACGGACATATTCTACCGGAAAACTTTTTCATCCGGGGAAAATTATATCAGATAAAAAAAGGGAATCTCTCTCCTTCTCTCTCCCTCTCACACCGACATGCTTATTCTCTCTCTCCGTAGACTACCCTATTTTCTACTCTATGAAATATAATCATTACATTCATCTCTCTTAACTAATAAGCTTCATTTCTACCTTAGACAAGAAATTAAATTACAATCATTCATCTCATCTCTCTCAAACTCTCTCTCTCCACCGTGAATATCAAAGAAGAAAGAAGAAGAAAATTCTCTCATCTCTCTCTCTCTCAATGCCGAGAAACACACACACATACATATAGTTAGAGAAATCTCCATTGAAGCTCAAAGATCAAGCCTTCAAACTCCAAAGAAGATCATCATCATCCTTAATTCTTCAAACCCTAATTTAGAGGTAAACAAATTCATCAAGCTTTGAGTTCAATTCCAAGCAAATAATCTCTCTCGTTTTCTTCTAATTTTCGGCAATCATAGCCCTAGAAGAGGTGATTAATTTTGTTCTATTTTTCTTGAGGTTCAAGATGAGATCCACCATGGAAATTCCAAGCTAGAGACTTAAGCCAATTCTTCCATTTTCGGTCTAACCATCTTCAAGAGGAGAGCTTTGTTTTAAATCCTTAAAAGTATGATATTCATTTGGTTTCTTGTAAATATGTAATCCCTAATCTCTAAAGAAAAGAAAATATGCATGCTTTAAGTTATGTTTGGGCAAACTAGGGTTTGAGATGTGAAAATCGAAGTGAGGGAATTATTAGGAAATCGAACCCTAGGAATCGATCTAAGAATTAAAAGAGAAAAGAGAAATAAAACCCCTAAAAATTTGATGAAAACCGAAAAAAATAGGAAAAGAAAGAAGGAAAAATAATTCATATGATTCCTTGATGATTTACTACATATATGTGCTTATGAGTATGATTGAAATGATTATTATGCATGAGAAATTGAAGAAAATTATTTGCTTAATTTCCATGCCAAAACCGAGAATTATGAGTTTATGGAGAAAAATTTGATCTAGTTTGTTGTTGTATGATTTGATGATGATTATAAGTTTCTTGTGAGTATGAGATTATGATGGAATCAATGATATAAATTACTATGTTAATGTTATGAGAGAAATTGAAATAAATGAGTTTATGGAAGAAAAATAATTTTGATGAATTTTGATAATTTTGATGATATGATGATGTGAATGTGCTTGTGTTTAAATTGAAGTATTAGATGTTCCATAGGAAATTTTGAGATGAAGAAAATAGAATTTTTGGTACAAAATTATGCAAAAATCGATGGAAATGAGTTTGAATGCCTAGTGTGTGTTCTATGTGTTCTTGGTGAATTTTTGAAGATTTGAATGAGTGTTCTTGGTGAGAATTATGAAGATTTGAAGATTAATAAAATTAATCTTAAAATAAATTAAATTAATTATTTAATTAATAAAATAATTCGAAAATTATGAGAATAAAATTAAATAAAAAAGAAAAAGAAAAAAAATTTAAATTAATTATGAGATAAAGAATTGAGTAAAAATAAAGAAAAACATTTCTTTAGGAAGAAATTAAAAGGAGAAAATTTAATGAGTTAGATAATAGAGATTAAAAGAAATATTAATTGAGAAATAAAAGAGGAGTTAGAGTTAAGAAGATAGAATTTAAAAGTCAAGTATAAAAATTGAGACGAGTTAGTCGAGGTTAAGACGTTCAATCGACCGAGAAATAATAATAAATTAATGTAATACCCCAGAAAAAATTTTACTGTCTTTAAAAATGAAAATTAATAATAATTAAGGCTTTGCACGCCTAAGATCATGAATTTAAATTCTAAGACTAACGGTGAAATTTATTTCCGAAAATAAATTACGGAAGTCAGTCTAATGACTACTGTATTAGGGTTTTCGCGTACGAAAACTTTTGGGTTTTAGAACTCAGATCGAAAAACCGTCGAACTTTACATTCACTTTTTCTTCGATACGAGTTCACCGGAGAAAGTCAGTTTTTATATTTTCCGGCGGATTTTAGGAATTAAAATATGCTTTTCAAGTATGTTAAATATTTCGGTTTTAATGGTCGAATTAGATTTCGACGAAAACGCAACCGATTCTGTTTTTAATTCTCGATTTTTATAACGTCGTAACGAGCCGGAAAAACGCGATTTTGGAGTAAAAATTTCGTCTCATAGCCGACATCACCATACACACATACTTAGGATATTTCAATTTTATATTAATTAAACTTTATGACTCATGTTCCATTAGTGTTCTAACTTTACACCTAAGTGTGTTGGATATTATTTTGATCTCATCATTTAATCATTTTCTTCTCCCTTCCCACTCCCAAAACCGCTACCACCACTATACACTCTCTCTTTCATTTTTCTTTTCTCCATTGAAGCACTTGAAGCTTTTGGCAAGGATTCTTCACCTACTTTGATCGTCATCCATCCAATTTCATCTTTAAGTTCATAATACTCAAGGTATTCATCATATATCTCTATCTATCAAATTGGATTTTTGATCCTTTAATTTTCTATTATGACCGAAAATGAGGTGATGATGTAGCAGATATTTAAGCTTTAAATTCATGTTATTTAGATGGTTAGTAATTGATTTCTATGGTTGAATTGATGAGAAAAATCAAAAACCCCTAAACCTAATAGTGACCGAAAATTTGGGGAAAGAAGATATGATGCTTTAATTCTTAAATTGATTGAATGATTAGGCTTAGGAGTGGTTTATTTGATGATTCATGTAAGAAGAAATTAATTGCCCTAACAACTAGTGAGGACCGATTTTTAGGGGCTAGGGTTTGAAGTGGTGAAATTCAATTAATGATGTAGAATGTTAATCAATGAATAATATATGTTGTAATAGAATTAGAAATGAATTAATGAAGAAAATCACCCCTCCTAATTGTTATATGAATACCAAAAATTATTAAGAAATTAGGGGTTTCATGTAGTTTGATTAAGTTTTTAATGATGGATTAAGGTTCTATGTGATGATAGATGATTCCAAGAAATAATTTAGAATTTTCTAAAATATAATGAATAATGTAAGAGACAAAGAATCATCAAAAAGTCGAGATTAGATAATGATATAGGTCTATGATGTGATTAAGCTTATAACGATACGTGTTGACTGCCTTGAGTCAGTAGTTTCATGAAAATAAAAGTGATTAAGCTTTAGTAGAACCTAGAAAACCGTGCGTCGAATTTTATCAAGCATTAGGGTTTTCACTCGGCAGTTTTGAGACCCTTCACGGAAACTGTCATATCTCCTAACTCGTTTATCGGAATTGAGATCCGTAAATTGGAGAGTAAACTAGACTTCCATGGCTTTCTCTCGGTACAGGGAACCTCCTCTGTTTCAGAATACTCTGTTCTGGGCAGTCTCCAGAACTTTTGTCTTGTGCAGTGAATCTTTAAAACCTAGTTTCTTAAGTTGAAATCTTTTCAACTTGATTCCTTTCGATCTTTTAAGTCATAATAAGCTATCGACTATCTTCTTTCTACTGACCTAGGTGTCAAGTAAGGAATCGAATGAGAGCTAAACGAGATGTGTTCTTATCTCGTTTCCGTTTAACTAAAAGAATCTAGTTTAGCGTGCAAATGCCTAAAAAGTCTAAAAGACTAAAATCTATTTTGATTTTCCGTATTCGTTTATCGTTTACGGCCGAGTTTTAAGTATGATTATTTACGATGAAGGAGGAATTCAGCACAAGGACACGACGGAAGATTGAAGAACGGAACTCGTATAATAGTTCTGTAAATTCAAGGTGGACTTTTATATATGAAACAAAATGAGCAATGCTCGAAAACCTTTTCTTTATCACTTTGATAATCGTGTTTTCAAAGTGATAATCATGGCATGAACTATTTGTTTTATGTGAGTTCTCTTGTACCTTATGAGTTAGCCAAAAGGGGTTAACTAAACGATCGGCTTTGAGTTAGTCAAAAGGGACTTTCCAAAGTTAAGTGTACACAGTAGCCGTTGAAGTATGGAACCCTGTTGAGGGGACGACCTGCCGCGGTGATAAAAAAGAAATGGTCAAGATTGAATGTAACATTTATGAAAAATGCTTGATCAAGCTAAGTTATGAAAATGAGAAAGAAAATGTTTAGTAGACATGGGAAATTTATTGAAAAACCCCGATATGCTACAGAAATGAAATGCCTGATTATCTATACTTATGATTATGTTTTCGGCGAAGTGCCCACTAAGTGCTTTATGTACTTAGCCCTGCATATGTTTTCTAAATGTGCAGGTTGAAGTGACGGGAGCGGTGATGGTTGAGTTGAATAGAGATAGGGAGACTTTAGTTGTAGTTCACAATTCCGCTGCTAAACTCTAGACGCTTTTATGTTATGATGTAAATCACTTTTTGGTTTAAGTTTCTGTAAAATAACTTAGATGCTTTTGAGTACTTTGTCGAGTGATCTTTCAAGATCAACTCTTTCTTTAATTAATGAGGTCTTGTTCATAGAAATTATGCTGTCTTTTATGTATGTTTATTCTTTCATCCCCTTTCTTCCCCGCTTCTTTAATCCAATCCCCAGTCGCACCCCGACTTTGCTGTCCCTCGGGATTTGGGGCTGTGACAGAGTGGTATCAGAGCCAGGTTTCTGCTCTGCATACAAGTCTTCTTTCGAGTAGTCAGATAAAGTATTCGTTCATACTCTATACCGAGTCTTCTTTCAAAGTAAAGTTAGGTCATAACACGAAGATTAAAAGTGTAGACGACAACTCAACCTCCCGCTACGTCGACTCAACGAAGGAAGGAAAGAAAGAAAGAAAGGAAAGAATTTCAAGAGAAGTGAATTTTTTTTAAAAAAAAAATTGAATAAGTATTCGAATTGAGAATAAGAATGAGAAAGGTGCCAAGTAAAGAACAGTTTGAAAGTATAAGAGATATACTTGTGATATTTTTGTGATTATGTGATAGTACAAGTACTATCTTACGTGAAATTATTTGCGCAATAATTTCTTTTATTTGAAAAGTATTTTTGGCACGAGAATCTAGATTGATTCTAGGGATTTCCCGGCTCATTGAGAACGTAGACTATCGTCCTAAGGACTTCCCAATTCCTTAAGGACATAGATGTTTTAAAAAGTATTGGTTCCAAATGATTTCGAAAGGAGATCGTGAAACGGGAAGGACTTTTTCAGACGAATGTCGGGTGCGTATAGTGACATGAACAAAGACTCGGCGGAGTCAATTCTTGTTTTTGTAATCAAGAGTCGGTAAGGATTTCCTTCGAGGAAATAAATTAAATAATGATAAGGTAAATTAATTCTGTACCAAGTGAACGAAAGAAACGAGTAGACGTTTGAGAAGCGTGGGCTTCGAAATAAGAAAAAAAATGATCGGGTCAAGGAGGACAGAATAAAGAGAATCAAAGTGAATGGAATAGATGAATGTTACTCCCGTACGAGTAACATGAACAAAGTAGACGTACTTTATTTTAATAAGTACGAATCGTTAAGAGTTTTCCCTCAAGGAAAACTGCGAAGTCTAAAGTTAAGAGTTCGCACTTTGTTTTATTAAGTAAAGAATCATTAAGAAATTTTCTTCGAGGAAGAAAAAATGAGAGAACGTAAAGAAGAAATAAAGAAAGCAATGAAGAATAAAGTAAGAATGTGATAAGAAAATAAAGTAAGAAAATAAATGGAAATAAAATCTTGAAATTTTATTTCTTAAAATCTTGAAATTTTATTTCTATATATTGTTTGTTTGCGTGCAATTTTCTGTGAAATTTCTAGATGATTGAGATAAGATTATTGTTTAAGTGAGATGATATTACTGTAAACACAAAATATTGTATTTATTCAATAAACACAAGGTTGCATACAAATATAAGAATTTCAAAGTATATGCAGGTTCAATCTCTATTTGATCCTCCGATTCTTCTCTTCACTTAACCCTCGAACGGTCTTCAAGCAGTCCTTTGAGATTTATTGTGGAAGTATGTCTTCTAGATCTCCTTGGACTTGATCTTCAGGCTTTATAACGTTGACGTGGATGACTTTTGCCTTGCTTCCAAGTAAACGTTGAGCTTTGATCTTTGTGCTTTGTTGATGTTGACTTGAGCTTTGAGGTTGATGGCGTTGACTTGAGCTTTGGGGTTGATGGTGTTGATGCAGAGGACGTTCGCCTTGTTTCCGAAGTAACGTTGAGCGTCGAGCTTTATAACGTTGACGTCAAGGACTTGCGCCTTGTTTCCAAATCAAACACCACTTGGGATATTTCCGCCGAAAAATGCATTGCTTCCCACGAAGAACGCCTTGAATCTCGCCGGGACACCTTGAATACTAAGAGAAATATTAGAGAATTTCTCTCTTCAATTCTTGAGCTCTTGAAGATAATTTTTTTAGGTGTGATTTAAAGTTGTGTGGAGACCTCTATTTATAGGGAAAAATATGGTGGACTTGGTGAGCTTTTAGGCTCCATCATGGGCTTGAAGGATGAGGTGGCGCGATCTCACTGGCTCTTAAATATTGATGTATATCCTTTACTTGTTCCCAAAGAAATAGATATTTATCACCATATAAAGATATATTTATCAATTAAATAACTTATTTTAATATGGATATCTATAAGATTCCATGATAAAATAAGATAATAAAATCAATAAAATATTTCATTAAATTTTCGATATCTACAAATGCCCCCTCGAGACTTGTTCATGGACGACTTGTCGTGAAAATGAATGAGTCTCAATAAATTTAAATTTGTTAGATAGTTTATACTCATACCAAGGAGTTCTTGAACTTCAACTTGTGAAAGTTTATACTCATATTCAAGAGTTCTTAAATTTGCTAGAAAGTTTAAACTCGTTTCAAGGAGTTCTTTTAATTTGAAAGAAAGTTTATACTCGTTTCAAAGAGTTCTTGAATATGTTAGAAAGTTTAAACTTGTTTCAAGGAGTCTTGAATTTGGACTTGATTTTAGATAGTTTATGCTCGTATCAAGGAGCATCCATTTGATTTCACTTGTAGACCTTTTATACTCGTGTCAATGAGTCTTCACTTGATTTGAATTTGTAAACATTTTATACTCGTGTTAAGGAGTCTTGGACTTTCTTCAAAAAATTTGATCATAGTTTTAAGGAGGGGCGTCGTACATAGTTTATACTCATGCGGGCCAGGAGTAACATGCAGTTTAGGCTCATGCATCATGGAGCATTGTAGATAGTTTAGTCTCTTATCAAGGAGCGATGTAGACAGTTTAGACTCTTATCAAGGAGCGTTGTAGACAGTTTAAACTCTTATCAAGGAACACTTGAAGTTATTTGATCGAAAAGTTTAGATGATTTTTGCTCGCATCTAGGAGCTATGTAGATAGTTTAGGCTCTTATCAAGGAGCATTGACTTCATGGATTCTACCAAGTATTAGAAGATTGATTTGTAGCGTCTTCTTCGTCTTCACTTGTAGCTTCTTCATCACTTGAACTTTCTTTAGGAGATTTGCCCCCATGGCTTGTTTCTTGATTTTCTTCAAAGTTGTGATCATCTTCAATCGAAAGATCTTCAACTCCATTTGCGATTATGCTCAACTCCATGTCATGAGCTCTTGTAGCCAATTCTTCGAAGATATTTGGCTGAATTCCTTTTAAGATGTATCGAAGACTCCAATGCATGTCTTGAGTGCACATCTCAATTGCAGAAGTTTCAGACAAACGATCTTTGCAATTTAAGCTTAAGTCCCTCCAACGATTGATGTAGTCGATGACGGGCTCGTCTTTACATTGACTTAACTCTGTAAGCTCCACCATGCTCACCGTCCTTCGAGTGCTATAGAAGCGATTGAGGAATTCTTGCTCCAATTGCCCCCAACTATCAATTGAATTTGGCTGCAAGTCAGCATACCAATCAAAGGCATTGTCCTTTAAGGAACGTACGAACTGTTTCACCATGTGATCTTCATATGTTCCAGCGTCGTTGCAAGTCTCCACGAAGTAGGCTATATGTTTCTTTGGATTTCCTTTGCCATCAAATTTTTGAAACTTTGGAGGCTGATAGCCGATCGACATCTTCAAGCTTTCAATCCTTTGAGTGTATGGCTTGCTATAAGTCCATGATGATTTGGAGGTCCCTTCGAACTTGTCCTTGATTGCCTTCTTGATGAATGCTTTGAGTTGATCGGCATGCATCGATCCATTGGAAGAGACTTCAAGCTCCTTAGTCGGAGATTTGTCACTATCTTTTGGCTCCATGAAAAGCTCGGCTTCTTGATCGTCCTTTGCTTGTTGGCTTCTCGTATCCAAAGTATTTGCATTTTCCAGCTTTGCGAGTTGAACATCTCGTTCTTTTAAGCGTTTGGCAAGTCCTTCTGCAAGCTTTGTCAACTTCGCGATTTGCTCCTCAAGACTTGTAGACATCTTCTTTGGATTTGGCGAAGAGAAGAGATGAGAGGTAGAGATTGTCCCACTGGGCGTGCCAAAATCTGTAAACACAAAATATTGTATTTATTCAATAAACACAAGGTTGCATACAAATATAAGAATTTCAAAATATATGCGGGTTCAATCTCTATTTGATCCTCCGATTCTTCTCTTCACTTAACCCTCGAACGGTCTTCAAGCAGTCCTTTGAGATTTATTGTAGAAGTATGTCTTCAAGATCTCATTGGACTTGATCTTCAGGCTTTATAACGTTGACGTGGATGACTTTTGCCTTGCTTCCAAGTAAACGTTGAGCTTTGATCTTTGTGCTTTGTTGATGTTGACTTGAGCTTTGAGGTTGATGGCGTTGACTTGAGCTTTGGGGTTGATGGTGTTGATGCAGAGGACGTTCGCCTTGTTTCCGAAGTAACGTTGAGCGTCGAGCTTTATAACGTTGACGTCGAGGACTTGCGCCTTGTTTCCAAATCAAACACCACTTGGGATATTTCCGCCAAAAAATGCGTTGCTTCCCACGAAGAACGCCTTGAATCTCGCCGGGACACCTTGAATACTAAGAGAAGTATTAGAGAAATTCTCTCTTCAATTCTTGAGCTCTTGAAGATGATTTTTTTAGGTGTGATTTAAAGTTGTGTGGAGACCTCTATTTATAGGGAAAAATATGGTGGAATTGGTGGGCTTTTAGGCTCCCTCATGGGCTTGAGGGATGAGGTGGCGCGATCTCATTGGCTCTTAAATATTGATGTATATCCTTTACTTGTTCCCAAAGAAATAGATATTTATCACCATATAAAGATATATTTATCAATTAAATAACTTATTTTAATATGGATATCTATAAGATTCCATGATAAAATAAGATAATAAAATCAATAAAATATTTCATTAAATTTTCGATATCTACAATTACAATTGAATAAGGATTATTCTATTTGTAATTTAAGATTTTCCGTAAGATAAGTTATTGTCCTACCTGTTACTGATCCGTGTTTCTTAAAAACTTTGTAGGATGGTTAAGAGGATCGTTACAGCTCGGAAGAGCACACCTTTGCCACAGCGTACCCTAGCAGATATTTTACAGGATGATTATCACGGTTATGAGGCAGATTTTGGTGTGGAGGACATAGGGCAGATTGTGAGTAATTTTTCAGCGGTATACTATGCAGCACGGCACTTTATCTCGGAGAGTCAGGCGATATATGACCTGACTGTACGACTGCCAGATGAGTGGCGTGGTTGGGCGAACGACGTAGCTTGGTACTTTCTGGGAGTGTTCGGCAACGACGCAAAGCTGACAGGCAACTACGCGGGATTCGCTCTAACTATCCACGAGCATTTCTTCCAAAGCCGACTCATGACATACTATCCCATTCAGGCGCACCTACTTTACTGTCACTTTCCAGTAGTGGACGAGCCGGAGCCTTTGGACTTGGATCCAGAGTTTGCCGCTTTGTTGGAGATACCGCCGGATTTTGTACCTAGTGAGGGGTCAGACTCAGAGGCAGAGTATTTAGAGGATGACACAGAGCTTGCTGCCACTTTAGAGTCACCATCTCCTTTGACACCACTTGAGGAGATTTGTGTACAGTTGCCGCCAGTTCGTGCACCGATAGAGGAGTTGATTCCTGGACCAGGATACGTAGAGATTGACGCAGAAACAGCTGCTATGTTAGGGTTGTCTTCTCCTTTTCTACCGGAGCCTTGTGCTAGAGTCAGAGGACAGTTTGAGACGGGACCGTCCAGAGTCCGTCCTAGGGAGGAGTACGATCCCAGTTCACTTCCAGAGCACCTTCTTCCTCTGAAGAAGAAGAGAGTACAGATCAGCTGTGACTACCTAGTTTCAGATTCGGAGAGTATTTCAGAGGTACCAGCCCCACCACCACTCACACTTTCAGACGGTACTACTTTGAGAGTCGACGAGGCACTCCAGCTTGTTTTTAGTTCTGACTCAGAGGACGAGGATCCGGAGGAGGACCCGGATGAGGATCCGGAAGAGAACCCGGACGAGGATCCGGAGGAGGGCTCGGAGGAGGATCCCGATGAGTTACAGGCCGTAGAGGGTAGTGAGGACTCGATAGCAGCTAGTTGAGCAGTGCTTATTAGACGCGTAGTTAAGAGTAGTGGTAGTAGTAGTTTCTTTTGCCTAGTACATAGTCGGATCAGTAACTAATTTTTTTTTTGTAGTACTCTAACATATACGAAATTTTATGAATCGTTTCCGTTCTTGTACTTTCAGTGGTACAGTAATGCAACCAGTAGTGCATCCTGTACCCAGATAGGTAGTTAGCCTTGTTTAGACTAGTAGTAGTCTAACTTTTTGTATAAGTCCTCGTTGGAGGCAAAATCAATATTCTTTTTGATGTATATATATATATATATATGACCCGTGAAAGAGTTTTGATCACGAAAAAGTTTCTTCTAAATCGTGTAGTTAAATCAGAGAAATGAAAGAACTTGTTTAACAGAAGTTTAGTTTAACTTGGGAAGTTAAAAGTTAGAAAAGAGCTAGTAATGAAGTTATTTTCCCTAATTTTCTTTTCCGTGAACTTGTTTAAGTTGGAAAGAGGGTTAGTAAGTAAAAAAATGATTAAAAGAAAGGGCTAATGAGAATTTCTGTTTCCTATAGTTTAAAGAAAAATGCCGCCAAGAAATGTTAACAATCGAAGAGGCCCTGGTAGGTCCAGAGGACGTGGAAGACGTCAGCCAGAAAACGAAAGGGAACAAGAACAAGAACGTAATGATACCCCTCCACCATCACCATCACCACCACCTCCACCACCACCCCGTTGGGAGATTGAGGAGCTTTTCCTCAAACGAAACCCCCCTGTATTCAATGGATCTGGCAGCCCAGGCGACGCTGAGCTCTGGGTACGATCTATTGAAAGAATTTTCAAACTCCTCAGATGTACTGATGAGGAGCGACTATCGTGCATAGCATTCCAGCTCTCTGGACCAGCTGACTACTGGTGAGAGGCTAGGCAGAAAGTAATACCGGCAGAGCATCTGGCTCGATTCACTTGGGAAGAGTTTAAAGAGGCGCTATTCGATAAGTACGTGCCGAAGACGTATAGAGCTCAGAAGGAGGCTGAGTTCTATAATTTGAAACAGGGAAAGATGACAGTAACCGAGTACGATGCAAAATTCTGTGAACTGTCAAGGTATGTGCCTACTCAGGTCGATACCGAAGAAAAGATAGCGAAGAAGTTCCGAGGGGGACTTAGACATGAATTGGGAATAGCCTTAGCCAGTCATGGAGGACTGAGCTACATTGAAGTTTTAGGACGAGCTTTGGAAATGGAGGCCGTTGTGCCTGATGAGAAGAAAACTGTAACAACAACACCAGCTCCAACACAAAACCAAAATCGAGGCTATTATAATAACAATAATAGCAACTTTCAAGGGAAAAGAAAGTGGGAAGGAGGAAGTAGCAGTGGCTACAATCAGAATTTCAACAACCAGGGGAATCAAAGAAGGGGTAATCAGCAAGGTTATCAGCAGCCTAGTCAAAACAATAACAAGAGGCCGTGGCAAGGAAACAACCAGTCAAGGTTGTATTTACAGGGAAATAGACAAACCGGACCATGGAGAGGCAATAACCAGCAGAACCAGCCACAAGGGCAACATAGGAATTTCAACCAGGGAGGAAATAACCCAGGGAGGGTTACTATTCCTGTTTGCCCCAAGTGCAACAAACTGCATCCCGGTGTTTGTCAAGTAGGCACCACCAACTGCTTTAATTGCGGACAGAAGGGGCATATGAAGAAGGATTGCCCTAAACCACTGCAAGCAGTACCTCTAAGGGCCATACAAGCGCAACCACAACAACAAATGAATCAGCAGTAGTTTCAGCAGCACGCGCAACAACAGCAGAATGCAAGGGCATGCGCGAATAGGCTGACTGGGCAGGATAAGGGAAAAAGAAACTTAGCAGGTATGGCTATACTTCAGAACACTCCTATTAAGATCTTGTTTGATACTGGCGCATCGCATTCTTTTATTGATGGTTCTTGTGCGGATAACTTAGACATCAGACCTGTAAGAGCTAAGCACCCTATGAGAGTAGCTACACCTTCAGGAGAGATCACTACTTCCATGCATGTCTGCTCTAACCTAGAATTAGAAATCGGAACTCTTAAGGTTAAAGCGAATAATTTGAACATTATGATAATGTGGGACGTAGACATAATCCTAGGGATGGACTGGTTGTCAGAGAATTATGCCACAATTCTCTGTAATGAGAGAAAGATCTCTTTCAACCCCCGGGTAGAGAGCCGACAGAATTCCATGGGATTTCAATGGGTAGAGGAGTACCAATAATTTTCGCCCTACGAGCCATGAAGTTGATGAAAAAGAAAGGTACCACAGCTTACCTTGTGTATTTAGTCGGAGAACCAGGAGCTAAAAGGACCATTCAGGATGTGAAGGTTGTAAATGAATATGAGGACATGTTCCCAGAAGTGTTGCCAGGATTGCCACCAGATCGTCACGTGGATTTCACGATCGACTTAGAGCCAGGAGCAGCTCCCAAATCTAAAGCCCCATATAGGATGGCACCAAAGGAGTTAGAAGAACTCAAAATCCAATTGCAAGAATTTCTAGACCTTGGTTTCATCAGACCAAGTGTCTCACCTTGGGGAGCGCCAATGTTGTTTGTCAGAAAGAAGGATGGTTCAATGAGGATGTGTATAGATTATCGAGAGCTGAACAAGATCACCCTCAAGAACAAATATCCTTTGCCAAGGATAGAGGATCTTTTCGATCAGCTCAAGGGTGCAGGAGTGTTTTCAAAGATAGATTTAAGATCAGGGTATCATCAGCTGAAGATTAAACCCGAGGACGTACCTAAGACTGCATTTCGAACCAGATATGGCCACTACAAATTCTTGGTTATGCCATTTGGTTTAACCAACGCCCCTGCAGTATTCATGGACCTCATGAATAGAGTTTTCCACCCATACTTAGACAAATTCGTCTTAGTTTTCATAGACGATATTCTCATTTACTCTAAGAATGAGAAAGAACACGAAGAACATCTGCAGATAGTGTTGAAAACACTTAGAGCTGAGAAACTTTATGCCAAGTTCAGTAAGTGCAAATTTTGGCTGAAGGAAGTAATGTTTCTCGGACACATAGTTTCAGCTGAAGGAATCAAGGTAGATCCTGCTAAGGTAGAGGTAGTGCGCAACTGGAAGTCACCAATGAATCCAAATGAGATCAGGAGTTTCTTAGGTTTGGCAGGCTACTACAGAAGATTCATCGAAGGATTCTCCATGATTGCTAGACCTATGACGCAACTACTTCGAAAAGAAAATAAGTTTAAATGGACGGACGAGTGTGAAAAGAGTTTCCAAACGCTCAAAGAAAAGTTAGCTACAACACCAGTATTAGCTCTTCCAGACGCAAACAAGGAATATGTGGTGTATACAGATGCTTCTAAGAACGGGTTAGGTTGTGTTCTAATGCAAGACGGAAAGGTGATAGCTTATGTCTCACGACAACTTCGACCTCACGAAGTTGAGTATCCAACCTATGACTTAGAACTCGCAGCCGTGGTGCATGCATTAAAAATTTGGAGACACTATCTTTATGGTGTAAGGGTTGAGATCTTCACAGATCACAAGAGTCTGAAGTACTTCTTCGAGCAGAAAGAACTGAATATGCGACAAAGAAGGTGGCTCGAATTGGTCAAGGATTACGATTGCGGAATCAATTACCATCCCGGAAAGGCCAATGTTGTAGCAGATGCGCTGAGTCGCAAGTCTTCAAACAAGTTAGGTTGTCTTTTCATCGAGGAAGAAGCACTAGTACGAGAATTTGAAATGATGGATATAAAAGTACTCGATACACCAGAAATGATAACCAGTCAAATAGCGGCACTAGTAGCTACGTCAGACTTAAGAGAGAGAATCATAAGTGCTCAGAGGAAGGACGAGTCGATGGAAAAGCTTCGTCTAAAAATAAGAACAGATAAACCAGACAGTTATTCCGAAGCACCGGACAACGCAATATTATTTGAAAGCAGACTTGTATCCCTGACGACAATTAAATGAAGAATGATATCATGAGTGAGACTCACGATACGCCTTATATAGCACACCTAGGGAGTACAAAGATGTATCAAGACTTAAGAAAGATTTTTTGGTGGAACGGTTTAAAACGAGATGTCGCCTCATTTGTAGAAAGATGTTTGGCTTGTCAACAAGTGAAGGCTTTACACCGACGACCATATGGATTGTTGCAGCAATTGGATATTCTAGAGTGGAAATGGGAGGGAATAGCTATGGACTTTGTGACAGGCTTGCCTAAGTCAAGAAGAGGAAACACTGCTATTTGGGTGATTATTGATAGGCTCACGAAATCAGCTCACTTTATACCGATTAAGACTACCTACAGGTCAGAGAAGTTAGCTCAGTTGTACGTTCGTAAGATTGTACGTCTGCACTGAGTACCGAAGTCCGTAATATCAGATAGAGATGCCAAATTCACTTCGAGATTTTGGATCACTATGTAGAAGGAGTTAGGTACTGAGCTTAAGTTCAGTACAGCTTTTCACCCTCAGACGGATGGACAATCTGAGAGAACGATTCAAATACTAGTTGATATGCTAAGAACGGTAGTATTGGATCGAGGCGCGATTTGGGAAAATATTTTACATTTGGTTGAATTCGCGTATAACAACAACTACCAGGCAACGATAGGAATGGCGCCTTATGAGGCATTATATGGGAGAAAATGTAAGTCAACACTTTGTTGGGATGAAGTGGGAGAAAGAAAGAACTTAGGACCAGATGCGGTCAATGAAATGATCGAGATCGTTCGGCAAATTTGAGTTAGAATGAAAGAAGCTCAGAGCCGACAGAAGTCTTATGCCGACGACCGTCGTGAAGATCTTAGCTTTGAAGTTGGGGATAAAGTTTTCCTCAAGATTTCACCTTTTAAAGGAATCGTTAGATTCTGTGTTAAGGGTAAATTAAGACCAAGGTTCATAGGACCTTACGAAATTCTTGAGAAGATAGGACCCGTTGTATATAGATTGGCCTTACCGCCAAGTCTAGGAAGTGTCCATAACGTGTTTCACGTTTTCCAGTTAAGAAAGTATGTCTATGACCCTAAGCACGTCATAAGTCAGGAAGATGTTGTTTTTGAATCTGACTTAAGTTATGAAGAAAAACCAGTATCGATTTTGGATAGAAAAGTTCAAGAATTAAGAACCAAGTCGATACCAATAGTAAAAGTATTATGGAATCACCACGGGCAGGAAGAAGCCACGTGGGAACTCGAGGAAAAGATAAAGAAAGATATTCTTATCTTTTTGAAGAAGGTATGCAAATTTCGGGACGAAATTTTTCGTAAGGGGGGTAGGATGTAATACCCCAGAAAAAAATTTACTGTCTTTAAAAATGCAAATTAATAATAATTAAGGCTTTGCACGCCTAAGATCATGAATTTAAATTCTAAGACTAACAGTGAAATCCATTTCCGAAAATAAATTACGGAAGTCAGTCTAATGACTACTGTATTAGGGTTTTTGCGTACGAAAACTTTTGAGTTTTAGAACTCAGATCGAAAAACCGTCGAACTTTACATTCACTTTTTCTTCGATACAAGTTCACCGGAGAAAGTCAGTTGTTATTATTTTCCGGACGAAATCTAGACTGTGATGTCCCGAGATTTTGTCGGATTTTAGGAATTAAAATATACTTTTCAAGTATGTTAAATATTTCGGTTTTAATGGTCGAATTAGATTTCGACGAAAACATAACCGATTACGTTATTAATTCTCGATTTTTATAACGTCGTAACGAGCCGGAAAAACGCGATTTTGGAGTAAAAATTTATTCTCATAGCCGACATCACCATACACACATACTTAGGATATTTCAATTTTATATTAATTAAACTTTATGACTCATGTTCCATTAGTGTTCTAACTTTACACCTAAGTGTGTTGGATATTATTTTGATCTCATCATTTAGTCATTTTTCTTCTCCCTCCCCACTCCCAAAACCGCCACCACCACTATACACTCTCTCTTTCATTTTTCTTTTCTCCATTGAAGCACTTGAAGCTTTTGGAAAGGATTCTTCACCTACTTTGATCATCATCCATCCAATTCCATCTTTAAGTTCATAATACTCAAGGTATTCATCATATATCTCTATCTATCCAATTGGTTTTTTGATCCTTTAATTTTCTATTATGAACAAAAATGAGGTGATGATGTAGCAGATATTTAAGCTTTAAATTCATGTTATTTAGATGGTTAGTATTTGATTTCTATGGTTGAATTGATGAGAAAAATCAAAAATTCCTAAACCTAATAGTGACCGAAAATTTGGGGAAAGAAGATATGATGCTTTAATTCTTAAATTGATTGAATGATTAGGCTTAGGAGTGGTTTATTTGATGATTCATGTAAGAAGAAATTAATTGCCCTAACAACTAGTGAGGACCGATTTTTAGGGGCTAGGGTTTGAAGTGGTGAAATTCAATTAATGATGTAGAATGTTAATCAATGAATAATATATGTTGTAATAGAATTAGAAATGAATTAATGAAGAAAATCACCCCTCCTAATTGTTTTATGAATACCGAAAATTATTAAGTAATTAGGGGTTTAATGTAGTTTGATTTTATTAAGGTTTTAATGATGGATTAAGGTCCTATGTGATGATAGATGATTCCAAGAAATAATTTAGAATTTTCTAAAATATAATGAAAAATGTAAGAGACAAAGAATCATCAAAAAGTCGAGATTAGATAATGATATAGGTCTATGATGTGAATATAAGTTAATCTCGTTAGTAAATGATCATAATCGGAAAGTAATTAGATAATAATAACGTTGGATTCTTCATAAGAGACGAATGAATGAACCTAAGTATCGTTAGTAAAGACGAATAAGGAAAGTAATTGGATATTAATGATTGTTATTGTTAAATGAACGAGTTTGTAGTTGACGGCTTTTACATCCGAGATATGAAATGATGAGTTATAGTTGTAAACGAGAAGTAGAAACGAGAAGTTGAATTGTTATTGGTATAGTAAATGATTAGTTTGAAAAGACGAGGTTTTAAACGTCGTGCTTAATAGAGAAATGAAAAAGAGTTTGATGGTTCCGATTCGAGTTCTGGTGTATGGGGGGGGGGGGGGGAATACACCAGTTAGGAATTTTAAAACAACCCCTTGAAAAATTATCACAACTGAGTAAGACGACTCAGCTGGAATCACAACTGAGTGAGAAAACTCAGTTGGAAGAGTGGTGCTGTGTGGAATGTGGTGGATAAAAATAACTCGTATAAAACAACTCACGCTCAGATGCAAGGTCGGTCAATAACCAAATCAGTTGAGATGTACAGATGCAGTTTTTAGTGCTGGTTAGTTGGTCAGTTGGATATGCAATAAGTAACTGAACAGAAAGCACAAACTCACAAAGGATTTACGTGGTTCGGAGAGAACTCCTACGTCCACGGGGAGTTGTAAGTCCACACAACTTAGTCCAAGTTCTTTAGGACAGCTACCACAAAGCTTGCGCGGGCTTTGCAACCATTCAGATAAGTTTACGGGTACTTATCAACCTTACACATAAGTTTACGGGTACTTATCAACCTTTCTACTCAATTTCGGAAAGAGCAGGATCCTAACAACCTTTTTAGGGGATGTGTATAAGGGTGGGTTTTCCAACTACTAGCTCTAACAACGAAGTGAGCTAGGATCTAAGCTTGAACAAATGAAGACTCAAACAAAGATTAAAAACACCAAGACAAATTCTAACACTCTATGAACTCTCAACTAGTGATGTTCTTAGAGAATAACAGCAGTTTAGCTTTTGTACAGAATATCGTTGTTCTTTCGCTCGTCTGTTTGCTCTCTACTCTGTCTTCTATCTTGATGAATGAATGAAGGCCTCTATTTATAGGCGGAGAGAATCAACTAGCCATTGGAGGAGCCGTTGATCTCTGTTCTGTGGAAGCGATGGCTTGTCTCTCATCTCTGCAGATTTTCCCGATTTGGCAACTGTGAACTTCTACTTTCCATCTAAGAAAACCTTGTGTTGGGCCAAATGAGGTAATGACAGAACGTCAAACCTTCACGTGACTTCCTATTTGAAATTCAAATTTCAATCTTAGTCTTTCAACATTGATTAGTCGGTTGAGACATTCGATCTTCATCCGAGTGGTCTTCAGCTGATGTTCCATCTGATCTCTATCTTCATCTGACATTCTGTCAGAAGAGGAACAGTTGAACCCTTAGCTGCCTTGAACTTCATGTTGTCGATCTATCGGATTGAGTCTTGCAACTGATGTTCCATCTGAACAGTTGGCTTGAATGCTCAGTTGTCTTTCTTACATCTGATGTTCTGTCTCTTGAACGCTCAGTTGTCTTTCTTTACATCTGATGTTCTGTCTTTTGAACGCTCAGTTGTCTTTCTTTACATCTGATGTTCTATCCGAGTAACGCCATGTTGTCGTCTTCAGCTGGAGACCTGTAAAGATAAAATCTCAACATTGCTCAAACAGCGAGCCTAAATACTAACATTAGGATCTGGCAACATCTACTCGGTTGGGGTCAGTTGGTTTTGGAATCAATCAAAACTTTACTTAAATTTCCCAACAATTTCCCCCTTTTTGATGATGCCAAAACCCTACTGATCTAAACCCTACTGACCTATCTAAAATCTCAACTGAAATTCTAGACAGTCTATAAGATTAAACATCAAAGGGTTAGCACAGTTATAACATGGTATTGAAATAACTTTGCGATTCAGAGCTTTGACAACTAGAGATTGTACGTCAAGGTGAATCGGATATATGATGAAAGTTTTCATTACAACTGATGTTTACACAGAAATGCACAAAAATAAAAAATACATCAGCTGCTCAAAAACTCTAACTTGGCTAATACTTCAGCCTATACTTGCCAAAAATCCTGACAAAAATATCTCTTTTGGCATCTGACTCCTTTGAGATATCTACTCCATGTTCCTAACAGACTCTTCTTGCCTCAGCTGCAATCTTCTGTCGGTTCGGATTTCTTGTGTCTGGAATGAATGGAGGGAGATATGTGACCTTCTGAGGGACAGGGACTGTGTTCATGTCCAACTTTGCATCAATCAAGGCTCGTTTGAACTGGCTAAACATGCCCGGATCCCCAGAGTGCAGCTCGGTCAGGGCTTCCTTGAAGGCTCTTCTTGGATCCTCAGTTGCGAACACCTTCCTGTAATAGAAATCATTCACAAATTCTTGCTTGAATGATTCCCAATCATCATTCCATTCAGCTGGCATCCACTTGTCCACATGCTTGAAGCGTCCTTCGAGCTTAATCTTTCCTGGCAGTCTCTCTTGCTTCATCCTTGCTTCAGCCTTTACTTGATGTTTCTCAATGCGTCGACGGCATCGAGAGGCAATATTTCTGTCCAAGTTGTTGGTAACCTTGGCAAGCTCTTCTTCAAATTTGTTGACTCTTGTAGCTTGGTTGGCTGCGAATTTCTTTATCCAATCTGGATTCATGTAGTCCTTCTCTGGAACATCCATAGCCTTAGCAGCAGCAATACATTCTTCGGTTGTAATACCGTCGAGTTCAGCATCGAGCTCGGCTGCAATCTCGGCTATGGAGTTGTAGGAAACTCCATACTCCTTCGTTTGCTCCATGTCTTTAGCCATTTCGTCTCCTCCAACAACAATAGATTTCAGCTTTTGTTATTTCTTGTCGGTTGGCTTCGGAGCGGACTTCTTCTTCTGAGCTGTCTTCTTCGGTTGGGTCTTCTTCAGTTGAGATTCTTTTCCAGTTGGTATCTCTTCTTCAGCTTCTTGCATCTCAACTTCTTGGGTCTCATCTTCCCCATTTTTAGCATCAGCAACAAGGCTTGCGACTGAGCCATCTAGAGAAGTGAGTTTCTGTTCAGCCTGCTGGATTCGGTTGAAGAGTTCATCAACAACGCTCTCCACATCAACCTTCTTCGCCAGTTCATTATCACGGCGCTCTTGATCAGCTTTCTTCAATGCAGCAAATGTTTCATTGACTTCGGTTTGGAAAGCGACGAACTCAGCCCATCTTGATTCGAACCGAGAATCCCATTCTTCGTCTGGCGTTTGTTGAGATTTGGCAAGATTGGATTCAGATATGGACTTGAGCACGTTCAGTTCTGATTTGATGCCAAGAACTGATGTCTTCAAGTCGGTGAAGTCCTTGCTGGTGGATGTTGAGAAGTCATCCATCTTCTTCTAGATCGCATCATGCTCTTCCAGCAGCTTCCTGTGCATTTCCTCCTGAGCTTCCATCATTCTCAGCTGTTCTTCTCGGTTGAGCTGGATGTTGGCAAGCATCTCCTTCCTCAGCTGATTGACCCTTTCAGCGATCAGCTCGCATATTTCATCTGTGGAGGGTGCTGGCTGATCAGCTGGTGCTGGTTGGTCAGAAGGTGCGGGCTGTTCAACAGTGACCATGGCTTGGCGATTAGCCAGGTACTGTTGAAGCTCTTCTTCCTCTTGCTTGGCTGCTGCGGCGGCTGCGTCAAGGTCAACGATGAAATCTGCAGATTTGGCTAGCATGTTGTCAAGGAAGGCGACACAATCTTGTTCGGCTGACTCCCTTGTGTCTCTTCCTTCTGCCTTGCTGATATCCAGTTGACGAGTCAGCAGTGCAACCTTGTTGTTGTACGCAACTTCAAGGTTGGTGTAGTTGAAATATTCCCTTATACGTGACTCATCAGCCTTGAGCTGGTTCCAGCTGTGTATTCGGATGGTATCTTCCTTGACATACCAGTGGCTGAATATGATGTTGAATTGATATAGCAGCTCAGTTCCAAGGGTGGCAAAAGTAGGCATGTCGCGCGCCTCGGGGAACATTCCGATTAGCTTCTGAAAGCAGTAGACCAATTTGCCTTCATATTCCAGCGCGACAGCTCGACGATCGGCTTCTTCGTCGATGGGGAGAGAGATTTTCATAAGGGATCGGTTCAAGGGTTTCCTCAACATTGGCCAAAGAGGTGGTCTCAATGTTGGCATCGAGCGGGGAGCTCGGAATTTCTGACTGTGTGGGGATGTTGGAATCGAGAGGTTCCTCAACATTGGCCAAAGAAGTGGTCACAATGTTGGCATCGAGCGGGGAGCTCGGAATCTCTGGCTGAGTGTCGATTGTGAGGACCTGGCTGTGCTGTACAGTATCTGGTCCTGCCGTGGGGGAGGATGAAAGATCTTCGGATTCCTTGGATGAAGAAGAAGCTGCACCCGAGGAGATATTCGGCTCATCTTCCGGATCAGTCTCCACCCCTTCCATCTCATCTTGATGGGGAGAGTTCTCCTTCCCAGTTCCACTTTCACGAGGAACAATTTCAAACGCATCCTTGTCAACTGAGTGACTCGACTCAGATGGTTCCTCCTCAGCTGGTACCTCCTCAGCTGGTTTTGCAACTGACTTCTTCTTGATACGAAGCCTCAACTTCTTCTTAGCTGGCTCTTCCTCTTTCTCCTTATCTGACTCATCTCTGAGTCGGCGTGTAGCAGTTGATTTTGAAGTGCGGCCAACAGCTGAAGGCAGCTCCTCAGCTGTATCTTTTTTCTCAGCTGACTTCACAGCTTCCCTTTTGTCTTTAGGAGTATAAACACTCCGAATCACATCCAGAGCCTTCTTGGCTGTTGGGAACAGCATCTGCCTCTTGACTGGGGTCTCCTCACAGTCTTCCCACACCATGTTCTGATCCTTCGTGGCGAGAAGGATTAGGGCAGATATTTTAACTCCAAAGTTGAGAGTTCCTTTAATACTCAACAACTTTTCCCCGGAGTCAGTTGTGGTTTCTGTAATCTTCTGCTTCTCCATTATCAACTGGTGTTCAAAGAACTTGAACCAGTTGATGTTGTGCTTGTGCTTGAGCTCCAAAGCAATCAGCTGCTTGAGCTTTGGTCGGCTGATGTCCCCAAAAGCTCTGCTGTATCCGAAGATAACCTTGGATACAACATCGAACAGAAGTCGATGCTCGGGCTTCAACTTCGTTCGCTGCATGTTGCTCCTCAATTTTTCTGGAGTGATGAGAGCATTCTCAAGAAATTGATCAGCATCTACATCAGTGATGTTCTCGACAGTGTCCGTGGCAGTCAGATTTGATGGAATGATGGAGCGTAGCATATCGGAAACTGGTATGGAGGCGGTGACACGGCGGATCGTTCTGGCAAGAACGTCGCGCTGTCGACAAGATATTTTTGAAACGAGGCCATCTCGACTGTCGATGGGAGATTTCAGGTTTAAGTAGAATTCCCCGACCTGTCGCCTGAGAAGGAGAGAAGGGAAGAGCGTCGCCCACTCAAGAAGGCCGTTCTCCCTGAGAAGTTCGGCGAGGGGGGATAACACCGGCGAGTCCAGAGCATCTTCTGACAGAATCTGCTCGAAGTGAATTTTGGAGAGCATCATATCAAAAGATTCCTCGTCTGATGAAGGGACTAGAGCTGGTCAAGAGGATGCCATCTTCTTTCCTTGTGATGAAGCTTTTGGTGCCATTTAGTATTGCAGTGAAGTTTATATATAGAGAGAAATAACTTAGTCGAAAATGGCAAAACAGAATCAGAGATGAAGATGAACAGTTACTGCAGATAAACATAAATGTAGAAGGTAAGAAATCACTTCCTGATTTTCCGCCTTTTATAGGTCAGTGGGTCGATTGAAAATCGATGGCCAGGGTTGAATGGCGCGAATCCATCAACGGCTGAGATCTCGCGATTGTTGACTAGCTTTGACTTGACGTTTAATTATGAGTTTTAATACGCGCGAGTGAGAAGGTGAACTGTTTTTATGTCAGCCCAATCGCACTATAACGTAAGACTATTGATGTTAAACCGTACTTTACATTAAATGCGCTATGATGGCTATTTTAATTTAACTGACATGCTCAGGAATGTTTGAATTTATTTCAAACATTCTCATTTAAGACACAAACACCTTCAGCCATAAATGATACCTGCCAGCTGATGTCGGAATCAGCTGTGTTCCAATGTTGCGGCATACCATCAGCTGACTCGAGTTCGTCTGTTCAGCTGACGTCTGATGTCTTCGGTTGGCGTTCCGCATCTGAGATTCCCCCTTCATCTGAGCTTCCCCCTCAGATGGACATCTATCTCTTCACCTCAGCTGACTCCTCATCTGATGGATCCAACAATCCAAGGAGATCGCATAACATCTTTAACCGTGCTTCGGCTAGAGGTTTGGTGAAGATATCGGCTCTCTGAATCTCAGTTGGAATCTTCTCCACAGATACATCCTTCTTCTCAATATGATCTCGGATAAAATGATGTCGGATGTCAATGTGCTTCGTCCGAGAATGGTGAACAGGATTCAAAGAGATAGCAATGGCACTTGAGCTATCACAATGGATGGGAACCTGTCCAGTTGCTACTTCATAATCTCTCAACTGTTGCTTGAGCCACAACACTTGCATGCAACAACTACCGGCAGCTATATATTGTAACATCTCGGATTTTCTAAATAGAGTATTAAATATGTTAACACTCCTAAATATATTAAAAATATTTTCACAACAAAAAAAGTCTTTTATCTTTTTATGAAAATAGACATATCATGTTTGTAGTCGTTGTGTAGAGTATTTTATTTTGAGTCTATAGTCGCTAAGTTTGCTCAAAAAAGATTTTGCATGAAAAAGTTATGCACGTTTAAAGGTTTTAAAACGTAAGTTGCTGCACAGCTGCTTTTGCCTCGCAGCTGCTTCCGCTTTGCAGCAGCTTACTGCGCAGCAGCTTTCTCCTCGCAGCAGCTTACTGCTCAGCAGCTACTGCTTTGCAGCTGCTTCTGCATTGCAGCAGCTTCCGCCTCGCAGCAGCTTACTGCTCAACTGCTTCCGCACAACTGCTTGCTTCTTCCTATAAATAGTCGCTTAAGATTTTCATTTTCATCGTTCAGTTTTTTATTCTCTCTCATTTATCTTACAACAAAAGCTCGTCGTATCTGCTTGTGTAATCATGATGTCTTGATGTTACGGTCAGCATTGGTATTTTCTATCTGGTGGGTAATGTTTTCCAAAATTATTTTTAAGTTATTGAACTCTAGAATAGCATGAAAATTCAGTTATTCATAAAATGTTTTCATGTGCGTTTCATGTGATATACTCTAGTTAATCGATCGAGATACTTAGTGAGTACACAGGTACTAGCTGAGTATTTGTACGTACCACGTTGCAATGCAATAGGTTGATCTCCATTTGTATTGTAGCTAGCGGTCTTGAGTTAAGGCTCCTGACTTATGTTAATGTTGACTGTGTTACTCCACGGACTCTGTCCTAGATACAAGTCAAATAGACTATGGTAACCATAGCTATGGTGCCTAGTTCGAGTATAAAGATCGAACGTCACATCATGCATCAAAAAAATATGTTTTGTATGGTCAGGGATGGATTTCTGTTTTAAAACCCTCTGATGCATACCATGTTACATGGATAAACTGTTAAGATTCCAAAGTATTTTTCCAAAATGGCACATGCCCACTGAGTACACTAGTACTCAGCCCAATATCTTTGCAAAATATTTTCAGGTTGGGAGGCAGGTGATGGGATGCGAGGCTGAGGAAGAGGTTGTTGTTGTTGTATATGTTTGTGTGTTTCTGCTATATTATTTAATTGTGCAACTCTGAATAATGTTCTTATTATATATATGTGAAATATATGAATAAATTGTTATATGTGCAAAAAAGTAATTAAGCCCCTTTCTTTCCCGCTTCTTTATTCCCCTCTGTTGCGTCTCGGTTTATGGGAACTGGGATGTGACAAAATGGTATCAGAGCCAAACCTCTCTCAGTACGGTGTGGTTCGGGGACGAACCAGTGGAAGCTGGTGGGCCTGTGACGCCCGGGGACGAAGTGCGGAGTGATCGCCGGTGTAAGAGACACGGACAAAGAGCGGCTCCGATAAAACTTCCAAGCGGAGGGGGACAGGAATGAACTGAAACACACCCGAATGAGAGTGATGCTGAGAATATGTTGGAATGGGACGACATATTCGAGGTTATCTTTGGGAATGACTCTGAGATCATTAATCTATATGTTAGGTCTAAGATTAGCATTTATAAATTTATATGTGTTCTGCAAACCCTCTCAACTCGCCGTCACACTGCCCTCCACAAACGAAAAAGGTACTTATTGATTAGCAATTATTTTATGAAAACATGATTTATGTGTCAAGTATGTTATGTTGCAATTGCAAATTAATTTTTGCCTTGCCAGTGAATCAAATATGTTTGTGTGTTTTGCGAAACACTTTCATGTTGAATCTATTTGAGATTTCTCAATGACCATGAAAACTTGTCATTAAAATGACCAATGTTCTGAAAAGAAGACGAATGCCATGTTTTGTCGTGTTGAAGCTCCTTGAGCTCACCGACCAGGTTAATGTGGTCATCATGGTAGCTCTATAAGTCAAGTCAAATTTCGAGGACGAAATTTATTTTAAGGGGGGAGGGATTTAACATCCCGGATTTTCCAAATAGAGTATTAAATAAGTTAACACTCCTAAATATATTAAAAATATTTTCACAGCAAAAAAAGTCTTTTATCTTTTTATGAAAATAGACATATCATGTTTGTAGTCGTTGTGTAGAGTATTTTATTTCGAGTCTATAGACGCTAAGTTTGCTCAAAAAAGATTTCGCATGAAAAAGTTATGCACGTTTAAAGGTTTTAAAACGTAAGTTGCTGCACAGCTGCTTTTGCCTCGCAGCTGCTTCCGCTTTACAGCAGCTTACTGCGCAGTAGCTTTTGCCTCGCAGCAGCTTACTGCTCAGCAGCTTCTGCTTTGCAGCTGCTTTTGCATTGCAGCAGCTTCCGCTTCGCAGCAGCTTACTGCTCAGCTGCTTCTGCATCGCAGTAGCTTACTGCACAACTGCTTGCTTCTTCCTATAAATAGTCGCTTAAGATTTTCATTTTCATCATTCAGTTTTCTATTCTCTCTCATTTATCTTACAACATAAGCTCGTCGTATCTGCTTGTGTAATCATGATGTCTTGATGTTACGGTCAGCATTGGTATTTTCAATCTGGTGGGTAATCTTTTCCAAAATTATTTTTGAGTTATTAAAATCTAGAATAGCATGAAAATTTAGTTATACATAAAATGTTTTCATGTGCGTTTCATGTGATATAATCTAGTTAATCGATCGAGATACTTAGTGAGTACACAGGTACTAGCTGAGTATTGTACGTACCACGTTGCTATGCAATGGGTTGATCTCCATTTGTATTGTAGCTAGCGGTCTTGAGTTAAGGCTCCTGACTTATGTTAATGTTGACCGTGTTACTCCACGGACTCTGTCCTGGATACAAGTCAAATAGACTATGGTAACCATAGCTATGGTGCCTAGTTCGAGTATAAAGATCGAACGTCACATCATGCATCAAAAAAATATGTTTTGTATGGTCAGGGGTGGATTTCTGTTTTAAAACCTTCTGATGCATACCATGTTACATGGATAAACTGCTAAGATTCCAAAGTATTTTTTCAAAACGGCACATGCCTACTGAGTACACTAGTACTCAGCCCAAAATCTTTGCAAAATGTTTTTAGGTTGGGAGGCAGGTGATGGGATGCGAGGCTGAGGAAGAGGTTGTTATTGTTGTATATGTTTGTGTGCTTCCGCTATATTATTTAATTGTGCAACTCTGAATAATGTTCTTATTATATATATGTGAAATATATGAATAAATTGTTATATTGGCAAAAAAGTAATTAAGCCCCTTTCTTTCCCGCTTCTTTATTCCCCTCTGTTGTGTCTCGGTTTATGGGAACTGGGATATGACAAAATGGTATCAGAGCCAAACCTCTCTCAGTACGGTGTGGTTCGGGGACGAACCAGTGGAAGCTGGTGGGCCTGTGACGCCCGAGGACGAAGTGCGGAGTGATCGCCGGTGTAAGAGACACGGACAAAGAGCGGCTCCGATAAAACTTCCAAACGGAGGGAGACAGGAATGAACTGAAACACACCCGAATGAGAGTGATGCCGAGAATATGTTGGAATGGGACGACATATTCGAGGTTATCTTTGGGAATGACTCTGAGATCATTAATCTATATGTTAGGTCTAAGATTAGCATTTATAAATTTATATGTGTTCTGCAAACCCTCTCAGCTCGCCGTCACACTGCCCTCTACAAAAGAAAAAGGTACTTATTGATTAGCAATTATTTTATGAAAACATGATTTATGTGTCAAGTATGTTATGTTGCAATTGCAAATTAATTTTTGCCTTGCCAGTGAATCAAATATGTTTGTGTGTTTTGCGAAACACTTTCATGTTGAATCTATTTGAGATTTCTCAATGACCATGAAAACTTGTCATTAAAATGACCAATGTTCTAAAAAGAAGACGAATGCCATGTTTTGTCGTGTTGAAGCTCCTTGAGCTCACCGACCAGGTTAATGTGGTCATCATGGTAGCTCTATAAGTCATGTCAAATTTCGAGGACGAAATTTTTTTTAAGGGGGGAGGGATGTAACATCCCGCATTTTCCAAATAGAGTATTAAATAAGTTAACACTCCTAAATATAGTAAAAATATTTTCACAGCAAAAAAAGTTTTTTATTTTTTTATGAAAATAGACATATCATGTTTGTAGTCGTTGTGTAGAGTATTTTATTTCGATTCTATAGGCGCTGTGTTTGCTTAAAAAAGATTTCGCATGAAAAAGTTATGCACGTTTAAAGGTTTTAAAACGTAAGTTGCTGCACAGCTGCTTTTGCCTCGCAGCTGCTTCCGCATTGCAGCAGCTTACTGCGCAGCAGCTTTCGCTTCGCAGCAGCTTACTGCTCAGCAGCTTCTGCGTTGCAGCTGCTACTGTATTGCAGCAGCTTCCGCCTCACAGCAGCTTACTGCTCAGTTGCTTCCGCATCGCAGTAGCTTTCTGCACAGCTGCTTGCTTCTTCCTATAAATAGTCGCTTAAGATTTTCATTTTCATCGTTCAGTTTTCTATTCTCTCTCATTTATCTTACAACATAAGCTCGTTGTATCTACTTGTGTAATCATGATATCTTGATATTACGGTCAGCATTGGTATTTTCAATCTGGTGGGTAATCTTTTCCAAAATTATTTTTGAGTTATTGAACTCTAGAATAGCATGAAAATTCAGTTATCCATAAAATGTTTTCATGTGCGTTTCATGTGATATACTTTAGTTAATCGATCGAGATACTTAGTGAGTACACAGGTACTAGCTGAGTATTGTACGTACCACCTTGCAATGCAATAGGTTGATCTCCATTTGTATTGTAGCTAGCGGTCTTGAGTTAAGGCTCCTGACTTATCTTAAGCTCGTTGTATCTACTAGGTGCTTGCTTCAAGCCATAGATAGCTTTCTTCAACTTATACACTCTTCCATCACCAGTCTCAAAACCGGGAGGCTGTTCAACATAAACATCTTCCTTGATATCACCGTTGAGGAAGGCACACTTCGCATCCATCTGCTAAACCTTGAATTTGTGAAATGCGGCATAGGCTAGAAATATTCTGATGGCTTCCAACCTTACAACAGGCGCGAAGGAGTCCTCGAAATTGATTCCTTCTTGTTGGCAATATCCCTGAGCTACTAACCTCGCCTTGTTTCTCACGATGAATCCAATGGCATCTCTCTTATTCTTGAAAATCCACTTTAATCCAATGACTTTAACACCATTTGGTCTTTCTACCAACTCCCACACACAGTTGCGTAGAAATTCATTCAGCTCTTCTTGTATGGCTGTTGTCCAATAAACACAGTTGAGAGCTTCCATAACATTCTTCGGTTCTGGCACATCAGCTACGAAACATGAAATCATGGCAACATCTCCTGCCTGTTTGAACTCCTCAAGAACTGCCAAATCCTCAGCATATTGGGCGTAAGTGTTGGAATCTTTCTCAGCTAAGTCTGGATTTGCAACTTTGCTTCTAGTACTCACACCTTTGGGTGGATCTCCAATGATGTTGTCCTTGGAATGATCTTCATACCATCTCTTGTTGCGTCTTTCTTCTTCTTCCAACAGTGGTTGTTCCGTGATCTGAGCTGTGGGAGATGCTGGGATCTTCAGAACTGGTGATTCATTTGCTATTGAGTCTGGATCCTCAACATGGACAATATTTTGAACCGAGCTAGGTTGGGCTTCGGATGCTGATGCAGTTGGAGTAACATCAGCTGAGGTTCCCCCTTGAGATGAGCTGGGGTCCTCACATTCATCTTCAGAGGAACAAGGATCATCATCCTCGGTTGCCCATACCAATGGTTCAGCTAGATTCTTCTGCCTTAGAACCTACGATCTGGTGAGAGCTGGTGGAACATATGGATCAGCTTGTTGTCCTTTAGCCTGTTCCCTGCACTCAAAAGTAGATTCGTCAAAACTAACATGAGGTGTTATCTCCACAACATGAGAACTGTTGTTGAAAACTCTATAAGCCTTGATCCGAGCGGCATATCCGAGAAATATGCCTTTCGAAGCCTTGGCATCAAAAGTTTTCAACTGAGTCTTTCCATTTTTGTGAATATAACACTTAGAACCAAAAACGCGAAAATATGAAATATCAGGCTTCCTGCGTCTCCATAGTTCATATGGAGTCTTTCCCAAACGCTTGGTCAGAAGAGACCGGTTCTGGGTGTAGCATGCTGTGTTGATTGCCTCAGCCCAAAATCTCTTTGGCAGAGCTGAGCTTGTCAACATGGATGTTGCAGCATCCTTCAGCGTTCGGTTCCTTCGCTCGGCTACTCCATTCTGTTGTGGAGTACGAGCAGCCGATGTTTGATGAGTGATTCTATGCTTCACGCAGTATTCGATGATGGTTTCATTAAGGAACTCGGTTCCACGGTCTGATCGGATAGAAATGATTTTCATCTCTTGTTGGTTAGATATCCGATCCATCAGCTTGGGTAGCTTATCTCGGGTTTCACTCTTGTGACGCAAGAAAATGGTCCATGTGTACCTAGAGAAATCATCTGTAACAACAAGTGTATACTCGTTACCATTCATGCTCTTGGGTGTAACAGGCCCGAAGAGATCCATATGGATCAGCTGCAATACTCGGTCGGTTGAGGGAATCGTTTTCAACCGAAAGGAGGATCTAGCGAGCTTTCCCAGCTGACACGCACTGCAGATATGTGTGGTTTTAAACACATGGTTCAGAATGCCCTTTGCATGTTCCTGTCTCGCAAGTCGGTTCATTGTCTTGAAATTCAGATAGTTGAGCCTTTTGTGCCACAGCCAGCTCACATCTAAACTGCTCTTTGATAAAAGACAGGTGTCAGGAGGACTACTATTCCAATCTGCATAGTAGACATTCCCGGTTGGGGATCGATTTCCCAACAATATGACTTGCTTTGATTGGACATTTTTAACCCTGCAGCCCTGTGCATCAAACTTGACAGAGAAACCATTATCACAGAATTGACTGATGGAGAGCAGATTATGCTTCAATCCATCAACATATGAAACATTGGGAATAGACACGAGATTGGTTTCAAGGGTATCGTAGCCTTTGGTGGGACCTTTTGAGTTGTCACCAAAGGTAACTGATGGTCCTTTCTTCTCCACGAAACTTCCAAGCAAATCCCTCAGATTTGTCATGTGTTTCGAGCATCCACTGTCCATCACCCACATGGTACGTGATGCTTTATTCTTCCTCAGCTGTTCCTCCTGCTTCTGCACAGAGAAACACGCTTAGGTCCCCAATTTTAGTTGGGTCCTGGAGGGTTAGAACCAGTTCCCCCTTGAACTGTGGGTCGCTTTTCCCTGTAGATTCGGATAGATTTATCATTCCAAATTATCTTTCCTTCTCCATCAACTATAACAACACCTCGGTCATCCTTAGGCTTGTTGTTGTGGTTGACGTTCTGATTCTTGGGAGGAGATTGATTTCTCCCATTGTGGGCTTTAGAAGGAGAGGCGTTCCCCCTATTTTGTTGACGTTTCTGACCCTGTTGGTTTTGCCTATGAGGTCGGACGCTATTTTGGAATCTTTATGGCTGAGTCTGATTCTATATTCCTAACTGTTGAGGACAGCTGTTCATGCTCTCTTTTTGATTCATGTTCTGGCATGAATATCTCCAGTTGTTGGAACTGTTCCACATTGGTTGACTCTGATTGAACCTCTGGTTGTTCTGATGATGGAACCGATGTTGATTCTGATGGTTGAATCCCTGTTGGTTCCGTTGATTCCATCCCTTCTGAGGTCGGTTCTAAGGTCGATTCTGAGGTCGGTTTTGAGGTCGGTTCTGATTGTATCTCCGACGTCCCTGGTTCCTCTTCTGAGTCCTGGAACATTCCCCCTCGGTTGTTATCCCAACCGATGGATTCTTCAGTTCTCCAACCACAGCTCCTTTTCCTTTCTCAGCTGCAGTTTCCTTAGCTGGTTGTGCTTGCTATGACGTGGAGGTTGGATTAAGTTGGAGAGTTGTAGACTCAACCGTATTTGGTTTGTCAACCGTGGCATCCACAACCTTGATAAAGGTTGCGGGTGGAATTCCAGAGTCCTTGACCATGTCGTAACCGAGTCCAAACACGTCATCCATTTGTCTTTGGTAACTGATGAGATTCTCGATGATTTTGATGATTGATATAGCTTTATCAGGTTGTCCTTCTCAGTTTGTAGATCCTTGAGAAGAACAGCTATATGCTCAGTCTGTGCGTCTGACTTCTTCATCAGCTGATCGATCTGTGCCTCTTGCTTGTTCAACTGATCATGCTGCTCCTTGGTCTGCTCCTTCAACTCCTCATCGGTTGGAGCCTTAGTTTGGTTGGCCTCATTCAGTTGACTTTTGAGATCATCAATCTCTTCAGTTTGATTTTTGATCAGATCATCCTTTTCGGTTAAGGATTCTTCAAGTCTGGCAAACTGTTCTTGAAGATATTTAAACTCAACCGATTGCTGATGCAATTCATCACTGAGTCCTAGGAAATCACCCCAAGAGGGTTCCAACTCTTCATCCACTGTTTCCTGCATGCTAGTAGCATTGGAAGAATTTAAATTAACTGGACTAGAATGTACCTCAGCATCATCCTGGTCAGTTCCAAATGCCATGAGACATTGATCCTGTCCGATAGCGTTGTTGGTGGAAGTCAGCTCGTCCTCATCTTCGGTGTCGATGAAGATGTCCATGTCATCAGCTGCTTCTTCTGCAACCATGGCCTTATTCTTTGCATTTTGTTTGGCCCTCAACGCTTCTCTATCTTTCTTCAAAAGATCTGGACAATCAGCTTTAAAGTGTCCCTCTTTGCCGCATTCAAAGCAACTGTTGGTCACAGGCTTTGAGTTATCTCGAGTTCGGTTGGATTTATAGAACCGCTTATATTTTCCGAACCGAGTATCCATGTCAGCTAGCTTCTTTGACAAGGCGGCTATACTCTGTTGCAGCTCTTCTCTGCTCGACTCCTTCAAAACTGTGTCCGCAGATCTTATTTCCCTTGATGTTCGCGGCTTGGAATAATCGGCTCGAAATGCTACTGTCTTTGTTCCGGAACCAACATCCTCAAGTCGACTCATCTGCACCGAGGACTGAGTTGATCTTCATCGGTTTACCTTGTACTTATTTCCTTTCAGGATTGAGAACAGTCTGTCAGTTCCCATCTCTGCAAGATCAGCTCGACTTTCATGAATGTTGGTGAAGGTGTCCCACTCAGCTGGTAAGGCTTGTAATACTTTGAGATTGATCTCTCTCAATGTATATTTTCCTCGTCGGATAGACTGAATCCTTCGGATGATATCCATGAACCGAAGCTCCAACTGATCAATGGTTTCATCGACTCTTAGACAGAAGTTGTCAAAATCTTGACAAGCATGGGAGAATTTGTTCTCCTTGGTTTCGTCACTCCCTTCACTAAGAGATGCCAAAATATCCCACATCTCCTTAACTGTGTTGCACTCTTCTATCCATGGAAGATAGTCTTGTCCAACTGTGGACATGATAGTGCTCTGAGCCCAGATATCCAGCTGGCTCACTTTTGCTTCCTCAAGAGTGAAATCTTCTGGCTTTTTCTCAACCATCACCTCAGTTGCATCCCCATCATTGGGATTGGTAGGAGTTCGAATAACTTTTTCCATGATGGTGATCGGTCCGGATGAAATCACTTGTTGCATTCGATGATGCTTGGATAGTAGAATCTTCTTCATCCGAGTTTCCAGGATGTATAGTTCACAACCGAGAACATGACAACAATCTTGTCTTTAACATCCATCTGCACACAACAAACAGACAACAAATGCAAGCAGATATGCACTAGCGTGAAAAAAATCTATTCAGTTGACCACTGAAGAAAAACACCTCGATTCACACCTCGTGAAACAGAGTCAACAGTCTTTTGTACCACTGCTCTGATACCACTTGATGGTCCCGATACGAGTTCTGGTGTATGGGAGGGGGGAGGGAATACACCAGTTAGGAATTTTAAAATAACCCCCTGAAAAATTATCACAACTGAGTAAGACGACTCAGCTGGAATCACAACTGAATGAGAAAACTCAGTTGGAAGAGTGGTGCTGTGCGGAATGTGGTGGATAAAAATAACTCGTATAAAACAACTCACGCTCAGATGCAAGGTCGGTCAATAACCAAATCAGTTGAGATGTAAAGATGCAGTTTTGAGTGTTGGTTAGTTGGTCAGTTGGATATGCAATAAGTAACTGAACAGAAAACACAAACACACAAAGGATTTACGTGGTTCGGAGAGAACTCCTACGTTCACGGGGAGTTGTGAGTCCACACAACTCAGTCCAAGTTCTTTAGGACAGCTACCACAAAGCTTACGCGGGCTTTGCAACCATTTAGATAAGTTTACGGGTACTTATCAACCTTACAGATAAGTTTACAGGTACTTATCAACCTTTCTACTCAATTTCGAGAAGAGTAGGATCCTAACAACCTTTTTAGGGGATGTGTATAAGGGTGGGTTTTCCAACTACTAGCTCTAAAAACGAAGTGAGCTAGGATCTAAGCTTGAACAAATGAAGACTCAAACAGCGAGCCTAAATACTAACATTAGGATCTGGCAACATCTACTCGGTTGGGGTCAGTTGGTTTTGGAATCAATCAAAACTTTACTTAAATTTCCCAACAGAAGTCATCACGTATAACAATACGTGTTGACTGCCTTGAGTCAGTAGTTTCATGAAAATAAAAGTGATTAAGCTTTATTCGAACCTAGAAAACCGTGCGTCGAATTTTATCAAGCATTAGGGTTTTCACTCGGCAGTTTTGAGACCCTTCATGGCAACTGCCATATCTCCTAACTCGTTTATCGGAATTGAGATCCGTAAATTAGAGAGTAAACTAGACTTTCATGGCTTTCTCTCGGTATAGGGCACCCCCCCGTTTCAGAATACTCTGTTCTGGGCAGTCTCCAGAACTTCTGTCTTGTGCAGTGAATCTTTAAAACCTAGTTTCTTAAGTTAAAATCTTTTCAAATTGATTCCTTTTGATCTTTTAAGTCATAATAAGCTATCGACTATCTTCTTTCTACTGACCTAGGTGTCAAGTAAGGAATCGAATGAGAACTAAACGAGATGTGTTCTTATCTCGTTTCCGTTTAACTAAAAGAATCTAGTTTAGTGTGCAAATGCCTAAAAAGTCTAAAAGACTAAAATCTATTTCGATTTTCCGTATTCATTTATCGTTTACGGCCGAGTTTTTAAGTATGATTATTTACAATGAAGGAGGAATTCAGCACAAGGACAGGACGGAAGATTGAAGAACGGAAGCTCGTATAATAGTTCTGTAAATTCAAGGAGGGCTTTTATATATGAAACAAAATGAGCAATGCTCGAAAACCTTTTCTTTATCGCTTTGATAATCGTGTTTTCAAAGTGATAATCATGGCATGAACTATTTGTTTTATGTGAGTTCTCTTGTACCTTATGAGTTAGCCAAAAGGGGTTAACTAAACGATCAGCTTTGAGTTAGTCAAAAGGGACTTTCCAAAGTTAAGTGTACACAGTAGCCGTTGAAGTATGGAACCCTGTTGAGGGGACGACCTGCTTTGGATAAAAAAAAATGGTCAAGATTGAACGTAACATTTATGAAAAATGCTTGATCAAGCTAAGTTATGAAAATGAGAAAGAAAATGTTTAGTAGACACGGGAAATTTATTGAAAAACCCCGATGTGCTACAGAAATGAAATGCCTGATTATCTATACTTATGATTATATTTTTGGCGAAGTGCCCACTAAGTGCTTTATGTACTTAGCCCTGCATATGTTTTCTAAATGTGCAGGTTTAAGCGACGGGAGCGGTGATGGTTGAGTTGAATAGAGATAGGGAGACTTTAGTTGTAGTTCACAATTCCACTGCTAAACTCTAGATGCTTTTATGTTATGATGTAAATCACTTTTTGGTTTAAGTTTCTGTAAAATAACTTAGATGCTTTTGAGTACTTTGTCGAGTGATCTTTCAAGATCAACTCTTTCTTTAATTAATGAGGTCTTGTTCATAGAAATTATGTTGTCTTTTATGTATGTTTATTCTTTCATCCCCTTTCTTCCCCGCTTCTTTAATCCAATCCCCAGTCGCACCCCGGCTTTGCCGTCCCTCGGGATTTGGGGCTGTGACAATTAATTTTAAGTTAAAAAGAATTTCTTTTAAGAAGAGAAAATATTTGTAAAGTCGAGCATAAGAAGTTGATGAAGAGATAAGCCGAGATTGAGTTCGTTTACTCGTTTAATTGCGAGATTAATCAAAGAATTTTGAAATAAAAATGATAGATTTAGATTTAAATAAATTAAAGAAATAATTTCGTAATAAAATAAGAAATAGCAAATATGAGAGTAAGTATTAAGTTTGAGATTAGACGATTAACCAATGCTATGAGAGAAATATCTTAATAAATGAAGTCTTGAGTTGAAAGTTTAATAATGGAGTTTAAATACGAGAATCGAGTTTAAAGAATCTCAAATATTTAAATGCTCGTTTATTGATAATACGTCGAATGTTGAATGATTGATTACGCTTGAGTGATGTTAATTGAGTCTGCTTTTCAAATCTTTTTAATTTGAAATAAGACGATGAAGTTATCGAGTTTTGAACTTTAAGTTAAAAGTTGAGTTTTCATAGAAAAAAGAAAACGAGAAATTTATTAAAGAAAATGGAATTCAAAGAGACGAGTTATAAATAGAAAACGAGTTTCTAATAAAAGTTTAATTGAGAATAAGAAAAGAGATATAATAATTATATAACATAAGAGTACGCATACGAGTATGTGTACGTAGCTGAGAAAAGACGACGTATTTAGAAAATAACGTTGTGTTTAAGTCGAGAAATGTTAAGTGACTATTTGAGATTTTAAATCCAAAATACTTATTGATTGAATTTTTGTTTAAATTATTATGCTTGATTGAACTATGTTCCTGAGTGAAATATCTATATTTCATTTATGATAAAATGACCTGATCAATTGTTGAGAATGCTTGTATGTGACGTGATTGATTTGAGATGACGTTAGTTGAATCAAGAATTCGAGTAAGAATTTGAGCGGCATAATTGAGATAAATAATATTTCTTTAATTAGTAAGAGATGCTAAAGTAATGATGATTTAGAACGAGGATGTGAGACAAAGTTGTTTAGTATCCGAGAAGAGTCGATAACCGAGAACAAGATAGTCGAGAAAGGATATTGATTTAGAAAAGATAAAAATAGAAAGAGACGAGTCAAGTAGAAGTCCTTCAGTCGAAACCAAAACCTACTTTACGTCTTACGCATCAAGAGTCTTATTCTTCATTCGATGTCCAATTGTGAAGGACCGAGCGGGACGGAAAAATAGCGAGGACGTTCAAAAGAGTAAGCCGCCTAGCTAGAATCTTCGAAAGTCAGGTGGGCTTTTCTAAAACTAAAACTCCGATGAATGTTATTATTGTTTACTGAGTATTATTATTTGAGTTTTAAATTCAATTAACTTGGCGTTTTTATATGAGTTGGTATGTTTTATCATCTGCTCGAGATATTATTGCCCTGTGAAAGACAGGAACCCATGTGTGGTATTTGAAATGTTTGAGGTGACTGTGTGCTTTACTTTTGTTTAGCCGGTCACAGTATTTGAGAAAGAGGCCTACTTCTCAACACATAGAGGATATGGTAGATGATGCATGCCTGTTGAGTATATATTATGTTTGACAGCGCTGTCATTTCAAGGAAAAATAAAATGTTTTTGCATACACAAGTAAACGTTTTTTATTGCATTAATACTTGTGATGCTACGGCAAGGCAAGTTCAATTGTATAGCTCTAAGAGCAAATTTTCCAAATATGTTGGCATGTGTTCACTGAGTACGAAGTACTCAGCGCTGCATGTATTTCTAAACGTACAGGTTAGCAGGATGTGGATGGCGTGGACGGCTTGGTGGTGTGTTCTTTTGTTTGAGTCGAAAGTTGGCTGGCAATTACATGTCGTCATACATGTAGTTGTTGGGATTTGAGTTGAAGTTTCCGCTGCAATGCAAAACAATGTCTGTTAATATGTTTTTGAATTATACTTTGATATTCTGTTGATTCTAAGAGCGATGTGCTCGATACAATTTACCGTTTTTCTTTGATTCTCGTTTCATGTGAACTTGACATACTTATATCTTTTTGGATTCGATATGTAAATTATCTATGCTTGTTTTATGTTTTATCTATGACTTGGAAGCATGCCTTAGTTGTTAACACTTTCAGTCAATAATCCTTTGATTCTCCGAGCATGAATCCCTTATGTGAGTTGAGTTAGTATGAGGTTTAGTAGTGTTAGTGTCATTCGTCGCACCTCGGGAGTCGGGGTGTGACAACGACCAATGATTATTTGGATCCATTTTTGAGGGAGTATGAGAGGTGATTAAGGGAGAATTTGTGGAAGAATATAGGTGATTCAGGGAGAAATGGTGTGAAAAGTGAAAAAAAAAAGAGGTGATATTTATAGGTAAAAAATCAAATGAGGCAAAATTGGCACACAGCCATTGTCTTCAAAAAATTAGTCGTTGCCTTCAGTTTTTCTTACACGCGCCAGTTCGAAAATAAGAAAAAAGGAAAAAATTGTGAGGCACGTGTATTGCACGTGCCGTATCGAGACTGTCTCGAGTGGGCGAGATGGGCTCGAGTCATCTGGAGCTGCAGCGGGGTGACTTCATGGTTGGGGTGTCTCGAGACACCCATCGAGACACCCCATTGTGAAGAGTCTTACTCTTCTACTTCCTAGAATTTCCAGTTCTCTTCTTCTCATCCATTTTTCTAATAATTATAAAATATTTAATTTATGTAAGGTTTTGTAGAAGGTGCACAAACTTTTTAACAAAGTTACGACTAAGATTGTGATATAGCCTGAGTGCTATTGTTGAGAATGAAATTCTGACTCAACTACACCGAGATACATTGAACGCTGGCTAATCCATAAATTATCATTTTTCATTATGTATATTAATATATTTGGCATGCACTTCTAAAATACAAGAACAAATGGTATTTTGACAAATATTTCTAACCAACGGTTATATACTATACAACTATTTTTTGTCTTTAGTGTATAATGGTGGTAATGAGTAATGGGTGTATAGGGAGATACACCAGTAGCAATTTTTTAAACATGAAATCGAATCACTAAGGAAACTACTCAGGTCAGTTCGCTCAACAACTGAGAGAGGCAGTTGGAGCTGATCACACAGTTAGGCGCACAATTAACTTCTTTGGTTGAGGGTCAGCTGTGTGGTCTTAATGAGGTTTCAAAAAATTAAGCTATGTGGGAGTTGGTGTAAATTTAAAGCTCGTTACTTAAACTGAAACCTAATGAAAATGGGGAAGGTCAAGTTCCCAAAACTTAGTGCAATTTGAATAAATGCAGTTTGTATGCAGAGTCAGTTGGTTAAATAACTGAAATGTAAAATACTGAAAGTAAATGACACATGGTTCAGAGATTGACTTCCTACGTCCACGATTTCATTTTCAGAGAAGTAATCCACTAGATAAGCTTACGTGTGCTTATCAAACGTTCCACTTGATTTGTGAGTACCAAACAACCTAACAGTTCGATTACAGGTTCGAACCAAACCTTACAACACTTTTGCGGGCAAGTGTACAGCCTAGTGTTAGATTGCGGGTAGGGATGGCAATTTATCCGCGGGTACCCGACCCTAATAGGTGCGGGTTTGAGGGGCATTTGATATCGATTGATAGCTTCATGATTAGAAAATACTATCCATTTAGTTCGCGGGTATGGGTATGGATAGTTACTATCCGTACCCGTGATACCCATTTACCCGCTAAAAATACCCACTAAAAGTACCTGCGAAATATCCACGAAATACCCGACTACTACCCGATTATACCCGACTACTACCCGGTAAATTTATAATTACTATTAATCTTATTTTTTGTAATATTCAATTTCTAATGTAAATAATTGTTTGTTCGTAGGTCAAGGAAATAATGAAAGTTTTTGGACATGTCTTGAAGACGAAGAAGAAGAGTTGAAGGAAGATTGCTCTATTTCAACCGTTGAGTTGGAATAATGTAACTTTTTATTTTAAATTTGGACTTTGAATTTTAGTTGATGAATTTTGATATTGGTATGGAATTGAACTTTGTAGATTTGAATTTTATGTTTTATGGATTTGAACTTTGGTGGTTAATCTTTTATTTGTGTTAAATTGTAATTTATTTGATTAAATTCCGATTCGCGGGTGGCGGGTACCCAACGGGTGGCGGGTTAGTGGATATCCGCGGGTGGTGGGTTGATGGATACATGAGAGTGGCGGGTATGCGTGTACCCGACGGGTGGCGGGTATCCGCAGGTAGCGGGTATGGGTGGAGGAAACTACCCATCGTGGGTATGGATATGGGTATGGGTATGGGTATGGGTTTGACTCGCGGGTATGGGTATGGATATCCACTATTTGTGCCCGCCGTACTCGATTGCCATCCCTAATTGCGGGTTCTAAGGGACCTAGTCTTAGATTGCGGGTTCTAAGGAACCTAGTCTTAGATTGTGGGTTCTAAGGGACCTAGTGTCTTTGATTGCAGGTTCAAAGACAGATCTTTTGGAGCCTTCTACACTGAGAGAAGTGGAGGCTTCTTCCTAAGGCTTAGAGACTCGATCTTTTTGAGAGAGTCTACCTAGATTCTAGATTCAATCAAAGAAATTGCTTTTTGAGAGACTACACTGGAAGAACAGGAGGATGACTGATCACTCTACTTCGACATAAACTCGTTCTTGCTTCGCGAGGGATGAGTTCTTCTTTTCTCTAATCTTCTTCTTTGCGTGAGTTTTCTATGTCTTGCTCGCGATAGGAAGACCTCTATTTATAGAGAGGGAGCTCAAACTAGCTGTTGGAAAGAGCCGTTTGATCTCTTCTAAAAGCACGGCACTCCACCCATTCCACCGCAAACTTTCCTAAAATGGTAACTGCGACCTTCACTTTATGCGCGTCTCTTGTGGTCGGTCCATTTATAGTAAGTTTCCAAGCTGACTTGTGCTTCCGAGTAGATTTGAATTTTGACTTCAACTCTTCTACCTTCAATGTCTTCAAAGTCTTCTTTTCTCAGTTCTGTGACATCTGACTTCTATACAACTTCTCTTTACGCTTGAACTTGCATGGCTCAGTTATGGAATTAGCTGAGTTGTGGTCTGACTGACCAAGTTCTTCTTGAACTGTCTTCTTCAGTTTGGCTGAATTCATCTACTCGAATAGTGTAATGATAAAAATCCCTACGCTCAACCAATGAGCTTTAGCTAAGTTCAGATTGATGGCTTTCATCTACTCGGCTTTACTAATTTTCCCAACAGTGTATTTTATCTTTTTGTGTTTTGTCTTTAGTGTCTTTTGCCTTATTGTGCCTTTTAGTATTTTTTTTCTTTCTTTTTTCCATTTTTTTCTTTGTTTATTTTCCAGATTTTTTTTCTTTTATTCTTTATTTTCCAGATTTTTTTTTTGTTATTTTTCAGATCTTTTTTATTTTCCAGATTTTTAAAATTTTTATTTTCCAGATCTTTTTTCTTTTTTCTTTTTTTTTTTTTTTCGCCTCATCGTTTTTTGTTTGTCTCTTCGTTTTTGGTTTGTCTCTTCTTCTTTTGTTAAGAGATTGGGCCAGGGGAGTTGTTAACTAGAGTAAACATTATCGTGATGAAAAGTAACGATTGTAAAATATTACGTTTCTTAATGATAATCTTTACATTCTCAACGACAATAATTATTTTAATGATTGTCGACAATAATTACTTTAATGATTGCATAAACTTAAGGCGTGGCCCAAAGACATTGGAACGTTTCAAGAGTTTACACTCCACACTTGGGATGGTTGAATCCATTGTGGTCGTTTGGTCCGAAGGCCACTCTTCACCCCGGTCACAAGGCCATGCTTCACTCCTCCTTAGATAGTAGTCATACCCAATCTCTCCAAGTATGACCCTCACCAACCTTCTCTTCCAAGTTTCCCAGCTTCACACCTACAAAGTAGACATAACTCGCGGGACATACATTTCCGGTAACGCATCCGAACGGTCATCGATATATCTACGATATGCAAGGTGAGTCCCTTGGTAAATAACCATGGCTTGATGCCTCATCATAGTTGATGGGTAGTTATTAAAGAAGCCCAAGACCGAGAAAGGATGCAGTATCCCTTTGTCAGTTCCTCGCCATCTAGATCTACAACACCATTGAAGGTGCTGCTCAGCTACTCGGTCAAGGGCATACTGAACATTGTTGTCCATCATACCCTTCCTTTTCTTGGCATGGTACAGATCTAACCGAACGAAGATCACTCGCTAGGTCAGGATTGCCCATGAATTCTGCTTAGATCTCTCCAGAACCACTGGATCCAACCAAAGGCACAAATGCCTCACGAATATTTCACATATCAACATTTAACCATTTCCCCCACCTAAATCTCACCAAAGGGAACTACTCACACATATTGAAATGCATATTAACGAAAGTAAATAAACACATAAAAAACATAAAATACGAAGTATTGAAATTAAGATAATACCTAAGGCAAACTGCCTTGGATTTGTTCTTCACAACGGAATTAAAAATGAAAGCTGGTAAATTGTTTTGTGTGGAAAATGTAAATGAACTGAAAGTAAAAGTGTTTCTTGAGTGGAATGCTATTGAATACTAGGGGTAACCAACGTTTTGCCAGCCACACTTGCTGGACTTTTATAGCTAAGATGATAACCATCAACTCCCTTCTCTGGTAGACTATATCGGCGTGATTGATTGCTTCCATGTTTAGCTCGATCTTGATTTATCCTTGATTGATGAGATTAATAATTGGCAATCTCCGATTCATTGATTGAGGGTCATTAATTGGATTCCAGATCCTTCTTCACACAGATGCTAGCAGAATATCATGCAAATCTCTTCCACGCGTCTTTTCTTATTTGGCTTCGGTGGCTGGCTACTGATCTTGGTAGTGGTCATACGGCTGCATGCATTAGTTAGCCTCACACCAGGGTACTGTTCTTCTCCTGGGGGAATTAGATTCATGCAATGAATTAAAACTACAACATACTGCTCGTTCTGACCATCTTTTCTCTGTATGCCTCGGACTGAGCTTCCTTCCAGAAACAACTGCTTTTCTCCCTATACAGACACTACAGACACAAAAAGATAGGAAAAATAGGGCCAAATGGCCCAAAAGTCGAAGACATATCACACCTACACACTTAAACCATACTTGCCCTCAAGTATGTAGGTGGATTCACAGAAGACACCAAGATGAGAGATGAACAAAAAGGAATAAAAACTTCAAGACACGAGACTGCGCAGTCGAATGGATCAGTTCAAATATGCATGCATTAACCATAATATCATACCACAAACCCCTTGAGCAAATACATCACATGCAAGTGTTAGCAGTTTTCCTCACACACTCAAGTGTATGGCTAGTGTATACTCTCGTTTTATGTAGCATTAGCTTTCCTATAAGCTTGTTCGTGGATTCATAGCAAATTTAATCTGGTGCAGTTCATCAAAGGGTCTTTGTTAGGTTGTTAAGGGGCATACAGAGCAGAGGTAAGGATTTCTGGATAGTAGTTTAAAACTTGGTTCCAGTCATACCAACCAATCTTTTCAGTATTAGTGTTCCCACTTAACCTCTTTTTTTTTTCTTTGACGGGGTCTGTTTCTTCTTTTTTTAGGCATATATTTTTTTCTGACCAACATTAAGATCTCTATTTTCAACTTATGCCTTCCCCTTAAACAACAGTCTTACCCATTTTTCTGCGGTGAGCCTTCTTTTCTCAATTATGCTTTTTCACCTTAAGTAATTAGCTACCTTTCATCTTTTGCATAGTGTGGGAGACACACTTTTAATTAAACATCAAAACAAAGGCTTATGAAAGAAGTGCTTCGGCTCAAAGTGGTTAGCAATGGTTTATCATACTTAGCCTAATAAATCTGGGGCTCTACCTTGAAAGAACTTCCCTGATCCTCTAAACTACACCAACTAGCTAAAATCTACTAACAAGTTCTAGGATCTCTAAGCAGCATAATCACACCAGAAAATAAATGCAGATTGGCTCAATTCTCACAGGCATGAATTATCCAGTATGCTCTCTACTGCTATGTGATGATGCTCCTCATACCAAAATGCCAACCAAACAAAATAGCATGCATATATTACCCCAATCCACATAACTTGCACGACGCACACAGACTCTTAATTTAATTACCAGACTCTAACAAACATAATAACACAAAACACAAAAATCAAAAGAGAAAAAACAAAACCTAATCTAAAAGAAGGGATAGAAAACTTAGTTATTTTGGTCGGAGGCATCCTCCTCCTCTCCATTAGCTTGAGCAATCAACGCCTCGAAACCAGACCTCATGTCTGTCCGGATCACCACCATTTCATCTCTCAGCAATGCTACTTCCACACGCAGCTCCTTCAGTTCTGCCAGTATGGATGCTACCTCACTATTGGTAAGGCGTGGAACCAACTGCTCACTCGCCCTTCGCGGTTCTGTTCTGCATGCTGCTCCTTCTGGGTAGACCAGTGAGTAATTTCCATGCTCATCCACCTTGACAATTCTCCATCTCACAAAACGCCTTTAGTCCAAGAATCTGGTGTCCGCGACTGGAAGGTCGTCCAGCTTCTCCAAGTTGAAATTGGTGAGATTCTTCGCAAGAATTGTCTCCAACGGGCAGAGAGAGAGGTACTTGTTGTGGTGAGTCACTCCAAACTGAAACTGCAACGCCGTTGTGAACCCAAAATTCACCTTTTTCTTCTCCGCCATACACCATAACAGGAACACCTCCTGCTGAGTTACCACGTTTGAGCCTTCCAGGTTGCCGTGGATGTTGTAGGCCAGCCACCTGTGGCAAATCTGTAGTGTTGGGTCTCGAATCTCGTTCGATTTGCTGTTATTCTTCACATACTTGTCCTTGGTGGAGATGATCGACCAGTAGTGGTCAATCTGAGACTTCCATTCGGGTAAGGCCACTGTCTCTGCCTCCTTGCATTCTTCCTCATACACATCTCGTGGTTCGAGCACTCCTAGTTGGGTGTTTAACTCATTGATAGAGAGAGGAAACATCCTACCCCGCAGTTGAAAGCGTAGGGTACCAGGAGTCTCGATGGTGTAGTTGCCACGGGGTTTGAACTCGACCGTTCCCATGAATTCCTCCGACAACTTCTTGTAGGCCAAATAGTTCCAGCCCAAAATATTCCCCTAACCTATTCCTTCGAAATATCCTTCCACTTTTTCTTTTATTCCAAACCCTTCCAATCTCTCCGTGAGGATGGCATACCATTGACTGTCTCTCGGTATGGTCGTGCCAGATGAAGCAAGTCGCACCAAACCCTTTTTCTTGCGTCCAGGTTTCTTGGTGGCAATGCTTGGTGTGGACTTCACCAGGGCTGGTAATTCTCCAGACTCAGAGCTGTCCATAGCCTCTGTTTCCTCTTTTTCCTCTTCCTCAACTTCTTTTCCTTTCCCTTTTCTCTGCAGCAGTAGCTTTCGTCACTATGCTCGTGGTGCTGGTCTCACTCCCCCCTTTGCTTAGTTTCATTTTTGGTGGTAAAGGGGGTTTTGAAACATCCAGCTTCCTCTTGACCCCTACACCCTTCTCTTTACTTTGTGGGGTTGGTTCTCCTTGAGACTGCACAGGGGAGTTACCCTCTTCCCCTTCTTCCTTCACTTCCTGCTCCTCCTCCTGCTGGCTTCCCTGTTCCTCCTCCTCGTCGTCGGAGGTGGTTTGACCATCCTCCCTTGACTTAGAGTGGGAACAAGAAATAATAGGTTCGAGGGTTGGTTCTTTTGGTGGGGGTTGCGACACATTGGCTGCTTTCTTTCCGGCGGTTGCAGAGATTTTCTTCTTTGCTACGATGGTTGTTGTGGTGTTTTTAGCCGCAAGTTTCTTCTTTTCTTTCTTCTTATGCGGCTGGATATCCGCCTCTTCTTCAGCTTAACCAGAACTCTCGATTCCTTCTGCATCCTCCTCACCGGCGGTTTGTTTTTCCAGCGAAGGCACTTGCTCTTACCTTTTCTCCTCAACAGTCAGAGAAGGTATGTTTTTCTCTGCGACTTGTGCAGGGGTTTCTTCTGACGTAGAGTTGCGCGTCTTTCTCTTCCCTCATGCTGGTGCAGGTTTTACCGTGGCAGTGCTTTTCGGCCCCGTGGTGGTGGTTTGGGTGCTACCAGAGGCGGCGCTGCTCTTGGCACTCTTCCTATTCGTAGGCATTTTAGTTCTAGCCATGGTGAGTGTGAAGGTTGGAAAATTAGGTTTCTGATTTTACGAGGGATTGTGTGTGTGGGGAAGACAAAAACTAACTGCTTAAATGGAGGATGTGGATGACGGTTGCAACGGAGCGGGGAGAGTGCGTATAATGTGCAGCGGTTATGGAGGTCGTGGTGGTTTAAAGGGTGAGCTGTTTAACCGATTAGAAGGTGGAGATAACAGTTATGGAGGATGTGGAATGATTAAGGAAGAAAATCATTATTATATTTGAATTTCAAATATCTGTACGAAACTCGAAGCAGCGTAGTCACTTTCCAAACAGAAGGTGTCAGACGCGCTTCCATGTCACTCCTCGGTTAGACCTACACACTTTGCATCGCAAAGTGGGCTCAGATTCTCCTTTTGGGCTTCGATTATCCTTAACCCAGATTTCCCAAATTCTAATTCAACCTAAAATCACTTATTAAAGAAAATTTCCTAAGTAACGAACTAAACAACGGTTGTGGTCATACCGGTGACCACTCCTGGGTTGCCTTCCAGTCAGCGCTCTTGTTTATTGTCTTGAGCTCGACGTTGCTAGACCTATTCTTACTGGTAAATAGGTCTAGGAGAGAGCATTTCTCCTTATTCTTCGTCAACTCAGAGTAGTCGAAGTAGGGCTTCAAATGGTGACCATTTACCACAAACGTATCTCTTCCATTTAGGTCATATACCTCAACATTTCCATTGGGGAATACTTCATTTACTATGTATGGGCCTCCCCAGTTGGATCTAGGTTTCCCACTCATCAATTTAAAGCAGGAATTGAAGAGTAGTACCTTTTGTCCAACCCAAAATTCCATTTTGCGGATTTTTGCATCATGAATCTTCCTTGTTCTTTCCTTGTATAAAACTGCATTGTCGTATGCCTCCAACCACAATTCTTCTAACTCACTCATCTGCAATCTCCTTTCTTCTCTAGCCAAGGTCATACTAAGGTTAATTTTCTTGATGGCCCAATATGCTTTGTGCTCTACTTCCACAGGTAGGTGACACCTTTTTCCAAACACAAGCCTAAAGATGACAACCCTATTGGGGTTTTGTAAGCAGTTCGGTATGCCCATAATGCATCCCCTAAATGATTACTCCAGTCCTTCCGGTTGGGGTGGACCACTTTCTCCTGTATGCTCTTGATCTCCCTGTTCGAAATTTTAGCCTGTCCATTTGCTTGGTGGTGGTATGCAGTTGTTACTTTGTGTTTCACCCCCATTTTCTTAGTGAGTGCCTTAATAGTAGAATTACAGAAGTGGGATACCTAGTCGCTGATGAGAATTTTTGGGACTCCAAATCTGTTAAACACCTAATACTTCAAGAATTCGGCCACCGTATGAGCATCACTATTTGTTGTGGCCTTTGTCTCGACCCACTTAGATACATAATCGACTGCCACCAATATATATTCATAATTTCCAGACTTGGGGAATGATCCCATGAAGTCTATTCCCCATAAATCGAAAATTTCCATGGGCATAATGGGCGTTTGAGGCATCCCATCTTTGGCGGTAATGCTTCCAACCATCTAACACTTCGGGCAGCCCTGTACCCATTTCCTTGCATCGGTAAACAATGAAGGCCAATAGAATCCGCTATCCAAAATTCTCTATGCCGTCCTTCTTCCACCAAAATATCCATTGCATGAAGTACCATAGCACATTTCCAAGATCTGGGTGTGCTCATCCTCAGGAACACACCTTCGTATGACCTGATCTGCTCCTATCTTCCATAAATGTGGTTCTTCCCAAAAGTATAAACGGGTTTGTGTGACCAGTTTTTGCTTTTCAAATTTAATCTTCCCTGATGGAACTTCTTTTGTGATCAAATAATTGGCAACATCCGCATACCATGGCTCCTTATTGATCAGAGCATACAGAGATTCCATCTCTGCATGAGCATGGATGGCATACAGCTTTTCATCAGGGAAGGTGTCTTCTATTGGCTCTCCATCATCCTTGCTCATTTGCACCCTGCTCAAATGATCTACCACAAGATTGGCAGCTCCTTTCTTATCTCTAATTTCAATGTCGAACTCTTGTAACAATAGTATCCACAGAATGAGTAGTGGCTTAGATTCCTTTTTCGCCATTAAATACTTCAAGACTGCATGGTTGGTATATATGATTGCCTTGGTGCCCAAAAGATACGATCTGAATTTCTCTATGGTGAATACCACTGCTAACAGCTCTTTTTCAGTCGTGGTATAACTGCACTGAGCGGGATTGAGGGTTTTTGAAGCGTAGTAAATGACGTAGCTCTCCTTCCCCTTTTTCTGTCCCAGTATAGCTCCAACCGCATGATTACTGGCAACACACATAATTTCGAAAGGTATCTCCCAATTTGGGGGCTGTATAATGGGGGCTGACACCAGTCTGCTCCTTAGATCAAGGAATGCCTCTTGCAGTCATCGACGAAGTCAAACTGAACATCTTGTTGCAATAGTCGAGTTATGGGTTGAGCGATTTTTGCGAAGTCCTTGATGAAACGTCGGTAAAACCCTGCATGACCGAAGAACGCCCGTATGTGCTTGACCTTAATTGGATATGGTAGTTTGGCAATAGAATCGATCTTTGCTTTATCCACTTCGATCCCCCTTTCGGAGATGACATATCGCAGCACTATACCTTCCTTTACCATAAAGTGGCATTTCTCATAGTTAAGTACCAAGCTTTTCTCCACACATCTTTTTAACACAAGCTCTAAATGGTTAAGACATGTGTCAAATGAGTCTCCATATACTGTGAAGTCATCCATAAGGACTTCAATGCAGTTCTCCAATAAGTCCGAAAAAATGCTCATCATGCACCTTTGAAAAGTCCCAGGCGCATTGCATAGACCAAAGGGCATTCTTCGATAGGCAAATGTTCCATACACGCATGTGAAAGTTGTCTTCTCCTGGGCTTCTTGAGCCACAAAGATTTGCATGTATCCCGAGTATCCATCTAAAAAGTAGTAATAAGCATTACCGGCTAGACGTTCGAGCATCTGATCGATAAAGGGTAGCAGGAAGTGGTCCTTCCGTGTGATCATGTTCAATTTCCTGTAATTTATGCGGACTCTCCATCCAGTTCGCAATCTTGTTGGAACCAGTTCTTCCTTGTCATTTTCTACTACCTGTATCCCTGATTTCTTCGATACGACATGGACTGGGCTGACCCACTTGCTGTCAGAGATAGGAAAAATGATTCCTAACTCTAGAAGTTTCAGAATCTCTTTAAGTACCACTTCTTTTATTACATGATTCATCTTTCTCTTTGAATCCCGCACTGGTCGAGCTCCTTCCTCAAGGTATATATGGTGCATGCATTCAGTTGGACTTATTCCCTTAATGTTTGCCAAGGTCCAACCAATGGCTTTCCTATTCTCCCGTAAGACTCTGACCAATCTTTCCTCTTGTACCATTGTCAGTTCTGCACTGATGATTACTCGAAGAGTCTCCTCAAGTCCCAAATAAGCGTATTGCAGATGTTCCGGCAGTCATCATGAAAGGTTTGCCCAGTAGAATAGAATTCTCTTTTGCCTCTGACCCTGTGTCTAACACATAGAAGTCGGCAGGAAAGATTAGCTCCCCCACTTTGATTAACACATCCTCTATCACTCCTGCCGGATATGCATTAGAACGGTCTGCCAATTGTATGACCACTCAGGTATTCCTTAGCTCTCCCAAATTCAACCGGTTGAAAATTGCTAAAGGCATCACATTTATTGAAGCTCCTAAATCCATCATAGCCTTATCCATATTTCTTCCTGCTATGTTGCAAGGAATGGTGAACATTCCGGGATCTTTACATTTTGAGGGTAATTTCTGTTAAATTACCACTGACACACTTTCCCCCATCACATATCGAGCATCTTCTTCCATTTTGAGGGATATTTAGGGATTTGTTTGATTGCATCCAATAATGGTATGCTAAGTTCCACTTTCTGGAACATTTTCATCATTTCACTAGCTTTCTTTTATTTTGCTTTCTGTCACAGTCGGCCTGGATAAGGAGGTTCGGTTTGATCATTACCAATCTATTCCCCAGTAATCCCATTACTGGTCCCCTCATCCCTTTTCCTATTAACTTCTACCTCGGCCAGAATTTTCTCAACTTGCTCATCCTCCACTTCTATTATTATCACTTGTGCTTGTTCCTTGTGATTGATTCCCTGAGGAGGAAGCTTCCCTGTATTCTCTTCTACTTTGGCCAATGCTTTTGCCAAATGACCAATTTGAACATTAGTCTGATTCATACCAGCTCGAACTTTATTTCGAAATTTCTCACTTTCCTTAGCCATATTCTCAATGGCTTCTTCCCATGGTGCTCGCCTTTGATGTGGCGGCTGATAGACCTGTTGCTGCTGTGGTTGGTAGTTCTGTTGTTGTGGTGGTCCTTCCTGATACTGTGGCTCTTGTTGGTGCTGGGCATACTGTTGAGAAGATCCCAGTATGCCTGTGTTATGTTGTTGGGGTTGACCATCTTGTTTCCATCTGAAATTAGGATGATCCCTCCATCCTCAATTGTTAGTGTTAGAGAAGGGATCATGCTTCCTATGAAATACCTTGTTTCCCCCATAGAATTTACATCCATTATGTCTTCACCAAAATTAGGGCAATTCTCAAATTGATGTCCTGTAGCATCGTAGAGGCCACACTGTCACACTTTTTTCTGTATGGTCAAACCACTTAGCAGTGCCTTAATCTCTTTCATCTCCTTACTCAATGTTGTAAGGTTATCTTTTTCTTCTTCCTTAGCTGGCAACTCCCTATTCCTCTCATGCCCGTCATCTCTTGATTCCTCAGCCATCGTTTTCAATAGTTTGAAGATGTCTTAGGGAGTTTTGGCCATCAATGATCCATTGCATGCAGCTAACACCAGCCCTCGATCTCCTCTCTACATGGATTTTACGAATTTTCCACTTGATCCTTAGGAGTGATCTGATGGTGCGGGCAGTTGCTCAGAAGCCTCTTAAATCGAGTCCAATACTCATAGAAGGATTTCAACCCGTCTTGTTTGATATTTCTGAATTCCCATCTCATTCTCTCAACTCGGGTTGCTTAAAAGAATTCTTCTAAAAAGCATTGTTGTATCTCTGCCCAAGAAGTAACACTTCCTGGGGGTAGGTAATATAGCTATCTCCTCGCTCAATCCATCAATGAAAATAGAAAAAGTACCGTATTCCTATTAGTTTTCGTTCCATTGGTGCATCACTGTCATTTCAAAGTCTTGGAGATGAGTGTGGGGGAGGTCCCCAGCGTATCCATTGAACTTCGGTAAGACTTGTATCAATGTTGGTTTGAGGTTAAACCGCTCAGGATCGAAAGGGTTTGTTGGTAAAGTTATCCCATTCCGCCTGAGATTCAGATTAGTTGGGTATGCCAACTATTTGAGAGTTTGCGCCTGCGGTGGTTCTACCATAGCGTCGCATCTCACTATCTGTGTGATTGCACGTAGTCGTCGTTCAGTTCGGTCAATATTTGGATAAAAAATCTGTGCTCTTTGTACTCGACGAGTTACACGCATACACTAGTAGCGGAAAATAGAATGAGAAGATTAAAATTGCTGCGCGTCACTTCTCGGCAACAGTGCCAATTTTGACATGCACCCGTAGTATGGTAGGATCAAAATACTTGTGTATGCCTCAGACGGACAGTACACGCTCCTATGCTTACAACCGACTGGCTAGTTTTAGCAGTAAGCTAGGGTCGATCCCACAGAGAGTGATGAACTACTTTACTCTTCGGGTGCACAAGTTTGGTTGTCACAATCCAATCTTGTTTATTTGCACAAATTAAACCTGGAAACAATCAAATATAAAAGGGGTAGATTTGGGATTAGGTCATGATTAGTGTTGATATGTCTATTCGGTCATGAGCATAATGAAGATCCATCCATGTTTTGCATAAACTCAAGGCGTGGCCCAAAGACATTGGGGCGTTTCAAGAGTTTACACTCCACACTTGGGATGGTTGAATCCCTTGTGGTCACTTGGTCCGAAGGTCACGCTTTACCCTGATCACAAGGCCGTGCTTCACTCCTCCTTAGATAGTAGTCATACCCGATCTCTCCAAGTATGACCCTCACCAACCTTCTCTTCCAAGCTTCCCAGCTCCACACCTACAGAGTACATATAACTCACGGAATATACGTTTCCGGTAACGCGTCCAACCGGTCATCAATATATCTACGATACGCAAGGTGAGTCCCTTGGTCAATAACCATGTCTTGATGCCTCGTCACAGTTGATGGGTAGTTATTAGAGTAGCCCAAGACCGAGAAACGATGCAGTATCCCCTTGCCCATTCCTCACCATCCAGATCTACAACACCATTGAAGGTGCTGCTCAGCTACTCGGTCATAGGAATATTGAACATTGTTGTCCATCATACCCTACCGTTGCTTGGCATGGTATAGATCTAACCGAACTGAGATCACCCGTTAGGTCAGGACTACCCATGAATTCTGCTCAGATCTCTCCGGAACCACTGGATCCAACCGAAGGCACAAATGCCTTACGAATATTTCACATATCAACATTTAACCATTTCCCCCACCTAAATCTCACCAAAGGGAACTACTCACACATATTGAAATGCATATTAACGAAAGTAAACAAACACATCAATAACATAAACTACGAAGTATTGAAATTAAGATAATACCTAAGGCAAACTGCCTTGGATTTGTTCTTCACAATGGAATTGAAAATGAAAGCTGAAAAATTGTTTTGTGCAGAAAATGTAAATGAACTGAAAGTAAAAGTGTTTCTTGAGTGGAATGCTATCGAATACTAGGGGTAACCAACGTTTTGTCAATCACACTTGCTGGACTTTTGTAGCTGAGATGATGGTCGTCAACACCCTTCTCTGGCTGACCATATCAATGTGATTGATTACTTCCATGTTTAGCTCGATGTTGAATTATCCTTGATTGATCAGATTGATAATTGGCAATCTCCGATTGATTGATTGAGAATGATTAACTGGCTTCCAGATCCTTCATCATACAGATGCTCGGCAGAATATCGTGCAAATCTCTTTCATGCGTCTTTCCTTATTTGGCTTCGGCAGCTGGCTGCTGATCTTGGTAGTGGTCATACGGCTGCATGCATTAGTTAGCTTCACACCAGGGTACTGTTTTTCTCCTAGGGTAATCAGATTCATGCAATGAATTAAAATTGCTCCAATACTGCTCGTTCTGACCATCTTTCCTCTGTATGCCTCGGACTGAGCTTCCTTCCACAAACAACCGCTTTCCTCCCTATACAGACAATACAGACACAAAACAATAGAAAAAATAGGGACAATTGGCCCAAAGTCAAAGATGCATCAAAGTGGTGTATGGTAGTTTTTGAATTGATGTTTTACGTGGGGAAGTGGAAAGGTTGGAGGGATATTCGTGGTAGGGTGGCAGACGGTTATAGGGCTAGGGGGTAGGTTTTTTAGTGCAGTTGTCACATCGCACGTGATGTGGCAGTTGCTGCCTCGTCAGCTGTATTGCCCAAGTCCATCGCTTAGCCCAGAGCACCGCTCTTGCCCTCCTACGCACACACTTTGCCCAAGGCAAGGTATTCGATCCTCCTTCTTCCTCTTGCCTCCTTATCTTTTTCCTGTAAATCACAAACACATTACCATGCACAAGGCAAAAATACTCTATCCTATGGTTAGGCATCTCTACTCATAATGGAATTAAAATTAGCCTAAATTTGATAGAAAACATTAAAATTATGGCTATTTTAATCCCTATCCCCCACCCCCCCCCTTTTGTTGTAGAAAGAACTATAAACAAACTGTGAAATTTAAAACATACCAGGTTGCCTCCTAGCCAGCGTCCCAGTTATCGTCGTGGGCACGACGTCCTCCTTGCCCAAGTTAGGGCTCCATCTCATTGAGGAATTTCAAGTATTCCTCTGGGTTCTCCAAGACTTGGCCAAAGAAAGCCTTCAATCTTTCTCCATTGACTTTGAAAATCTTTTCCGTGCTCGCATTCATCACTTCCACAGCCCCTTTGGATATGTGGCTTGTACTTCGAATGGACCAACCCACTTAGTTGATAGCTTTCCCGACATGAGTTTAAACTTGGACTGGTATAGAAGTACTTGTTGCCCAGGTACAAACTTCTTGACCTTGATCAACGCATTGTGAGCCTTCTTCATCCTTTCTTTATACAACACGGAATTGTCGTATGAATTGAGTCAGATCTCCTCGAGTTCTTGCAGTTGAAGCTTCCTAGCTTAAATAGCTTCATCCCAATCATAATTCATCTTCTGAACTGCACAATACGCTCGATGTTCTATCTCCACAGGCAAGTGGCACATCTTGCCAAAAATCATTCTGTAGGGCGATATGCCGAATGGGGTTTTGAACGCTGTCCTATATGCCCACAGTGCATCCTCAAGACGCAAACTCCAATCCTTCCCTGTTGGACTAACTGTCTTTTTCAAGACAACATTCACAATGCGATTAGACAATTCGGCTTGACCATTAGCTTGGAGATGATAGGCATTCGAAATCCTATGATGTACTCCATATCTACTCATCAACCCCTTCACAGCTCCATTGCAGAATTGCATTTCTTGATCACTAATGATCGCCCTGGGCACACCAAACCGGCTAAAGATATTGCTCTTAAGGAATTTCACAACTATCTTTGAGTCATTGGTTGATGTTGCCTTTGCCTCCACCCGTTAAGACACGTAATCGACTGCCAATAAAATATAGAGATGTCCTCTTGAGTTGGGTAATGACCCCATAAAATCCATTACTCATATATCGAATACTTCCACAGGCGTGACTGGGGTCATGGGCATCTCATTCCGCTTGCCAATATTGCCCTCCTTCTAGCATTGAACGCATCGTTTACACCACTCGAAGCTGTCCTTGAATATATTGGGCCAATAAAATCCACAATCCAATATCTTTCTTGCAGTCCTCTTTGGTCCAAAATGTCCCCGACACACCTTGGAAAGGCAATGTGCAAGGATGCTTGCTTGTTCATTCCCATCAACACATCTACGAATAACTTGGTCAGTACACATTTTCCACAAATATGGCTCATCCCATATGTAATATCGACTCTCCACCTTTAACTTGTTCTTTTGATATAGGCTGAGGTTACTTGGAAGTCGTCCCAAGACAATATAATTGCACAAGTCTGCATACCATGGATCTGTGTTGTCTTGGGCAAGAGCAAGATGTTCATCTGGAAACGTCTCCTTGATTGGCTCGATCTCTGTGACTCAAATGATCAGCCACTAGATTCAGTTCCAACCTTGTCCTTAATCTCCAAATCGAATTTCTGAAGCAACAGGATCCATCTTATCAATATGGGCTTGGTTTCCTTCTTGGCCATGAGGAACTTTAGGGCGGAGTGGTCCGTGAAGATTATGGTCTTGCCCCCGAGCAGGTACCATCGAAATTTCTCAACAACGACCACCATAGGCAATAATTCCTTCTCCGTGGTGGAATAATTGCATTGGGCAGGATTGAGAGTTCTGGATACATAGTATATGACATGATTCACCCTTCCCCTCTTCTGCCCAAGAACTGCTCTTACTGCGTAGTCACTCGCGTCACACATCACCTCAAATGGCATTTTCCAGTCTGGTGGTTGAATGATAGGTGCTGACACCAAGATCTCCTTTAGCGTGTGGAATGCCTTCTTGCAATCTTCATCGAAGTTCCACTCCACTTTTCCTTGTAACAGCCTGGTCATGGGCTGCGCAATCTTAGCAAAATCTTTGACGAATCTTCTGTAAAATCCTGCATGTCCAAGGAAACCACGCAGCTGCTTCACGTTGCTTGGGTAGGGCAACTTGGCTATGATGTCGATCTTGGCCTTGTCGATCTCTATCCCTCGTTCTGATATGACATGCCCTAGGACTATGCCCTACTTGACCATGAAGTGACACTTCTCATAGTTTAGGACCAAACTCTTATCCACACATCTCTTCAGCACCCTCTCCAGGTTGTTTAGACACTTGTCGAAATCTGATCCATAGACAGTAAAGTCATCCATGAACACCTCTATACATGTTTCGGGCAAATCTTAGAATATGCTCATCATACATCGTTGAAATGTGCCATGAGCGTTGCATAGGCCAAAAGGCATCCTTGTATACGCGAATGTACCAAATGGGCAAGTAAAAGTAGTCTTGCACTGGTCTTCCTCCGCGACCCAGATCTGCATATAGCCCGAGTAACCATCGAGAAAATAAAAGTACTTATTGCCCACCAACCTTTCTAGCATCTCATCAATGAAAGGAAATGGGAAGTGGTCCTTTTTGGTCTTCTGATTCAGCTTCCGGTAGTCAATCATACTCGACATCCTGTCTGTAACCTTGTCGCAACCATTTCTCTTTGCCCGTTCTCCACCACTTGAATTCCGGACTTCTTGGGCACGATGTGAACTGGACTAACCCATCTACTGTCAGAGACCGAGTAGATAATCCCCAGGTCCAACAGTTTCAAGATTTCTTTCATCACTACCTCCTTCATGGCTGGATTCAATCTTCTTTGAGAATCTCTAATGGGTACGGCATCCTCCTCGAGCAAGATGTGGTGTCTGCACACAGTGGGGTTTATGCCTCTTATATCGGCCAATGTCCAGCCAATGGCCAACTTGTACTCCACCAGTACTTCTTTTACCCGTGCTTCTTCCTCGATAGACAACTCCACACTTATGATCACTGGTAGTGTCTATTCTTTTCCCAAGTAGATGTAGTTCAAGTGGCTGGGTAATGCTTTTAATTCCAACTTGGGTACTTTCTCTATTGATGGCATCAATCAATCTTCTTGCTTTAGTGTAGGTATCACCAATGGTTCTACTCTCCTTCCTAGTTCTGCATCCGATCTTAAGTAATAAACTGCTTCTACTAGCTCAACAGACCCGTCTTGGGCAACAACCTCTGTTAGGCCAATTTGTAAGGCAACATTTAGCCTATCTTTAATTGCTATTTTTGGCCAGAACTCATCCACCATCTGGTCAATATGGTCAATGCTATGCACCAGCACCGTGTCACTAGGTTGCTTCGTGGTGTTGTAGATGTCGAATGACACCACTTCCCCTTCGAACTCACATGTTAGCTTCCCCGTATCGTAGTTAATCCTTGTGCGAGCGGTCTACATGAACGGTCTTCCTAGCAACATTACTGGCGTCTTTTGCGATGATCTCCCCATATCCAGGATATAGAAGTCTGCTGGAAAGATTAAGTCCCTCACACCCTGACCAAGACGTCCTCTAATATTCCTTCAGGCCATACAGTCGACCTATCTTCTAGTTAAATTACCACATTTGTTGGTTTGAGTGGTCCCATCCTTAGATCATCATACATGGACTTGGGCATGACGTTAATCGATGCTCCAAGATCCAACATAACCTTTTCAATTTTCATGTCTCCAATGATGCAGGGAATATAGAACATCCCAGGGTCAGTACACTTGGTCGGTATGGGGGTGTCTTACAACACTGCAGATACATTCTCACTGACTTGGAACTTTGCGTCGTCTGTGTACTTGATTTTCCTTGTACATAACTCTTTCAAAAACTTGGCACATTTGGGCATAGATTGTAAGGTGGTCAAGAGGGGTATGTTGACCTCGACTTTTTGGAACATTTTGGTCAGTTCCTTCATCTCCTGAGCTTCCTTATCTTTTGCAAATCATCTTGGGTAGGGAGCTTTTGGCTCGTAAGGTTTGGACTTAGTTACGTTCTCAGCCTCCTTCATTGCTTTTGCTCTGATTTCGGCAGCGTCGAGCTCAGCTTTCCTTCTTATGTCTGCTGCTTCCCTTTCAACTTGTGCCCTTTTCTCCACTGATAATTCTTGCCATAGCTCATCGACATCACATGATCCTCATGGGTGCCTCTTCAAACCTTTCTGGTTCAGCCTCCTCTTCTTGTTTAAAATCGACATCGTGCCCAAGAAACTGTTGTTGCCCAGATACAACTTTCTGAGGTCCATATTGGCCAGGCGCTCTTACTTCAGGCAACTTGGCTCCACTACGCAACGTGATAGCATTCACTTGAGCCTTTTTTATCCCGACTTGAGATGGTAGTTCTCCTTTTCCTCCATTTAGCATTGACTTGATCTGAGAGATTGATTCTACGAAGTGGCTCAATGTTTCATTTATATCTCTCATGCCTCTCCTTATCTCCATACGAAAACTGTCTAACTCTTGATACCCTTTCCTTTGCTCAGCTGCAAGTCTCTCAACTTCACTCCTCAGGGTATCTCTTGGTTGATCTCTATTATGTGGAGGTACATATGGTTGTTATGGTAGTTGCCCTTGTTGAGGTGCGTTCGGATAGTTGTTATTCCCATATCTCAAATTGTCATTGGGCCTCCAAGGTCCATTGTTGAAGTTCCTTCGCTGCCCAGCTTTGCCTTGTTGGTACGGTTGCCCAACTGCATTAACTTCTTCATCCTCGTACAATGATGGACACCTATCAGTGGGGTGATTATTGGCAGCACAGAGTTTACACTTCATAACCCTCTTCCTCAGGATTTGTCCAGGGTTCTCATTCCCATTAGCATTATTCTTGTTTTAGTTCATCATCTCTTTCATCATAGATACCAGAATATCAAATTTGGGATAACTGTTGGTCGGCTCATGCGTCCTGGGCACGATGGTCTCATCTTGGTTCCTCTTTCTGTCTGCCATCTTAGCGAATAGCTTGAAGATTTCACTGGGTGGTTTGTTGATAACATTGCCTTCACAGGCTGCATCGATCCAGTTTCGCTCAGATTGCCTCGACCCATTCATGAAAGCATTAATCAAATCCTTATCACCCAAACCATGCTGAGGGCACCTTGCAATTAGCTTCTTGTACCTAGAGTGGTAGTGTCACAACCCGATTTCTAATGTATTAAAACAAATAGAAAATAAGGGGCAGTGAGGTAGAACAACGAACTTTTACTCAAAGAAACATGCTCGATAATTGAAGAGACTCCACTCGCTTCTTATTATCGAACTTCACTCGTTCCTTCAAGGTTAAAAGTCTTGTAAGGACGAGTTCTATTTCTCGGAAACGATAAACGAATTCTAACGCTCGACTGAAGGACTTCTACATGACTGGAGTTTCTCAACTTATCTCGACTTATCTAACTCGATCTTCTTCAGCTTCTCGATTCTATTCAAGTACTAAACCAACAGACTGTGAACTCAAGTACTTGACTTTAAAAAAAATATATCTAAATATTTTATTAATAAAATATTTCACATAAGACAGAAAGTTACTATTCACATCACACGTTTCGTTTTTCTCAATTTCTCGAGTTAAATGAATTCAGATAATTATGAAATTAATTCTCGAGTTCTAACTTCTCAAATTATTCACAAACAAACTTTCATATCAAGAATCGAACGTTCACAAACAGGTAAACGATCGACTTCGATAATTATTTGGAAAAAGAAAATTTTTCAAATAATTAAAATATTCTAAAAAATTCTAGAAAATTAAATTAATTACTTAACCATAATTATAAACTCGGTTAATCATTTAAGACTCGGTTATTGAATTATGCTATCTCGACTCTGCTCGGGTTCTAGAAAATATAAATTATTAACTTAAATGGAATTAATTTCATTTCTCCTTTAATAATTTTAAAACTTTAATCATTTAATCGGAATTTTAAATCCAAAACTAACTTTACTAAATAAAGTTTTTTGTCTTTCTCTCGTAAAACGTGTCATTGCTCGGAAACTTATTAACTCAATAAAACGATTCTAATGACGTCTAATTACTTTTAATTAACTCGATTATTTTTCTTATTTTTCATTTTCTTTACATTATTTCTCATTTCTTATTATTTAAACTTGATTTTCCATTAACGACTTCGATTCTCGACAACTTCTTCGTCTTAACTCGAATTCAAAATTTTTTAGAAGAAACTCTAATTAATTTCACTTCATCTTCTTCATCGATTCATCACATTCATCTATTCTAACTTGAATCTTCAAGAATTATCAACCTTGATCATCACCTTTAATTTGAATTTAATTAATAAAAATTTCTATATATTCATCAAAAATTCATTTATCTATTTCTTTTTACTTTAACACCTTTATTCCATCAAATCATTCATCATCTATCCATATATCATCAAATATCATATTTTCTTCAAGAATATCATCAAGAACATCAAGAACATCTCAAGAACATCATCTTCTATATCCTTACTAATTTTCTGTTCTTAAAAAAATATAACAATTTATTTCTTTTTTCTTTTTCTTTATTTCTTATTATTATTTTTCTCAATTTCCATCTTCAAATTCAACTACAACATCAACACTCAAATTCCTTAATTTCCACCATCATTTTCGCTCCATACATACATATGTACTTCATAATTTTTCTCATCCAATCTCCTACATCAAAACTCTTGGATCATAATCTTGAACACAAATCCATCCTCAAACTCAAACTAAGAACATCAACATAAAAATACCTATCTTAACTCAAAATTTTCGGTACTCTCTCTATATTTATATATATCAATTTATCTCTTTCAATTTCATCACACAAATATACACACAAGGATCATGAATATCATCATCAAAAATCAAAAATCAAAACCCTACCCTAAAGCCCTAATTTCGGAAAATTCAAGAGAGATAGATTCATGTATTAAAACTCTCAAGAACTCAAAAATTTATACTAGAACAAGGGGATTTGATTTCCTTAATGGAAGAGTCATTTTGATCGACTAAAGAGGGGAGAAAATAGAGAATTTCTTGAGCTCTAATCACTAGAATCAAGAAAACTTACTTAAGCTTGAAGGTTTAATCGATCAAAGGGCTTCAATCCTCATGATTTTAAACTCCGAATCAAGCTAAGATTCGAGCTCCTTCATAGGGCACAAGGCTGCCGGAAAATGAAAGGGAGAAAGGAGGATGAATTCTAGTCTCAAATCGATCACAAGAATGTGAGGATTTCGAATACCTTAACGATCAAGTCATTAGATGCTCGGATGTGATCTTCTTGGAGATTGAAAGCTTGAAACTCAAGATCTAATGGAGGAGAGAGAAACTATGTATGTATGTGTGTTCAACCGTGAGGGAGAAGTGAGAGAGATGGGTGGGAGACAGAGTAGAGAGATAAGAGAGAATAATTGAGAGCATATTTGGAAAGATTTTCAAGATTGGTAATGATTGAGAAAGAAATAATTGAGAGAGAAAATGAGAGAGAGTTATGTCGGCAAGAAATAATAGAGAGAGAGATAAGGAATTTAATTGCACCCGGTGGTCAAAAACTCGATATAAATTTCTCCGGAAGAAAAAGTTATCCGATGCAATTTACCCCTAATTTCTCATTAAACTCTCAAACGATTTAAAACTCACCACGACTCTTTCTCGACCTCGGAATTATCTCTACTTCGTCTCTAACATCACCAAATAAATCAAGGATACTAAGAATCCAAGTTTCGGCTCAAATTTCCAAATAACGAAGAAAACGTAAAAAAGTTACTATTCATATTCATTTCCTCAAAGAAATAAAATTCAAACTCGATTCAAACAAACTCAGAAAATTCTCAAACATGCACCAATGGTCTTAGAATAAGTTCTAGATTCAAAATTCACTAATTTGACAAAATCCGAAAACAGTCGGTGAATAGTGAATTCTCGTCGTCGGTTACCATTCACTGAAAAATGAATTTCCTCAGAATTTTCCAAAATTCGAACTCAAACTCAAACTCACATTCTCGTGCTCAATCAATTCATCTCACATTCAATTCAGATAACCGAAACAGGAGAAATCGCGTAACGACTTTAAGGGTATTTTGGTAATTTGCAAGAAAAATTTATTTTCTTGGAAATTTTATCACACATGGGCACACAATTGAGCACATAAACTCAATTAAGACGAACTTAAAGACTCATGAAAGATCGGGGTATTACATCCTCACCCCCTTAAAATAAATTTCGTCCCGAAATTTGCTTATCTTAGGAAACATTAATTCGAGAAAACTTTTTATCTCTAAATGCGAATTCTAACTCTAATCTTCGATTAACGATTTACGACTTTTGATCGACTCTCGACTTTACTTATTTTCACTCAATCTGGCAAACAGATTCTGACATCTCTTTAACTTCTCCAGGTCTCATAAGTTTTCTCTCAGCTACTTCATTTCAATAAAGCGGAGAACAACGCTTTCTTCTAAATAATGCTTCGAACAATGCTATCATAATCGCATTTAAATAATTTGCTGCCAACGGCAAGATAGACAAGGGGCTTAACTTTTGCTCTCAATCGTCGTTTAGTCTAGAATAACTATTTCGATATATCTTCTGAAATTTGGATAGTCCTTTCAGACTAATCATTCTTCTGTGGGAGGTAAGCAAAAACCCTTCGGACTTATCTTCTAGCATCCCTTACTCAACTCTTTTCTTGAAAACCTTTTCAAAACGCACAGTACTTTGGAATCTCCATCTAACGTCGTCAAACTCAAATCTTCGCGCAACCGCATTGCAAAAATTGGAATTATCTCATTTCTGCTTTGGGATTGGAAAACGGGTTGCAACGGACCGTAAAGGTTTCTGATGCAGAGACTTCACTCACTCACTCACTAACGACTTTCTACAAACATCACTACTTCGTGATTCACTCTTTCTCACTCGAGCTATTTCTTCAAATTCTGATTCGTCATCGCATTTTCTGGGTTCCGAGTCTAAGGAGTATCATGAGCTTTGCTCATAAGTTTCTTTCTAAGCTTTTTCGTCATTGGGTACGCAAATGCTACTATAGAACGACTAAGCGTTGACATTCGTTTCTCGAAAATCTTCAACTCCCTCCTTTCAAATTTTAAGCTTCACTTTCTCCAACTCAACATCTTTTCTTGGCGTAAGTTGAGATCTTATGCTTATATTATTACAAAATGTGCAATTTCTTGCTCTGACGACGTCAGAGGTAAAACAACGTCTATTCTTGTCTCCCTCGAAAAACAGAAGCTAAACAACTTCTATCCTCATTCGCTCAAATTCTTCTATAAATTTTCCTCTTCCAAAAGGATAAATCCTAGCTCGAGATTTCTTCTACTTAGGGCATCGGCCACTACCTCGGCTTTCTGGGGTACTAGAAAATCTTACGATTATCGTCCTTTACTCACTCACGTCATCTTCTCTATCTCATACTTATTTTTTTCTGCTCGAAGAAACATTTCGAATTCTTGTGGTCTAACATAATTAACACTTAACTTCTTACAGATGATATCTTTATATCCCTGACGCATGCGCTACAGATGCTAATTCCAATTCATGATTAAGGTACGTTTACTCACAAGGTTTGTGTTGCCTTCACACAGAGGCTATAACTTTTCCATCTTGTATTAGGACACAGTTTGGTCCTTTCATCAATGCGTTAACACTAGAGCGGAGGTTAGTCTCGGTATAAGATCTTAGAAACTGTCCTCGCACTCTTTAGATCCACTAAACTTTAGATCTCTCTTTAATGGACTGGTCATTAACTCTACTTCCTTGGAGGATTCTTCAATGAATCTTCTATTGCATCATGCTACACCATTCGGAATTTCTTGGGTGATGTTGGTGATTTAAAATCTTAAATTGCTTGCAATTTTGCGGGATCAACTTTCATTCCTTCAGTTCCTTCGAACGGCAAATTGTTTCCTAGGAATTCCATTTCCTTTTAGCCAAAATTCATACTTGTTGAATCTGTCATTCAATCTTCTTAGCTCTCAATTCCTCTAACGCGATCCTGGGAGGCTTCCCACACTTGGCTATACTTTTTCGAATAACTAGAACATTGACTTGAGTACGATTTCTAACTTGTCTAATAGTCATGGGAGACTTGATTTATTAATCTATGTATGCTACTAGAGCATTTGTCAATCCAAACAGTTGTAATGTTGTTTGCATCTTGAACTAGAATAGTCCTTTGAGTATCTTCTTGCTTATTCTTCAATTAGTGATAACCAGATCATAACTCGATCTTGGAGAAAATACTGACTCCTTTAGGTCGTCTATTCGTCACAAATGGTATTTGTTCTTGAGCGAAATCTCGATAAGCTCTTGGCAATCCTTACGCATCTTTAGACTACAGTTTTTTGTCTTCATCACAGAGTTGGTGCTTCACGCGGGGTGCACTCAGTCGAAGGAATCTAAATTCAACACCTCTTATGATGGAACCTTTCACTCTCGAAGCTTCTTTGGTGCCATAGGCTGCTCCATCTCAAAATCAATCGTGTACTTCTATTGCCTATCGAGTGGCATTTTGACAATACTTCTCGAAAAACATCTTCTTACTTTCTAACTACTGCTGCATCATCGATACTTAACTCTTGCTCCTTATCTTTATTCTGATACACAAATGTATCCTTTCTCTTCATCACTCTTTTTCTTTAATAGCTGGAATAATCAGCAATTTCTTCTCCTTTCTCTTCTCAATACTATAAACTTCGGTTAGCTCTTTTCTTCTTGGTTATGACAAAATCTACCACTGATCGCATCTAAACGTCGCAAAATTTTCGATTTATCTATACTAAATTGTCCGTGTCTCATAATTGAATCTGATTCAGGGACTTGGCAGATAACTTATGAATTCTAAATTCAAACTCTAAATTCGAGCGAACGCGCAAACTATCGCAGTCCTACCCAAAGGGGTCGACACTCTAAACTCCCGATTCGACTCTTTTCTTACTAAGCCAAGGGTATCTACGTAAACACTTGCTGAAACAAGTGTGATGTACCAATATCAACTTGGCACGTCTCGTCGCTTGATCATACTCATAAGGTTTTTCCCTGGTCCTTGTCTCCAACTTTCTGTTTTATCGCGATAACTCTCTTGTGGCTTGGTTACCCTTGTCAAAGAAGCTGCTGCGGCTAGAGCTGTCTCTTTTCATGCCACATCCTCTTACTCTGGTGATTTCCACCACCTTACTTTTGTTTCTCTTTATTATTTAACCGTGTATGGAGGGTTGCGGCTTTCGTCTTCTGTTCTTGAAATTAAGGAGGTACTAAGGAATACAATTCTCTTCTCGTTGGCATGGCCAAACTCACGTCTAGGGCTCGATTTAAAAATTTCGGCAGAAGTCAGATCACTCTGGCTTGCAGGAATTTATTTGAATATTGCATCTCAAAATAACGCAAAAATAATGTGTAATACCCCAGATATTTTCTTCCGACGAGCAATAAAATTTTTCAAATTAATTAAGGCTTTGCACGCCTAAGTTAAGGATTTTCAATTCTAAGACCAACGGTGAAATCCGTTTCTGAAAATAAATTCCCGAAGTCGGTTGAACGACTACTGTATTAGGGTTTTCGCGTCCGATAAAATTTTTGCCCGAAAACTCAAATCGAGAAACCGTCTGTTTTTACATTCACTCTTTTTACGAGACGAGTAAATTAGTAAAAATCCGTTTTTATTATTTTTTCGGACAAAATTTGGACTGTGATGTCCCGACTTTTTCTCGGATTTTGGAAAATGAATTAGGTTTTCCGAGTATGTGATTTATTTCTAATCTAACGGCCGAATTAGATTTCGTTGAATACGTAACCATCTAAGAATTTATTTCTCGGTTTTTAATACGTCGTTTGAGACCCGGAGACGAGATATTTCCGTCAAAATTTTCGCAACCAAATGCACCTTAGTGAGTCACCTTGTTAGTCATCCTACTTTTGCATAATATCTACACAAAATATCATAATTCTCTCTTATCCTCTACCCTCCCAAACCGCTACCTCCCCCAACTCTCTCTTCTCTCTCTTGTTCTTCACCATTGATGTGTTCTTCCTCAAGTTCTTCAAGCATCCAAGCTCCATAACTTGTCCATCTTCCGATCGATTTCAATTCCGAGTTTATAATTGTTAAGGTGAGACTTTCCTCTTCATTTCTATCCAAGCAAAATTCATTTCCTTTAATTATTGGAATTTTCGAAAAAGGTAAGAGATGTAGGAGATCAAGTTCTAAGTTTATTTCATGTTATAGTATGCTTAGAAATGGTTTTTATGGATTGAAATCATGAAGAAATCATCCCTCCTATACAAGTTGTTAATACCAAAATTTTTAAGAATTTGGAGGTTTGATGTTTGATTTCGATTTTTAGATACTTGATTAGTGGAATCGTGTTCCTCATGATGATAGATGAATGCATGAATTAAATTAGATTTTTCTAAAAATAAAAATGAAAGTGTAAGAGAAGAACAAGTGAGGTTTTGATGAAGAAAATAATATGATATGCATGATTGGTTATTGGAAATGAGATGTAGGATGATTGAGGATGAATATATATTTATTTGAGTTTTTTTCTAAAAATAAAATGAAAAACGTAAGAGACAGGAATCCATCGGTAAGTTGAAGCTCGTTAATATTTTTAGAATATGGTTTACATATTAGTGATGCTTGTTAGATGATGATCGTTGTTGTAAAATTTGAACGAAAATTGAGAACGTAGGATTTTTAGTAAGAGACGAGCAATCGTCGATAAGTCGAGCTTGAATAATGATTAGGGTTTGTGATTCGAACCTATGATAATCTTGATAGTTAATGATTGTAACCGTAAAGTATGAACGAATTCTAAGAAGGTTCGATTTTGAATAAGAGACGAAGAAATGAGATTATAAGCCGATAGAAAAGTCGAATAAGGAAAACCTTTTTAATAATAATGATTGTTATGGATTGATGAACGATATTGTAGTTGACGTCATTTTCATCTGAGATACGAGATGTTATGAGTTGTAGTTAAGAATCGAGAAGTTGAATGAAATAGAATTTGAAATTTGATTTGGTTTAGTAATTGGATAGTTGAAAATGACGAGGAAATGCTCGTCGTTTGTTTAATCAAAAGACGTGATTGTGTACCCGATTAAGGGACATGCATGTAGACTGTATTGAGATGAAAATTTCGTAAGCATAAAAGTGGAATCGCATAAACTGAACCTAGAAAGTCGTGCGTCGAGTTAACGAGCACTAGGGTTCCACGCAGACTGTTTTGCGACGTTGCACGGAAACTGTCATAACTTTTAGCTTGCTTTGCCAAAGCGAGATCCGTAAATTGGAAAGTAAACTAGACCTCTGTGGCTTTCTTTTGGTATAGGGCACATTCCCTGTTTCGAAGTACCCCGTTCTGTATGAACTTACTTACCTGTGAAGAAATTTCCAAAACTCATTTTCTTAAGTTGAAACCTTTTCAAACTTCGTTTCCTTGTGAACTTCTAAGTCGTTATAAGTTATCGACTTCTATTTATCTACTGACCTAAGTGTCGATTAATGAGCCAAGTCAGTTTATAAACGACACTACAAAAAAACAGCTAATCTACGATTGAAATATCGGTCGGCGTTTGGATTTCCCAACGGATTGGCAATGGAAAAAATCCGTCGTTGTTTTCGTGGTCGATAAGCAGAACAACGACCGAATTTCAGTCCGTTGGCAACATCAGCGATGGATCAACGACGGAGTGTCCGTCACTGATATTAGTTAGCAAATCGGTCGTCTAACATAACGGCGACGGAACGCCGACGGAAAATCCGTCGCAGATTAACAACGGAATTTATCCGTCGCTGATTTTAAAGAGGATGGAGACCGAACTTCCGTCGTTGATCCGTCGTTGATTAACGACCAACTATTTCCATCGTTATTTTTGAGATGTATTGCTATTGTTTTGTCCGTCGTTAATCCGTCGGGGTTTTGTTTTCCCCCTAATAGATATATTCAGCTTTAATTTGTTTTTTTCCTGTTCTAAAATCCTATTATTCAACCGTCCACAATATATATCCAATCTAAAAACACAATAGCTAAAGTACAACATACAATGAAACATGAAATTCAAATGTAACTCAAATATCATAAATTAATAAGTTTTGAATCTGAAATTCTAGTGTTAACAAACACTTAAATGCATGTGCTATTTTTTATTAAAATAACTACTACGTACATTCAAGATGGTGGGGGGGGGGGGGGGGGGGGGCTGATCTCATGAACTGCTGCATAAGCATGTCGAGTTGTTCCTTCATCTTGGTAGACTCAGCAGCTTGTCTTTCTTGCTCAGCAGCGTGCTTCTCAATGCGCTCCTCCAACTGGCGACGCTCGTCACGCTCAACTTGCACGTGTTCCATCAGCCGGGCACGCTCGTTCTTTTCAGCCTCAAGCTCGGTCTGCAAAGATGCCAATTGTTGTGTCATAGCCTCCGTGTTAAGGGCTGATGACACCTGCGAGCCCCCGGTCGAGCGGGATCTACTTGTGTACAAAGATGATCGATCTTCCAAACCTACAATTCTCCCCTTGCTCATGTTTTCTATTCCATCTTCGATGAATATCTTGTTCATATCGATATTCCTCTTCATTAGGGTCTTGTAGCTCTCTCATCTCGTGTGCAAGCTGGTACACCTTCTCCTACAAATATACATTGAAGATAAAATAATATTGCAAAAAAATAATAGGAGCTTCAACTCAAGTGTATACAAGTAGCAGCCTCAATTATATGTGAAAAAAAAACAGATTATTAGATCGGATATGACAAATATTTAATTGACAGCATAACAGTTGGAGCAATAAATACTTCCAAACTCACAATATTAAAATGAAATATACCATATATCTACTGACATTAACATCATGTTGGTATATTATAATTTAGATGTCTTACACAAAGGTTTAATGTTGCCTCCAAGAGCAAACAGTGTCAAAACATAGCTCACAAAAACAAATAAGCATCACAAGAAGCAAACAAGACATGAAACTTATCATCCAAGCAAACAAGAAGCAAAACTTATAGAGACAAAGACATGAAAAGAAATAGCAGGAGCCAGACAAAGACATGACCACAATCATAATCATTACAATATTTCATCAAGACCACAATTTTCTTGAGTACTTACAGCAATCATCTTTGTCTTTGCTGATGTATAGTCCCCATGTTTAGCGTGTAACCGTAGAAAAACTTCCCAGTCAATTTGATCTTCAGGCAAACCCAAGTCCTTAGCCTTTCGTGCAATTGAATTAGAAAAATAAATATAAACATAAGTGAGATAACTATTAACAAAATGATTTTTTATCAAAAAAATAGTACTTACTAGAGCTCTAGCATGCCCATTCGCACTCCTCGACCCTCCGTAATGTGTAGCAATGGCGGACCCGAGTCCATTGGACTGTGACATTCTACATTTCTTTGCTTGATTGGATTTGAACTCAACCTCAGGTAGTGCCCAATAAGCCTTCCACCCCTCCCAATCCGGCTCAGGAATGTATGAAGGCTTTACTCTTTTCTTCAAATAAGCCTTCTTAAAGTCAGAGATCATGTTCTTGTACCCAATGGCAGCCTTTGACATGAAGAATTCTTTAATCGGTCCCTCCTCATCACGTTCCCAGTAGAATATTTTCTATTAACAAATCATAGATACACTTTGTGTAAGCAAAACAAATACCAAGTAACAAGTATAATCATTGATCGAATTACCTTGAACTCTTCAAAATATTCCTCCCTTTTCTCCTTAGGCACTAGCCTCCATGCAAATCCTTCATTGTGCATAGAGCTTTTGAATATTTGTGAGATCGCTTTGGCACTCTTGTATGCAGGTGAAAAAGAGCTGCAACACAAAAACATATTAAAAATGTTAATTCAATAAAGTAGAATATACTTTTAAGTAAAAAAAAAAATAACATGTAAGAGTAAAATACATATTATCTCCATTTTGTATTAATCGTAGTCGCTCCTTGCCACCACTCGTGCCAATAGGACCCGTGGCAGATGAGGCATCGGCCTCACCACTAGTCGGGACGTTCTGCTGAGGTATAGCCGTATTAGCTACCAAGGCACGTCCTCTACCACCTGTAGAATTCTGGGCTCTCCCTAGAGAAGGACCTCGGCTGCCACCACTCTCGCTAACTGAACTGAAGCCACCCCTACTACGTCCGTGACTAGAAGACATCTGCTTGCAATACATAAAAGTATCAAAAGAATATAAATAAATATATTATCATAAGTTAGTAATTATGAAAGCAAATGTAAGTAGATAAATATTTTAGATTCACGCAAAATAACATAATAAAACCTCAATTTTATTCATCTGACTCATAAGTATCCTCATCATTTTCACTAGAATCATTAACTTCATCATCCGACATAATGATTTCTTCGTCTGATTCTTCATCATCTACAAGGTCTACGTGTTCACCATCAGCATGAAGTGTTCTTGGATCTTCATCTACACTTGCGATGTTGGGATGTTCAAAATCATCCTCTTGAAATGGTGGGGGTGCTATTAAGCTAGAAGGCACATCTATAGTTGATCTTGCTTTTGTTCTACAAGCTTCCCACCAATCTTTCTTGGACTTATTTAAACTAGGATACGGACAATAGAACACTTGCACCGCTTGACTTGCTAAGACAAAAGGTTCATATTTACCATACCGACTCCTATAGTTGATAGAAACTAAGTTGAAGTCCTTATGCACTATTGTTCCTAATGGTGATGGATCAAACCACTCGCATTTGAATAATGCTGTCTTTTTCATTGGAAGTCCAGTGTACTCCAACTCCACAACTTCCAAAAGGCGTCCATAAAAGTCAACGTCATTCGTACTGTAATTGGACCCTTTAATACACACTCCACTGTTTAAAGTTGATCTTCGAGTCTCACGATTAAGCGTGTGAAATTTATAACCATTGACATAATAACCGTGATAACTCAACACGCGGCGCAGTGGTCCTTTTGCGAGAGAGATTAAGAACTTGTTGACAATATGATTCCTCGGATCTCTGACCTATGCAATCATTACAATCATTACAATAATTTATTAAGTTCAAGCATCACAATATCAATGTATAATATTAAGTGTTGACACTAAAATTAAATGTAGAATACTTACATATGCTTCGAACCAAGTGGCAAATTCTTTGTCTAGCTTACTATCAATCTCAATGTTTGAAATTGATGGATTTGATGCTTTTAATTGCTCAACGAACAAGCTTACATGAATTTCTAAGGTTAGTTTGTGATTAGAGAAAACTTAAACAAATAAAAAATACTTACTCTAAATAAACATCTGTAACTTCTTTGCAATTTAGCAACACATATTGACGAGCGGCATTATATTCCTTGTCATCAAGATATCTCATCGAAGACTTTCCAAGAGTCCTTCCAGGAAGTAGGAATATTGATAGATTATCTGGATCAATCTCATCTGCTGGAATTGAGCCTCCATCATAATTACGTGGTACAGAATTGTGCCTCGTAAGAACATGATCCTCAAAGTAATATGAGCAAAACATTGAGGCTTCTTCGACTAAATAAGCATTACATATTGATCCTTCAACCCTCGTTTTATTTTTCACATTTTTTTTCAGCTTACCCATGTACCTACAATTGTTAAAGATTTGAGAGAAGCCTACTAAAATAATATTGGTTTTATAATTGAATTTAATGCATATAAACCCGTACCTTTCAAACGGGTACATCCATCGATACTAAACCGGCCCTGCTAATCGAGCTTCATCTGCCAAATAGACTGGTAGATGCTCCATTGAATCGAAGAAACTTGGAGGAAAAATGCGCTCGAGCTTACATAAAGTGATTGGAATACTTTCATGCAAGCGACACATATCCTTTACCTTAAAGTTGCTGGAAGTCAATTCCTTGAAAAATAAACTCAATTCTATAATTGCCTTCCACACCGTATCCGGAAGAAGTTCACGAAATGCAATGGGTAAAATTCTTTGCATCAATACATGACAATCATGGCTCTTCATCCCAAACATCTTAAGCTTCTCAATATTCACTGCATATTTCATGTTTGAGCAGTATCCATCAGGAAATCGAAGACTTGATAACCATGTACATAAGACAGCACACTGTGCTTTGTCAAGCATGTAACAGGCTTTTGGATATTTTTTGGACCCCGCATCACCTTGCAAATCTGGTCTATTGCAAATTTGGTTAAGTTCTTCCCTAGATTTGGCGGTATCTTTTATCTTTCCTAGAACATTCATCACAGTGTTAAAGATGTTGTCGAACACATTCTTCTCAATGTGCATGACATCTAAATTATGTCGTATTAGCAAAGAGCTCCAATAGGGCAAATCCCAGAAGATACTCCTTTTTTTTCCATCCATGATCAGATTGTGTAGATTTTTTCGATGGTCTACTTGTTGATTCCGTAGCATCAATTTCAGTTACCTTCTTCAAACCCAATGCATCTATTTCGTACAGAAGCTCATCCCCTGACTTCATTTCCGGTGCCCGTTTAGTAATCTGCTTGTTCTTTGTGAATGCCTTCTTGTTTCGGCGAAAAGGATGATTATCAGGTAAAAAATTCCGATGGGTATCAAACCATGATTGTTTTCTACTACATGGTAGAGTGAAAGTCTCAGTATCGTTCATGCAATGAGGGCAAGCAAGTCTTCCTGCTGTACTCCAACCCGATAACATAGAGTACGCCGGAAAGTCACTTATTGTCCATAGCAAAGCTACATGCATTTGAAAGTTTTGTCTCAAAATGATGTCATAGGTAGGCACGCCTTCCTCCCACAAGTTCAGTAACTCTGATATCAACGGCTGCAAGTACACATCAATATTCATCTTTGGATTGCGTGGGCCCGGAACTAATACAGTAAGAAACAAGTATTGTTCTTTCATGCACATCCAAGGAGGAAGATTATAAGGTGTTACTATAACTGGCCATAAGGAATATTGTTGGCCTGATTGGCCAAATGGCTGGAAACCATCTGTAGAAAGCCCCAATCTCACATTATGGATTTCTGATGCAAAACTTGGAAATTTTTCATTGAAATGCTTCCATGCCGGCGAATCTGCAGGGTGACGCATAACACCATCATCAACTGATGATACATGCCAACGCATATGTTCAGCAGTAGCATTCGACGCATACAACCTCTGTAGTCTAGGTGTTAGAGGAAAATAGTACATCTTCTTAAATGCAACTTGCTTCCTTCCTTGGCTTCCGATTGAACTACCTTGATTCTTATATCGAGGATGACCATAAGACTTACAGTGAGCCAAATCACTGTCATTAGCCCAATATATCATGCAATGATTTGGACATGAATCAATCTTCTCAACTCGTAACCCCATACCACGCAACAATTTCTTCATATTGTAGAAATTTTCAGTTACCAAATTATCTTATGGATTTGTCTCTTTCATCAACTCTGTGATTTGATCAAAAGCTCTCTCTGAGATATTATTCTCGGATTTCCAGCTCATAAGACGAGCAACAACTGATAATTGTGAGTGTTTCTTGCACCCAGGCCACAATTCTCTATCTGCAGCGTGCAACATGTCGTAGAAATGTTGTGTTGTTGGATTGGGAGGCTCCTCTTGGTCATTCATCATAAAGTGAGAAACACCAATATCTCTTAACATTTCATAATATGTATTAGATCCATGTCCCCCCTCGAAATTCTGTTCATAGTTTACTTGTGGTGCCCTATTTTCTCCCTGATGAATCCAGTTGTAATAATTTGGAATGAACCCCGACTTTTCTAGGTGTAATCGAACAGTAAGCTGTGGGTGGTATTGTTGATTCTTACATTTGCAACATGGACACTTAATCTTATCTCCATCTAAGAACTCCGGTTGGGCAAGAGAAAAGTTGATAAAACTTTCTAATCCATCTAAGAATTCCTTAGATAATCTACGATTCTTATAACGCTCATACATCTATACACAATTTCCACTCATTCTGTTACCCCCAAATCTGAAAATAATAACCAGCTCACAAAAATAAATATATTAACACACAATATGTATTGGAAGAAGATCCTTACGACGTAAATAATTTCTATCCCAATGGGAGAAGATTCTTAAGAAATTATTCCATCTATCCCAATAAGTATCACAAAAAATACAAGGCAAATGGTATTCAAAAATAATCCAGATAATAAAAATATAATAATAATAACATACTATATATTGTCATCTTCTAATCATCCAAGCAGACAAGAATCAAAACTTATAGAGACAAAGACAAGAAAAGAAATAGCAGGAGCCGAACACAGACATGACCACAATCATAATCATTACAATATTTCACAAGACCACAATTTTTTCGAAGATATAAACCAAGAATAGGATATATTAGTATTTGCAGATATATTAGTATCTTATATTATTTGAGCGTGTGAATCTTTGTTTGGCTAGAGTTTGAATAGCTAGCTACCTACTGCATTCTTTCTAAGATATATTAGTATTTGATTTGAGTAGTGCTAAATCATATATCCAAGACAAAAACACCTCACTGTTTGGGTTGATTGTGATTATAGGAGATAATTAAGAGGATCATGGTTAATTAAGGTGTAATTTTGTAATTCTTAACTTAACAACAAAAACAGATATCAAATTATTTGATGCGATTAATTATAATTTGAACATAAGAGATTGTCGACTATAATGAAATATATTAACTATATACATTGAAATTATCTGGGATTTTTTTTTACAAGTCGTCATGTTTATATTAATAAATTTGCTTAAATCTTTGACCCTACTTTTACTTTCCCTCGATTAAAATAGAAAAAGAAAAAAGGCAGTATCAGACTGCAATTTATTAATTAACTCATTTAACCTGATAAGAATTTGAGTGTACTAATTCAGAAGAAGGGGAGATTGATTCGTAGAATAGATTTGGTTTCCTCTACAAATATTTGTCCTATACTAATTTAGGAATTAAAGAGACAAAAATAGGGAACGATGAATGGTAGCACATGACCTTGGATAAATCAAACGAAGAAAGAAAAAAAAAAGGAAATGGTAGAGTAGCATGTAATCAGCAGCAAAATCAAATACTGTATCAAGACAAATCAACACAATCAACTACCAATGGTATAAACTATAAACAAACCCCACAAAAAAAGAACAAAATTAACACATAAACTCACATTGCCCAAGTGATTGAAACGCTTTCCCCTAGAAGTTTTCTTATCCTTCTGCCGCAGTATACTGTATCCCAAGGGGGAAAAAAATCAGAGCGAGGGAGAGAGAGAGAGAGAGAGAGAGATAGAGAGAGAGGAGGGAAGGGCTGACCTTACCGGACGGCGTCGTAGTGGTGGTGCAGCGTCGGCAAGTGGAGCAGCGTCAACAGCTAAGAACCGAAACCTAATTGGAGTAAGAGAGGTCGCCGACAATGAGAGATAGAGAGACGGGAAGGAGTAAATAAGAAAGGCCGGAGCAAATTTTACTTACCGGCGGCAGCAATTAGGAAGGCTGGACTCTGGAGGATATGAGGGAAGCGCGAAGAATGAGAAGGACGAAATAAACTAGGGCATTTTCAAATGAAAACGGCGACGGAATATATCGGTTGGGAAATATTTAAAAAAATATATTTAAAATCAGAAAATTTTTTAACAACAGAATAATTCCGTCCCCGGCAATTATAAAAAAAAAAAAAAAAAAAAAAAAAAAAAAAAAAAAAAAAAAAAACACATAAACCACCGAAACTAATCCGTCGTTGCTATTAATGATGGATTTTCCGTTGTTAATTCCGTCGGCAATAGAGGCGCGAACATTTCCCAGCCATAATTCGTCACCAATCCGTCGCCGATTCTGTTGACATTGCTGCCTTTTTAGTCCGTCGTTGATCCGTCGGTGATCAGTTGTTAATCGCCGACCGAATGCATTCCGTCGCCGTTTTTGTCGTTATTTTGATTTTTTTTTGTAGTGCGAGAATTGCTCGAGTCTCGTTTATTAGTTAATCAAAAGAAAGTAGTAAAGTGCAAAAGCCTAAAGCCCTAAAAGACATAACCGATTCCGAATTTTTGTTTTCTTTTTAACGTCTCGACCAAATACTAAAAGTGTGATTATTTGCGTTCAAAGAAGGAGGACGTCGAGATTAGAAGACATGACGGAAGACAGAAGGTTAAAGTTTGTTCTGTAAACGATTGAGGTGGGTTTTTCTATCAAAATAAAATGAGCGTTGCTCGAAAGTGTTTACTTACTGCTTTAATAAGTGTGTATTAAAGTAACTATCAGTGCATGATGAATTGTTTTATGTGATCTCTTGTGCCTCTCTGAGTTAACCCACAGAGTGCTATCCAGAGTATTGGATTCTGAGTTAGCCCACAAAGTGATATCGAGAGTATTGGATTCTGAGTTAGCCCACAGAGTGCTATCCAGAGATTCCAACTAAACGATCAGATTCTGAGATAGCCCACAGAGTGCTATCCAGAGGGACAGATTCTGTGTTAGCCCACAGAGTGCTATCCAGACCATCGGATTCTGAGTTAACCTTCAGTGTGTTATCCAGAATTAAGTGTACAGTAGTATAAGTCTACGAGTGTTTATGAAAAGATGCCTGATTAATCTATACTAAGTATGATATGTTTTCGGCGATGTGCCCACTAAGTGCTTTATGTACTTAGCCCTGCATGTTTGTTTTTAAATGTGCAGGTTGAGTGACAAAGGCGGAGGAGGTTGAGTAAAGGTCATATTTAAGAAGTAAAGTTCAGTTGAGCCTCGATTTCACATTTGATATGTGATATCATTCTACGTTTTTCCGCTGCAAACTAATACACTTTTTGTTGTGTAAACTATCGGTTTAACTTGTTCATACTTTAAACCTAGTCTTCTCTGATCACAACTCGTTCGAGCGATCTTTCGAGATTGACTCTCTTTCATCTAATAAGAATCAGTTCATAGATTATAGATGTTAAATTATTCATTTATTTAGTAATTCCCCCTTCTTCCCCGCCTCTTTAATTCAATCCCTAGTCGCACCCCAGCTTTGCCGTCCCTCGGGATTTGGGGCTGTGACAGAATGGTATCAGAGCATTAGGTTCTGCTCTGGATGTAAGTTATTTTCTAGTGATACCACAGAATGGTATCAGAGCAATCGTTTCTGCTCTGCATACAAGTTTCTTTCGAGTAGTAAGATGGAGTATTTGTATATACTCTACACCTAAGTCTTCTTTCAAAGTAAAAGTTAGGTCGTAACACTAAGTTTAAGAGTGTAGACGACAACTCAACCTCCTGCTACGTCGACTCAACCAAAGAAGAAAGGTAAGGAAAGAATTTCTGAAGTATGATTTCTTTTAAGAAGAAACTTTTGATTAAGTATGCAAGTATGATATGAAGAAAGTATGCCAAGTATGAATGTGATTAAAGTATAAAAGTTATACTTTGTGATATTACATGAGTTATGTGAAAGCATGAGTACTATACTTGTGAAAGTATGTGAAATTATTTGAGCTATAATTTCTGTCATTTTGAGAAGTATGTTGGTTTGAGAAGCTAGACTATTTGCTCTAAGATTCTTCTTGATTCTTTGAGAACATAGACGTTCTAAGAAACGATGGTTCCACGATATCCAAGAGATGATCCGAACGGGAAGGACAGAATAAAGGGAATCAAAGTGAATAAGAGACGAATGTTACTTTCGTATAAGTAACATGAACAAAGTAGAGTCGTTACTTTGTTTTATTGATAAAAAAAAAGAACTGATTAAAAGTTCTCTTCAAGAAGAAAAACTAAGAGGTCTAAGTTAAGATGATTAAAGTAAGATGAGATGGTTAAGGTAAGTTAAGAACCGTTAAGATTTGGGTTGCAATTTGAGAAATTGCTAGATGATTAAGATAAGTTAATTCCTTATTGAATGGATGAGTGCTTAAAGCATGGGATTGATGAAAATTCTTGATTTCTTTAGTTTCAAAATGCCGCCAAGAGTAGCGAATAACAGAGGAAGAGGACTCGGTAGGCCTAGAGGACCGGGAAGAGGTCATAGACAACATGAGAGGGAGGAAGATCAAGGACGTCAGGAAACCCCTCCACCTCCACCACCACTACGTCGTGACATAGAGGATCTATTCCTCAAAAAAAATCCACCTGTCTTTAATGGATCAGGAAACCCGAGCGATGCTGAGCTTTGGGTGAGAGCCACAAAAAGAATTTTTAAACTTCTCAGATGTACTGATGAGGAGCATCTCTCGTGTATTGCGTTTCAACTCACCGGACCAACTGATTTCTAGTGGGAAACTAGGCAGAAGGTTATTCCGACAGAGCATCTGGCTCAGTTTACTTGGGATGAGTTTAAGGAAGCATTTTACGACAAGTACATCCTTAAAGCCTATAGAGCAAAGAAGAAAGCAGAGTTCTACAGTTTAAAACAAGGGAAGATGACAGTGACCGAATACGATGCAACCTTTTGTGAATTGTCAACGTATGCACCCGAGCAGGTAGATACCGATGAGAAGATAGCAAAGAAGTTCCGTGGGGGACTTAGACACGAACTAGGAATAACATTAGCCAGCCATAGAGGACTGAGCTATACAGACATACTAGGACGAGCCTTAGACATGGAGGCAGTTGTGCTGGATAAACAAAGATTGTAGCACCCGTACCAGCACCAACCCAGGCTCCAACTCAAGACCATTCCAACAACAATAACAGCAACTATAAAGGAAAGAGGAAATGGAAAGAAGAAAACCAAGGTGGAAATCAGCGTAGCTTTCAACAGCCGAATCAGAATAATCAATCAGGACAATAGAGGGAAAATAACCAACAAGGACAGTGGCAGGGACAACAGGTAGACAATACCCAAGAAAGAATCACTGTTCCTACCTGCCTTAAGTGTAACAGGATGCACTTTGGTAATTGTTTGGCAAACATTGACGGTTGTTATAACTGTGGTCAGAAGGGGTACGTGAGAAGAAATTGTCCGAAACCATTGCAACCAGTAGGATCGAATCAGTATGGTCAGCCCCAACCCTTGAGAGCTAATCAAGCTCAGCCATATCCGCAACAACAACAGTCACAACAGCAACAAGAGCAGAATGCATGAACATTTGTGAATGGGCCAAAAGCAAAGGACAAGGGCAAGGGTCACTAGGCAAGTAATTGGCATAACTCAGACTGGTAGTAGTCTAATTTTGTATAAGTACTCGTTGAAGGCAAAACAATACTCATTTGACGTATATGTTTATATGACCCCGTGAGTGGGCTTTGACTTCGTGAAAATTTCTTCTAAATCGTGTTAGTTTAACTTGGTTAATAAGAAACTTGTTTAACTTAGGAAGTTAAAAAGTTTATAGAACTAGTATCATAATTATTACCTGTTCCAGTTTTGTGAACTTGTTAAGTGGAAAAAAAGGGGTTTAGTAAAGTAAGTGAACGCTTAAAGTAAAGAGTTAATGAAAATGTTTGATATGGATAGAATCCATGGAATGGAAGGATTATGATTGTGGTATCAATTACCACCCAGAAAAAGCTAACATCGTAACAGACGCGCTGAGTCGCAAGACTCCAACTAAAGTAGGGTGTCTCTTAATCAAAGAAGAAACACTTGTACAGAAATTGAGATGATGGATTTGGAAGTGCTAGATGCACCTGAGACAATAACTAACCGAATAGTAGCACTAGTGGCTACACCAGACTTACGAGAGAGAATTTTAAGTGAATCCGAGAGAACGATTCAAGTATTAGAAGAAATGTTAAGGACGATAGTGTTAGATCAAAGTCTAATAGTTATCAGGCTACGGTTAGTATTATGCCTTACGAGGCCTTGTATGAAAAAGAAAAATCTAGAACTAGATTCGCTCGGTGAAGTGATAAATCAATTCTTTCGTCAGATTCGAGCCAAAGAGAAGGAAGTCTAGAAGTGACGAAAGTCTTAAGCGATGTATGACAATCTGACTTAAATTTTAGAAAATGAGGACAAGATTTTCCGCATGATTTTCCTGCTAAGGATTATTGTGATTATTTCTTCGCGTTCAGTATAAGCTTAGACGAAGCTTTATATACGATCAGTAGATATCTTGAAAAAGATAGGTTTTAATGTGTATAGATTGGTCGTGTCGCCAATTCTATGAAATATTTATTATGTTTGCGTATCTCGTTTGAGAAAGTACGTGTTTGATTCTAAACACGTGACCCACTAGCAAGACGTTGTTTTTTTTATTAAGTTATAAGTTATGAAGAAAGACCAAAATCGATCGTGGATCGAAAAGTGCGAGAGTTAAGAAGTAAGTCGATACGATTAGTAAAAGTGTTCTGGAATTACCACGGGCAAGAGGAAGCTACGTGGAAACTTTTGCGAAGGAGGCAAGCAAATTTAGGGACGAAATTTTTCGTTAGAGGGGTAGAATGTAATACCCCAGATATTTTCTTCCGACGAGAAATAAAAATTTTCAAATTAATTAAGGTTTTGCACGCCTAAGTTAAGAATTTTCAATTCTAAGACTAACGGTGAAATCCGTTTCTGAAAATAAATTCCCGATGTCGGTTGAACGACTAATGTATTAGGGTTTTTGCGTCCGATAAAATTTTCGCCCGAAAACTCAAATCGAGAAACCGTCTGTTTTTACATTCACTCTTTTTGCGAGACGAGTAAATTAGTAAAAATCCGTTTTTATTATTTTTTCGGACAAAATTTGGACTATGATGTCCCGACTTTTTCTCGGATTTTGGAAAACGAATTAGGTTTTCCGAGTATGTGATTTATTTCTAATCTAACGGCCGAATTAGATTTCGTTGAATACGTAACCATCTAAGAATTTATTTCTCGGTTTTTAATACGTCGTTTTAGACCTGGAAACGAGATATTTCCGTCAAAATTTTCGCAACCAAATGCACCTTAGTGAGTCACCTTGTTAGTCATCTTACTTTAGCATAATATCTACACAAAATATCACAATTCTCTCTTATCCTCTACCCTCCCAAACCGCCACCTCCCCCAACTCTCTCTTCTCTCTCTTGTTCTTCACTATTGATGTGTTATTCCTCAAGTTCTTCAAGCATCCAAGCTCCATAACTTGTCCATCTTCCGATCGATTTTAATTCCGAGTTTATAATTGTTAAGGTGAGACTTTCCTCTTCATTTCTATCCAAGCAAAATTCATTTCCTTTAATTCTTGGAATTTTCGAAAAAGGAAAGAGATGTAGGAGATCAAGTTCTAAGTTTATTTCATGTTATAGTATGCTTAGGAATGGTTTTTATGGATTGAAATCATGAAGAAATCATCCCTCCTATACAAGTTGTTAATACCGAAATTTTTAAGAATTTGGGGGTTTGATGTTTGATTTCGATTTTTAGATACTTGATTAGTGGAATCGTGTTCCTCATGATGATAGATGAATGCATGAATTAAATTAGAATTTTCTAAAAATAAAAATGATGTAAGAGAAGAACAAGTGAGGTTTTGATGAAGAAAATAATATGATATGCATGATTGGTTAATGGAAATGAGATGTAGGATGATTGAGGATGAATATATATTTATTTGAGTTTTTTTCTAAAAATACAACAAAAAACGTAAGAGACGGGTATCCATCAGTAAGTTGAAGCTTGTTAATGTTTTTAGAATATGGTTTGCATATTAGTGATGCTTGTTAGATGATGATTGTTGTTGTAAAATTTGAACGAAAACGGAGAACGTAGGATTTTTAGTAAGAGACGAGCAATCATCGATAAGTCGAGCTTGAATAATGATTAGGGTTTGTGATTCGAACCTATGATAATCTTGATAGTTAATGATCGTAACCGTAAAGTTTGAACGAATTCTAAGAAGGTTCGATTTTGAATAAGAGACGAAGAAACGAGATTATAAGCCGATAGAAAAGTCGAATAAGAAAAACCTTTTTGATAATAATGATTGTTATGGATTGACATATGTTATTGTAGTTGACGACATTTTCATCCGAGATACGAGATGTTATGAGTTATAGTTGAGAATCGAGAAGTTGAATGAAATAGAATTTGAAATTTCATTTGGTTTAGTAATTGGATAGTTGAAAATGACGAGGAAATGCTCGTAGTTTATTTAATCAAAAGACGTGATTGTGTACCCGATTGAGGGACATGCATGTAGACTGTATTGAAATGAAAGTTTCGTAAGAATAAAAGTGGAATCGCATAAACCGAACCTAGAAAGTCGTGCGTCGAGTTAACGAGCACTAGGGTTCCACGCGGACTGTTTTGTGACGTTGCACAGAAACTGTCATAACTTTTAGCTCGCTTAATGAAATCGAGATCCGTAAATTGGAGAGTAAACTAGACATCTGTGGCTTTCTTTTGGTACAGGGCACATCCCCTGTTTCAAAGTACCCCGTTCTGTATGAACTTACTGACCTGTGAAGAAATTTCCAAAACTCATTTTCTTAAGTTGAAACCTTTTCAAACTTCGTTCCTTGTGAACTTCTAAGTCGTTATAAGTTATCCACTTCCATTTATCTACTGACCTAAGTGTCGAGTAATGAGCCAAGTCAGTTTAGAAATGAGAATTGCTCGAGTCTCGTTTATTAGTTAATCAAAAGAAAGTAGTAAAGTGCAAAAGCCTAAAGGCCTAAAAGACTTAACCGATTCTGAATTTCTATTTTCTTTTTAACGTCTCGACCAAATACTAAAAGTGTGATTATTTGCGTTCAAAGAATGAGAACGTCGAGATTAGAAGACAGGATGGAAGATAAAAGGTTAAAGTTTGTTCTGTAAACGATTGAGGTGGGCTTTTCTATCAAAATAAAATGAGCGTTGCTCAAAAGTGTTTACTTACTGCTTTAATAAGTGTGTATTAAAGTAACTATCAGTGCATGATGAATTGTTTTATGTGATCTCTTGTACCTCTCTGAGTTAGCCCACAGAGTGCTATCCAGAGTATTGGATTCTGAGTTAGCCCACAGAGTGCTATCCAGAGATTCCAACTAAACGATCAGATTCTGAGATAGCCCACAGAGTGCTATCCAGAGGGACAGATTCTGAGTTAGCCCACAGAGTGCTATCCAGACGATCGGATTCTGAGTTAACCTTCAGTGTGTTATCCAGAATTAAGTGTACAGCAGTATAAGTCTTACGAGTGTTTATGAAAAGATGCCTGATTAATCTATACTAAGTATGATATGTTTTCGGCGACGTGCCCACTAAGTGCTTTATGTACTTAGCCCTGCATGTTTGTTTTTAAATGTGCAGATTGAGTGACGAAGGCGGAGGAGGTTGAGTAAAGGTCGTATTTAAGAAGTAAAGTTCAGTTGAGTCTTGATTTCACATTTGATATGTGATATCATTCTACGTTTTTCCGCTGCAAACTAATACACTTTTTGTTGTGTAAACTATCGGTTTAACTTGTTCATACTTTAAACCTAGTCTTCTCTGATCACAACTCGTTCGAGCGATCTTTCGAGATTGACTCTCTTTCATCTAATAAGAATCAGTTCATAGTATATTATCTTGATTATAGATGTTAAATTATTCATTTATTCAGTAATTCCCCCTTCTTCCCCGCCTATTTAATCCAATCCCTAGTCGCATCCCAGCTTTGCCGTCCCTCGGGATTTGGGGCTGTGACATAATGCACGTCTTCTCGTCCGAATTCACCCTACGGAGCGAAACAAGCTAACTCGCAAAACTTACAATCATACTCGACTACTATCATTCTACACTTTGACTCAGACTCGCAAATTCATCTTTTTATTTAAGGAAAAATACGTCCTTTGCTCTAACACACACATCTATTAATTCCTTTCATCTATTCTTACGCTCTGTCCTTTCAATCATATTGACATATTATTCAATCTAAAAATTTTCTTGTTTTTCAAAAGAAATTTCTTTTTATAGATTGGAAAGGAATTTCTCAAATAATTAGCTTCATGTTAGAATAATTTCTCAAAATATAATATCTTCGACTTAAATAATTGCTAATCACTGTCATTCTTCTTGAAATAATTATTTCCTCAATTTATCCAAAATTCCTCTTTGAAGAAGGAATAAAATTTCTTGATTCTAAAATTTTAATCATTACTCTTTCACTCAAACTTATTCTTTGATTTTCTTCATACATAATGCTTATAAGCATATTGTAAACCTTTTTCAATTAACGCTCACACTTTTAAGTTTTTTAATTAATCGGAGAAAAACACTAGTAATATATTTATTTCTTTACTTTCTTACCTTAACTATAATATTCAATTTCTTTTCTCCTTCAAAAAAATATTTCCTTATATTCTCTTCTCTTAATAAAAACATTTGCTATTATTCTCACAACTTCTTATTTCGATTGAAGTCTTCATGCTTGCTCAGGCTCTTTCTTTGTCGTGAACTGGTCAATACTTCAATTATTATTTCTCACTTGGCGTCTAACTCATGCTTACTACTTTAAATACTCAATTCAAAGCATCATTTCACTTACTTGACATACTTGACTTAATAACATCCTCGTTTCTCTTGCTTATTAAACCTTTACTTCTATTATTCTCATATTCTGGAATATACTCCGATTGTTATTTCTTACTTATGATCTAATTACTTTTTATGCTTATTATTTCAAATACTTGTCATAAGACAACCTTGCTCATATTTATTATCTTTGACGATATAAAACTTGATAAAATTATTTCTCACTAATCCTTATCTCCTTAAATATATATACTCTCACTTTTTATCTCAAAATCTGTCGAAACTATTATTTGAAAGAAATTTTTCAAAGGCCAAAAACATGCTAAACTTATCCCCTAATATTGATCTCAATTGATTCTTATCTTTTCTTTATTCTCAGCTCTCAACCTTTAAATACTTTCGCTTATCTCTTAACCCTCACCATTACCTCAAGACAAAAACTTACGATTACTTCATATTCACCCGACGGTGGCCTCTTTTGAGGACTTTACGAGAAGCAGGAATAATTACTCTCAAAATTTTTCCTAACATCTACGCAATGTTTTCTCCTCTCCTTCGTGCGATTTGTCTTAATTTACATATAAACGTCGAATTAAATCCGTTTGTCAGAATTTTAAAGATTGTTTGATTTTTCCACAACTTTCTTGAAAAATTTCTTAAGGACTTTCTCTCTCGAGTTATCTTCCTTATTGCTTTCATCCACGTTTGCCATCTAATTGGCTCGAGTTTGATCATCCTCTGGGGTTATCGGGGTAATCCATGATGGCATCTTAATATCGTCACCTTTGTCGTAAGGGAGCGTTTCATCGTTATTGCCAGTACACAGTCGAAGGTTGGTTGACACGTCTTTATCGTTTTCAATATCAAGTGGATACCCTTGCTCGGGTCTCGACGTAGGGCTTGCGGTGATCCTAAACAGATTCCTGATATTGGCTCAAGATAACCTCTTCCTACCGTTGCTTCTTCAGCATAACTGTTAACATCACTTCTTTTAGCCAAAACTCGCACTTACTGAATTTGGCGTAAAGTTACTCGACACTTAGGTCAGTAGATAAATGGAAGTCGATAACTTATAACGACTTAGAAGTTCACAAGGAACGAAGTTTGAAAAGGTTTCAACTTAAGAAAATGAGTTTTGGAAATTTCTTCACAGGTCAGTAAGTTCATACAGAACGGGGTACTTTGAAACAGGGGATGTGCCCTGTACCAAAAGAAAGCCACGGATGTCTAGTTTACTCTTCAATTTACGGATCTCGATTTCGTTAAGCGAGCTAAAAGTTATGACAGTTTCTGTGCAACGTCACAAAACAGTCCGCGTGGAACCCTAGTGCTCGTTAACTCGACACACGACTTTCTAGGTTCGATTTATGCGATTCCACTTTTATTCTTACGAAATTTTCATCTCAATACAGTCTACATGCATGTCCCTTAATCGGGTACACAATCACGTCTTTTGATTAAATAAATGACGAGCATTTCCTCGTCATTTTCAACTATCCAATTACTAAACCAAATGAAATTTCAAATTCTTGTAATGCCCCGTAAATTCCTTACGTTCTTAAAATTTTAAAGTTAATTAAATAAATGGCTTTGCACGCCTAAGTTTACGATTTTGAATTCTAAGACTAACGGTCGAATCCGTTTCTAAAAATAAATTACAGAAGTCAGCTAGACGACTACTGTATTTAGGGTTAGCGCGTACGAAAAATTTTTAGTTCGTGAACTCAGAACGGAAAACCGTCTGATTTTTACATTCACGAAATCGCGATACGAACTCGCCCGAGAAAGTTCGTTTTTATGATTTTCCGGACAAAACTCGGACTGTGTCGTCTCGAGTTTTTGTCAAAATAAATTTTGTAAATTTATTTTTCGATTAAGTTTCGTACTTTAGAATTTACGGTCAAATCGGATCGCGACGATTTTGTGCCGAGCGACGTTTTTTCGTCGTTTGATTTCCGTAACGTCGGATCGCGCCGGAAAAGCGCGTATTCCTCTCCCTCTCCCACACTACAACCGACATCACTTCCCTTTAATTAGATTTTTAGGTGTTTTTTATTAGTTAAACAAGTGACACCTAATGCATTCACTATTGAAACTTTACACCTATGTTAGTTACTATTTTACCTTTACACCTTGCACCTTGTAGCATAAGTTAACAATTAAGCAATATCTCTCTCCCTCCCAACTCTCACATTTCGGCAGCCACCTCTCCATTCTCTCTTCTTCATTTCATCATCTCCATTGAAGAGAAGCTCCAAGAACAAGAAGAAAATCACAAGTCCACATCCCTCCATTCAAACCTCTTACTCTCTTCATTAATCCTTAAGGTAATTTCCTCCTCTTAACTTCTATCCAATTGAATTTCTTCTCTTTTATTTTCCTTCTTTGATCGAAATTTTAGAGTATTGGATTAGATGTTTCGATATTGGAATAATGAAATTGGATGTGTTAGATGGATTAATTAGGGATTAAAATTGATCAAAACCAAGAACCCTAAACCCCCCCTAAATACCGAAAATTTTGTTTAATTAGTAGGGTTTTTAGTTTTCTCCAATTAATGATAGATTCATGCTTGATAGATGTTTAATTAGTGATTAGAACGAAGAGGAATCGAAATCCCCATGTTTTTGTGAAATTCAATTAGAGTTTGAATGTTGAATTTAGGGGTTTTTGCATGTTAGTTGATTTTAGGTTTGCATTTGATTAATAGTTGTTATAAGAGGTTGATTAGTGAATAAATAATGTTAATTGGAGAAGAAAAACATCATCTTAATATAAGTATGAAAACCGAAATTGTTGGAGTAATTAGGGGTTTCCATGTGTTTATGTTAATTGATGAATTGTTAATGGAATATAGTTGCATTTGATGTCAAGTGATTATAGGAATTTATTTAGATTTTTCTAAAAATATTCGTCGTAACGTAAGAGACGAAGATCATGTTATAAGTTGAAATATAATGATGTTATGACATGATTGCATGCATAGAAGTGATTCTCGTTAGATGTAGATTGACGTCGTAAAATTTGAACGGAATCCGACAACTTTGAAAAGTGCGTAAGAGACGAACATTTAGTCGTAACTATTAACCGAGAAGTAGAATGAGAATTCTAATTTGATATTATTGTCTATGATGGACTTGAGAACAACTTTCTAGTTGACGTCATAAGCTTTCGAGTTGTTTTAATATGAGCTATAGTTATAGTCGAGAACTAGAACGCGTTTTGAATTTTTGTTGGTTTAGTAATTGTTAGTTGAAATCCGACGTTTAGAACGTCGTGCTTTTGGACGAGTTTTGAGAAGGAGTTCACCACGTACGGGAAAATGTGATGACTGCCTTGAGGGTCCAGTTTCCAAAGATTTTGAATTCGAGAGCTTAGAACGAACCTAAGACGTTATACGTCGAACCTATCGAGCAATTAGGGTTTTCGCGGCAGTTTTGCGACCCTCACCGGAAACTGTAATAACTTTTAGCTCGTTTATCGGATTTGCGATCCGTAAATTGGAACGTAAACTAGACATCCCAATCTTTCCAGTGATATAGGGCTCATCCCCTGTTTCCAAATCCTCTGTTCTGGACAGCCTCCAGAGTTACTAGATTGCGCAGTGAAATTCCAGTTTCTTGTTTACTAAGTTGTTTTGATTCGCAACTTAGTTTCTTTCGATCTTTTAAGCTGTATTACCTAATGAACATCTCCCTACTGACTCTAGAGTCAAGTTCAGGGCCTTGAGTGATGAAAACCAGTCGAGATCCTATCTCTTATCCTTTCATTAAAGAAGTAATGAACGAGAAATTTCATAAGTCGTGAAATGAACTAAAACGTAAATCGCCTAAGTTGATTCTTTCCAACTTAGTTCCTTATAATCTTTAAAGTCGTATTAAGTTACCGACTACCCTCTCTACTGACCCGAGAGTCGAGTATGAGACTTTCCGAGTTCTAACGGGATTAGTACGAGTCTCGTTCCCGTTTAAGTAAAATGAAACTAGTAAGCGTGCAAATGCCTAAAGAATGAAACGACTAAAACTTTTTTCGATTCTCTTTGATCGATTATCTTTTACGATCCGTTTTTAAGTATTATTGTTTTACGATGAAGGAGGAAGCCAACTGTAAAGAAAGGACGAAAGATCCGAAGTTGGAAGCTTTTGCTTTTAGTTCTGTATATCGAGGTGGGCTTTTATATACATAATAAAACGAGCAATGCTTGAAAAATCTTTCTTTATCGCTTTGATATCTGTGTTTTCAAAGTGATATTATGGCATGAACTGTTTTATATTTTATGTGAGTTCTCTTGTACCTATCTGAGTCAACATTCGTGTTTTCCAGATTTAGAGTTAACCTAACTAGGTTAACTAACGATCGGCTCTGAGTTAGCTGCTAAGTACTTTCCAGAGTTAGTGCACTTTGTAACCTGTGGTGTATGTGATATCCTGTTGAGGGGTACCAGCCATGGTGAATTAGAATTGGTCAAGATTGAACGTAACATACCAGAAAAATGCTTGCAAGCTAATTTGAGAAAAGAGTCAGAAAATGTTTAGTAGACGCGGGCCCGTTTTAATAAAACCCCGTCGTGCTACGAATTATGAAATGCCATATTTATCTACACTTATGATTATGATTTCGGCATCGTGCCCACTAAGTACGTTTGTACTTAGCCCTGCATTGTTTTCTAAATGTGCAGGTTGAAGCGACGGTGAGCGGCGACGGTTGATGTTGAGTTAAAGGATAGGATGCTTAGTTAGAACCCTTCCGCTGCAAAACTCTGAATATCTTTTGAGATGTACTTTTTGAACAACACTGTAGTTAAGTCTGTAATTATGAACTTAGTTTCTTCTATGTACTTCTGTCGAGTAATCCTTAGCGATTAACTCTTCCTTATTATATTCAAGTCTTGTTTATGTTTTATCGATGCCTTTCATGTATGTTTAGTCAGTTAGCCCCCTTCTTCCCTGCTTCTTTAATCCAACCCCAGTCGCACCCCGGCTTCTATCGTCCCTTGGGATTTGGGGCTGTGACAATTCTATTTCATTCAACTTCTCGATTCTCAACTATAACTCATAACATCTCGTATCTCGGATGAAAATGTCGTCAACTACAATAACGTTCGTCAATCCATAACAATCATTATTATCAAAAAGGTTTTTCTTATTCGACTTTTCTATCGGCTTATAATCTCGTTTCTTCGTCTCTTATTCAAAATCGAACCTTCTTAGAATTCGTTCAAACTTTACGGTTACGATCATTAACTATCAAGATTATCATAGGTTCGAATCACAAACCCTAATCATTATTCAAGCTCGACTTATCGACGATTGCTCGTCTCTTACTAAAAATCCTACGTTCTCCGTTTTCGTTCAAATTTTACAACAACGATCATCATCTAACAAGCATCACTAATATGCAAACCATATTCCAAAAACATTAACGAGCTTCAACTTACTGATGGATTCTCGTCTCTTACGTTTTTTGTTTCATTTTTAGAGAAAAACTCAAATAAATATATATTCATCCTCAATCATCCTACATCTCATTTCCATTAACCAATCATGCATATCATATTATTTTCTTCATCAAAACCTCACTTGTTCTTCTCTTACACTTTCATTTTTATTTTTAGAAAATTCTAATTTAATTCATGCATTCATCTATCATCATGAGGAACACGATTCCACTAATCAAGTATCTAAAAATCGAAATCAAACATCAAACCCCCAAATTCTTAAAAATTTCGGTATTAACAACTTGTATAGGAGGGATGATTTCTTCATGATTTCAATCCATAAAAACCATTCCTAAGCATAAAATAACATGAAATAAATTTAGAACTTGATCTCCTACATCTCTTACCTTTTTCGAAAATTCCAAGAATTAAAGGAAATGAATTTTGCTTGGATAAAAATGAAGAGGAAAGTCTCACCTTAATAATTATAAACTCGGAATTAAAATCGATCGGAAGATGGACAAGTTATGGAGCTTGGATGCTTGAAGAACTTGAGGAAGAACACATCAATAGTGAAGAACAAGAGAGAAGAGAGAGTTCGGGGAGGTGGCGGTTTGGGAGGGTAGAGGATAAGAGAGAATTGTGATATTTTGTGTAGATATTATGCTAAAGTAGGATGACTAACAAGGTGACTCACTAAGGTGGTTACGTATTCGACGAAATCTAATTCGTCTGTTAGATTAGAAATAAATCACATACTCGGAAAACCTAATTCGTTTTTCAAAATCCGAGAAAAAGTCGGGACATCACAGTCCAAATTTTGTCTGGAAAAATAATAAAAATGGATTTTTACTAACTTACTCGTCTCGCAAAAAGAGTGAATGTAAAATCAGACGGTTTCTCGATTTGAGTTTTCAGGCAAAAATTTTGTCGGACGCGAAAACCCTAATACAGTAGTCGTTCAACCGACTTGTGGAATTTATTTTTAGAAACGGATTTCACCGTTAGTCTTAGAATTGAAAATCCTTAACTTAGGTGTGCAAAGCCTTAATTAATTTTGAAAATTTTTATTTCTCGTCGGAAGAAAATATCTGGGGTATTACATTCTACCCCTCTAACGAAAAATTTCGTCCCTAAATTTGCTTGCCTCCTTCGCAAAAGTTTCCACGTAGCTTCCTCTTGCCCGTGGTAATTCCAGAACACTTTTACTAATCGTATCGACTTACTTCTTAAATCTCACACTTTTCGATCCATGATCGATTTTGGTCTTTCTTCATAACTTATAACTTAATAAAAAAACAACGTCTTGCTAGTGGGTCACGTGTTTAGAATCGAACACGTACTTTCTCAAACGAGATACGCAAACATAATAAATATTTCATAGAATTGGGGACACGGCCAATCTATACACATTAAAACCTATCTTTTTCAAGATATCTACTGATCGTATATAAAGCTTCGTCTAAGCTTATACTGAACGCGAAGAAATAATCACAATAATCCTTAGCAGGAAAATCATGAGGAAAATCTTGTCCTCATTTTCTAAAATTTAAGTCAGATTGTCATACATCGCTTAAGACTTTCGTCACTTCTAGACTTCCTTCTCTTTGGCTCGAATCTGACGAAAGAATTGATTTATCACTTCACCGAGCGAATCTAGTTCTAGATTTTTCTTTTTCATACAAGGCCTCGTAAGGCATAATACTAATCGTAGCTTGATAACTATTAGACTTTGATCTAACACTATCGTCCTTAACATTTCTTCTAATACTTGAATCGTTCTCTCGGATTCACTTAAAATTCTCTCTCGTAAGTCTGGTGTAGCCACTAGTGCTACTATTCGGTTAGTTATTGTCTCAGGTGCATCTAGCACTTCCAAATCCATCATCTCAATTTCTGTACAAGTGTTTCTTCTTCGATTAAGAGACACCCTACTTAAGTTGGAGTCTTGCGACTTAGCGCGTCTGTTACGATGTTAGCTTTTTCTGGGTGGTAATTGATACCACAATCATAATCCTTCCATTCCATGGATTTTATCCATATCAAACATTTTCATTAACTCTTTACTTTAAGCGTTCACTTACTTTACTAAACCCTTTTTTTTCCACTTAACAAGTTCACAAAACTGGAACAGGTAATAATTATTATACTAGTTCTATAAACTTTTTAACTTCCTAAGTTAAACAAGTTTCTTATTAACCAAGTTAAACTAACACGATTTAGAAGAAATTTTCACGAAGTCAAAGCCCACTCACGGGGTCATATAAACATATACGTCGAATGAGTACTGTTTTGCCTTCAACGAAGACTTATACAAAATTAGACTACTGCCAGTCTAAGTTACGCCAATTACTTGCCTAGTGACCCTTGCCCTTGTCCTGTGCTTCTGGCCCATTCACAAATGTCCACGCATTCTGCTCTTGTTGCTGTTGTGACTGTTGTTGTTGCGGATATAGCTGAGCTTGATTAGCTCTCAAGGGTTGGGGCTGACCATACTGATTCGATCCTACTGGTTGCAATGGTTTCGGACAATTTCTTCTCACGTGCCCCTTCTGACCACAGTTATGACAACCGTCAATGTTTGCCAAACAATTACCAAAGTGCATCCCGTTACACTTAAGGCAGGTAGGAACAGTGATTCTTTCTTGGGTATTGTCTGCCTGTTGTCCCTGCCACTGTCCTTGTTGGTTATTTTCCCTCTATTATCCTGATTGATTATTCTGATTCGGCTGTTGAAAGCTACGCTGATTTCCACCTTGGTTTTCTTCTTTCCGTTTCCTCTTTCCTTTATAGTTGCTGTTATTATTGTTGGAATGGTCTTGAGTTGGAGCCTGGGTTGGTGCTGGTACGGGCGCTACAATCTTTGTTTATCCAGCACAACTGCCTCCATGTCTAAGGCTCGTCCTAGTATGTCTGTATAGCTCAGTCCTCTATGGCTGGCTAATGTTATTCCTAGTTCGTGTCTAAGTCCCCCACGGAACTTCTTTGCTATCTTCTCATCGGTATCTACCTGCTCGGGTGCATACGTTGACAATTCACAAAAGGTTGCATCGTATTCGGTCACTGTCATCTTCCCTTGTTTTAAACTGTAGAACTCTACTTCCTTCTTTGCTCTATAGGCTTTAGGGATGTACTTGTCGTAAAATGCTTCCTTAAACTGAGCCAGATGCTCTGTCGGAATAACCTTCTGCCTAGTTTCCCACTAGAAATCAGGTGGTCCGGTGAGTTGAAACGCAACACACGAGAGATGCTCCTCATCAGTACATCTGAGAAGTTTAAAAATTCTTTTTGTGGCTCTCACACAAAGCTCAGCATCGCTCGGGTTTCCTGATCCATTAAAGACAGGTGGATTTTTTTTTAGGAACAGATCCTCTATGTCACGACGTAGTGGTGGTGGAGGTGGAGGGGTTTCCTGACGTCCTTGATCTTCCTCCCTCTCATGTTGTCTATGACCTCTTCCCGGTCCTCTAGGCCTACCGAGTCCTCTTCCTCTGTTATTCGCTACTCTTGGCGGCATTTTGAAACTAAAGAAATCAAGAATTTTCATCAATCCCGTGCTTTAAGCACTCATCCATTCAATAAGGAATTAACTTATCTTAATCATCTAGCAATTTCTCAAATTGCAACCCAAATCTTAACGGTTCTTAACTTACCTTAACCATCTCATCTTACTTTAATCATCTTAACTTAGACTTCTTAGTTTTTCTTCTTGAAGAGAACTTTTAATCAGTTCTTTTTTTTTTATGAATAAAAGAAAGTAACGACTCTACTTTGTTCATGTTACTTATACGAAAGTAACATTCGTCTCTTATTCGCTTTGATTCCCTTTATTCTGTCCTTCCCGTTCGGATCATCTCTTGGATATCTTGGAACCATCGTTTCTTAGAACGTCTATGTTCTTAAAGAATCGGGAAGAATCTTAGAGCAAATAGTCTAGGTTCTCAAACCAACATACTTCTCAAAATGACAGAAATTATAGCTCAAATAATTTCACATACTTTCATAAGTATAGTACTCATGCTTTCACATAACTCATGTAATATCACAAAGTATAACTTTTATACTTTAATCACATTCATACTTGGCATACTTTATTCATATCATACTTGCATACTTAATCAAAAGTTTCTTCTTAAAAGAAATCATACTTCAGAAATTATTTCCTTACTTTTTTTCTTTGGTTGAGTCGACGTAGCAGGAGTTGAGTTGTCGTCTACACTCTTAAACTTAGTGTTACGACCTAACTTTTACTTTGAAAGAAGACTTAGGTGTAGAGTATATACAAATACTCCATCTTACTACTCGAAAGAAACTTGTATGCAAAGCAGAAACGATTGCTCTGATACCATTATGTGGTATCACTAGAAAAATAACTTACATCCAGAGCAGAACTGAATGCTCTGATACCATTCTATCATAGCCCCAAATCCCGAGGGACGGCAAAGCTGGGGTGCGACTAGGGATTGGATTAAAGAGGCGGGGAAGAAGAGGGAATTACTAAATAAATGAATAATTTAACATCTATAATCTATGAACTGATTCTTATTAGATGAAAGAGAGTCGATCTCGAAAGATCGCTCGAACGAGTTGTGATCAGAGAAGACTAGGTTTAAAGTATGAACAAGTTAAACCGATAGTTTACACAACAAAAAGTGTATTAGTTTGCAGTGGAAAAACGTAGAATGATATCACATATCAAATGTGAAATCGAGGCTCAACTGAACTTTACTTCTTCAATACGACCTTTACTCAACCTCCTCCGCCTTCGTCACTCAACCTGCACATTTAAAAACAAACATGCAGGGCTAAGTACATAAAGCACTTAGTGGGCACATCGCCGAAAACATATCATACTTAGTATAGATTAATCAGGCATCTTATCATAAACACTCGTAGACTTATACTACTGTACACTTAATTCTGGATAACACACTGAAGGTTAACTCAGAATCCGATCGTCTGGATAGCACTCTGTGGGCTAACACAGAATCTGTCCCTCTGGATAGCACTCTGTGGGCTATCTCAGAATCTGATCGTTTAGTTGGAATCTCTGGATAGCACTCTGTGGGCTAACTCAGAATCCAATACTCTGGATAGCACTCTGTGGGCTAACTCAGAGAGGCACAAGAGATCACATAAAACAATTCATCATGCACTGATAGTTACTTTAATACACACTTATTAAAGCAGTAAGTAAACACTTTCGAGCAACGCTCATTTTATTTTGATAGAAAAGCCCACCTCAATCGTTTACATAACAAACTTTAACCTTCTGACTTCCGTCCTGTCTTCTAATCTCGACGTCCTCCTTCTTTGAACGCAAATAATCACACTTTTAGTATTTGGTCGAGACGTTAAAAAGAAAACAGAAATTCGAAATCGGTTAAATCTTTTAGGCCTTTAGGCTTTTGCACTTTACTACTTTCTTTTGATTAACTAATAAACGAGATTCGAGCAATTCTCGCACTACAAAAAAAATCAAAATAACGACAAAAACGGCGACGGAATGCATTCGGTCGGCGATTAACAACGGATCACCGACGGATCAACGACGGACTAAAAAGGCAGCAATGTCAACGGAATCGGCGACTGATTGGTGACGGATTATGGCTGGGAAATGTTCGCGCCTCTATTGCCGATGGAATTAACAACGGAAAATCCATCATTAATAGCAACGACGGATTAGTTTCGGTCGTTTATGTGTTTTTTTATTTTTTTATTTATTTTTTATTTTTTAATTGCCGGCGACGGAATTATTCTGTTGTTAAAAAATTTTCTGATTTTAAATATATTTTTTTCAATATTTCCCAACCGATATATTCCGTCGCCGTTTTCATTTGAAAAAGCCCTAGTTTATTTCGTCCTTCTCATTCTTCGCGCTTCCCTCATATCCTCCAGAGTCCAGCCTTCCTAATTGCTGCCGCCGGTAAGTAAAATTTGCTCCGGCCTTCCTTATTTACTTCTTCCCGTCTCTCTATCTCTCATTGTCGGCGACCTCTCTTACTCCAATTAGGTTTCGGTGCTTAGCTGTTGACGCCGCTCCACTTGCCGACGCTGCACCACCACTACGACGCCGTCCGGTAAGGTCAGCCCTTCCCCCCTCTCTCTCTCTCTCTCTCTCTCTCTCTCTCGCTCTCTCTCTCTCTCTCCCTCCCTCTGATTTTTGGTTTTGTCACAGCCCCAAATCCCGAGGGACGGCAGAAGCCGGGGTGCGACTGGGGTTGGATTAAAGAAGCGGGAAAGAAGGGGGCTAACTGACTAAACATACATGATAAACATCGATAAACTATGAACAAGACTTGATTATAGAAAAGAAAGAGTTAATCCCTAAGGATTACTCGACATAAGTACAAAAGATGAAACTAAGTTCAAATATACGGACATAAACTACTGAGTTGTTCAAAATACATCTCAAAAGAAAAACAGAGATTTACAGCGGAAGAGTTCTACTGAGCATCTTATTCTTAAACTCAACAACAACAACCGTCGCCGCTCACCGTCGCTTCAACCTGCACATTTAGAAAGCAATGCAGGGCTAAGTACAAAGGTACTTAGTGGGCACGATGCCGAAAACATACTTATAAATATTGATAAATGGCATATCATAAGCATAGCACACGGGGTTTTATTGAAAGAATCCGTGTCTACTAAACATTTTCTGACTTTTTCCCATAAATCGCTCGCGCGAGCATTTTCTGACTGATGTTACGTTCAATCTTGACCACTACTAATTCACCGTGGCTGGTACCCCTCAACAGGATATCACATACACCACAGGTTACAAAGTGCACTAACTCTGGAAAGCACTTAGCAGCTAACTCAGAGCCGATCGTTAGTTAATCTAAAAATAGACTAACTCTAAAAGTCTGGAAAACCCGAAGGTTAACTCAGAAATCTGGAAAACACGAATGTTAACTCAGATTGGTACAAGAGAACTCACATAAAAACTTAAAACAGTTCATGCCATATTATCACTTTGAAAACACAGATATCAAAGCAATAAAGAAAGATTTTTCGAGCATTGCTCGTTTTATTTGTATATAAAAGCCCACCTTATTTTACAGAACTTAAAACAAACGCTTCCAACTTGAGATCTTCTGTCCTTTCTCTACAGTTGGCTTCCTCCTTCATCGTAAAATAAAATATACTTAAAAACGGATCGTAAAAGATACTCGAAGAAAGAGAATCGAATAAAGTTCTAGTCATTTTATTCTTTTGGCATTTGCACGCTTACTAGATTCGTTTTACTTAACGGGAAACGAGACTCGTACTCATCTCGTTTAGAACTTGAAAGATCTCGTACTCGACTCTCGGGTCAGTAGAGAAGGTTGTCGATGTCTTAAAACGACTTTAAGGACTATAAGAAACTAAGTTGGAAAGAACCAACTTAGGCGATTTTCATTTTAGATCCTTTCACGACTTATGAATATTTCTCGTTTATTACTTCCTTAAGAAAAGATAAGATATAAGATACGATCTCGACTGGTTTTCATCATTAAAGGTCTGATCCTTGACTCTAGGGTCAGATAGAAGGTATCCGTTAGATAAAACGGCTTAAACGATCAAAAGAAACTAAGTTGCGAACTAAACAACTTAGAAAACAAGAAACTGAAATTTCTACTGCACAGTCCAGTAACTCTGGAGGCTGTCCAGAACAGAGGACTTGGAAACAGGGGGTGAGCCCTGTACCACTAGAAAGCTTAGGAAGTCTAGTTTCTGCTCCAATTTACGGATCACAAATCCGAAAACGAGCCGGAAGTTATTACAGTTTCCGGCAGGGGTCGCAAAACTGCCGTGAAACCCTAGCTTATTGATAAGTTCGCCGTATAACGTTTTAGGTTCGTTTTAAATCTTCGTACTCAACTTTTTTAGAAACTGAACTCTCAAGGCAGTTATCACGTTCCTCCATACGTGACAAACTCCTTCTCACTTACTCAAAGGCACGACGTTCTAACGTCGGATTTCAACTATCAATTACTATACCAACAAAGAAATTCCAAACGTTTTCTAGTTCCCGATTATCACTTTAACCCATATTATATGAACTCGGATGCTTACGATATTAACTAGAAAGATGTTCCAAATTTCATTATAATCAATAATATCAAGTTAAAATTTTCATCCGACTTCCCGATTATTAGTTACAACTAGATATTCGCCTCTTACGCGATCTTTAAAAGTCGTCGGTTTTCGTTCAAACTTTACGACGTTAATCTACATCTAATAGGAATCGTTTTCATGCATGCTAACATGTCTTAACATCTTTATAACTCAGATTATATAGTGATCTTTGTCTCTTACATTCCATTAAACATCTTTAGAAAATTTCCAATTAATTCCTATTATCAATTAACATGATTTGTAACAATAATCAACTAACAATTCATCACTTTAAATGATCATGTAGAAACTCCTAACTACTTTAAAATTTCTGGTTTTGAACATATGTTTATGGGATGATTTTCTTCTTAAATTAATAACATTTATATACTAAACATGCTCTTATATCACTAATTATTCACTTGCAATTCCAAAAACAACTAACATGTAAAAACCCCTAATTTCATACTTCAAACCCTAACTAAATTTCATAACAACATAGGGCTTTCAATCCCTTTTCATTCTAAACACTAATTAAACCTCTACTAAGCATGAATTTATAAACAAAAGAAGAAAAACAAAAATCCTACAATTTTCCAAAAAAATTCTGCATTGACCTAGATGTTAGGTTTCTTATTTTTGATCATTTTTAATCCATAAATATCATGTCTAGCATATCCAATTACATTATTCTAAGATCATTTCTTCCATTCCAATACCTTAAAAATTCGAACATGAGGGAAAAGAGAAAAAAAGAAAATCTAATTGGATAGGGTTGTGGAGAATGATGATACCTTAAGATTTAATGAATGAAGTTATGGAATTGAATGGATGGATGGATGGTTTGTGTGAGTTCTTCAAGTTCTTGGTGAAGTCTTCAATGGAGGATTGAAGAGATGAAGAAGATGAAGTTGAGGGAGAGATGGAGAGAGTGGCCGAGAGAGAGAGAGAGTGGAGAGAGAGAGAAAGATTTGTTTTGTCTAAGTGAAATGATGAAGAATTTGAACATGCATAAAGGTAGATTAGGTGTCATTAGCTTAGGGAGTATTAACATGCATGTTAACAACTAAACATGATGAGGTGGCGGCATGCATGCAGATTTTTTTTGAGGTTTTACGGGTTTTTCCGGCGCGATCCGACGTTACGACGAAGACGTTGTTCAATACAAAAATCGTCGTGATTCGATTTGACTTATAAATTCTAACGTATGAATTTATTTAGAAAATGAATTTCCAAAAATTATTTTGACAAAAACTCGGAACGACAAGTCCAAGTTTCGTCCGGAAAAACGTAAAAACAAACTTTTTCGGCGTGTTCGTAATCGCGATTTGAAAACGTAAAATTAAACGATTTCTCGTTCTAAGCTTACGAACTAAAAACTTTTTGCATGCGCTAACCTCTAATATGGTAGTCGTCTAGCCGACTTCTGTAAATTATTTTTAGTAACGGATTCGACCGTTAGTCTTATAAATCAAAAATTCCAACTTAGGCGTGCAAAGCCTTTAATTAATTTACTTAAAACTTCTTAGAACGTAAGGATTTTTACGGGGCATTACAGTTTTCCCCCTTGGGATACTGTATACTGCGGCAGAAGGATAAGAAAACTGCTAGAGGAAAGCGTTTCAATCACTTGGGCAATGTGAGTTTATGTGTTAATTTTGTTCTTTTTTGTGGGGTTTGTTTATAGTTTATACCATTGGTAGTTGATTGTGTTGATTTGTCTTGATACAGTATTTGATTTTGCTGCTGATTACATACTACTCTACCATTTCCTTTTTTTTTCTTTCTTCGTTTGATTTATCCAAGGTCTTGTGCTACCATTCATCGTTCCCTATTTTTGTCTCTTTAATTCCTAAATTAGTATAGGACAAATATTTGTAGAGAAAACCAAATCTATTCTACGAATCAATCTCCCCTTCTTCTGAATTAGTACACTCAAATTCTTATCAGGTTAAATGAGTTAATTAATAAATTGCAGTCTGATACTGCCTTTTTTCTTTTTCTATTTTAATCGAGGGAAAGTAAAAGTAGGGTCAAAGATTTAGGCAAATTTATTAATATAAACATGACGACTTGTAAAAAAAAATCCCAGATAATTTCAATGTATATAGTTCATATATTTCATTATAGTCGACAATCTCTTATATTCAAATTATAATTAATCGCATCAAATAATTTGATATCTATTTTTGTTGTTAAGTTAAGAATTACAAAATTACACCTTAATTAACCATGATCCTCTTAATTATCTCCTATAATCACAATCAACCCAAACAGTGAGGTATTTTTGTCTTGGATATATGATTTAGCACTACTCAAATCAAATACTAATATATCTTAGAAAGAATGCAGTAGGTAGCTAGTTATTCAAACTCTAGCCAAACAAAGATTCACACGCTCAAATAATATAAGATACTAATATATCTGCAAATACTAATATATCCTATTCTTGGTTTATATCTTAGAAAAAATTGTGGTCTTGTGAAATATTGTAATGATTATGATTGTCGTCATGTCTTTGTCCGGCTCCTGCTATTTCTTTTCTTGTCTTTGTCTCTATAAGTTTTGATTCTTGTCTGCTTGGATGATTAGAAGATGACAATATATAGTATGTTATTATTATTATATTTTTATTATCTGGATTATTTATGAATACCATTTTGCCTTGTATTTTTTGTGATACTTATTGGGATAGATGGAATAATTTCTTAAGAATCTTCTCCCGTTGGGATAGAAATTATTTACGTCGTAAGGATTTTCTCCCAATACATATTGTGTGTTAATATATTTATTTTTGTGAGCTGGTTATTATTTTCAGATTTGGGGATAAGAGAATGAGTGGAAATCGTGTATGGATGTATGAGCGTTATAAGAATCGTAGATTATCTAAGGAATTCTTAGATGGATTAGAAAGTTTTATCAACTTTTCTCTTGCCCAACCGGAGTTCTTAGATGGAGATAAGATTAAGTGTCCATGTTGCAAATGTAAGAATCAACAATACCACCCACAGTTTACTGTTCGATTACACCTAGAAAAGTTGGGGTTCATTCCAAATTATTACAACTGGATTCATCAGGGAGAAAATAGGGCACCACAAGTAAACTATGAACAGAATTTCGAGGGGGGACATGGATCTAATACATATTATGAAATGTTAAGAGATATTGGTGCTTCTCACTTTATGATGAACGACCAAGAGGAGCCTCCCAATCCAACATCACAACATTTCTACGACATGTTGCACGCTGCAGATAGAGAATTGTGGTCTGGGTGCAAGAAACACTCACAATTATCAATTGTTGCTCGTCTTATGAGCTGGAAATCCGAGAATAATATCTCAGAGAGAGCTTTTGATCAAATCACAGAGTTGATGAAAGAGACAAATCCATAAGATAATTTGGTAACTGAAAATTTCTACAATACGAAGAAATTGTTGCGTGGTATGGGGTTACCAGTTGAGAAGATTGATTCATGTCCAAATCATTGCATGATATATTGGGCTAATGACAGTGATTTGGCTCACTGTAAGTCTTGTGGTCATCCTCGATATAAGAATCAAGGTAGTGCATCGGGAAGCCAAGGAAGGAAGCAAGTTGCATTTAAGAAGATGTACTATTTTCCTCTAACACCTAGACTACAGAGGTTGTATACGTCGAATGCTACTGCTGAACATATGCGTTGGCATGTATCATCAGTTGATGATGGTGTTATGCGTCACCCTGCAGATTCGCCGGCATGGAAGCATTTCAATGAAAAATTTCCAAGTTTTGCATCATAAATCCGTAATGTGAGATTGGGGCTTTCTACAGATGGTTTCCAGCCATTTGGCCAATCAGGCCAACAATATTCCTTATGGCCAGTTATAGTAACACCTTATAATCTTCCTCCTTGGATGTGCATGAAAGAACAATACTTGTTTCTTACTGTATTAGTTCCGAGCCCACGCAATCCAAAGATGAATATTGATGTGTACTTGCAGCCGTTGATATCAGAGTTACTAAACTTGTGGGAGGAAGACGTGCCTACCTATGACATCTCTTTGAGACAAAACTTTCAAATGCATGCAGCTTTGCTATGGACAATAAGTGACTTTCCGGCGTACTCTATGTTATCGGGTTGGAGTACAGCAGGAAGACTTGCTTGCCCTTATTGCATGAATGATACTGAGACTTTCACTCTACCATGTAGTAGAAAACAATCATGGTTTGATACCCATCGGAAGTTTTTACCTGATAATCATCATTTTCGCCGAAACAGGAAGGCATTCACAAAGAACAAGCAGATAACTAAACAGGCACCGGAAATGAAGTCAGGGGATGAGCTTCTGTACGAAATAGATGCATTGGGTTTGAAGAAGGTAACTGAAATTGATGCTACGGAATCAACAAGTAGACCATCGAAAAAATCTACACAATCTGATCATGGATGGAAAAAAAGGAGTATCTTCTGGGATTTGCCCTATTGGAGCTCTTTGCTGATACGACATAATTTAGATGTCATGCACATTGAGAAGAATGTGTTCGACAACATCTTTAACACTGTGATGAATGTTCCAGGAAAGACAAAAGATACCGCCAAATCTAGGGAAGAACTTAACCAAATTTGCAATAGACCAGATTTGCAAGGTGATGCGGGGTCCAAAAAATATCCAAAAGCCTGTTACATGCTTGACAAAGCACAGTGTGCTGTCTTATGTACATGGTTATCAAGTCTTCGATTTCCTGATGGATACTGCTCAAACATGAAATATGCAGTGAATATTGAGAAGCTTAAGATGTTTGGGATGAAGAGCCATGATTGTCATGTATTGATGCAAAGAATTTTACCCATTGCATTTCGTGAACTTCTTCCGGATACGGTGTGGAAGGCAATTACAGAATTGAGTTTATTTTTCAAGGAATTGACTTCCGGCAACTTTAAGGTAAAGGATATGTGTCGCTTGCATGAAAGTATTCCAATCACTTTATGTAAGCTCAAGCGCATTTTTCCTCCAAGTTTCTTTGATTCAATGGAGCATCTACCAGTCCATTTGGCAGACGAAGCTCGATTAGCAGGGCCGGTTTAGTATCGATGGATGTACCCGTTTGAAAGGTACGGGTTTATATGCATTAAATTCAATTATAAAACCAATATTATTTTAGTAGGCTTCTCTCAAATCTTTAACAATTGTAGGTACATGGGTAAGCTGAAAAAAAATGTGAAAAATAAAGCGAGGGTTGAAGGATCAATATGTAATGCTTATTTAGTCGAAGAAGCCTCAATGTTTTGCTCATATTACTTTGAGGATCATGTTCTTACGAGGCACAATTCTGTACCACGTAATTATGATGGAGGCTCAATTCCAGCACACGAGATTGATCCAGATAATCTATCAGTATTCCTACTTCCTGGAAGGACTCTTGAAAAGTCTTCGATGAGATATCTTGATGACAAGGAATATAATGCCGCTCGTCAATATGTGTTGCTAAATTGCAAAGAAGTTACAGATGTTTATTTAGAGTAAGTATTTCATATTTTATATAGTTTTATTTCTTTAAGTTTTCTCTAATCACAAACTAACCTTAGAAATTCAGGTAAGCTTGTTCGTTGAGCAATTAAAAGTATCAAATCCATCAATTTCAAACATTGAGATTGATAGTAAGCTCGACAAAGAATTTGCCACTTGGTTCGAAGCATATGTAAGTATTCTACATTTAATTTTAGTGTCAACACTTAATATTATACATTGATATTGTGATGCTTGAACTTAATAAATTATTGTAATGATTGTAATGATTGCATAGGTCAGAGATCCGAGGAATCATATTGTCAACAAGTTCTTAATCTCTCTCGCAAAATGACCACTGCGCCGCGTGTTGAGTTATCACGGTTATTATGTCAATGGTTATAAATTTCACACGCTTAATCGTGAGACTCGAAGATCAACTTTAAACTGTGGAGTGTGTATTAAAGGGTCCAATTACAGTACGAATGACGTTGACTTTTATGGACGCCTTTTGGAAGTTGTGGAGTTGGAGTACACTGGACTTCCAATGAAAAAGACAGCATTATTCAAATGCGAGTGGTTTAATCCATCACCATTAGGAACAATAGTGCATAAGGACTTCAACTTAGTTTCTATCAACTATAGGCGTCGGTATGGTAAATATGAACCTTTTGTCTTAGCAAATCAAGCGGTGCAAGTGTTCTATTGTCCGTATCCTAGTTTAAATAAATCCAAGAAAGATTGGTGGGAAGCTTGTAGAACAAAAGCTAGATCAACTATAGATGTGCCCTCTAGCTTAATAGCACCCCCACCATTTCAAGAGGATGATTTTGAACATCCCAACATCGCAAGTGTAGACGAAGATCCAAGAACACTTCATGCTGATGGTGAACACGTAGACCTTGTAGATGATGAAGAATCAGACGAAGAAATCATTATGTCGGATGATGAAGTTAATGATTCTAGTGAAAATGATGAGGATACTTATGAGTCAGATGAATAAAATTAAAGTTTTATTATGTTATTTTGCGTGAATCTAAAATATTCATCTACTTACATTTGCTTTCATAATTACTAACTTATGATAATATATTTATTTATATTCTTTTAATACTTTTATATCTTGCATGCAGATGTCTTCTAGTCACGGACGTAGTAGGGGTGGCTTCAATTCAGTTAGCGAGAGTGGTGGCAGCCGAGGTCCTTCTCTAGGGAGAGCCCAGAATTCTACAGGTGGTAGAGGACGTGCCTTGGTAGCTAATACGGCTATACCTCAGCAGAACGTCCCGACTAGTGGTGAGGCCGATGCCTCATCTGCCACGGGTCCTATTGGCACGAGTGGTGGCAAGGAGCGACTATGAATAATACGAAATGGAGATAATATGTATTTTACTCTTACATGTTATTTTTTTTTACTTAAAAGTATATTCTACTTTATTGAATTAACATTTTTAATATGTTTTTGTGTTGCAGCTCTTTTTCACCTGCATACAAGAGTGCCAAAGCGATCTCACAAATATTCAAAAGCTCTATGCACAAAGAAGGATTTGCATGGAGGCTAGTGCCTAAGAAGAAAAGGGAGGAATATTTTGAAGAGTTCAAGGTAATTCGATCAATGATTATACTTGTTACTTGGTATTTGTTTTGCTTACACAAAGTGTATCTATGATTTGTTAATAGAAAATATTCTACTGGGAACGTGATGAGGAGGGACCGATTAAAGAATTTTTCATGTCAAAGGCTGCCATTGGGTACAAGAACATGATCTCTGACTTTAAGAAGGCTTATTTGAAGAAAATAGTAAAGCCTTCATACATTCCTGAGCCGGATTGGGAGGGGTGGAAGGCTTATTGGGCACTACTTGAGGTTGAGTTCAAATCCAATCAAGCAAAGAAATGTAGAATGTCACAGTCCGATGGACTCGGGTCCGCCATTGCTACACATTACGGAGGGTCGAGGAGTGCGAATGAGCATGCTAGAGCTCTAGTAAGTACTATTTTTTTGATAAAAAATCATTTTGTTAATAGTTATCTCACTTATGTTTATATTTATTTTTCTAATTCAATTGCACGAAAGGCTAAGGACTTGGGTTTGCCTGAAGATCAAATTGACTGGGAAGTTTTTCTACGGTTACACGCTAAACATGGGGACTATACATCAGCAAAGACAAAGATGATTGCTGTAAGTACTCAAGAAAATTGTGGTCTTGATGAAATATTGTAATGATTATGATTGTGGTCATGTCTTTGTCTGGCTCCTGCTATTTCTTTTCATGTCTTTGTCTCTATAAGTTTTGCTTCTTGTTTGCTTGGATGATAAGTTTCATGTCTTGTTTGCTTCTTGTGATGCTTATTTGTTTTTGTGACCTATGTTTTGACACTGTTTGCTCTTGGAGGCAACATTAAACCTTTGTGTAAGACATCTAAATTATAATATACCAACATGATGTTAATGTCAGTAGATATATGGTATATTTCATTTTAATATTGTGAGTTTGGAAGTATTTATTGCTCCAACTGTTATGCTGTCAATTAAATATTTGTCATATCCGATCTAATAATCTGAAATGTTTTTTTTTCACATATAATTGAGGCTGCTACTTGTATACACTTGAGTTGAAGCTCCTATTATTTTTTTGCAATATTATTTTATCTTCAATGTATATTTGTAGGAGAAGGTGTACCAGCTTGCACACGAGATGAGAGAGCTACAAGACCCTAATGAAGAGGAATATCGATATGAACAAGATATTCATCGAAGATGGAATAGAAAACATGAGCAAGGGGAGAATTGTAGGTTTGGAAGATCGATCATCTTTGTACACAAGTAGATCCCGCTCGACCGGGGGCTCGCAGGTGTCATCAGCCCTTAACACGGAGGCTATGACACAACAATTGGCATCTTTGCAGACCGAGCTTGAGGCTGAAAAGAACGAGCGTGCCCGGCTGATGGAACACGTGCAAGTTGAGCGTGACGAGCGTCGCCAGTTGGAGGAGCGCATTGAGAAGCACGCTGCTGAGCAAGAAAGACAAGCTGCTGAGTCTACCAAGATGAAGGAACAACTCGACATGCTTATGCAGCAGTTCATGAGATCAGCCCCCTCCCCCCACCATCTTGAATGTACGTAGTAGTTATTTTAATAAAAAATAGCACATGCATTTAAGTGTTTGTTAACACTAGAATTTCAGATTCAAAGCTTATTAATTTATGATATTTGAGTTACATTTGAATTTCATGTTTCATTGTATGTTGTACTTTAGCTATTGTGTTTTTAGATTGGATATATATTGTAGACGGTTGAATAATAGGATTTTAGAACAGGAAAAAACAAATTAAAGCTGAATATATCTATTAGGGGGAAAACAAAACCCCGACAGATTAACGACGGACAAAACAATAGCAATACATCTCAAAAATAACGTTGGAAATAGTCGGTCGTTAATCAACGACGGATCAACGACGGAAGTTCGGTCTCCATCCTCTTTAAAATCAGCGACGGATAAATTCCGTTGTTAATCTGCGACAGATTTTCCGTCGGCGTTCCGTCGCCATTATGTTAGACGACCGATTTGCTAACTGATATCAGCGACGGACACTCCGTCGTTGATCCGTCGCTGATGTTGCCAACGGACTGAAATTCGGTGGTTGTTCTGCTTAGCGACCACGAAAACAACGACGGATTTTTTCCGTTGCCAATCCGTTGGGAAATCCGAACGCCGACCGATTTTCGTGTAACACCGACCGATATTTCCGTCGTAGATCAGTTGTTTTTTTGTAGTGTCGTTTATAAACTGACTTGGCTCATTAATCGACACTTAGGTCAGTAGATAAATGGAAGTCTATAACTTATAACGACTTAGAAGTTCACAAGGAACGAAGTTTGAAAAGGTTTCAACTTAAGAAAATGAGTTTTGGAAATTTCTTCACAGGTCAGTAAGTTCATACAGAATGGGGTACTTCGAAACAGGGGATGTACCCTATACCAAAAGAAATCCACAGATGTCTAGTTTACTTTCCAATTTACGGATCTCGATTTCGTTAAGCGAGCTAAAAGTTATGACAGTTTCCGTGCAACGTCGCAAAACAGTCCGCGTGGAACCCTAGTGCTCGTTAACTCGACGCACGACTTTCTAGGTTCGGTTTATGCGATTCCACTTTTATTCTTACGAAATTTTCATCTCAATACAGTCTACATGCATGTCCCTTAATCGGGTACACAATCACGTCTTTTGATTAAACAAACGACGAGCATTTCCTCGTCATTTTCAACTATCCAATTACTAAACCAAATCAAATTTCAAATTCTATTTCATTCAACTTCTCGATTCTTAACTACAACTCATAACATCTCGTATCTCGGATGAAAATGTCGTCAACTACAATATCGTTCGTCAATGCATAACAATCATTATTATTAAAAAGGTTTTCCTTATTCGACTTTTCTATCGGCTTATAATCTCATTTCTTCGTCTCTTATTCAAAATCGAACCTTCTTAGAATTCGTTCAAACTTTACGGTTACGATCATTAACTATCAAGATTATCATAGGTTCGAATCACAAACCCTAATCATTATTCAAGCTCGACTTATCGACGATTGCTCGTCTCTTACTAAAAATCCTACGTTCTCCGTTTTCGTTCAAATTTTACAACAACGATCATCATCTAACAAGCATCACTAATATGTAAACTATATTCTAAAAATATTAACGAGCTTCAACTTACCGATGGATTCCTGTCTCTTACGTTTTTCATTTTATTTTTAGAAAAAAACTCAAATAAATATATATTCATCCTCAATCATCCTTCATCTCATTTCCATTAACCAATCATGCATATCATATTATTTTCTTCATCAAAACCTCACTTGTTCTTCTCTTACACTTTCATTTTTATTTTTAGAAAATTCTAATTTAATTCATGCATTCATCTATCATCATGAGGAACACGATTCCACTAATCAAGTATCTAAAAATCGAAATCAAACATCAAACCCCCAAATTCTTAAAAATTTTGGTATTAACAACTTGTATAGGAGGGATGATTTCTTCATGATTTCAATCCATAAAAACCATTCCTAAGCATACTATAACATGAAATAAACTTAGAACTTGATCTCCTACATCTCTTACCTTTTTCGAAAATTCCAAGAATTAAAGGAAATGAATTTTGCTTGGATAGAAATGAAGAGGAAAGTCTCACCTTAACAATTATAAACTCGGAATTGAAATCGATCGGAAGACGGACAAGTTATGGAGCTTGGATGCTTGAAGAACTTGAGAAAGAACACATCAATGGTGAAGAACAAGAGAGAGAAGAGAGAGTTGGGGGAGGTGGCGGTTTGGGAGGGTAGATGACTAACAAGGTGACTCACTAAGGTGCATTTGGTTGCGAAAATTTTTGACGGAAATATCTCGTTTCCGGGTCTCAAACGACGTATTAAAAACCGAGAAATAAATTCTTAGATGGTTACGTATTCAACGAAATTTAATTCAGCCGTTAGATTAGAAATAAATCACATACTCGGAAAACCTAATTCGTTTTCCAAAATCCGAGAAAAAGTCGGGACATCACAGTCCAAATTTTGTCCGAAAAAATAATAAAAACCGATTTTTACTAATTTACTCGTCTCGCAAAAAGAGTGAATGTAAAAACAGACGGTTTCTCGATTTGAGTTTTCGGACGAAAATTTTATCGGACGCGAAAATCCTAATACAGAAGTCGTTCAACCGACTTCGGGAATTTATTTTTAGAAACGGATTTCACCGTTAGTCTTAGAATTGAAAATCCTTAACTTAGGCATGCTGTTGGGAAATTTATTAGTATAAGTTTTGATGAATTCCAAAACCGACTGACCCCAACCGAGTAGATGTTGCCAGAACCTAATGTTAGAAGTTAGGCTCGCTGTTTGAGCAAAGTTAAGATTTTATCTTTACAGGTCTCCAGCTGAAGATGGCAACAAGGCGTCACTCAAACAGAACATCAGTTGTGAAGAAAGACAACTGAGAGTTCAGATGCAAACAAGGGGAAGTCTTCAGAACATCAGTTGAGAAGGAAACCAACTGAGGGTTCATCAGATGAGAAACAGCAGAGAGGAAGAGAACATCAGATGAAAAGAAAATCATCTGAGGGTTCAAACCCAACTGAGTAAAGAAGTGGAAGACAACTGAGGGTTCAGTTTCAGAACCTCAGTTATAGAATCCGATCTTGGAGTTCAACTGTTTGAAGTTCAAAGTCAGCTGAGAGCTCGACAGATTGGAACATCAGCTGAAGATCACTCAGATGAAGGTCAAGACTTTCAACCGACAAACCGAAGTTGACTGTCAAAGATTTGAATTTCAAAAGGAAGTCACATGAGGGTTTGATCGTTCAGTCACTACCCCATCTGGCCCAACACAAGGCTACCTCAGATGGAAAGCAGAAGAGCGCAGATGCCATATCGGGAAAGTCTGCAGAGATGAGAGACAAGCCATCGCTATCAACCGATCAGAGATCAACTGCTTCTCCAACGGCTAGTTGATTCTCTCCGCCTATAAATAGAGGCATTCTCTCATTCGAGAGGGATACGACGAGAAGGAGACATAGACGATGAAAATTCGAGAGCTTTCTCAAGAGAAATCAAAGCAAAAAGCAAATCTGCAAAATCATCATCTAAGAGCATCAGCAGCTGAGAGTTCCAAATTGAGAGAACATTAGTAGCTGAGGGTTCCTAGAGATCGAAACTGTTTTTGATCTTAGGTTGAGTGTTTATTCGTTCAAACCTTAGATTCAGCTCTCATTTGTGATCGAGCTGTAGTTGGAAAAACCGACCCACTCTCACACCCTAAAAAGTGTTAGTTAGGACCCTACTCTTCCTGCAACTGAGTAGATAGGCTGTTAAGTGCCCGCAAACTTAGCATAGGTTGTTAAGAACCCGTAATCTTAACTGTAAGGTTGATAAGTACCCGCAAACTTATCCTTAACGGTTGCTCAGCCCGCGTAAGCTGAGTGGTTCTGTCCAGAAGAACTTGGACTGAGGTGTGTGAACTCACATCTCCCTGTGGACGTAGGAGTTCTCTCCGAACCACGTAAATCTTGTGTGTCGTGTTTATTTGTGTTCAGTCATTTATTTTTGCATATCTCAACTGACAAACTAACCGCATACAATCTGCATTCTTTCACATCAACAGTTTTGGTTTTGACCAGCCGTGCATAAAAGCGTGAGTTTGTTTTTACGAGTTCATTTTCCACCACATTCCGCACAACACCACTCTTCCAGCTGAGGTTGCTTACTCAGCTGTGAGATCCCAATTGAGTCATTTTACTCAGTTGAAGTTGATTTCAAGTGTTAAGTTTTTCGAAAGTTGAAAAATCCTAACTAGTGTATTCCCCCTCCCCCATACACCAGTAACTCGTATCGGGACCATCACGTGCAAAGCCTTAACTAATTTGAAAATTTTTATTTCTCGTCGGAAGAAAATATCTGGGTATTACACATTAGTTTTGCGTTATTTTGAGATGCAATATTCGAATAAATTCCTGCAAGCCAGAGTGATCTGACTTCTGCCGAAATTTTTAGATCGAGCCCTAGACGTGAGTTTGGCCATGCCAACGAGAAGAGAATTGTATTCCTTAGTACCTCCTTAATTTCAAGAACAGAAGACGAAAGCCGCAACCCTCCATACACGGTTAAATAATAAAGAGAAACAAAAGTAAGGTGGTGGAAATCACCAGAGTAAGAGGATGTGGCATGAAAAGAGACAGCACTAGCCGTAGCAGCTTCTTTGACAAGGGTAACCAAGCCACAAGAGAGTTATCGCGATAAAACAGAAAGTTGGAGACAAGGACCAGGGAAAAACCTTATGAGTATGATCAAGCGACGAGACGTGCCAAGTTGATATTGGTACATCACACTTGTTTCAGCAAGTGTTTACGTAGATACCCTTGGCTCAGTAAGAAAAGAGTCGAATCGGGAGTTTAGAGTGTCGACCCCTTTGGGTAGGACTGCGATAGTTTGCGCGTTCGCTCGAATTTAGAGTTTGAATTTAGAATTCATAAGTTATCTGCCAAGTCCCTGAATCAGATTCAATTATGAGACATGGACAATTTAGTATAGATAAATCGAAAATTTTACGACGTTTAGATGCGATCAGTGGTAGATTTTGTCATAACCAAGAAGAAAAGAGCTAACTGAAGTTTATAGTATTGAGAAGAGAAAGGAGAAGAAATTGCCGATTATTCCAGCTATTAAAGAAAAAGAGTGATGAAGAGAAATGATACATTTGTGTATTAGAATAAAGATAAGGAGCAAGAGTTAAGTATCGATGATGCAGCAATAGTTAGAAAGTAAGAAGATGTTTTTCGAGAAGTATTGTCAAAATGCCACTCGATAGGCAATAGAAGTACACGATTGATTTTGAGATGGAGTAGCCTATGGCACCAAAGAAGCTTCAAGAGTGAAAGGTTCCATCATAAGAGGTGTTGAATTTATATTCCTTCGACTGAGTGCACCCCGCGTGAAGCACCAACTCTGTGATGAAGACAAAAAACTGTAGTCTAAAGATGCGTAAGGATTGCCAAGAGCTTATCGAGATTTCGCTCAAGAACAAATACCATTTGTGACGAATAGATGACCTAAAGGAGTCAGTATTTTCTCAGAGATCGAGTTATGATCTGGTTATCACTAATTGAAGAATAAGCAAGAAGATACTCAAAGGACTATTCTAGTTCAAGATGCAAACAACATTACAACTGTTTGGATTGACAAATGCTCTAGTAGCATACATAGATTAATAAATCAAGTATCCCATGACTATTAGACAAGTTAGAAACCGTACTCAAGTCAATGTTCTAGTTATTCAAAAAAGTATAGCCAAGTGTGGGAAGCCTCCCAGGATCGCATTAGAGGAATTGAGAGCTAAGAAGATTGAATGACAGATTCAACAAGTATGAATTTTGGCTAAAAGGAAATGGAATTCCTAGGAAACAATTTGCCGTCCGAAGGAACTGAAGGAATGAAAGTTGATCCCGCAAAATTGCAAGCAATTTAAGATTGTAAATCACCAACATCACCCAAGAAATTCCGAATGGTGTAGCATGATGCAATAGAAGATTCATTGAAGAATCCTCCAAGGAAGTAGAGTTAATGACCAGTCCATTAAAGAGAGATCTAAAGTTTAGTGGATCTAAAGAGTGCGAGGAAAGTTTCTAAGATCTTATACCGAGACTAACCTCCGCTCTAGTGTTAACGCATTGATGAAAGGACCAAACTGTGTCCTAATACAAGATGGAAAAGTTATAGCCTCTGTAGCGCATGCGTCAGGGATATAAAGATATCATCTGTAAGAAGTTAAGTGTTAATTATGTTAGACCACAAGAATTCGAAATGTTTCTTCGAGCAGAAGAACATAAGTATGAGACCGAGAAGATGACGTGAGTGAGTAAAGGACGATAATCGTAAGATTTTCTAGTACCCCAGAAAGCCGAGGTAGTGGCCGATGCCCTAAGTAGAAGAAATCTCGAGCTAGGATTTATCCTTTTGGAAGAGGAAAATTTATAGAAGAATTTGAGCGAATGAGGATAGAAGTTGTTTAGCTTCTGTTTTTCGAGGGAGACAAGAATAGACGTTGTTTAACCTCTGACGTCGTCAGAGCAAGAAATTGCACATTTTGTAATAATATAAGCATAAGATCTCAACTTACGCCAAGAAAAGATGTTGAGTTGGAGAAAGTGAAGCTTAAAATTTGAAAGGAGGGAGTTGAAGATTTTTGAGAAACGAATGTCAACGCTTAGTCGTTCTGTAGTAGCATTTGCGTACCCAATGACGAAAAAGCTTAGAAAGAAACTTATGAGCAAAGCTCATGATACTCCTTAGACTCGGAACCAAGAAAATGCGATGACGAATCAGAATTTGAAGAAATAGCTCGAGTGAGAAAGAGTGAATCACAAAGTAGTGATGTTTGTAGAAAGTCGTTAGTGAGTGAGTGAGTGAAGTCTCTGCATCAGAAACCTTTACGGTCCGTTGCAACCCGTTTTCCAATCCCAAAGCAGAAATGAGATAATTCCAATTTTTGCAATGCGGTTGCGCGAAGATTTGAGTTTGACGACGTTAGATCGAGATTCCAAATTACTGTGCGTTTTGAAAAGGTTTTCAATAAAAGAGTTGAGTAAGCGATGTTAGAAGATAAGTCCGAAGGGTTTTTGCTTACCTCCCATAGAAGAATGATTAGTCTGAAATGACTATCCAAATTTCAGAAGATATATCGGAATAGTTATTCTAGACTAAACGACGATTGAGAGCAAAAGTTAAGCCCCTTGTCTATCTTGCCGTTGGCAGTAAATTATTTAAATGCGATTATGATAGCATTGTTCGAAGCATTATTTAGAAGAAAGCATTGTTCTCCGCTTTATTGAAATGAAGTAGCCGAGAGAAAACTTATGAGACCTGGAGAAGTTAAAGAGATGTCAGAATCTGTTTGCCAGATTGAGAGAAAATAAGTAAAGTCGAGAGTCGATCAAAAGTCGTAAATCGTTAATCGAAGATTAGAGTTAGAATTCGCATTTAGAGATAAAAAGTTTTCTCGAATTAATGTTTCCTAAGATAAGCAAATTTCGGGACGAAATTTATTTTAAGGGAGTGAGGATGTAATACGCCGATCTTTCATGAGTCTTTAAGTTCGTCTTAATTGAGTTTATGTGCTCAATTGTGTGCCCATGTGTGATAAAATTTCCAAGAAAATAAATTTTTCTTGCAAATTACCAAAATACCCTTAAAGTCGTTACGCGATTTCTCCTGTTTCGGTTATCTGAATTGAATGTGAGATGAATTGATTGAGCACGAGAATGTGAGTTTGAGTTTGAGTTCGAATTTTGGAAAATTCTGAAGAAATTCATTTTTCAGTGAATGGTAACCGACGACGAGAATTCACTATTCACCGACTGTTTTCGGATTTTGTCAAATTAGTGAATTTTGAATCTAGAACTTATTCTAAGACCATTGGTGCATGTTTGAGAACTTTCTGAGTTTGTTTGAATCGAGTTTGAATTTTATTTCTTTGAGGAAATGAATATGAATAGTAACTTTTTTACGTTTTCTTCGTTATTTGAAAATTTGAGCCGAAACTTGGATTCTTAGTATCCTTGATTTATTTGGTGATGTTAGAGACGAAGTAGAGATAATTCCGAGGTCGAGAAAGAGTCGTGGTGAGTTTTAAATCGTTTGAGAGTTTAATGAGAAATTATGGGTAAATAGCATCGGATAACTTTTTCTTCCGGAGAAATTTATATCGAGTTATTGACCACCGGGTGCAATTAAAGTCCTTATCTCTCTCTCTAATATTTCTTGCTGACATAACTCTCTCTCATTTTCTCTCTCAATTATTTCTTTCTCAATCATTACCAATCTTGAAAATCTTTCCAAATATTCTCTCAATTATTCTCTCAATTATTCTCTCTTATCTCTCTACTCTGTCTCCCACCCATCTCTCTCACTTCTCCCTCACGGTTGAACACACATACACACATAGTTTCTCTCTCCTCCATTAGATCTTGAGTTTCAAGCTTTCAATCTCCAAGAAGATCACATCCGAGCATCTAATGACTTGATCGTTAAGGTATTCGAAATCCTCACATTCTTGTGATCGATTTGAGACTAGAATTCATCCTCCTTTCTCCCTTTCATTTTCCGGCAGCCTTGTGTCCTATGAAGGAGCTCGAATCTTAGCTTGATTCGGAGTTTAAAATCATGAGGATTGAAGCCCTTTGATCGATTAAACCTTCAAGCTTAAGTAAGTTTTCTTGATTCTAGTGATTAGAGCTCAAGAAATTCTCTATTTTCTCCCCTCTTTAGTCGATCAAAATGACTCTTCCATTAAGGAAATCAAAGCCCCTTGTTCTAGTATAAATTTTTGAGTTCTTGAGAGTTTTTATACATGAATCTATCTCTCTTGAATCTGCCGAAATTAGGGCTTTAGGGTAGGGTTTTGATTTTTGATTTTTGATGATGATATTCATGATCCTTGTGTGTATATTTGTGTGATGAAATTGAAAGAGATAAATTGATATATATAAATATAGAGAGAGTACCGAAAATTTTGAGTTAAGATAGGTATTTTTATGTTGATGTTCTTAGTTTGAGTTTGAGGATGGATTTGTGTTCAAGATTATGATCCAAGAGTTTTGATTTAGGAGATTGGATGAGAAAAATTATGAAGTACATATGTATGTATGGAGCGAAAATGATGGTGGAAATTAAGGAATTTGAGTGTTGATGTTGTAGTTGAATTTGAAGATGGAAATTGAGAAAAATAATAATAAGAAATAAAGAAAAAGAAAAAAAGAAATAAATTGTTATATTTTTTTTAAGAACCGAAAATTAGTAAGGATATAGAAGATGATGTTCTTGAGATGTTCTTGATGTTCTTGATGATATTCTTGAAGAAAATATGATATTTGATGATATATGGATAGATGATGAATGATTTGATGGAATAAAGGTGTTAAAATAAAAAGAAATAGATAAATGAATTTTTGATGAATATATAGAAATTTTTATTAATTAAATTCAAATTAAAGGTGATGATCAAGGTTGATAATTCTTGAAGATTTCAAGTTAGAATAGATGAATGTGATGAATCGATGAAGAAGATGAAGTGAAATTAATTATAGTTTCTTCTCAAAAATTTTGAATTCGAGTTAAGACGAAGAAGTTGTCGAGAATCGAAGTCGTTAATGGAAATCAAGTTTAAATAATAAGAAATGAGAAATAATGTAAAGAAAATGAAAAATAAGAAAAGTAATCGAGTTAATTAAAAGTAACTAGACGTCATTAGAATCGTTTTATTGAGTTAATAAGTTTCCGAGCAATGGCACGTTTTACTAGAAAAAGACAAAAAACTTTATTTAGTAAAGTTAGTTTTGGATTTAAAATTCCGATTAAATGATTAAAGTTTTAAAATTATTAAAGGAGAAATGAAATTAATTCCATTTAAGTTAATAATTTATATTTTCTAGAAACCGAGCAGAGTCGAGATAGCATAATTCAATAACCGAGTCTTAAATGATTAACCGAGTTTATAATTATGGTTAAGTAATTAATTTAATTTTCTAGAATTTTTTAGAATATTTTAGTTATTTGGAAAATTTTCTTTTTCCAAATAATTATCGAAGTCGATCGTTTACCTGTTTGTGAACGTTCGATTCTTGATCTGAAAGTTTGTTTGTAAATGATTTGAGAAGTTAGAACTCGAGAATTGCTCGAGTCTCGTTTATTAGTTAATCAAAAGAAAGTAGTAAAGTGCAAAAGCCTAAAGGCCTAAACGACTTAACCGATTCTGAATTTCTGTTTTCTTTTTAACGTCTCGACCAAATACTAAAAATGTGATTATTTGCGTTCAAAGAAGGAGGACGTTGAGATTAGAAGACAGGACGGAAGATAGGAGGTTAAAGTTTGTTGTGTAAACAATTGAGGTGGGCTTTTCTATCAAAATAAAATGAGCGTTGCTCGAAAGTGTTTACTTACTGCTTTAATAAGTGTGTATTAAAGTAACTATCAGTGCATGATGAATTGTTTTATGTGATCTCTTGTACCTCTCTGAGTTAGCCCACAGAGTGCTATCCAGAGTATTGGATTCTGAGTTAGCCCACAGAGTGCTATCCAGAGATTCCAACTAAACGATCAGATTCTGAGATAGCCCACAGAGTGCTATCCAGAGGGACATATTATGAGTTAGCCCACAGAGTGCTATCCAGACGATCAGATTCTGAGTTAACCTTCAGTGTGTTATCCAGAATTAAGTGTACAGCAGTATAAGTCTTACGAGTGTTTATGAAAAGATGCCTGATTAATCTATACTAAGTATGATATGTTTTCGGCGACGTGCCCACTAAGTGCTTTATGTACTTAGCCCTGCATGTTTGTTTTTAAATGTGCAGGTTGAGTGACGAAGGCGGAGGAGGTTGAGTAAAGGTCGTATTTAAGAAGTAAAGTTCAGTTGAGCCTTGATTTCACATTTGATATGTGATATGATTCTACGTTTTTCCGCTGCAAACTAATACACTTTTTGTTGTGTAAACTATCGGTTTAACTTGTTCATACTTTAAACCTAGTCTTCTCTGATCACAACTCGTTCGAGCGATCTTTCGAGATTGACTCTCTTTCATCTAATAAGAATCAGTTCATAGTATATTATCTTGATTATAGATGTTAAATTATTCTTTTATTCAGTAATTCCCCCTTCTTCCCCGCCTATTTAATCCAATCCCTAGTCGCATCCCAGCTTTGCCGTCCCTCGGGATTTGGGGCTGTGACATAATGCACGTCTTCTCGTCCGAATTCACCCTACGGGGCGAAACAAGCTAACTCGCAAAACTTACAATCATACTCGACTACTATCATTCTACACTTTGACTCAGACTCGCAAATTCATTCGCTTTTTGCTCTCGATAACTCCTCGGTATGTACTTCTCAATTATTTCGGGATTTTTAGATCTCGATTTGAAACTCGAGGAAAACTTATAGAATTTATCGTGGCTTTTCCCTCATGGCTTTCAATTTACCTCTTCTACTTTTATCTTGAAGATAATTACGCAAGCACTTATAAGCGACTATGATACGCTCTCATTTAATCAAATTAGTTCTCAACACATCATTAAACTATCTCTTGCGAGATTTCTTTGGATTTTAGCTCTAGCGTGATTACTTCGGGAAAACGCATTACTTGATTGACATCTAGGAATTTTTCCTTCTCATTTTATCTCAACTCTATCCATTTCTTTTATACCGAAGCTTTTCTCTCGGATAATTGCTACAAATATATTTTTCCTTTAGTTGGATGGAAAAATTAAGGCGTTGCGATCGTCGTCATCCAACTCTAGAATCGAGGAATTATTGAGAATGTGATCCTTTTTCCATTTATATATATATCCATTCTTGCATATAAGCTAATTTAAGGATTTTAGCGTGAGTTAGCGCACTCGAACTCGTAAGAAGATCGATTTAATTTTAATCATCTTGTACAAAAATAATTTGTACATCTTCTCTTCGACTGCATCTTTTTATTTAAGGAAAAATACGTCCTTTGCTCTAACACACACATCTATTAATTCCTTTCATCTATTCTTACGCTCCGTCCTTTCAATCATATTGACATATTATTCAATCTAAAAATTTTCTTGTTTTTCAAAAGAAATTTCTTTTTATAGATTGGAAAGGAATTTCTCAAATAATTAGCTTCATGTTAGAATAATTTCTCAAAATATAATATCTTCGACTTAAATAATTGCTAATCACTGTCATTCTTCTTGAAATAATTATTTCCTCAATTTATCCAAAATTCCTCGTTGAAGAAGGAATAAAATTTCTTGATTCTAAAATTTTAATCATTACTCTTTCACTCAAACTTATTCTCTGATTTTCTTCATACATAATGCTTATAAGCATATTGTAAACCTTTTTCAATTAACGCTCACACTTTTAAATTTTTTAATTAATCAGAGAAAAACACTAGTAATATATTTATTTCTTTACTTTCTTGCCTTAACTATAATATTCAATTTCTTTTCTCCTTCAAAAAAATATTTCCTTATATTCTCTTCTCTTAATAAAAACATTTGCTATTTTTCTCACAACTTCTTATTTCGATTCAAGTCTTCATGCTTGCTCAGGCTCTTTCTTTGTCGTGAACTGGTCAATACTTCAATTATTATTTCTCACTTGGCGTCTAACTCATGCTTACTACTTTAAATACTCAATTCAAAGCATCATTTCACTTACTTGACATACTTGACTTAATAACATCCTCGTTTCTCTTGCTTATTATACCTTTACTTCTATTATTCTCATATTCTGGAATATACTCCGATTGTTATTTCTTACTTATGATCTAATTACTTTTTATGCTTATTATTTCAAATACTGTCATAAGACAACCTTGCTCGTATTTATTATCTTTGACGATATAAAACTTGATAAAATTATTTCTCATTAATCCTTATCTCCGAAAATATATATACTCTCACTTTTTATCTCAAAATCTGTCGAAACTATTATTTGAAAGAAATTTTTCAAAGGCCAAAAACATGCTAAACTTATCCCCTAATATTGATCTCAATTGATTCTTATCTTTTCTTTTTTCTCAGCTCTCAACCTTTAAATACTTTCGCTTATCTCTTAACCCTCACCATTACCTCAAGACAAAAACTTACGATTACTTCATATTCACCCGACGGTGGCCTCTTTTGAGGACTTTACGAGAAGCAGGAATAATTACTCTCAAAATTTTTCCTAACATCTACGCAATGTTTTCTCTTCTCCTTCGTGCGATTTGTCTTAATTTACATATAAACGTCGAATTAAATCCGTTTGTTAGAATTTTAAAGATTGTTTGATTTTTCCACAACTTTCTTGAAAAATTTCTTAAGGACTTTCTCTCTCGAGTTATCTTCCTTATTGCTTTCATCCACGGTTGCCAACTAATTGGCTCGAGTTTGATCATCCTCTGGGGTTACCGGGGTAATCCATGATGGCATCTTAATATCGTCACCTTTGTCGTAAGGGGGCGTTTCATCGTTATTGCCAGTACACAGTCGAAGGTTGGTTGACACGTCTTTATGGTTTTCAATATCAAGTGGATACCCTTGCTCGGGTCTCGACGTAGGGCTTGCGGTGATCCTAAACGGATTCCTGATATTGGCTCAAGATAACCTCTTCCTACCGTTGCTTCTTTAGCATAACTGTTAACAGATCTTTCCCGACTCAAGGGATAGGTCGTATTAAGGTCAATGCTTGGGGCGGGTAAAGCTGGAAAAGGATTGTAGGGTCCATCAGGTTGCATTCTTTGTAAACTCGATGCCGCGTTGAACTCGAATGGATAAGCGTTACTTGCGGGCAGATTTCCCAATGAGTTGCGTGCAGTATTTGGAGGAGGTCGAGGCGACGGAGGCATCTAGTAAGGAATAAATTGTCACAGCTCAAAATTCCGAGGGACGGCAAAGCCGGGGTGCAACTAGGGGTTGGATTAAAGAAGCAGGGAAGAAGGGGGAGGGAATAACTGAATTGTCACAGCCCCAAATCCCGAGGAACGGCAGAAGCCGGGGTGCGACTGGGGTTGGATTAAAGAAGCGGGGAAGAAGGGGGCTAACTGACTAAACATACATGATAAACATCGACAGACTATGAACAAGACTTTAATATAAAAGAGGAAGAGTTAATCCCTAAGGATTACTCGACAAGAGTACAAAAGAACCTAAGTTCATATGTACAGACATAGACTACTGAATATTGTTTCAAAGTACAACTCAAAAGGAAATCAAAGTTTGGCAGCGGAAGGGGTTCTACTAATCATCCTATCTTCTAACTCAACACCAACCGTCGCCGCTCACCGTCACTTCAACCTGCACATTTAGAAAGCAATGCAGGGCTAAGTACAAACGTACTTAGTGGGCACGATGCCGAAAACATACTTATAAATATAGATAAATATGGCATATCATAAGCGTAGCACACGGGGTTTTATTGAAAGAATCCGTGTCTACTAAACATTTTCTGACTTTTTCTCATAAATCACTTGGCCAAGCATTTTTAGGTATGCTATGTTCAATCTTGACCTCTACTAATTCACCGTGGCTGGCTACCCCTCAACAGGATACCACATACACCACAGGTTACAAAGTGCACTAACTCTGGAAAGCACTTAGCAGCTAACTCAGAGCCGATCGTTAGTTAATCTAAAAATAGACTAACTCTAAAAGTCTGGAAAACCCGAAGGTTAACTCAGAAATCTGGAAAACACGAATGTTAACTCAGATAGGTACAAGAGAACTCACATAAAAACTTAAAACAGTTCATGCCATATTATCACTTTGAAAACACAGATATCAAAGCAATAAATACAGAACTTGTAAATACACATTTGGGGAAAAACCCACATTTTATTTGATATAGATAAAAGCCCACCTTGTAAATACAGAACTTATACGTAAAAGCGTCCAACTTCGGATCTTTTGTCCTTTCTTTACAGTTGGCTTCTTCCTTCATCGTAAAAAGAACATATTTAAAAGCGGTTTGTAAAAGATACTCGAAGGAAGAGAATCGAAGAGAGATTAGTTATTTTATTCTTTTGGCATTTGCACGCTTACTAGATTCGTTTTACTAAAACGGGAAACGAGACTCGTACTAATCTTGTTTAGAACTCAGAAGATTTCATACTCGACTCTCGGGTCAGTAGATAAGGTAGTCGATGTCTTAATACGACTTTAAAGATTATAAGAAACTAAGTTGGAAAGAACCAACTTAGGCGATTTTCATTTATAGCTCACTTTACGACTTATGAATATTTCTCGTTCATTACTTCTTTAAAGAAAAGATAAGATATAAGATACGATCTCGACTGGTTTTCATCATTAAAGGTCTGGTCCTTGACTCTAGGGTCAGATAGAAGGTATCCGTTAGATAAGACGGCTTAAACGATCAAAAGAAACTAAGTTGTGAACTAAACAACTTAGAAAACAAGAAACTGAAATTTCTACTGCACAGTCCAGTAACTCTGGAGGCTGTCCAGAACAGAGGACTTGGAAACAGGGGGTGAGCCCTGTACCACTAGAAAGCTTAGGAAGTCTAGTTTCTGCTCCAATTTACGGATCACAAATCCGATAAACGAGCCGGAAGTTATTACAGTTTCCGGCAGGGGTCGCAAAACTGCCGTGAAACCCTAGCTTATTGATAAGTTCGCCGTATAACGTTTTAGGTTCGTTTTAACTCCTCGTATTCAACTTTTTAGAAACTGAACTCTCAAGGTAGTCATCACGTATCTCCGTACGTGACAAACTCCTTCTCAACTTGCTCAAAGGCACGACGTTCTAACGTCGGATTTCAACTATCAATTACTATACCAACAAAGAAATTCCAAACGTTTTCTAGTTCCCGATTATCACTTTAACCCATATTATATGAACTCGGATGCTTACGATGTCAACTAGAAAGATGTTCCAAATTTCATTATAAACAATAATATCAAGTTAAAATTTTCATCCGACTTCCCGATTATTAATTACAACTAGATATTCGTCTCTTACGCGATCTTTAAAAGTCGTCGGTTTTCGTTCAAATTTTACGACGTTAATCTACGTCTAATAGGAATCGTTTTCATGCATGCTAACATGTCTTAACATCTTTATAATTCAGTTTATATAGTGATCTTTGTCACTTACAATTCATTAAACATTTTTAGAAAATTACCAATTAATTCCTATTATCGATTATTATGATTTGTAACAATATTCCACTAACAATTCATCATTCATATCTAACATGCATAAACTCCTAATTATCTTATAAATTTTCTGATTTCATACATACTTTAAGGGGATGATTTTCTTTTCAAATTAACAACATTTATTTACTAAACATACTCTTATATCATCAATTATTCACTTGCAATTCTATTATCACTTAACATCTAGAAATCCCTATTTTCATACTTCAAACCCTAACTAAATTTCATAATAACATAGGGCTTTCAATCCCTTTTCATTCCAGACACTAATTAAACCTCTACTAAGCATGAATTCATGATCAAAAGAAGAAAAACTAAAATCCTACAATTTCCCAAAAAAATTTCTGCATTCACACAAATGTTAGGTTTCTTATTTTTAATCATTTTCAATCCATAAATATCATATCTAGTATATCTAATTACACTATTTCAAGATCAATTCTTCCATTCCAACTTCTAAAAAAAATCGAACAAGGAGAAGAAGAAAAGAAAAGAAACTAAATGGATAGGATTGTGGAGGATGAAATTACCTTAAGTTTTAATGAAGGAAGGTATGGAATTGAATGGATGGATGGATGGTTTGTGTGAGTTCTTCAAGCTCTTAAGAGTGTTCTTCAATGGAGGATTGAAGTGATGAAGAAGATGAAGTTGAGGGAGAGAGGGAGAGAGTGGCCGAGAGATAGGGAGAGAGAGAGAGAGTGATGGAAAAGGTTTGTTCAAGTTGTGGGATGATTAGTGTTGACCATGCATATAGGTAGGCTTAGGTGTCAACTAATTAAGCATGGTTAACATGCAAGCTTCCACCTAAAGGAATGAGGTGGCACGGCTGCATGCAGAATTTTTGAAGGTTTTACGGGTTTTTCCGGCGTGATCCGACGTTACGGAAAAACGAACGACGAAAAACGTTGTTCGGTGCAAAAATCGTCGCGATTCGATTTGACTTACAAATTCTAACGTACAGCTTAATTAGAAAATAAATTTATAAAATTTATTTTGACAAAAACTCGGGACGACAAATCCGAGTTCCGTCCGAAAAAACATAAAAACCAATTTTCTCGACGTGTTCGTATTTGCGATTTTGTAAACGTAAAATTAGACAAATTTTCCTTTCCGAAATTACAAACTAAACTTTTCGTACGTGCTAACCCCTAATACGGTAGTCGTCTAGCCAACTTCTGTAATTTATTTTTATTAACGGGTTCGACCGTTAGCTTTTAGAATTAAGAAATTGTAAACTTAGGCGTGCAAAGCCATCTATTTGGTTAACTTTAAATATTAGTACGCAAGGATTTTACGGGGCATTACATGAATATATGCCTTAACCAATAATAATAAACAAGATGATATCTATGAACTGATTCCATTAACAAAAGAGAGTCGATCTCGAAGGATCGCTCGACAAAGTTGTTTTCAGAGTAGCTTAGGTTTAAAGTACGAAACTTAAACTGAAAAGTTATAGAACAAAAAGTGAAGTAGTTTGCAGCGGAAAAACGTAGAACTGATTACACTATACTTCTTTCCTATATACACCTCTACTCAACTTCCACCGTCTCCGTCGCTCAACCTGCACATTTATAAATACATGCAGGGCTAAGTATAATCATACTTAGTGGGCACAGTACCGAAAACATATCATAAGCTTATAGATTAATCAGGCATTCTCAAAGTAACACAATGGGGTTTTCCTTTCAAAGGCTCGTGCTTACTAAACATTTTCTTTTCATAAACATAGCTTGATCAAGCATTTTTTTCTGTTGTTACGTTCAACATGCCCAACTTCTGTTTCAACGCCGGGGAAGAGTATACTTCTCCCGCGCACGTTCCTCACCGTAACTGGCTACCCCTCAACAGAGTACCATACACAACGGCTACCATGTACACTAACCCTGGAAAGCACCTAACGGTGTCACTAACTCAGAGTCCGATCGATTAGTTGGCGAACCAACTTAGAATGGCACAAAAGAACTCACAAAAACAATTCTTTTATGCACTGATAATCACTTTCAAAACACACTTATAAAGCAATAAGAAAACATTTTCAGCAACACTCACTTTATTTTGTTATATAGAAAAGCCCACCTTAACCGGTTACAGAACAAACTTCTGTCTTCGGTCTTCCGTCCTTTCTTCTAATTGCGACTTTCTCCTTCTATCGCAACAAACATGCTTTAGCAAATCGGTTGAGACGATTAAACAAAAAGAAAATCGAATTCGGTCAAGTCTTTTAGGCATTTGCACTTTAACTAATCTCTTTTGGTTTTAAAGAAACGAGATTCAGAAACATCTCGTTTAGAACTAACTCGGTTCCTTACTCGACATTTTAGATTAGTTAAAGACGGAATTTGATAACTCTTAACGACTTAAAAGTTCTTAAATAATTAAGTTGAAAAGAATTCAACTTAAGAAAATGAGTTTTAGAAATTTTCTGCTCAAGGCAGTAGATTAGGAGCCTCTACAGAACAGAGTATTTCAAAACAGGGGATGTGCCTTATGTCAAAAGAAAGACACGGAAGTCTACTTTACTGTCCAAATTATGGATCTCGATTTCGTTAAACGAGCAAAGAGTTATGGTCGTTTCCGTGAAGGGTGGCAAAACTGGCCGAAAAACCCTAGACGTTTAAAAGTTCGACTCACGTCTCCCTAGGTTCGATCAATGCTATACAACCTTTATGTGCATGAAATTTTCATCAATTTACAGTAGAGTCGCACCATCATTTAATGTGAATACTTTCACGTTCCTAAATTAAAAATACGACGAGCAATTCTCGTTTTTTCAATTAACGAAAACACTTAGCAAATTTCATTTCAATTTCAAATCACAATTAACTTCTAACTTCTATTTCATAACTTATATGGAATCAACATCAACTAAACTCATGCTTATTAATCATTAACTAACTCAAATCAATCAACATATACTCATAATCATCAAACACGTTGTTTTTATCGAGCAACCAACATCGTTGTCAATTTTTCTTAAACATTTTTTTAAAAATCTAAGAAATTCAAACTAAGTATATGTAATCATGTATATCATTAATACATCAACCATATCATCAATTGAGAACATATAAAGTCTCGTTTTCTCATTTCCTCTTTTACGCACTTATTTACTTTTTTCAATTTTTGGATTTCTACTAAACCAATTCAAACCAAATTAGTTTCTATCATCTTTATACTTAACAATGAACATCTTAACATGTTAACATCATTAAAAACCATTACTTAACCAATTCATGTCATTCTCATCGGTTCATGAACTCGATTTTTCAAAGTTGTTAGTTAATTCTCAATTAATTCAACAACTAACCTAACATATCAACAATCACTAATATTCGATTAGTTTTCTCGTTCGATTTTCCTATCGACGATTATGCTCGACTCTTCGTCTCTTACAAAAAGTTCGACATTCTTAGAATTCATTCAAACTTTCAAATTATCATCATTAACTACTTAGATTAACTAATATGCAATCCATAAGTTCATATCATTATCAAAACTAATTGGACGATTCTTCGCCTCCAATGATTTCATTTTTATTTTTAGAAAAATCTAACTAAAATATATATTCAACTACATGCTTCCTACTTCTCATAAATCATAACACATCATCAAAAACATAACAATCACTCAATCAAAATCCTACTTCTTCATCTCTTACAATATCGTTTTTATTTTTAGAAATTCCTTAAACAATTCATACAATCATCATTTATTACATGAAAACATAATCTACAAACCATATATCTAAATTCAAGCTTAATCTTCATTAAATAATTAATGAAATTTTCGAAAAAATTAAACATATATTTTTCGAAAATTCTAATTAAATTCTAACATGAATTATACTTGATTCTAACCATAGAAACTTAATCCTAAGCATCAAATAATCATGAAATAAACTTAGAACATCAATCTTATACCTCTTAATAATTTCGAAATTTTCAAGAATTAAAGGAATGGATTTTTGTTTGGTTGAAATTAAAGAGGAAGTGTTTACCTAAACAAATATGCAATCGGAATTGACTTTTCGAACAAGTTATGAGCTTCAAAGGATTGAAGAACTTGAAGAACTTCTTGAAGATCTTGAAGAACTTGAAGAACAAGAGAGAGAAGAGAGAATATGGGGGGGTGGGGAGGGGCGGTTTTGGAGAGAGATGAGAGAGGGTTGTGTGATGACTAATGAGATATTATCATGATAAAGTAGAAGAAAATATCAAGTTGATGACTAGAGAGGGAGAAAGGCGGTTAAGAGGGAGAATTAAATCCTAAAATATCTCGTTTACGGGTCTAATACTGCGTACTAAAATCGATTAATTAATTTCTTAGACGGTTACATTTCTGGCGAAAATTAATTCGACCAATAGATTGGAAATAATTTACTTAGTCGGAAAGCATGATTCAATTTCCGAAATCCATCGAAAAGTCGAGACGTAGTCCAAATTTCGCCCGGAAAAATAAATAAAACTGACTTTTACTAATAGACTCGTATTGCAAAATAAGTGAATGTAAAGTCAGACGCTTTTTCGATCTGAGTTCTCGAACGAAAATTTTATCGGACGCGAAAACCCTAATACAGTAGTCGGTTGAACGACTTCTGGAATTTATTTTCAGAAACGGATTTCACCGTTAGTCTTAAAACTGAAATTCCTTAACTTAGGCGTGCAAAGCCTTAATTAATTATCAAATTTTTATTTTAGCGACGGGAGAAAAGGTCGGGATATTACATCCTACCCCTCTAACAAAAATTTCATCCCGAAATTTGCATACCTTTTTCGAAAAGGTAAGGGTATTTCTCCTTCATCTTTTCTTCAAGTTCCCACGTGGCTTCTTATTGCCTGTGGTGATTCCACAATACTTTGACCAAAAGTATCGACTTATTTCTTAATTCTTGTTCTTTTCGATCCAAGATCGATAGTCATTTTTCTTCATAACTAAAGTCGGATTCAAGAACAACGTCTTGCTGGTTAATTACGTGTTTAGGGTTGAAAACGTACTTTTACAATTTCGACACGTGAAAAACATTATGGACACTTCCTAGACTTGGTGGTAAGGCCAATCTATAAGCTACAGGTCCTAATTTTTCTAGAATCTTGTAAGGTCCTAAAAACCTTGGTCTGAGTTTACCCTGACACCAAATCTAATGATTCCCTTAGATGGATAAATTTTGAGGAAAACCTTATCCCCAATTTCAAAGTTAAGATCTGTTTGGCGAACATCGGCATAAGACTTTTGTCAGTGTAATACCCCAGATTTTCCGTACAGTCTTAAAAATTTAAAGTTATTAATAAAAATGGCTTTGCACGCCTAAGTTTACGATTCTGAATTCTAAAACTAATGGTGAAATACGTTTCCGAAAATTATTTACGAAAGTCAGTTAGATGACTACTGTAGTTAGAGTTATCGCGTACGAAAACTTTTTAGTTCTGGAACTCAGATCGGAGAACCGTCTGATTTTTACATTCACGAAATCGCGATACGAACTCGCCCGAGAAAGTTCTTTTTTTATTTTCCGACCGAAACTCGGACTGTGACGTCCCGAGTTTTTGTCGGAAATTAGTTTTTAAATATTACTTTCCGATTAAGTTAAATATATCGAAAGTATTGGTCGAATCGGATTTTGACGATTTTGTGCCGAGCTACGTTTTTCGTCTTTCGATTTCCGTAGCGTCGTATCGCGCCGGAAAAATGCGTAATTTTTTTCTTTTTCTTTCCCTCTAGCCGACTTCATCACTCTCTCTAAGCTAGATATTTCATTTTTATATAGTATTAAGGTTATGACTAATGTCCTTTTAATTCTTAACTTTACACCTATTAACCTACATAATACACAAATTTAGTCATCTCCCTCACTACTCTCTCTCCCAAAACCGAAACACACACACACTCCCTCTCTCTCAATTTTCTTCCATCTTCCATTGAAGAAAGCTTCAAGTTCTTGACAAGGAATCTTCACAAGTTCATCATCCTCCATCGAATCCTATTTCTTCCTTCACTAAAGTTTAAGGTAATCTCCTCCTCTCTTATCCTATCCAATTGGATTTCATTTCTTTTCTTTTCTCTTGTTGGATCGATTTTGATGATGATGTAATTAGATGTTTTGATCTTTAATTAATGTAATTAGATGGATTAGATATGGATTCTGTGGTTAAAATTTGAAGAAATCCAAGAACCCTAAAACCTACATAATACCGAAAATTAGGGCTTCTCATTGGGATGATTGGATTCATTAATTGTTTGGATAATTAGACTTAAGATTAGTTTAATTGGTGATTAAAACAAAGAGAAATCATAACCCCTATGTATTTGATGAGGACCGAATTTCAGCTTAGGGTTTGAGTTGGGGGTTTTCAATTTAATGGTGTAATAAGACTTGTAATTGGTTGATTGATAATATAGTAGTTAGATAAATGGATTAATGATGTTAATTGATGAAGAAAACCAATTCCCCTAATTATTTGTTAATACCGAAATTTGGTAGAAATTGGGGGTTTTCATATAGTTTGATCTAGTTGATGATATAATGATAGATTATAGATTCTAATGATATTAGTTGATGATAGAAATAAATTGGAATTATTCTAAAATTATTTTGTAGAACGTAAGAGACTAAGAACTCGAATTAAGTTGAGTTTAAGTAATGATATGAGGTGATGATGTATATAATAATGAATCTCGTTAGATGATGATTGATGACGTAGAATTTGAACGAATTCTGATAACTTTTGAAATCTTGTAAGAGACGAACAAGTGGATATAATTAATAATTGAGAAGTCGAGTAAGGATTCTAACTTGATAATAGTGTTTATAATGGACTAAGGAACGACTTTGCAGTTGACGACATAAGCATTCGGATTATTATATATTGAGTTGTAATTATAGTCAAGAGCTAGAAACGAGAATTTGTTAACTTGTTTTTGGTTTAGTAAATGGTAGTTGAAACGACGAGGTTTGATCGTCGTGGTTATAAACGAGTTTTGAAAAAGGAGTCCTTCACGTACGGGAGTACGTGTTGACTGCCTTGAGAGTGAAGTTCGTGAGAAATCGAGTACGAGAACTTATAACGAACTTAGGAAGTTATACGTCGATTCTATCGAGCAACTAGGGTTAGCCGCGGCAGTTTTGTGACCCTTCCCGGAAACTATAATATCTCTTAGCTCGTTTATTGGATTTAAGATCCATAAATTGGAGCGTAAACTAGACTTCCCAAGCTTTCTAACAGTACAGGGCTCATCCCCTGTTTCCAATTCCTCTGTTCTGGGCAGTCCCCAAAACTACTGCATTGCGCAGTGAAAATTTCAGAACTTGAATTCCTAAGTTGTTTTCTTCGCAACTTAGTTTCTTTCGATCGTTTAAGCCGTAATAAGTTAACGACTACCTTTTCTACTGACCTAAGAGTCGAGTATGAAACCTTTCAAGTTCTAAACAAGATTTGTTCAAGTCTCATTCTCGTTTAATTAAAATGAAACTAGTAGCGTGCAAATGCCTAAAGAAACAAAACGACTAAAACCTAATTCGAATTTCCATATTCGATTATCTTATACGACCGAATTTAAAGTGTGATTATTTTATGATGAAGGAGGAAGCCAGCACTAAGGAAAGGACGGAAGAACAAAAGAGCGGAAACCTGTTTAGTAGTTCTGTATCATGGAGGTAGGCTTTTATATATAAAACAAAACGAGCAATGCTCGAAAACCTTTCTTTATCGCTTTGATATCTGTGTTTTCAAAGTGATAATTATGGCATGAACTGTTTTATGTTTTATGTGAGTTCTCTTGTACCTATCTGAATTAACATTCGTGTTTCCCAGTTTTATGAGTTAATCAAAATAGGTTAACTAACGATCGGCTCTGAGTTAGCTATTAAGTGCTTTCCAGAGTTAGTGCACTTTGTAACCTGTGGTGTATGTGGTGTCCTGTTGAGGGGTAACCAGCCGCGGTGAATGAGAATTAGTCAAGATTTAAACGTAACATACCAGAAAATGCTCAGCCGAGTAAATTATGAAAATGAGTCAGAAAATGTTTTAGTAGACACGGGCTAATTTTAAATAAAACCCCGATGTGCTACAAATTATGAAATGCCAGATTATCTCTACTTATGATTATATTTTCAGTATTGTGCCCACTAAGTACCTTTGTACTTAGCCCTGCATATGTTTTCTAAATGTGCAGGTTGAAGCGACGAGGGCGGCGGTGGTTGAAGTTTAGTCGAGTTGAGTTAAGAAGTTAGGAATGCTTTAGTTTATGACTTGCTTTCCGCTGCAAAACTCTAAGTCTTTTGAGGATATGTACATTTGGTGAATCACTGTAGTTTAAGTCTGTAATCTTTAACTTTGATACTTTCGAGTACCTTTTGTCGAGTAATTCTTCGTGATTAACTCTTCCTTTTGATTAGTAAAGTCTTGTTCATTGAATGTATGATGTCTTTTATGTATGTTTAATTAGTCAGCCCCCTTCTTCCCCGCTTCTTTAATCCAATCCCAATCGCACCCCGGCTTCTGCCGTCTCTCAGGATTTGGGGCTGTGACAGAGTGGTATCAGAGCAGAGGTTCATTTTCTGCTCTGGTTATGAGTCAATCTTCTAGTCCGAGTCATTCTTTTTAGTGATACCATAGAGCTGAGTCATTCTTTTCTAGTATGAGTCATTCCTTCTAGTAATGCCACAGAGTGGTATTTGTATACAAGTCTTCCTTCGAGTAATAATAATATAGAGTATTCGTTCGTACTCTATATCGAGTCTTCTTTCGAGTCATAGGACAGAGTATTTGTATATACTCTAGATCAGGGTCTTCTTTCAAGTAAAAGATAAGAGTTAGACTATGACACTAAGATTGAGAATGTAGATGTCAACTCAACCTCCCGCTATGTCGACTCAACGAGGAAAAGGAAAGAATTCTAATGATGTGATTTCCTTTAAATAAGAAATTTATGAATAAGTATTCAATGAAATTGAGAATGAGAATGAGTTGTGTGCCAAAAATGAGAATTTTGTGGAAGTATAATTTTTATACTTTGTATACTTTATGTGATTATGTGATAGTACAAGTACTATCTTATGTGAAATTATTTGTGCGATAATTTCTTTCTTATGAAAAATATTTGGACACAAGAATATAGTTGGATTTTAGGGATTTTTCCCAGTTCAATGAGAACGTAGACTCGAAACCTAAGGACTTTCCGGTTCTTCGAGAACTTAGACGTTTTAAGAAACGTTATTTTTTTGAAATGATTTCGAAAGGAGATCCCCGACACGAGGAGAACTTCTACTGATGAATGTCACATGCGTAAGGTGACATGAATAAAGATTCGGCAAAGTCGAACTTTGTTTTAAAAATCCAAACAAGAATTTCCTGCGAGGAAAATGAAATAAAAATGATTCGGTAAATCGTGTTAGTAAACGGAGGAAACGATTAGACGTTTGAGAGGCTTCGGCTTCGAATTAAGAAAGATATGAACGAGACGACGAAGATAGAATAAAGGAAATCAAAGCTAAATGAAATAAGTGAACGTTGCTTATGTGTAAGTAACTTAAATGACGTCATTCGTATCACGTCATTCCGTTTCTTTTTCGTATCGTGTTTCAGTAGGGTTTGCCTTGATCGAACTCTACGAAGAAAATCGTATAGATTATTAGGAGTCGAGCACGAAACTTGATTAAATTTTCCATCGATCGCCCGAATCTAGCGACGACAACTTGAACGTAGTTTCCAGAATGTTATTCTTTAAGTTATATTCCATTTCTTTTGGAATTTATTCCATATTTCGTCTTTGAACGAAGACTACAATAGTACGAGTATCAAGAGTCGTTAACGACAAATTCTTTTGTGAATGGATGTTACTTTTGAATAAGTAACCTGAACAAAGTAGACGTACTTTGTTTTAATAAGTAAGAATCGTTAAGAAATGTTGTTGAGAAAGTAATAAAGAATTAAAGTAAGTAAGAATGTAGTAAGATAAGAATGGAAATAAAATCTTGAAATTATATATATATATATATATATATATATATATATATTGTTCGAGTGCAATTTCTTGAATTGCTAGAAGTTGTGATAAGTGATTGTTTTAAGTGGTGATATTACAATTGAATAAGGAATGTTCATTTTGTAATTTAAGTATTTTTCGTTGAGATAAGTTATTTCCCTACCTGTTACTGATCCGTGTTTCCTTAAAACTTTTGTAGGATGGCTAGGACTCGTGTTACTGCTCGGAAGAGCCAGCCCTTGGCCACGAGCGAGCGTACCATACTAGATATGATACAAGACGAGTATTATGAATTCGAGGCAGATTACGGTGAGGAGGATGTGGGACAGATAGTGAGCAACTTCTCGTCAGTTTATTTTCCAGTACGGCACTTGATTCCGGAGAGTCAGGCGATATTAGACCTGACTGTACACCTACCGGACGAGTGGTGCGGTTGGGCTCACCGCGTGGCGTTGTACTTTCTTGGGATTTTCGGCAACGACACAGAGCCGACCGGCAACTACACAGGATTCGCCCTGTTTGTATACAGGCGCTTCTTTGACAACAGATTTATGCTTCCAGTTCCTTTTGAGCCGCATCTCCCCTACAGTCACTTTCCCGCAGAGACCGAGCTAGAGCACCTCGACTTGGACCCAGAGTTTTCCGCCTTGTTGGAGTTACCACCAGACTTTGTGCCGAGTAAGGAGTCTGACGCGGAGTCAGAGCAGTTAGAGGTAGACGAGGAGCCCGCTGTTACACCAGAGTTACCTCCAGTTAGTACACAGATCGAGGAGTTGATCCCAGGACCGGGATTCATAGAGATCGACGCCGAGACAGCCGCGTTGTTAGGATTATCTTCACCGTTCTTACCTGACGTTTGTGTTAGAGTCAGAGGACCTTTAAAGACAGGACTGTTTCGGGCAGAGTCAGAGTACCGAGGGATTGACGCGGAGCTTGCCGCCATGTTAGAGTTACCATCTCCACTGACACCACTTGAGGAGATCTGTGAGAAATGGGGCGTAGTCAGAGGTCAGATGGAGGCATGACTGTCCGGGGTCCGTTCCAGAGAGGTTTTTGAGTCCGATTCCGTTCCTGAGCACCTTCTTCCCTTGAAGAAGCGTGCAGTAGAGATCAGTGAGGTCTACCTTGTTTCAGACCTGGATGAGACAGTTTCAGAGGCACCGTCACCACCTCTGCTTACACTTTCTGACGGCTCTACTCTAAGGGAGGACGAGGCACTCAAGCTCGTCTTTGGTTCAGAGTCTGAGGAGGAGGACCCGGACGAGGATCCTGAGGAGGACCCGGACGAGGATCTGAAGGAGGACCCAGAGGAGGACTCTTAGGGTTTTCAGGCCGTAGAGGGCAGTTCCGACTCGACTGTAGTCTGTTGAGTAGAGCGTCGTAGACGCATGTTAGTAGTAGTAGTTCTTTTGTCCTGTACATAGTCGGATCAGTAACTAGTTTTTGTAGTACTCTAACGGATACAAAATTTCATGAATCATTTCCGTTCTAGTACTTTTGGTAAGTACGGAGATGCAGCTTGTTAGTGCACCCGGTAAATAGTAGGCAGTAAGCCTAGTTTAGACTAGTAGTAGTCTAACTTTTTGTGTATAATTAATATTCTTTTTGATGTATATATATATATATATATATATATATATATATACATGACCCATAAGAGGGTTTTTAATCACGAGAAAAATTTCCTATGAATCGTGTAATAAAATCAGAATGTCAATGAATTCGTGTGATGAGAAAATTTAAGTTTAACCTGAAAGTTAAAAGATTTCGAAGTAATATCGGAATTATGTTCGATATGTCGTCCCGTGAACTTGATTAAGTTGGAAACGAGTTAGTAAGTACTAAGAGCGATTAACAGAAACGACTAATGAGAATTTCAATTTCCTTTAGATCAAAGAAAATGCCGCCAAGAAACGTTAACAATAGGAGAGGTCAAGGACCTGGAAGGCCTCGAGGACATGGGAGACATCAACCAGAGAACGACAGAGAACAAGATCTCGAACAGAATAATACCCCATCACCATCCCCATCACTATCCCCATCACCATCCCCATCACCACCACCTCCACCACCACCCCATAGGGATATTGAGGACCTCTTCCTCAAGAGAAACCCCCCGATGTTTAATGGAACGGGCAGCCCTAGCGATGCTGAGCTATGGGTAAGATCTACTGAGAAGATATTCAAACTCTTCAGATGTACTGATGAGGAGAGAATGCTATGTGTCGCATTCTAACTAACTGGATCGATAGACTATTGGTGGGAAGCAAGGCAGAAGGTGATACCCGCAGAGCAGCTGGCTCGTTTCACGTGGGAAGAATTCAAGGAAATACTGTTTGATAAGTACGTACCTAAGACGTATAGAGCACAAAAGGAAGTCGAGTTCTATAACTTGAAGCAAGGAAAGCTGACCGTAACAGAGTATGACGCCAAGTTTTGCGAACTGTCTAGGTATGCGCCGACTTTGGTTGATACAGAGGAGAAATTATCGAAGAAGTTCCAAGGGGAACTACAACATGAACCGGGAATCGCGTTAGCTAGTCATGGGGGACTAGACTACACTGATATTTTGGGAAGAGCATTGGAAATGGAAGCCGTCGTGCCTAATGAGAAGAAGGTTGTACCAACTGCATCAGCTCCAGCACAGAACCAGAACCGAGGCTATTATAATAGTAATAATAGCAACTATCAGGGAAAGAGGAAGTGGAATGGAGGAGGTAGCGGAGGCTACAATCATAGTTATAACAACCAGGGAAGCCAGAGAAGGGGAAATCAGCAGGGCTATCAGCAGCCTGGCCAGAACAACAACAACAACAACAACAGTAACAGCAACAAAAGACCATGGCAGGGAAACAACCAATCGGGGTTGTTTATTCAGGGAAATAAGCAGAACGCACCATGGAAGGGCAATGGTCAACAGAACCAGCTGCAAGGGCAGCAACGAAACTTCAACCAGGGAGGAATTAACCCAGGGAGGGTTACCATTCCTGTCTGCCCTAAGTGCAACAGAGCCCATCCTGGAGTTTGTCAGATATGCAACCCCAATTGTTTCAATTGTGGACAGAAGGGGCATATGAAGAAAGATTGCCCGAAACCGCTGCAAGCCATACCTCTCAGAGCCATACAAGCACAGTCGCAGCAGCAAATGAACCAACAGCAGTTCCAGCAGCATGCACAGCAGCAACAGAATGCGAGGGCATGCACTATCAAACAGGGTGGCCAGCACAAGGGAAAAGGCAACCTAGCAGGTATGGAAAAACTACACAACATCCCTATTAAGATATTGTTTGATACTGGCACATCGCATTCTTTCATTGCTGGCTCGTGTACCGATAACTTAGACATCAGACCTGTAAGAGCTGCACATTCTATGAGAGTAGCTACACCTTTAGGAGAGATCACTACTTCCACACATGTTTGCTCTAACCTAGAACTAGAAATCGGAACTCTTAAGGTTAAGGCGAACAACTTAAACGTTATGATAATGTGGGACGTAGATATAATCCTAGGAATGGATTGGTTGTCAGAGAATTATGCCACGATTCTCTGCAACGAGAGAAAAATCTCTTTTCAACCTCCGGGTAAAGAACCAACCGAATTCCATGGAATTTCCATGGGTAGAGGCGTACCAATTATATCAGCCCTTCAAGCCACGAAACTCATGAAGAAGAAAGGTACCACAGCTTATCTCGTGTACCTAGTCAGAGAGCCAGGAGCCGAGAAGACCATCCAAGACGTAAAAGTTATGAATGAGTACGAAGACGTCTTTCCAGAAGTGTTACCAGGATTGCCACCAGATCGTCACGTGGACTTCACGATCGACTTAGAACTAGGAGCTGCACCTAAGTCTAAAGCCCCATATATGATGGCACCTAAAGAACTAGAAGAGCTCAAAATCCAGTTACAAGAATTGCTAGACCTTGGTTTCATCAGGCCAAGCATCTCACCTTGGGGAGCACCCGTGTTATTTGTTAGGAAAAAGGACGGATCGATGAGAATGTGTATAGATTATCGAGAACTGAACAAGATCATACTCAAGAACAAATATCCTTTGCCAAGGATCGAGGATCTGTTCGATCAGCTCAAGGGTGCAGGAGTCTTCTGCAAAATAGATTTAAGGTCAAGGTACCATCAGCTGAAGATCAAACCTGAAGACGTACCGAAGACCGCCTTTAGAACCTGATATGGCCATTACGAATTCCTAGTAATGCCATTTAGTTTGACCAACGCTCCAGCTGTATTCATGGATCTTATGAATAGATTTTTTCACCCTTACTTGCACAAATTCATTTTAGTATTCATCGACGACATCCTCGTTTACTCTAGGAATGAAAAGGAGCATGAGGAACATTTACGGATAGTGTTGGAAACACTAAGAACTGAGAAACTCTACGCCAAATTCAGTAAATGCGAATTTTGGCTGAAGGAAGTAATGTTCCTTGGACACATAGTATCGGCAGAAGGAATCAAAGTGGATCCAGCCAAGGTAGAGGCAGTGCACAACTGGAAGTCACCAACGAGTCCGAACGAGATCAGAAGTTTCTTAGGATTGGCAGGCTACTACAGAAGATTCATCGAAGGATTCTCCACGATCGCTAGGCCGATTACACAGCTACTCAGGAAGGAAACCAAATTTAAATGGACGGACGAGTGCGAGAAGAGTTTCCAAATGCTTAAGGAAAAGCTAACCACAGCGCTGTATTAGCTCTTCTAGACACAAACAAGGAATATGTGGTTTACACCGACGCATCGAAAAATGGATTAGGTTGTGTCTTAATGAAAGATGGCCGAGTAATAGCTTATGCTTCACGAAAACTTCGACCTCACGAAGTTGAGTACCCAACCCACGACTTATAACTTGCAGCCGTGGTGCATGCGTTGAAGATTTGGAGACACCATCTCTATGGTGTAAGGGTTGAGATATTCACCGATCATAAGAGTCTGAATTACTTTTTCGAGCAGAAAGAACTGAATATGAGACAAAGGAGATGGCTCGAATTAGTTAAAGATTACGACTGCGGAATTAACTATCATCCAGGAAAGGCTAATGTGGTAGCAGACGCATTGAGTCGCAAGGCTCCAACGAAGTTAGGATGCCTCTTTGTCGAGGAAGAAACTTTAGTACGAGAATTCGAGAAGATGGATATCAAAGTGCTCGACACGCCAGCTACGATAACAAGTTAGATTGCAGCATTAGAAGCACCAGACAATGCGATACTTTATGAATCAATGGAAAAGCTTCGGTTAAGGATAAGAACAGATAAACCAGATGGATTTTCCGAAGCACCAGACAATGCGACACTTTATGAAGGCAGGATTTGTATTCCTGATGATGACAGCGAACTGAAGAATGAGATCTTGAGTGAGGCTCACGATACACCTTATACAGCACACCCAGAAAGTACGAAAATGTATCAAGATTTGAGAAAGAACTTCTGGTGGAATGGAATGAAACTAGACGTTGCCTCGTTTGTAAAAAGATGCTTGGCATGTCAGCAAGTTAAGGCTTTACACAGACGACCGTATGGATTGCTACAACCATTGGATGTCCCAGAATGGAAATGGGAAGGCATAGCTATGGACTTTGTCACAGGCTTGCCTAAGTCAAGAAGAGGAAACACAGCTATTTGGGTAATTATCGATAGACTTACGAAGTCAGCACATTTCTTGCCGATTAAGACTACCTACGGATCAGAAAAACTAGCTCAGTTGTACGTCAGAGAGATTATACGTCTGCATGGAGTACCGAAGGTCATAATATCAGATAGAGACACAAAATTTACCTCGAGATTTTGGATTACGATGCAGAAAGAATTGGGGACAGAGCTTAATTTCAGTACAACATTTCACCCACAGACAGATGGACAGTCCGAGAGAACAATTCAGATTTTAGTCGATATGTTAAGGACAGTGGTTTTGGACCAAGGCGCGAATTGGGAAGAAATTCTACACTTAGTTGAATTCGCTTACAACAACAACTATCAGGCCACGATAGGAATGGCGCCGTATGAGGCTTTGTATGGAAGGAAATGTAGATCACCACTTTATTGGGACGAAGTAGGTGAGAGAAAGAACCTAGGCCCCGATGCAGTAAATGAGATGATTGAGATAGTTCGGCAGATACGTGATAGAATGAAAGAAGTTCAGAACCGACAGAAGTCTTATGCCGATGATCGTCGAACCAATCTTGAGTTTGAAATAGGAGATAAAGTTTTCCTTAAGATATCACCGACCAGAGAAATCCTTAGATTCGGAGTTAAGGGTAAACTAAGACCCAGGTTCATAGGACCTTATGAAATTCTCAAGAAAATAGGACCCGTCGCTTATAGATTGGCCTCACCGCCAAGTCTAGGAAGTGTCCACAACGTATTTCACGTTTCTCAATTGAAAAAATATGTCTATGATCCTAAGCACGTCATTAGTCAGCAAGACGTAGTTCTTGAATCTGACCTAAGTTATGAAGAGAAGCCGATATCGATTTTAGATAGAAAAGTCCAAGAATTAAGAACCAAATTGATACCAATCGTTAAAGTGCTATGGAACCACCACGGGCAAGAAGAAGCCACGTGGGAACTCGAGGAGAAGATGAAAGAGAGATATCCTCATCTTTTTGCAGAAGGTATGCAAATTTCGGGACGAAATTTTTTGCAAGGGGGATAGGATGTAATACCCCAGATTTTCCGTACAGTCTTATAAATTTAAAGTTATTAATAAAAATGGCTTTGCACGCCTAAGTTTACGATTCTGAATTCTAAAACTAACGGTGAAATCCATTTCCGAAAATTATTTACGGAAGTCAGTTAGATGACTACTGTATTTAGGGTTATCGCGTACGAAAACTTTTTAGTTCTGGAACTCAGATCGGAAAACCGTCTGATTTTTACATTCACGAAATCGAGATACGAACTTGCCCGAGAAAGTTCGTTTTTTTGATTTTCCGGACGAAACTCGGACTGTGACGTCCCAAGTTTTTGTCGGAAATTAGTTTTTAAATATTACTTTCCGATTAAGTTAAATATATCGAAAGTATTGGTCGAATCGGATTTTGACGATTTTGTGCCGAGCTACGTTTTTCGTCTTTCGATTTCCGTAGCGTCGTATCGCGCCGGAAAAATGCGTAATTTTCTTCTTTTTCTTCCCCTCTAGCCGACTTCATCACTCTCTCTAAGCTAGATATTTCATTTTTATATAGTATTAAGGTTATGACTAATGTCCTTTTAATTCTTAACTTTACACCTATTAACCTACATAATACACAAATTTAGTCATCTCCCTGACTACTCTCTCTCCCAAAACCGAAACACACACACACTCCCTCTCTCTCAATTTTCTTCCATCTTCCGTTGAAGAAAGCTTCGAGTTCTTGACAAGGAATCTTCACAAGTTCATCATCCTCCATCGAATCCTATTTCTTCCTTCACTAAAGTTTAAGGTAATCTCCTCCTCTCTTATCCTATCCAATTGGATTTCATTTCTTTTCTTTTCTCTTGTTGGATCGATTTTGATGATGATGTAATTAGATGTTTTGATCTTTAATTAGTGTAATTAGATGGATTAGATATGGATTCTATGGTTAAAATTTGAAGAAATCCAAGAACCCTAAAACCTACATAATACCGAAAATTAGGGCTTCTCATTGGGATGATTGGATTCATTAATTGTTTGGATAATTAGACTTAAGAGTAGTTTAATTGGTGATTAAAACAAAGAGAAATCAAAACCCCTATGTATTTGATGAGGACCAAATTTTAGCTTAGGGTTTGAGTTGGGGTAATGGTGTAATAAGACTTGTAATTGGTTGATTGATGATATAGTAGTTGGATAAATGGATTAATGATGTTAATTGATGAAGAAAACCAATTCCCCTAATTATTTGTTAATACCGAAATTTTGTAGAAATTGGGGGTTTTCATATAGTTTGATCTAGTTGATGATATAATGATAGATTATAGATTCTAATGATATTAGTTGATGATAGAAATAAATTGGAATTATTCTAAAATTATTTTGTAGATGATGATTGATGACGTAGAATTTGAACGAATTCCGATAACTTTTGAAATCTTGTAAGAGACGAACAAGTAGACGTAATTAATAATCGAGAAGTCGAGTAAGGATTCTAACTTGATAATAGTGTTTATAATGGACTAAGGAACGACTTTGCAGTTGATGACATGAGCATTCGGATTATTATATATTGAGTTGTAATTATAGTCGAGAGCTAGAAACGAGAATTTGTTAACTTGTTGTTGGTTTAGTAAATGGTAGTTGAAACGACAAGGTTTGATCGACGTGGTTATAAACGAGTTTTGAAAAAGAGTCCTTCACGTACGGGAGTACGTGTTGACTGCCTTGAGAGTGAAGTTCGTGAGAAATCGAGTACGAGAACTTATAACGAACTTAGGAAGTTATACGCCGATTCTATCGAGCAACTAGGGTTAGCCGCGGCAGTTTTGCGACCCTTCCCGGAAACTGTAATATCTCTTAGCTCGTTTATCGGATTTAAGATCCGTAAATTGGAGCTTAAACTAGACTTCCTAAGCTTTCTAACGGTACAGGGCTGATCCCCTGTTTCCAATTCCTCTGTTCTGGGCAGTCCCCAGAACTACTGCATTGCGCAGTGAAAATTTCAGAACTTGAATTCCTAAGTTGTTTTCTTCGCAACTTAGTTTCTATCGATCGTTTAAGCCGTAATAAGTTAACGACTACCTTTTCTACTGACCTAAGAGTCGAGTATGAAACCTTTCAAGTTCTAAACGAGATTTGTTCAAGTCTCGTTCCCGTTTAATTAAAATGAAACTAGTAGCGTGCAAATGCCTAAAGAAACAAAACAACTAAAACCTAATTCGAATTTCCATATTCGATTATCTTATACGACCGAATTTAAAGTGTGATAATTTTACGATGAAGGAGGAAGCTAGCACTAAGGAAAGGACAGAAGAACAGAAGAGCGGAAACCTGTTTAGTAGTTCTGTATCATGGAGGTAGGCTTTTATATATAAAACAAAACGAGCAATGCTCGAAAACCTTTCTTTATCGCTTTGATATCTGTGTTTTCAAAGTGATAATTATGGCATGAACTGTTTTATATTTTATGTGAGTTCTCTTGTACCTATCTGAGTTAACATTCGTGTTTCCCAGATTTATGAGTTAATTAGTCAGCCCCCTTTTTCCCGCTTCTTTAATCCAATCCCAGTCGCACCCCGACTTCTGCCGTCCCTCGGGATTTGGGGTTGTGACAGTCAGCTCTGGGCTTCTTTCATTCTGACTTGAATTTGTCGAATGATCTCGATCATTTCACCGACTGAATCCGGTCCTAGATTTTTCCTTTCACCCACTTCATCCCAATAAAGTGGTGACCTACATTTCCTTCCATACAGTGTCTCGTAAGGCGCCATTCCTATCGTTGCTTGATAACTATTGTTGTAAGCAAATTCGAGCAATGGTAAGATATTTTCCCAATTTGCACTTCGATCCAATACTACCGTTCTCAACATATCGACGAGGATTTCAATTGTTCTCTCAGATTGTCCATCCATTTGGGGGTGAAAAGTGGTACTAAAATTAAGTCTAGTACCTAGCTCCTTCTGTATAGTGATCCAAAACCTTGAAGTGAATTTGGCATCTCTATCGAACGTTATTGACTTTGGTATTCCATGCAGACGTACAATCTCATGAACATATAACTGGGCTAATTTCTCTGATCCATAGGTAATTTGAATTGGTAGAAAGTGAGCTGATTTTGTGAGCCTATCAATAACTACCCAAATGGCAGTATTTCCTCTTCTAGATTTGAGCAAACCTGTCACAAAATCCATGGCTATATCTTCGCACTTCCATGTTGGAATACTTAATGGATGCAACATCCCTTGTGGTCGTCGGTGTAAAGCTTTTACTTGTTGACAAGTCAAACATCGTTCTACAAACGAGGTAACATCTCGTTTCAATCCGTTCCACCAGAAATTCCTTCTAAAATCTTGATACATCTTCGTACTCCCTGGGTGTGCTGTATATGGCGTATCGTGAGCCTCACTCATGATATCACTTTTCAATTCGTCGTCATCAGGGATACAAAGTCTATCTTCAAATACGATTGCATTATCTGGTGCTTCAGAATAACCGTCCGGTTTATCCGTTCTTATTCTTAGTCGTAGCTTCTCGATCGTCTCGTTCTTTCTCTGAGCACTTATGATTCTCTCTCGTAAGTTTAATGTAGCTACTAGTGCCGCTATTTGGGTCGTTATCATTTTAGGTGTATCGAGCACTTCTAAATCCATCTTCTCAAATTCTTGTACTAGTGTTTCTTCCTAGATAAAGAGACACCCTAATTTGGTTGGAGTCTTGCGACTCAGTGCGTCAGCTACTACGTTTGCCTTTCCTGGATAATAATTGATACCACAATTATAATCCTTGACTAATTCGAGCCATTTTCTTTGCCTCATATTCAATTCTTTTTGCTCGAAAAAGTACTTCAAACTCTTGTGATCCGTAAAAATCTCAACCCTTACACCATAGAGGTGATGTCTCCAAATTTTCAACGCATGCACAACGGCTGCTAGTTCTAAATCGTGGGTTGAATAATCAACTTCATGGGGTCGAAGTTGTCACGAAGCATAAGCTATCACCTTTCCTTCTTGCATTAATACGCACCCTAATCTGTTCTTTGAAGCATTTGTATAAACTATGCATTCCTTATTTGCTTCTGGAAGAGCTAACACTGGTGCTGTGGTTAACTTTTCCTTGAGTGTCTGATAACTCGTCTCGCACTCGTCAGTCCATTTGTACTTGTTTTCCTTCCGTAGTAGTTGCGTCATAGGTCTAGCAATTGTAGAAAATCCCTCAATGAATCTTCTATAATAGCCAGCTAAACTTAAGAAACTCCTAATTTTGTTTGGATTTGTTGGTGATTTCCAATTGCGCACCGCCTCTATCTTGGCAGGGTCTACCTTGATGCCTTCTGTTGATACTATGTGTCCAAGAAACATCACTTCTTTTAGCCAAAACTCGCACTTACTGAATTTGGCATAAAGTTTCTCAGCTCTAAGCGTTTCCAACACTATTCAAAAGTGTTCTTCATGCTCCTTCTCATTTTTGGAGTAAATGAGAATGTCGTCGATGAATACTAAGATGAATTTGTCTGAGTACGGGTGGAAAATTCTATTCATGAGATCCATGAATACTGCGGGGGCGTTAGTCAAACCAAATGGCATAATTAGAAATTCGTAATGGCCATATTTGGTTCGGAAAAAGCAGTCTTAGGTATATCTTCTGGTTTAATTTTCAATTGGTGATATCCGGATTTTAAGTCTATTTTTGAAAATACACCTGCGCCCTTAAGCTGATCAAAGAGGTCTTCTATCCTAGGCAAAGGATATTTATTCTTGAGAGTGATCTTATTTAGTTCGCGATGCACATTTGCATAGAACCATCCTTTTTCCTGACGAACAAAACAGGTGCTCCCCATGGTGAAACGCTAGGTCTAATGAAACCAAGATCTAACAATTCTTGCAGCTGGATTTTAAGCTCTTCTAACTCCTTTGGCGCTATGCTCCATACAGAATGGAGCAGTTAATAGATAATCAATCCATCCCATGGATTATATCTACGTCGAAAATTTTTATTACGTTCAGATTGTTCGCCATGATCCTAAAAGGTCCTAAGTCAAATTCTATGTTTGAGCGAAACTAAGGAAGTGACGATAATTTCTCCTAAGGGCGTGGTTATTCTCTTTTCATGATTAGCACGCTCTGGTTTTACTTCTATAGTGTCAACAAGAACTAGAAATAAACGATTGTAAAGCTCTGGTATGAAGCAAAATTATGACAGGGTAATTAAGAGGTTCGTCCAATACCTGTCAAATTTCCTTTGCCCCTATTGCGCGCCTCTTTCCTAATCATGAATGCCCTTGCATTCTGTTGCTGCGGTTGTGCCCGAATTGCCCTTAAAGGTTGGGGCTGACCATATTGGTTCTGCCCTACCGCTCGCAACGGTTTCGGGCAATCCTTCTTAAAATGCCCTTTCTGTCCATAGTTGAAGCAAACACCAGAGTTCGCTTGACAGACACTGTAGTGTACCCTATTACACTTAGGACAGGTAGGAATGGTGATCCTTCTTTGGTTGTTGTTCCTTTGCTGCCCCAGTGACTGACCCTGCTGGTTGTTTCCGTTCCACGGTCTTGCTTGATTATTCCCTTGTATATTTTGTCCTGACTGATTGTTCCCTTGCCATGGCTTCTTGCCATAGTTGTTATTCTGGTTAGGCTGCTGATAGCCTCGCTGATTACCACTCTGGTTCCCCTGATTGTTATAGTGCTGATAGAAGCCACTGTTGTTTCCTCCTTCCCATTTCCATTTTCCCTGATAGTTACTATTATTGTTGTTGCCGAAATGGCCTCGATTCTAAGTCTGGGTTGGGGCTGGTGTGGGTGTTATGATTTTCTTTTCGTCAGGCACTACTGCCTCCATTTCTAGGGCTCGCCCTAGTATCTCTGTATAGCTCAGTCATCCGTGACTGGCTAGTGCTACACCTAGCTCGTGCTTAAGTCCCCCAGGGAACTTCTTTGCTATCTTTTCCTCGGTATCTACTTGCTCAGGCGCATATCTTGATAACTCACAGAACTTTGCATCATATTTTGTGACCATCATCTTTCCTTGCTTCAGATTGTAGAACTCAGCCTCTTTCTGCGCTCTATAAGTCTTAGGCACATATTTATCGTACAATGCCTCCTTAAATTCGTCCCAAGTAAAATGAGCCAAGTGCTCTGCTGGTATGACCTTCTGTCTAGCCTCCCACCAGTAGTCAGCTGGTCCAGAGAGTTGAAATGCGATGCACAAAAGACGCTTCTCATCAGAACATCTGAGGAGTTTAAAGATTCTCTCAATGGATCGCACCCAAAGCTCAGCATCGCTTGGGTTACCGGATCCATTAAAAATGGGTGGGTTTCGTTTGAGGAATAGATCCTCAATATCACGACGGGGTGGTGGTGGAGATAGTGGTGGTGAAGGTGGAGGGGTTTCATGGCGTTCTTGTTCCTCTTCCCTTTCACCTCATGCTTGCCGTCTACCTGGTCCCCTAGGCCTACCAGGTCCTCTTCTATTGTTTACTACTCTAGGCGGCATTTTGAAACTATAGACAACGAGAATTCTTATTAACACTTTTGCTTTTTAAAAAAAATTCTCACCCACTTAGTAAGATTCTACCAACTTTAAACAAGTTTACGGAAAGAAATAGATAATAGCATCAATACTATTTCCATGAAACTTTTAACTTCGCAAGTTAAATAAGAGTAACCAACTAAACATGGTAAGAACAAATGTTCACTGGATCAAAGCCCACTAATGGGGTTATATATATATATATACGTGTCAAAAAGAGTACTGATTTTTGCCTCCAACGAGGACTTATACCAAAAAGTTAGACTACAATTAGTCTGAGTTAGGCTAACTGCCTATCTATGTACTGGATGCACTAACAGGTAGCATTTCTGTGCCTACTTGAAGTACTAGAACGGAAACGATTCGTAAAATTTCGTATTTGTTTAGAGTACTACAAAAAGAAGTCTACTGATCCGAACTATGTACAAGACATTTCTAAAGTAAACTACTATACGTCTAAGACTCTCTGCTCAAAAGGCTGCAGTTGAGACTGTGCTGCCCTCTACGGCCGGAAGCTCCTCGGAGTCCCCCTCATCTAGGTCCTCCTCAGGGTCCTCCTCCGGATCCTCCTCCATCGGATCCTCCTCTGGATCATCCTCCGAGTCTGTACCAAAAACTAGCTGAAGCGCCTCGTCAACCCTAATCGTGGTGCCGTCCACAAGTACTAGAGGTGGTGGCGGAGGCACCTCCGAAACGGTCCTCTCTAAGAGTGAGACCAAGTCGTCAAAACTGGTCACTACCGTCCGCTTCTTTGGGAGAAACAGGTGCTCGGGGCGTGGACTAGGCATGTATGCCTCTGTAGAACGGACCCTGGATGGTCCTGCCTTAAACTGTCCTCGGACCCTCGTCCAAGACTGGGGTAGGTCAGAGGTCAAACCCTCGTCCCCAACAAGTAAAGCTGTCTCTGCAAGAACCTCCTCAAGTGGTGCAAGTGGGGATGGTAACTCTAACATCGCAGCAAACTCTGCGTCAATCTCTAGGTACCCTGCTCCTGGAAACAACTCCTCGACGGGTGCAAGAACCTGTGGCAACTCTAACATCGCGGCTAACTCTGGATCCATGACAAAAGGCTCTGGGTCATGAGTAGCTGGGATGTGGGTGTAGGGGTGGTGCTCGTGAATAGGAACAGACACCATGTATCTACTCTCAAAGAAACGCTCATGTACGGCTAGAGCGAATCCAGAAAAGTCACCTGTCGGCTCGGTGGTGTCACCGACCAGTGTAAGAAAGTACCAGGCGACATCGTGTGCCCACCCATGCCACTCATCGAGCAGCCGTCCGATCAAATCCGCTATAGCCCGACGCTCTGTAACGAAGTGCTGAGCTGCGTGGTAACGTGCAGCAAAGTCGCTGACTATCTGTCCTATGTCGTGGTTCGGGTCTACCTCGTAGTCATAGTACACATCCAAGATCTCATCTACCATGGTACGCTGTCTCAGGGGTCTGCTCTTCCGAGCCATGACACGTCTCGAAACCATCCTACAAAGTTTTTGTAATGCCCCGTAAATTCCTTACGTTCTTAATATTTAAAGTTAATTAAATAATGGCTTTGCACGCCTAAGGTTACAATTTTTGAATTCTAAGGCTAGCGGTCAAATCCGTTATTAAAAATAAATTACAGAAGTCAGCTAGACGACTACTGTATTTAGGGTTAGCGCGTACGAAAAGTTTTTAATTTGTAATCTTAGAACGGAAAACCGTCTAATTTTTATAATCACGAAATTGCGATACGAACACGCCCGAGAAAGTTCGTTTTTATGTTTTTCCGGATGAAACTCGGACTATGTCGTCCCGAGTTTTTGTCAAAATAATCTTTGTAAATTTATTTTTTCCAATTAAGTTCATACGTTAGAATTTTTAAGTCAAATCGAATCGCGACGATTTTGTACCGAGCAACGTTTTTCGTCGTTCGTTTTTCCGTAACGTCGGATCGCGCCGGAAAAACCCGTAACCCTCCTAAATATATGCATGCAGCCGACACATCACCTTATTAGTGGCAAACATGCATGTTGACCTTGTTAGTTTAATGACACCTTAACCTACACTTTATACACTTTCAAACCTTTCATCATAACAACACTTGAACAAAACCATTTCATCTCTCTCTCTCTCACTCTCTCGGCTGCACACACACACTCTCTCTCAAACTTCATCTTCTTCACTTCTCCTTTCTCCATTGAAGACATCTTGAAGTTCTTGAAGAAGAAACCACACAAGTCCTCATTCATCCAACAAAACCTATTACATCTTTTGTTAAATCTTAAGGTATTCAACTCCTCTTTAATTCTATCCATCCAAAACCCTTTTTCTTTTTATTTTTCCATTTGATCGAAATTTTAGAAGTGGTGATATAGATGTTGTGAACTTGAAATAATGAAATTAGATGCATTAGATAGGATAATTAGGGATTAAAGTGGAACAAAAACAAGAACTCTAAATCCTATGTTAATACCGAAAAAATTAGGCATGTTGTAGGATTTTTAATTTTCTTCTTTTGATGGTTGATTCTTGTTTAAATGATGTTTAATTAGTGATTAGAATGAAAAAGAATTGAAAGCCCTATGTTTTTATGAAAGTCAATTAGGGTTTGAACTATGAATTTATGGGTTTTTATGCATGTTAGTTGATAATTGTTTTGCAAGTGATTAATAGTTGTTATAAGAGGTTGATTAGTAAATAAATGTAGTTAATTGGGGAAGAAAAATCATCCCCTTAACATATGTATAAAAACAGAAATTTATTAAGTGATTAGGGGTTTTCATGTATTGATGTTAAGTGATGAATTGTTAATGGAATATAGTTGCAAATAATGTTAGTTGATTATAGAATTTAATTGAGAATTTTCTAAAAATGTTTAATGAAACATAAGAGATAAAGATAACCTTATAAGTTGAAGTATAATGATGTTATGATATGTTTGACGTGGTTTAACGTCGTAAAATTTGAATAAAATTCGACAACCTTTGAAAAACGCGTAAGAGACGAACTTTTAGTCGTAACTAATAATCGAGAAGTCGGATGAAAATTCTAATTTGATATTATCGTTTATAATGAAATTTAGAACAACTTTATAGTTGACGTCATAAGCTTTCGAGTTGATATAATATGGGCTATAGTTATAGTCGAGAACTAGAGCGCGTTTTGAAATTTTTGTTGGTTTAGTACTTGTTAGTTGAAACCCGACGTTTAGAACGTCGTGCTTTTGAGCGAGTTTTGAGAAGGAGTACGTCACATACAGAAGTACGTGATGACTGCCTTGAGAGTCCAGTTTCTAAAAAAATTGAATACGAGAGCTTAGAACGAACCTAAGACGTTATACGTCGAACCTATCAAGCAATTAGGGTTTTCACGGCAGTTTTGCGACCTTCGCCGGAAACTGTAATAACTTCCAGCTCGTTTATCGGATTTGTGATCCGTAAATTGGAGCGCGAACTAGACTTCCTAAGCTTTCTAATGGTACAGGGCTCGTCCCCTGTTTCCAAACTTTATGTTCTGGACAGCCTCCAGAGTTACTGGACTGTGCAGTGAAAATTCAGTTTCTTGTTTTCTAAGTTGTTTAGTTCCCAACTTAGTTTCTTTCGATCGTTTAAGCCATTTTATCTAACGAACATCTCTCTTCTGACCCTAGAGTCAAATACATGACCTTGAGTGATGAAAACCAGTCGAGATCTTATATTTTATCTTTTCATTAAAGAAGTAATAGTCGAGAAATTTCATAAAGCGTTTAATGAACTAAAACGTAAATCGCCTAAGTTGATTCTTTCCATCTTAGTTTCTTTTAATCTTTAAAGTCGTATTAAGATATCGACTACCTTCTCTACTGACCCGAGAGACGAGTATGAGATCTTCCAAGTTCTAAACGAGATTGGTACGAGTCTCGTTTCCCGTTTAAGTAAAACGAATCTAGTAAGCGTGCAAATGCCTAAAGAATAAAACAACTAAAACTTGCTTCGATTCTCTTTAATCGATTATCTTTTACAACCCTTTTTTAAGTATATTTATTTTACGATGAAGGAAGAAGCCAACTGTAGAGAAAGGACAGAAGATCCAAAGTTGGAAGTTTTACTTTAAGTTCGGTAAATCAAGGTGGGCTTTTATATACAAATAAAACGAGAAAATGCTCGGAAAATCTTTCTTTATCGCTTTGATATCTGTGTTTTCAAAGTGATATTATGGCATGAACTGTTTAATGTTTTATGTGAGTTCTCTTGTACCTATCTGAGTCAACATTCGTGTTTTCCAGATTTAGAGTTAGTCTTTTTAGATTAACTAACGATCGGCTCTGAGTTAGCTGCTAAGTGCTTTCCAGAGTTAGTGCACTTTGTAACCTGTGGTGTATGTGATATCCTGTTGAGGGGTACCAGCCACGGTGAATTAGAATTGGTCAAGATTGAACGTAACATTAGTCAGAAAATGCTCGCGCGAGTGATTTATGAGAAAAAGTCAGAAAATGTTTAGTAGACACGGATTCTTTCAATAAAATTCCGATGTGCTACACTTATGAAATGCCATATTTATCTATATTTATGATTATGTTTTCGGCATCGTGCCCACTAGGTACGTTTGTACTTAGCCCTGCATTGTTTTCTAAATGTGCAGGTTGAAGCGACGGTGAGCGGCGACGGTTGATGTTGAGTTAAAGGATAGGATGCTTAGTTAGAACCCTTCCGCTGCCAAACTCTGTATTTTCTTTTTGAGATGTACTTTTGAACAATACTCTGTAGTCTAAGTCTGTAAATATGAACCTAGTTTCTTTTGGTACTTTTGTCGAGTAATCCTTAGGGATTAACTCTTTCTTATTTATATTCAAGTCTTTTCATGGTTTATCGATGTTTTTCATGTATGTTTAGTCAATTAGCCCCCTTCTTCCCCGCTTCTTTAATCCAACCCCAGTCGCACCCCGGCTTCTGCCGTCCCTCGGGATTTGGGGCTGTGACAGAGTGGTATCAGAGCAGTGCTCGTTTTCTGCTCTGCTTCTGAGTCAATCTTCTAGTATAAGTTAGTGTGAGTCATTCTTTCTAGTACGAGTCATTCTTTTAAGTAATATCATAAAGTGATATTTGTATACAAGTCTTTCTCCGAGAAATAATATAGAGTATTTGTTTGTACTCTATATCGAGTCTTCTTTCAAGTCACGAGACATGGTATTTGTGTATACTCTGGATCAGAGTCGTCTTTCCAAGTATGAGATAAGAGTTAGACTATGATGTTATGATTGAGAACGTAGAAGTCAACTCAACCGCCCGCTACGTCGACTCAACGAGGAAAAGTGAAAGAATTTTATAATGAGATTTCTTTTAAATAAGGAATTTATGAGCAAGTATTCAAAAAAAAAAATTTTGAAGACGAGTATGAGTTGTGTTTTAAAAATGAGAATTTTACAGAAGTATAATTTTTATACTTATATGATTATGCGATAGTACAAGTACTATCTTATGTGAAAATATGTGCGCAATGATTTCCTTTTTATGAAAAATTATGCGGATACGAGAATATAGATGGATTTTAGGGAATTTTCCCGGTTCAATGAGAACGTAGACGTGGAACTTAAGAACTTTCCGGTTGTTGGAAAATTTATTAGTATAAGTTTTGATGAATTCCAAAATCGGCTGACCCCAACCGAGTAGATGTTGCCAGTACCTAATGTTAGAATTTAGGCTCGCTGTTTGAGCAAAGTTAAGATTTTATCTTTACAGGTCTCCAGCTGAAGATGGCAACAAGGCGTCACTCAGACAGAACATCAGTTGTGAAGAAAGACAACTGAGAGTTCATTTGTTCAGATGTAAACAAGGGGAAGTCTTCAGAACATCAGTTGAAGGAAACCAACTGAGCGTTCATCAGATGAGAAACAGTTGAAAGGAAGAGAACATCAGATGAAAAAGAAATCATCTGAGGGTTCAAACCCAACTGAGTAAAGAAGTGGAAGACAACTGAGGGTTCAGTTTCACAACCTCAGTTATAGAATCTGAACAAGGAGTTCAACTGTTTTGAAGTTCAAAGTCAGCTGAGAACTCGACAGATCGGAACATCAGCTGAAGATCACTCAGATGAAGGTCAAGACTTTCAACCGACAAACCGAAGTTGACTGTCAAAGATTTGAATTTCAAAAGGAAGTCGCATGAGGGTTTGACCGTTCAGTCATTACCCCATTTGGCCCAACACAAGGCTGTCTCAGATGGAAAGCAGAAGAGCACAGATGCCATATCGGGAAAGTCTACAGAGATGAGAGACAAGCCATCGCATTCAATCGATCAGAGATCAACTGCTCCTCCAACGGCTAGTTGATTCTCTCCGCCTATAAATAGAGGCATCCTCTCATTCGAGAAGTATAGACATGCAGATAGACACATAGACGACGAAAAATTCAAGAGCTTTCTCGAGAGAAATCAAAGCAAATCTGCAACATCATCATCTAAGAGCATCAGCAGCTGAGAGTTCCAATTTGAGAGAACATTAGTAGCTGAGGGTTCATAGAATTCGAATCTGTTTTTGATCTTAGGTTGAGTGTTTATTCGTTCAAGCCTTAGATCCAGCTCTCATTCTTGATCGAGGTGTAGTTGGAAATCCTACCCTTTCTCACACCCTAAAAAGTGTGCTAGGACCTTACTCTTCCTGTAATTGAGTAGTCAGGTCTTCAAGTACCCGCAAACTTGACTTAGGCTGTTTAGTGCCCGTAAACTAAACTGTAACGGTTGCTCAGCCCGCGTAAGCTGAGTGGTTCTGTCCAGAAGAACTTGGACTGAGGTGTGTGGACTCACATCTCCCCGTGGACGTAGGAGTTCTCTCCGAACCACGTAAATCTTGTGTGTCATGTTTTCTTTTGTGTTCAGTCTTTATTATCATATCTTAACTGACAATCTAACCGCATACAATCTGCATACTTTCACAACAACAGTTTTGGTTTTGACCAACCGTGCATAAAAGCGTGAGTTTGATTTTAAGAGTTTATTTTCCACCACATTCCGCACAGCACCAACCTTCCAACTGAGGTTGCTTACTCAGCTGTGAGATCTCAACTGAGTCCTCTCACTCAGTTGAAGTTGATTTCAAGTGTTAAGTTTTTCGAAAGTTGAAAAATCCTAACTGGTGTATTCCCCCCCCCCCCCCATACACCAGTAACTCGTATCGGGACCATCAAGTGGTATCAGAGCAGTGGTTCAAAAGACTGCTGACTCTGTTTCACGAGGTGTGAATTCGAGAATTTTCTTCAGTGGTCAACTGAACAGATCTTTTCACGCTAGTGCATTCTTGCTCGCATTTTTGTTGTCCTGTTTTTGTTTGTGCAGATGGACGTCAAGGACAAGATCACAGTCATGTTCTCTGTTGTCAACTATACATCTTGGAGAACTCGAATGAAGAAGATCCTTTTGTCCAAGCATCATAGGATGCAACAAGTTCTCACATCTGGACCAATCGTCATACGAGACAGAATACTTCACACTCCCACAAATTCCAACGATGGAGATGCAGTGGTGGAGTATGTGGAGAAACAGCCAGAGGACTACACTCCGGAGGAGGCCAAGGTGAGCCAGCTGGATATCTGGGCTCAGAGCACAATAATGTCCACGGTTGGACAAGATTATCTGCCCTGGATAGAGGAATGTGAGACCGCAAAAGAGATGTGGGACATCCTGGCCTCGCTAAGTGAAGGAAGCGACGAGACAAAGGAAAACAAGTTCTCGCATGCATGTCAAGATTTTGACAATTTCAGTCTGCGACCTGATGAGACTATAGATCAGCTAGAGCTTCGATTTATGGACATCATCAGAAGAATCCAATCCATCCGGAAAGGAAAATACACTCTAAGAGAAATAAACCTCAAAGTGTTGCAAGCTCTACCGGCTGAGTGGGATACTTTCACAAATATCCACGAGAGCCGAGCTGACCTAGGTGAAATGGGAACTGAAAGATTGTTCTCAATCTTGAAAGGAAATGAGTATAAGGTCAACAGAAGGAGGTCGCACCCCTCAAGTCAGACAAATAGAATTGAGGACGTCGGCTCAGCATCAAAGTCAGTTGCCCTCCAAGCTGACTACTCAAAGTCGAGATCAACAAGACCAACCAGGTCGGCTAACACAACTGCAAAGGAGCCGAGCAGAGAAGAACTGCAACAGAACATTGCAGCGTTGTCAAAGAAGTTAGCCGATATAGATACTCGGGTCGGCAAATATAAACGTTTCTATAAATCAAACCGAACTCGAGACAGTTCGAAGCCAGTCACCAATGGTTGCTTCGAATGCGGCAAGGAAGGACACTTCAAAGCCGATTGCCCAGTCCTCTCAAAGAAGGAAAGAGAAGCACTGAGGGCGAAGCAAACTGCAAAGAACAAGGCCATGGTAGCTGAAGAGGCAGCTGACGATATGGACATCTTCACAGACACTGAAGATGAGGATGACCTGACCTCTACCAACAAAGTCATCAGTCCGGATCAATGCCTCATGGCACTTGGAACCGACAAAGATGATATTGAGGTACAATCTAATCTTGCTCGCTTAAATTCTTCCAATACTTCTAACATGCAGGAATCTATGAACGATGAGTTGGAACCCTCCTGGAATGATTTTCAAGAACTCAGTGAGGAACTACATCAGCAGTCGGTTGAGTTTAAGAGTCTTCAAGCCCAGTTCGCCAAGCTTGAAGATTCCTTAACCGAAAAGGACGATCTAATCAAGAGACAAGCTGAAGAAATTGACCAGCTGAAAAGTCAACTGAGTACAGCCAACCAAACTGAGGCTTCAACCGATGAACAGTTGAAGGAACAGATCAAGACACAGAACGAACAATTGAACAAGCAAGAGGCTCAGATCGACCAGCTGATGAAGACATCAGATGCCCAGACCGAGCATATAGCTGTTCTTCTCAAGGATCTTCAGACTGAGAAGGACAACCTGACAAAGCTATATCAGTCATCCGAGATCATCGAGAATCTCATCAAATACAGACGGCAAACGGATGATGTGTCTGGACTCGGATACGACGTAGCAAAGGACACTGGAATTCCACCAGCTACCTTCACCAGGGCTGAGGAAGTCATGGTTGCCAAACCTAACACAGTTGAGTATGCAACTGAACAAATACCCTCACAACCGATAAAGGTAACTACGGCTGAGAAAGGCAAAGGAGCTGCAGATGGAGCACCAACGAAACAGTCCCTGGAGTCTACAACCGAGGGGGAATGTTCCAAGACTCAACGGAGGAACCGGAGACGTCAGAGTCGCAATCAAGCTCAAAATCGACAACATATCCAAGCTCAGAACCGATGTGATAACCGACCAACAAACCAATCACAGCAGAGATGGAACCAACAGAACCGACCAAGCTTCAACCGACATAATCAACAACGGTTCCATCACCACAACAATCAGAGGTTCCAACAGAGTCAACCTATGTGGAAAAGTTACGACAGCTATGGTTACTCATGCCACAACATGAATCAACATCCGGGCATGAACAACTATCGTCAACAGCCAAGGTAATGGAATCAGAATCAGCCAAGAAGATTCCACAATGGCGTCCGACCTCACAGACAAACTCAACAGGATAAGAATCGCCATCAAAACAGGGGGAAAGCCTCACCTCCTAAAGCCCAACATGGGAGAAATCCAACTCCTCCCAAGAAACAGAGCATCATTTCAAACAACAAGCCTAAGGATAACCGGGGTGTTGTTATAATTGATGAAAATGGGCAGATCATTTGGAATGACAAGGCTATTCGAGTGTACAGAGAAAAGCGACGCACGGTTCCAGCGGGAACTGGTTCTAACCCTCCAGGACCCAACTGAAATTGGGGACCTAAGCGAGTTTCTCCTTGCAGGTACAGGAGAAACAGCTGAGGAAGAAGAAGGCGTCTACAACAATGTGGGTGATGGATAGTGGATGCTCGAAACACATGACAAATCTGAAGGATTTGCTTGGAAGTTTCGTGGAGAAAGAAGGTCCATCAGTTACTTTTGGTGATAACTCAAAAGGTTATACCAGAGATTACGGTACCCTTGAAACCAATCATGTTTCAATTTCTAATGTCTCGTTTGTTGATGGATTGAAGCATAACCTGCTCTCCATCAGCCAATTCTGTGATAATGGGTTCTCTGTCAAGTTTGATGCACAGGGTTGCAGAGTTAAAGATGTCGGATCAAAGCAGGTGATATTGTTGGGAAATCGATCTCCAACAGGGAATGTATACTACGCTGACTGGAACAGCAGCCTCCATGACACTTGCCTGTTGTCAAAGAACAGTTCGGATGTGAGCTGGCTGTGGCACAAAAGGCTCAACCATCTGAACTTCAAGACGATGAACCGACTTGCCAGACAAGAACATGCAAGAGGCATACCTAACCGAGTGTTTTCAACAACACACATCTGTAGTGCATGCCAGCTGGGAAAGCTCGCTAGAACCTCCTTCCGGTTGAAGTCAACTCCTTCAACTGACCGAGTGTTACAGCTGATCCACATGGATCCATTCGGGCCAGTTACACCAAAAAGCATTAATGGAAACGAATATACATTGGTTGTAAATGATGACTACTCAAGATATACGTGGACCATCTTCATGCGCCACAAAAGTGAGACCCGAGATGAGCTGCCCAAGCTGATGGATCGGATATCGAACCAACAAGAGATGAAGATCATATCTATCAGATCAGATCGTGGAACGGAGTTTCTAAATGAAACCATCATTGAGTATTGCGAGAAGAATGGCATAACCCATCAGACATCAGCCGCGCGTACTCCTCAACAGAATGGCGTAGCTGAGCGAAGAAATAGAACTCTGAAGGATGCAGCCACATCCATGTTAGCGAGCTCAGCACTGCCTAAGAGATTTTGGGCTGAAGCGATCAACACAGCATGCTACACACAGAATCGATCTCTTCTCACCAAGCGGTTGGGAAAGACGCCCTACGAGCTGTGGAGACGCAGAAAGCCAGATATTTCTTATTTTCGTGTTTTTGGATCTAAGTGTTATATTCACAACAATGGGAAGACTCAGTTGAAAACCTTTGATGCCAAAGCTTCGAAGGGCATATTTCTTGGATATGCAGCTCGGATCAAGACATATAGAGTTTTCAACAACAGCTCTCGTGTTGTGGAAATAACACCTCATGTTAGTTTTGATGAATCTACCTTCGAGTGCAGGGAACAGGTAAAGGAACAACACGCGGATCCAGCTGTTCTACCAGTTCTCACCAGATCGCAAGCTCTTCGGGAAAAGAACCGAGCTGAACCACTGGTATGGGCAACTGAGGATGAGGACCCATACTCCTCTAAAGATGAATGCGAAGACCTCAGCTCGTCCCTAGGGGGAACTTCAGCTGATGTCCCTCCAACTGCATCAGCATCCGATGCCCAACCGAACTCAGCTCGATCTATTGTAAATGTTGATGATCCAGACTCAACAGCTGATCAATCACCAGCTCTGAAGACTCCAACTCAGATGTCTGAGCAGCCACTGTTGGAAGAAGAAGGAAGACGCAACCGAAGATGGTATGAAGTTCACTCCACCAACGACATCATCGGAGATCCAACCGAGGGTGTGTGCACACGGAGCAGAGTTGCAAATCCAGAATCAACCGAGGAAGAATCCAACACTTATGCCCAATATGCTGAGGAATTGGCAGTTTCAGAGGAGTTCGAGCAAGCTGGAGATGTTGCCATGATTTCTTGCTATGTAGCTGATGTTCCAGAACCGAAGAATGTTGGGGAAGCTCTCAATTGTGTCCACTGGACAACAGCCATGCAAGAAGAATTGAATGAGTTTCTACGCAACTGTGTATGGGAGTTGGCAGAAAGACCAAATGGTGTCAAGGTGATTGGACTAAAGTGGATTTTCAAAAACAAGAGAGACGCCATTGGATTCATTGTGAGGAATAAAGCAAGGTTGGTAGCTCAAGGATACTGCCAACAAGAAGGAATTGACTTTGAAGATTCCTTTGCACCAGTTGCAAGGCTGGAAGCAATCCGGATCTTTCTAGCTTATGCCGCACATCACAAGTTCAAAGTATATCAGATGGATGTGAAGTGTGCATTCCTCAATGGAGATATAAAAGAAGATGTATATGTTGAACAGCCTCCTGGTTTTGAGACTGGAGATGGAAGAGTGTACAAGCTGAAGAAAGCTATCTATGGTCTAAAGCAAGCACCAAGAGCATGGTATGACACTCTTTGTGGATTTCTTCTGGACTCGGGGTTCAAACGAGGTTCAGTTGATAAAACTCTGTTCACCATCAAAGTTGGAGAAGATATACTTGTCGTGCAAATTTATGTCGATGATATCATTTTCGGGTCCAAGTCGGAGGAGTTGTGCAAGAAATTCTCCGATCTTATGAAGGAAAAGTTCGAGATGTCAATGATGGGCGAGATGAATTATTTTCTTGGATTAAAAAGTGAAGCAGTCACCTGAAGGGATTTTCATCAACCAGTCCAAATATACAAGGGAGCTCATCACCAAGTTCAGATTGCAGACAAGTAAGACAACCAAGATCCCTATGAACACGAACTGGAAGATCGAACCAGGAGCTGAGGGAAAGCTCATTGATGCCAGCCAGTATAGAGGGATCATCGGTTCGCTGCTCTACCTAACTGCCAGCCGACCAGACATTTCATACGCAGTTGGAGTGTGTGCTCATTTTCAAGTCCAACCAAGAGAAGCACACATGTTGGCAGCAAAGAACATCATTAAGTATCTGAAGGGAACTGTCAATGTTGGATTGTGGTACCCAACTGATGACAATATCCAGCTGACTGGATACTCAGATGCCGACCTAGCAGGAGATCGGTTGGACAGAAAGTCTACTTCTGGACATTGTCAGTTCATGGGAAGCAAGCTGGTTTCATGGTTCTCCAAGAAACAAGCGTGTGTTGCTACTTCGACAACCGAGTCAGAGTACATGGCTGCCGGAAGCTGTTGCATGCAAGTATTGTGGCTGAAGCAGCAGCTGAGAGATTATGAAGTCTCAACTGGACAGGTTCCCATACATTGTGATAGCTCGAGTGCCATAGCTATCTCTCTAAACCCTGTTCATCACTCTCGGACTAAGCATATCGATATTCGTCATCACTTCATCCGAGATCATATTGAGAAGAAGGATGTGTCCATGGAGAAGATCCCAACTGAGATTCAGAGAGCTGACATCCTCACCAAACCTCTTCCTGAAGCCCGGTTCAAGATGCTGTGTGATCTTCTAGGATTTTTGGATCCGAGCTAAAAACTCATCCGAGCTGAAGAGTCATTCGAGCAGAAGAGTCATCCGAGCTGATAAGGATTCATCCGAGCTGAAGAATCGGATATCGACTTAAGGGGGAAGCTCAGATGAAGGGGGAAGCTCAGCTGAAAGGGGAATATCAGATACGAATTGCCAACTGAGGACATCAAACGTCAGCTGAGGAGATGAACTTGAGTCAGCTGATGGTACGCTGCAACAATGGAACAGACGTCAGCTGATGGTATGCGGAAACTGAGGAATTCAACAAATGAACACAGCTGATTCAGACATCAGCTGGCAGGTATCATTTATGACTGAAGGTGTTATATTCTTAAATGAGAATGTTTGAAATAAATTCAAACATTCCTGTGCTAGTCAGTTATATTAAAATAGCCATCATGTCGCATTAAATGTAAAGTACGGCTGAGCATCCATAGCCTACTTTATAGTGCGACTGGGCTGACATGAAACTGTACACCTTCTCACGCGCTGGTTGGAACTCGGATCAAAACGTCGAGTCAAAGATAGTCAACAGTTGCGTAATCCCAGCCGTTGATGGATTCGCGCCATTTAACCCCAGCCGTTGATCTCATCCAAGTCAAAGACCTATATAAGGCGAAAAATCAGGAAGATATCTCCTACTTTCCTCATTCGTGCTTATCAATCATACTATTCATCGTCTTCCAGTTTTTCTGCCTAACCCTTTTCTGCAAATAGATTTCTTCCTCCCCTATATATTTTACCTTTGCAGTGATTTAATGGCACCCAAAAGCAAAAGAATGGCATCATCCGGACCTTCCCTCGTGCCTACAACGTATGAAGAGTCGTTCGATATGTTAGTATCGAAGATTCACTTCGAGCAGATCCTCTCCGACGAGGATCTAGAGTCGCCGGTCCTAGCCCCTCTCGCCAACACTCTCCGTAAGAACGGACATCTGGAATGGGCCAAGCTCTGTCCCTCTCACTTGCTCAGGCGTCAAGTCGGAGAATTCTACGTCAATCTTCTTCGCCCCCTTGACGGTTCAGAGGGAGTTTCTACGACGGTGTCCTACCGACAAAGGGATGTTCCGGCAAGGACAATACGTCGTGTCTCCTTCTCCATTGACGTGTCCGATGTCCTCCGATACATCATACCAATCAACCACACCGCCACCGAGTTCTTGGAGAATATTACCGACGAACAGGCGGATGAATTTCTACAGGATGCTCTGATCGAGCCAGAGCGGTTGAGGAGCAACATGCAAAGGACTAAGCTGAAGCCTGAACACCGCCTACTGTTCGACGCCGTGTCGAAAGTCGTGTTCGGATACAGTGGCACGTTCGGCGACATCAGCCGACCCAAGTTGAAACAGATGTTGGCCCTGGAGCACCAACACCAAATCAACTGGTTCCAATATTTTCTGAACCAGTTGATGATGGAGAAGTCGAAGATCTCTGAGACTACGACTGAGTCTGGAGAGAAGCTGCTGAGTGTGAAGGGCACGCTCAACTTCGGATGTAAAATCTCCGCCCTCATCCTCCTCGCAACAAAGGACCGCAACATGGTCTGGGCTGACTGCGAGGAGACGCCGCTGAAGAAGCTGTTGCTGTTCCCGACGGCTAAGAAAGCACAGGAGGTGCTGAGGAGTGTCTACACTCCTAAGGACAAGAGGGAGTCGGGAAGGCCAGCTGAGGGAGAACAAGCTGTTGCTCGCCCCACAAAATCTAAAGCCTCACGTCGCCGAGCTGACGTTGAGATGGAGTCGACTGATGAACCTGCCCAGAAAAAGTTAAGGGTAAGGTTCAAGAAGACAATCAAGAAGGCAGCTGAGGTGCCAGCTGATGAGCCAACTGATGTTCCAGCTGACGAGTCAGCTGATGAGCCAGTTGAGGTTCTAGCTGAGGAGCCAGCTGAGGAACAAGCTCCAGACGAGGAGGGAGCGCAGGTCGAGTCCACACCTGCTGAAGAGCGTTCCGAATCCAGCCGCTCAGCTGAGGCCGCATCATTCGAGATCGCACCTCGAGGCCCCGGAGCTGATGAGGCTGAGGGCATGGAGACGTCGGATGCATTCTCCTCATCTGAGGACCTCGAAGATGCTACCACCTCCCCCACAGCTGGAGCAAATGTTGTACCGCCCCCAGAGCCTCTTGCTCTCTCTACCCAAACCGAGCCAGAAATTCCGAGCTCTCAGCTCGATGCCAACATCGTGACCTCTCGTTCGGCCGATGTTGAGGAAACCATTCCACCCTCTTCCCCAACTGAATCCCAAATTCCGAGCTCTCAGCTCGATGCCGGTGTTGTGACCGACTCTTTGGCCAACATCGATGAACCTCTTGAACCCGAACTATACAATCTCACCCCCTCCCCGATCAATGAAGCGGAGGACCTGCAGGGTGTTGCTGATGAGCACGAAGGCAGGGTGGCCTACTACTTTCAAAAGCTGTTGGGTCTATTCCCTGCGGCTCGCGACATGCCCATCTTCGCCACACTGGGAACCGAGCTACTGTACCAGTTCCACCTGATCTTTAGCCAGTGGTATGTCAAGGAAGACACGATCAGGGTACTGAGCTGGGACAGGCTGAAATCTGACGAGTCCCGCATCCGAGCCTACTTCAACTATTCCAACTTGGAGGTGGCGTACAACAACCGGATCGCGTTGCTCACTAGACGGTTGGACCAGAGTCTGGCTGAAGGGAAGGACACAAGGGAGGCAGCTGAAAAGGAGTGTGTCGACTTCCTTGACAGCATGTTGGTGAAATCAGCCGACTTCCTTGAAGATGTCGATGCAGCAGCCGCCGCCGCAAAAGAAGAGGAGGAGAACCTGAAGCTGTACCTGGCAAACCGTCAAGCCATGGTCACAGCTGAGCCTCTAGCTCAGTCTGCTCAAGCCTCTCCAGCTGCTCAGCTCGCTCCTTCAATAGAACAAATCTGCGAGCTAATGGCTGAGAGGGTAAACCAGTTGAGAACCGAGCTGCTCGCCAACCTCCAGCACCAACACGATGACCAGCTGAGGGAGTTGGCAGCTCAAGAAGTGAAGTATCAACAACTGATGGAGGAGAATGCCGAGCTGAAGATGAAGATGAATGATCTCTCCTCCTCCACCAGTCAGGACGTGTCGGAACTGAAATCCACTCTGTTGGGCTTGAAGTCGGAAGTGAATGTCTTCAAGTCCTTGGCTGACTCAAATCTGGCCAAGTCCCAACAGACGCAGGATGCTGAATGGGAGTCCCGGTTCGAGTCGCGTTGGGCTGAGTTCGTTGCATTTCAGACAGAGGTCAACGACAACCTCTCTGTCTTGAAGAAGGCAGAACAAGAGCGCCAGGACTCCGAACTGGCGAAGAAGATCGAATTGGAGTGTGCGGTCGATGAACTCTTCAACCGTGTTCAATCCACCGAGGCCAAACTCAACTCTCTGGACGGTTCAGTAGCAAGCCTTGTTGCTGATGCCAAAAAGGGGGAAGAGAAGGAGAAGGAGGGTGAAGCACAGGAAGAAGAAGAGACCCAAGAAGAAGGAGTGCCAGCTGCTCAACCTTCCAAATCTCAGCTGAGGAGAAGGAAGTCTACTGCTGCCAAGACAACCGAAGTCGGTGGAGCCGAAATGTCTAAGGACTTGGAGCAGGCAAAGAAGATTGGAGTTTCCTACAGCTCCATAGCCGAGATCACAGCCGAGCTGGATTCTGAACTCGACGGGATAACAACCGAAGAGTGCATTGCAGCGGCCAAGGCTATGGATGTAGAGGAGAAGGACTACATGAACCCGAGCTGGATCAGAAAGTTTGCCGCCAGCCAGGCGAGGAGGGTGAACCAGTTCGAGGTTGAGCTGAAGAAGGTTTCTCAGAACCTGGACTGCAACGTTGCCTCCCGCAGCCGACGCCGCATCAACAGAATCCAATCAAAGGCGGAAGCTCGGTTGAAGCAACAAAGGTTGCCTCTAAAGTCCAAGGTTGGGAGTCGGTTCAGGCATACTGACAAGTGGATGCCGACCGAGTGGAATGAGGATTGGGAGATGTTCAAGCAGGAGTTCGTGAACGACTTCTATTACAGGAAGGTTTACGCAACTGACGACCCAAGGAGAGCGTTCAAAGAGGCGTTGACTGAGTTGCACTCAGGTGACTCGGGCATGTTCAGTCAATTCAGGAGGGCCATGATTGACGCCAACCTGGACTTGAACACTGTTCCAGTTCCCAAGAGGGTTACTTATCGGCCACCTCTTCTCTCAGATTCCAGCAACCCGAACCGTCAGAAGATTGCATCTGAGGCGAGGCAGGTCTGCAAGGAGCATGGAGTGGACATCTCTAAAGAGTCACCTGCTAAGAGGGAAATTTTTGTAAGGATTTTTGGCAAGTATGGGCTACAATACTAGCTCAGTTAGTTTTCTAGCAACTGTTGTAATTTTTGAGTCTATATTTTGTAACAATCAGTTGTAATGAAAACTATTCCGTTATAAGATTCACCTTGATGAACAATCCCTCATTGTCCAAGCTCTGAATCACAAAGTCTTTTAAATACCATGTTATAACTGTGCTAACCCTTTGATGTTTTATCTTATAGACTGTCTAGAATTTCAGCTGAGATTTTAGATAAGTTAGTGAGGTTTAGATCAGTAGTGGTTTCAAGTTGTAAGTGGTTTTGGCATCATCAAAAAGGGGGAAATTGTTGGGAAATTTATTAGTATAAGTTTTGATGAATTCCAAAACCGGCTGACCCCAACCGAGTAGATATTGCCAGTACCTAATGTTAGAATTTAGGCTCGCTGTTTGAGCAAAGTTAAGATTTTATCTTTACAGGTCTCCAGCTGAAGATGGCAACAAGGCGTCACTCAGACAGAACATCAGTTGTGAAGAAAGACAACTGAGAGTTCATTTGTTCAGATGTAAACAAGGGGAAGTCTTCAGAACATCAGTTGAAGGAAACCAACTGAGCGTTCATCAGATGAGAAACAGTTGAAAGGAAGAGAACATCAGATGAAAAAGAAATCATCTGAGGGTTCAAACCCAACTGAGTAAAGAAGTGGAAGACAACTGAGGGTTCAGTTTCACAACCTCAGTTATAGAATCTGAACAAGGAGTTCAACTGTTTTGAAGTTCAAAGTCAGCTGAGAACTCGACAGATCGGAACATCAGCTGAAGATCACTCAGATGAAGGTCAAGACTTTCAACCGACAAAGCGAAGTTGACTGTCAAAGATTTGAATTTCAAAAGGAAGTCGCATGAGGGTTTGACCGTTCAGTCATTATCCCATTTGGCCCAACACAAGGCTGTCTCAGATGGAAAGCAGAAGAGCACAGATGCCATATCGAGAAAGTCTGCAGAGATGAGAGACAAGCCATCGCATTCAATCGATCAGAGATCAACTGCTCCTCCAACGGCTAGTTGATTCTCTCCGCCTATACATAGAGGCATCCTCTCATTCGAGAAGTATAGACATGCAGATAGACACATAGACGACGAAAAATTCAAGAGCTTTCTCGAGAGAAATCAAAGCAAATCTGCAACATCATCATCTAAGAGCATCAGCAGCTGAGAGTTCCAATTTGAGAGAACATTAGTAGCTGAGGGTTCCTAGAATTCGAATCTGTTTTTGATCTTAGGTTGAGTGTTTATTCGTTCAAGCCTTAGATCCAGCTCTCATTCTTGATCGAGCTGTAGTTGGAAATCCTACCCTTTCTCACACCCTAAAAAGTATGCTAGGACCTTACTCTTCCTGTAATTGAGTAGTCAGGTCTTCAAGTACCCGCAAACTTGACTTAGGCTGTTTAGTGCCCGGAAACTAAAGTGTAACGGTTGCTCAGCCCGCGTAAGCTGAGTGGTTCTGTCCAGAAGAACTTGGACTGAGGTGTGTGGACTCACATCTCCCCGTGGACGTAGGAGTTCTCTCCGAACCACGTAAATCTTGTGTGTCGTGTTTTCTTTTGTGTTCAGTCTTTATTATCATATCTTAACTGACAATCTAACCGCATACAATCTGCATACTTTCACAACAACAGTTTTGGTTTTGACCAACCGTGCATAAAAGCGTGAGTTTGATTTTACGAGTTTATTTTCCACCACATTCCGCACAGCACCAACCTTCCAGCTGAGGTTGCTTACTCAGCTGTGAGATCTCAACTGAGTCCTCTCACTCAGTTGAAGTTGATTTCAAGTGTTAAGTTTTTCGAAAGTTGAAAAATCCTAACTGGTGTATTCCCCCCCCTCCCCATACACCAGTAACTCGTATCGGGACCATCACCGGTTCCTCGAGAACTTAGACGTTTTTAAGAAACGTTGTTTTGAAATGATTTCGAAAGAAGATCCCTAACGCGAGAAAGACTTCCTCTGATGAATGTCACGTTCGCTTAGTGACATGAATATAGATTCGGCAAAGTCGAACTTGTCGTCTAAGAATTTCCTGCGAGGGAAAAAGAAATAAAATGAATAAAAAAATAATTTAATAGATCGTGTTAGTAGAAGAAGGAAGCGATTAGACGTTCGAGAAGCTTTCGGCTTCGAGTTAAGAAAGATATGAACGAGACGACAACTGGAACTTAGTTTTCCAGGAAATTATTCTTAAGTTATATTTCTTTTTCTTTATATGGAATTAAATTCCATATTTTCGTCTTGAGCGACGACTATAATTAGTACGAATATCAAAGAATCGTAAGTGATAAATTCTTTTGAAAATGGATGTTACTTTTGAATAAGTAGCATGAACGAAGTGAAAATACTTTGTTTTAATAAGTGAAAAATCGTTAAGAGTTAGTGAGTTAAGAAATAAAAGAAATAGAAGAATTTAAATGAGTAATAATATGGTGAAATAAAAAGAATAAAAATAAAATCTTTTATGAATGTATAAATATATATGTTGTTGAGTGCAATTTCTTGAATTGCTAGAAGTCTTAATAAGTGGTTGACTTAAGTGTCGATGTTACAATTGAATAAGGGATATTTATTTTGTAATTTATGTTTTCGTTAAGATAAGTTATTTTCTTTTCCTACCTGTTACTGATCCGTGTTACCTTAAAACTTTTGTAGGATGGCTAGGACTCGTGTCACGGCTCGGAAGAGCCAGCCTTTGGCCTCGTGCGAGCGCACCATTAGTCGACATGTTGCAAGATGAGTTTTATGAGTTTGAGATAGACTACGGAGAAGAGGATGTGGGACAGATTGTGAGTAACTTTTCTTCAGCCTACTACCCAGTGAGACACCTGATCAGGGAGAGTCAGGCGATACTAGATTTGATCGTGCACTTACCGGACGAGTGGTGCGGTTGGGCGCACTGTGCAGCTTGGTACTTTTTGGGGATTTTCGGCGACGACACGGAGTCGACCGGCAACTACGCTGGGTTCGCCCTGTGTGTGCACAGGCATTTCTTTGAGAGCAGATATATGCTTCCCCTTCCTTTAGAGCCACACATCCCCTACAGTCACTTTCCAGTCGAGACGGAGCTTGAGGAGCTTGACTTAGACCCGGAGTTCTTAGATTTGTTAGAGTTGCCACCAGACGGGGTACTGGAGGAGGAGCCTGAGGCTGAGTTAGAGCAGCCAGAGGAGGACGAGGAGACGGTAGTTCCACCAGAGTCACCACCGGTTGGACAGCAGATTGAGGAGTTGATCCCAGGCCCGGGTTTTGTAGAGGTTGACGCCGAGACAGCCGCGTTGTTGGGGTTGTCTTCACCGTTTGTGCCAGACGTTTGTGTTAGGGTCAGGGGACCGTTGGAGACGAGACTGTACAGAGAGGGACCAGACTACCTAGAGATCGACGCGGAGCTCACCGCCATGTTAGAGCTGCCTTCTCCACTTACGCCACTTGAGAAGATCTGCGCGAAGTGAAGAGTAGCCCGAGAGCAGATGGAGGCAGGACCGTCCAGGGTCCGTTCTAGGGAGGAGTTCGAGTCAGGTTTGGGTTCAGGTTCAGTTCCCGAGCACCTTCTCCCCCTAAAGAAGCGTGCGAGAAGGATCAGTGAGGACTGCTTGGTCTCCGACTTGAAGGAGACTGTTTCTGAGGCACCCTCACCCACCCTGCTTACACTTGACGACGGTTCTACTCTGAGGGTGGACCAGGCACTCGAGTTGGTTTTTGGTTCGGAGTCCGAGGAGGAGGACCCGGAGGAGGATCCGGAGGAGGACCCGGAAGAGGACCCTGAGGAGGACCCAGTGGAGGGTTGTTAGGATTTTGCAGACTTTGGGGTAGTTTTTGGATTTCTTCTGCAGTTTAGTTAGGCAGTGCTTTATAGACATTGGTAAATATCAGTAGTAGTAATAGCTTTTTGTCCTGTATAGAGTCGGATCAGTAACTAGTTAATTTTTGAAGTACTCTAGCCGATACGAAATTTTATGAATCGTTTCTGTTCTAGTACTCTAGTAGATACGGAGTGCAGCTTGTTAGTGCACCCAGTAAATAGTAGGAAGTCAGCCTAGTTTAGACTAATAGTAGTCTAACCCTTTTTGTATAAGTCCTCGTTGGAGGCAAAAGTAATATTCTTTTTGGATGTATATATATATGACCCGTAAAGAGGGTTTTTAATCAAGCAAATTTCTTATGAATCGAGTAATTAAAAATTAGAATACTAAATGAACTCGTGTAACGAGGAAATGAGTTTAACTCGAAAGTTAAAAGATTAATGAAATAATATCAAAGCTATGTTTGATATGTTGTTCCATGAATTTGATTAAGTTGAGAACGAGCTAGTAAGTGCTAAGTGTAATTAACAGAAGGAAAACTAATGAGAATTTTCAATTTTTCTTTAGACTAAAGAAAATGCCGCCGAGAAATGTTAACAACAGGAGAGGTCGAAGACCTGGAAGGCCGAGAGGACGTGGTGGACGTCAGTCAGAAAATAACCAAGAACAAGAATATGAGCGGAATATCACTCCATCCCCATCTCCACCCCCGTCACCATCACCACCACCTTCACCACCGCCCCGTAGAGATATTGAGGATCTTTTCCTCAAAAGGAACCCCCCAATGTTCAATGGAACTGGAAGCCCTAGCGATGCTGAGCTATGGGTGAGGTCGACCGAGAAAATTTTCAAACTCCTCAGATGCACTGATGAGGAGAGAATGTTGTGTGTCGCATTCCAACTGACAGGATCGGCAGATTACTGGTGGGAGGCAAGACAGAAGGTGATACCTACTGAGCATCTGGCTCGTTTTTCGTGGGAAGAATTTAAGGAGATTTTCTTTGACAAGTACGTTCCCAAGACGTATAGGGCACAGAAAGAGGCCAAATTTTATAATCTGAAGCAGGGAAAGCTAACTGTGACGGAATATGACGTCAAGTTCTGCGAGTTGATGAGGTACGCGCCGACATTGTTCGACACTGAGGAGAAGTTGTCAAAGAAATTTCAGGGAGGTTTACGTCATGAATTGGGAATCGCTTTGGCTAGTCATGGAGGACTAGGTTATTCAGACATACTGGGGAGAGCACTGGAAATGGAGGCCGTCGTGCCTGATGAGAAAAAGATTGTACCAACTGCGTCAGCACCAGTGCAGAGTTAGAATCGAGGCTACTACAACAACAACAGTAGCAATTACCAGGGGAAGAGAAAATGGAACGGAGGAGGTAGCGGAGGATACAGTCAGGGCTACAGCAATCAGGGAGGACAGAAAAGGGGCTATCAGTAGCCTGTCAACAACAACAACAATGGCAAGAGGCTGTGGCAGGGAAACAACCAATCGGGGTTGTTCATTCAAGGGAACAAGCAGAACTTGCCATGGAAGGGCAATAATCAGTTAAACCAGCCACAAGGGCAACAGAGGAATTTTAACCAGGGAGCGAATAACCCAGGGAGGATTACCATCCCTGTCTGCCCGAAGTGCAACCGAGCCCATCCTGGAGTCTGTCAAATAGGTACCCCCAACTGTTTCAACTGTGGACAGAAGGGGCACATGAAAAAGGACTGCCCTAAACCGCTTCAAGCAGTACCTCTCCAAGCCATCCAAGCACAGCCGCAGCAGCCGCCTATGAACCAGCAGCAGTTTCAGCAGCATGCACAGCAGCAACAGAATGCGAGGGCATGCGCTATCAAACAAAGCGGTCAGCGCAAAGGAAAAGGCAATCTAGCAGGTATGGGAAAACTCCACAACACCACCATTAAGATACTGTTTGATACTGGCGCATCGCATTCTTTCATCGCTGGCTCATATGCCGATAACTTAGACATCAGACCTGTAAGAGCTGCACAATCTATGAGAGTAGCCACACCTTCAGGAGAGATCACTACTTCCACGCATGTTTGCTCTAACCTAGAACTAGAAATCGGAACTCATAAGGTTATAGCAAACAACCTAAATGTTATGATAATGTGGGACGTAGATATAATCCTAGGAATGGATTGGTTGTCAGAGAATTACGCCACGATTCTCTGCAACGAGAGAAAAATTTCTTTTCAGCCGCCGGGTAAAGAACCAACCGATTTCCACGGAATTTCAATGGGTAGAAGTGTACCAATCATATCGGCCCTTCAAGCCACGAAACTCATGAAAAAGAAAGGTACCACAGCCTATCTTGTGTACCTAGTTAGAGAACCAGGAGACGAGAAGACCATTCAGGACGTAAAAGTCGTGAATGAATATGAAGATGTTTTTCCAGAAGTACTACCAGGATTGCCACCAGATCGTCATGTGGACTTCACGATCGATTTAGAACCAGGAGCAGCTCCTAAGTCTAAAGCCCCTTACAGAATGGCACCAAAGGAATTGGAAGAGCTCAAAATCCAGTTACAGGAATTACTAGACCTTGGTTTTATCAGGCCAAGCGTTTCACCTTGGGGAGCACCCGTGCTTTTTGTTAGGAAAAAGGACGGATCGATGAGAATGTGCATCGATTATCGAGAACTGAACAAGATCACTCTCAAGAACAAATATCCTTTGCCAATGATCGAGGATCTGTTCGATCAGCTTAAGGGTGCAGGAGTCTTCTCCAAGATAGATTTGAGGTCAGGATATCATCAGCTCAAGATCAAACCTGAAGATGTACCTAAGACCGCTTTTAGAACTCGATGTGGCCACTACGAATTTTTAGTGATGCCATTTGGTTTGACCAACGCTCCAGCCGTATTCATGGACCTTATGAACAGAGTTTTCCACCCCTACTTGGACAAATTTGTTCTAGTATTCATTGACGACATCCTAATTTATTCTAAGAATGAGACGGAGCACGAGGAACATCTACGAATAGTGTTGGAAATACTAAGAGCTGAGAAACTCTACACCAAATTCAGTAAATGCGAATTTTGGCTGAAGGAAGTAATGTTCCTTGGACACATAGTATCGACGGAAGGAATCAAGGTGGATCCAGCCAAAGTAGAAGCAGTGTAAAACTGGAAGACACCAACAAGTCAGAATGAGATCAGAAGTTTCTTGGGATTAGCTGGTTATTACAGAAGGTTTATCGAGGGATTTTCTACAATCGCTCGCCCGATGACGCAGCTACTCAGGAAGGATACCAAGTTTAAGTGGATGCATGAGTGCGAGAAGAGTTTCCAAACTCTTAAGGAAAAGTTAACTACAGCGCCAGTACTAGCACTTCCAGACACAAACAAGGAATATGTGGTTTACACTGACGCATCGAAAAATGGATTAGGTTGTGTCTTGATGCAAGACGGACGAGTAATAGCTTATGCTTCACGACAACTTCGACCCCACGAAGTTGAGTACCCAACCCATGATTTAGAACTTGCAGCCGTAGTGCATGCGTTAAAGATTTGGAGACACCATCTCTATGGTGTAAGAGTTGAGATATTCACCGATCACAAGAACCTGAAGTACTTTTTCGAGCAAAAAGAACTGAACATGAGATAAAGACGATGGCTCGAATTAGTCAAAGATTATGACTGTGGAATTAACTACCATCCAGGGAAGGCTAATGTGGTAGTAGACGCATTGAGTTGCAAGACTCCAACGAAGTTAGGATGTCTTTTCGTAGAAGAAGAAACCTTAGTACGAGAATTCGAGAAGATGGATATCAGAGTGCTTGACACGCCAGCAACGATAACAAGTCAAATAGCAGCATTAGAAGCTACACCAGATTTGAGAGAAAGGATCATCAGTGCTCAAAGGAAAGACGAGTCAATGGAAAAGTTACGAGTAAGGATAAGGACAGATAAGCCAAAAGGATATTCTGAAGCTCCAGACAATGCAATACTTTACGAAGGCAGGATTTGTATTCCCGACAACAACAACGACTTGAAGTTTGAAATCTTGAGTGAGGCTCACGATACGCCTTACACAGCACATCCAGGGAGTACAAAAATGTACCAAGATTTGAGGAGAAACTTTTGGTGGAATGGAATGAAACGAGACGTTGCCTCATTTATAGAAAGATGCCTAGCATGTCAACAAGTTAAGGCTTTACACCGACGACCGTATGGATTGCTACAACCGTTGGATGTCCCAGATTGGAAATGGGAAGGCATAGCTATGGACTTTGTCACAGGCTTGCCTAAGTCGAGAAGAGGAAACACAGCAATTTGGGTGATAATAAATAGACTTACGAAGTCAGCTCACTTCTTACCGATTAAGACTACATATGGATCAGAGAAACTAGCTCAGTTGTATGTCAGAGAGATTGTACGTCTGCATGGAATACCGAAGGTCATAATATCAGACAGAGATGCTAAGTTTACCTCGAGATATTGGATTACGATGCAGAAAGAGTTGGGAACAGAGCTAAATTTCAGTACAGCTTTTCACCCACAGACAGATGGACAGTCAGAGAGAACGATTCAGATTTTGGTCGATATGCTAAGAACAGTGGTTTTGAATCGAGGCGCGAATTGGGAAGAATTCTACACTTAGTCGAATTCGCCTACAACAACAGCTATCAGGCCACGATAGGAATGGCACCGTTTGAGGCTTTGTATGGGAGAAAGTGTAGATCACCGCTTTATTGGGACGAAGTAGGTGAGAGAAAGAACCTAGGCCCAGATGCTATCAATGAGATGATTGAGATAGTTCGACAGATTCGAGATAGAATGAAGGAGGCCCAGAGCCGACAGAAGTCGTATGCCGACGATCGTCGAACCAACCTTGAGTTTGAAATAGGAGATAAAGTTTTTCTTAAGATATCCCCGACCAAAGGAATCCTTAGGTTCGGAGTTAAGGGTAAGTTAAGACCCAGGTTTATAGGACCTTATGAAATCCTCGAGAAAATAGGATCAGTCGCGTATAGATTGGCCTTACCGCCAAGTCTAAGAAGCGTTCATAACGTTTTTCACATTTCTCAGTTGAGAAAATATGTTTACGATCCTAAGCACGTCATCAGTCAGCAAGACGTAGTTCTTGAATCTGACCTAAGCTATGAAGAAAAGCCAATATCGATTTTGGATAGAAAAGTTCAAGAATTAAGAACCAAATTGATACCCATAGTTAAAGTGCTATGGAACCATCATGGGCAAGAAGAAGCCACGTGGGAACTCGAGGAGAAGATAAAGGAGTAGTATCCTCATCTTTTTGCAGAAGGTATGCAAATTTCGGGACGAAATTTTTCGTAAGGGGGGTAGGATGTAATGCCCCGTAAATTCCTTACGTTCTTAATATTTAAAGTTATTAATAAAAATGGCTTTGCACGCCTAAGGTTACAATTTTTGAATTCTAAGGCTAACGGTCAAATCCGTTATTAAAAATAAATTACAGAAGTCAGCTAGACGACTACTGTATTTAGGGTTAGCGCGTACGAAAAGTTTTTAATTTGTAATCTTAGAACGGAAAACCGTCTAATTTTTATAATCACGAAATTGCGATACGAACACGCCCGAGAAAGTTCGTTTTTATGTTTTTCCGGACGAAACTCGGACTATGTCGTCCCGAGTTTTTGTCAAAATAATCTTTGTAAATTTATTTTTTCCAATTAAGTTCATACGTTAGAATTTTTAAGTCAAATCGAATCGCGACGATTTTGTACCGAGCAACGTTTTTCGTCGTTCATTTTTCCGTAACGTCGGATCGCGCCGGAAAAACCCGTAACCCTCCTAAATATATACATGCAGCCGACACATCACCTTATTAGTGGCAAACATGCATGTTGACCTTGTTAGTTTAATGACACCTTAACCTACACTTTATACACTTTCAAACCTTTCATCATAACAACACTTGAACAAAACCATTTCATCTCTCTCTCTCTCACTCTCTCGGCTGCACACAAACACTCTCTTTCAAACTTCATCTTCTTCACTTCTCCTTTCTCCATTGAAGACATCTTGAAGTTCTTGAAGAAGAAACCACACAAGTCCTCATTCATCCAACAAAACCTATTACATCCTTTGTTAAATCTTAAGGTATTCAACTCCTCTTTAATTCTATCCATCCAAAACCCTTTTTCTTTTTATTTTTCCATTTGATCGAAATTTTAGAAGTGGTGATATAGATGTTGTGATCTTGAAATAATGAAATTAGATGTATTAGATAGGATAATTAGGGATTAAAGTGGAACAAAAACAAGAACTCTAAATCCTATGTTAATACCGAAAAAATTAGGCATGTTGTAGGATTTTTAATTTTCTTCTTTTGATGGTTGATTCTTGTTTAAATGATGTTTAATTAGTGATTATAATGAAAAAGAATTGAAAGCCCTATGTTTTTATGAAAGTCAATTAGGGTTTGAACTATGAATTTATGGGTTTTTATGCATGTTAGTTGATAATTGTTTTGCAAGTGATTAATAGTTGTTATAAGAGGTTGATTAGTAAATAAATGTAGTTAATTGGGGAAGAAAAATCATCCCCTTAACATATGTATAAAAACAGAAATTTATTAAGTGATTAGGGGTTTTCATGTATTGATGTTAAGTGATGAATTGTTAATGGAATATAGTTGCAAATAATGTTAGTTGATTATAGAATTTAATTGAGAATTTTCTAAAAATGTTTAATGAAACATAAGAGATAAAGATAACCTTATAAGTTGAAGTATAATGATGTTATGATATGTTTGCATGCATGAAAATGATTCACGTTAGACGTGGTTTAACGTCGTAAAATTTGAATAAAATTCGACAACCTTTGAAAAACGCGTAAGAGACGAACTTTTAGTCGTAACTAATAATCGAGAAGTCGGATGAAAATTCTAATTTGATATTATCATTTATAATGAAATTTAGAACAACTTTCTAGTTGATTTCATAAGCTTTCGAGTTGATATAATATGGACTATAGTTATAGTCGAGAACTAGAGCGCGTTTTGAAATTTTTGTTGGTTTAGTACTTGTTAGTTGAAACCCGACGTTTAGAACGTCGTGCTTTTGAGCGAGTTTTGAGAAGGAGTACGTCACGTACAGAAGTACGTGATGACTGCCTTGAGAGTCCAGTTTCTAAAAAAATTGAATACGAGAGCTTAGAACGAACCTAAGACGTTATACGTCGAACCTATCAAGCAATTAGGGTTTTCACGGCAGTTTTGCGACCCTCGCCGGAAACTGTAATAACTTCCAGCTCGTTTATCGGATTTATGATCCGTAAATTGGAGCGCGAACTAGACTTCCTAAGCTTTCTAATGGTATAGGGCTCATCCCCTGTTTCCAAATCGTCTGTTCTGGACAGCCTCCAGAGTTACTGGATTGTGCAGTGAAAATTCAGTTTCTTGTTTTCTAAGTTGTTTAGTTCCCAACTTAGTTTCTTTCGATCGTTTAAGCCGTTTTATCTAACGAACATCTCTCTTCTGACCCTAGAGTCAAATACATGACCTTGAGTGATGAAAACAAGTCGAGAACTTATATTTTATCCTTTCATTAAATAAGTAATAGTCGAGAAATTTCATAAAGCGTTTAATGAACTAAAACGTAAATCGCCTAAGTTGATTCTTACCAACTTAGTTTCTTTTAATCTTTAAAGTCGTATTAAGATATCGACTACCTTATCTACTGACCTGAGAGTCGAGTATGAGATCTTCCGAGTTCTAAACGAGATTGGTACGAGTCTCGTTTCCCGTTTAAGTAAAACGAATCTAGTAAGCGTGCAAATGCCTAAAGAATGAAACAACTAAAACTTGCTTCGATTCTCTTTAATCGATTATCTTTTACAACCTGTTTTTAAGTATATTTATTTTATGATGAAGGAGGAAGCCAACTGTAGAGAAAGGACAGAAGATCCGAAGTTGGAAGTTTTACTTTAAGTTCTGTAAATCAAGGTGGGCTTTTATATACAAATAAAACGAGCAAATGCTCGGAAAATCTTTCTTTATCGCTTTGATATCTGTGTTTTCAAAGTGATATTATGGCATGAACTGTTTTATGTTTTATGTGAGTTCTCTTGTACCTATCTGAGTCAACATTCGTGTTTTCCAGATTTAGAGTTAGTCTTTTTAGATTAACTAACGATCGGCTCTGAGTTAGCTGCTAAGTGCTTTCCAGAGTTAGTGCACTTTGTAACCTGTGGTGTATGTGATATCCTGTTGAGGGGTACCAGCCACGGTGAATTAGAATTGGTCAAGATTGAACGTAACATTAGTCAGAAAATGCTCGCGCGAGTGATTTATGAGAAAAAGTCAGAAAATGTTTAGTAGACACGGATTCTTTCAATAAAACTCCAATGTGCTACACTTATGAAATGCCATATTTATCTATATTTATGATTATGTTTTCGGCATCGTGCCCACTAGGTACGTTTGTACTTAGCCCTGCATTGTTTTCTAAATGTGCAGGTTGAAGCGACGGTGAGCGGCGACGGTTGATGTTGAGTTAAAGGATAGGATGCTTAGTTAGAACCCTTCCGCTGCCAAACTCTGTATTTTCTTTTTGAGATGTACTTTTGAACAATACTCTGTAGTCTAAGTCTGTAAATATGAACCTAGTTTCTTTTGGTACTTTTGTCGAGTAATCCTTAGGGATTAACTCTTTCTTATTTATATTCAAGTCTTTTCATGGTTTATCGATGTTTTTCATGTATGTTTAGTCAATTAGCCCCCTTCTTCCCCGCTTCTTTAATCCAACCCCAGTCGTACCCCAACTTCTGCCGTCCCTCGGGATTTGGGGCTGTGATAGTTTTTTAAGAGAACACGAATCAGTAACTGGTAGGAAAATAGCATATCTTAAGGAATTCTTACAATTAGAGTATTCCATTATTCAAATTGCAATATCTTTAACCACTTATTGACAATTTATCTTAAGCATCTAGCAATTTTAAGAAATTGCACTCAAACACTTAATAATATAAAAATAAATAAAAATTTACGAGATTTTTTTTTCCAACCTTTAACTTAACGGTTCTTAATTATTAAAACAAAGTTGACTCCAAAGAGACTTTGTTCATGTCACTTATACGTATGTGACATTCGTCTATAATAAGTTTTGTCCTTCTTGTTTCATGATCACCTCTCGAATATTTTTGGAACCAACGGTTCTTATTAGTTCTATGTTCTCAAGGAATCGGGAAAAATCTTAGAGTAATAGTTTAGGTTCTCATGCTAACATACTTCTCAATCAAAAAGAAATTATAACTCAAATAATTTCACATAATATCACAAAGTATAACACTTGTACTTCAATCAATTCATACTTGGCATAATTGTTCATAACATGCTTACATACTTAAAAAAAATCGCATAAACGAAACAACACTTCTGAAACTTTTCTTTCTTTTCTTCTTCGATTGAGTCGACGTAGCAGGAAGTTGAGTTGTTGACTACATTTTTAAGTTTAGTGGTACGAACTAAACCTTACTTGAACGAAGACTCGGGTGCAGAGCATAAACAAATGCTCTGTCGGACTAACTTGAAAGAATTTTGGATGCAGAGCAGAAACTAGGGGTTGGGTTAAAGAAGCGGGGAAGAAGGGGGAGGGAATAACTGAATATATGTCTTAACCAATAATAATAAACAAGATGATATCTATGAACTGATTCCATTAACAAAAGAGAGTCGATCTCGAAGGATCGCTCGACAAAGTTATTTTCAGAGTAGCTTAGGTTTAAAGTACGAAACTTAAACTGAAAAGTTATACAACAAAAAGTGAAGTAGTTTGCAGCGGAAAAATGTAGAACTGATTACACTATAATTCTTTCCTATATACACCTCTACTCAACTTCCGCTGTCTCCGTCGCTCAACCTGCACATTTATAAATACATGCAGGGCTAAATATAATCATACTTAGTGGGCACAGTGCTGAAAATATATCATAAGCTTATAGATTAATCATGCATTCTCAAAGTAACACAACGGGGTTTTTCTTTCAAAGGCTCGTGCTTACTAAACATTTTCTTTTCATAAACATAGCTTGATCAAGCATTTTTTTCTGTTGTTACGTTCAACTTGACCAACTTCTGTTTCAATGCCGGGGGAGAGTATACTTCTCCCGCGCACATTCCTCACCGTGGCTGGCTACCCCTCAACAGAGTACCACACACAACGGCTACCGTTTACACTAACCCTGGAAAGTACCTAACGGTGTCACTAACTCAGAGTCCGATCGATTAGTTGGCGAACCAACTCAGAATGGCACAAAAGAACTCACAAAAACAATTCTTTTATGCACTGATAATCACTTTCAAAACACACTTATAAAGCAATATGTAAACAGTTTGAGCAACACTCACTTTATTTTGTTATATAGAAAAGCCCACCTTAACCGGTTACAGAACAAACTTCTGTCTTCGGTCTTCCGTCCTTTCTTCTAATTGCGACTTCCTCCTTCTATCGCAACAAACATGCTTTAGCAAATCGATTGAGATGATTAAACAAAAAGCAAATTGAATTCGATCAAGTCTTTTAGGCGTTTGCACTTTAACTAATCTCTTTTGGTTTTAAAGAAACGAGATTTGGAAACATCTCGTTTAGAACTAACTTGGTTCCTTACTTAACATTTTAGATTAGTCAAAGAAGGAAGTCGATAACTCTTAACGACTTAAAGTTCTTAAAGAATTAAGTTGAAAAGAATTCAACTTAAGAAAATGAGTTTTAGAAATTTTCTACACAAGGCAGTAGCTTAGGAGCCTCTACAGAACAGAATATTTCGAAACAGGCGATGAGCCTTATGTCAAAAGAAGACACGGAAGTCTACTTTACTGTCCAATTTACGGATCTCGATTTTGTTAAACGAGCAAAGAGTTATGTCCGTTTCCGTGAAGGGTGACAAAACTGGCCGAAAAACCCTAGACGTTTAAAAGTTCGACGCACGTCTCCCTAGGTTCGATCAATGCTATACAACCTTTATGTGCATGAAATTTCCATCAATTTACAGTCAAGTCACACCATCATTTAATGTGAATACTTTTTCGTTCCTCGATTAAAAATACGACGAGCAATTCTTGTCTTTTCAATTAACGAAAATACTTAGCAAATTTCATTTCAATTTCAAATCACAATTAACTTCTAACTTCTATTTCATAACTTATATGGAATCATCATCAACTACACTCATGCTTATTAATCATTAACTAACTCAAATCTATCAACATGTACTCATAATCATCAAACACGTTGTTTTTATCGAGCAACGAACATCGTTGTCGATTTTTCTTAAACATTTTTTTTAAAAATCTAAGAAATTCAAACTAAGTATATGTAATCATGCATATCATTAATACATCAACCATATCATCAATTGAGAACATATAAAGTCTCATTTTCTCATTTCCTCTTTTATGCACTTATTTACTTTCTTCAATTTTTGGATTTCTACTAAACCAATTCAAACCAAATTTGTTTCTATCATCTTTATACTTAACAATGAACATCTTAACATGTTAACATCATTAAAAACCATTACTTAACCAATTCATGTCATTCTCGTCGGTTCATGAAGTCGATTTTTTAAAGTTTTTAGTTAATTCTCAATTAATTCAACAACTAACCTAACACATCAATAATCACTAATATTCGATTAGTTTTCTCGTTCGATTTTTCTATAGACAATTATGCTTGACTCTTCGTCTCTTACGAAATGTTCGACATTCTTAGAATTCATTCAAACTTTCAAATTATCATCATTAACTACTTAGATTAACTAATATGCAATCCATAAGTTCATATCATTATCAAAACTAATTCTATCGACGATTCTTTGCCTCCAATGATTTTATTTTTATTTTTAGAAAAATCTAACTAAAATATATATTCAACTACATGCTTCCTACTTCTCATAAATCATTACACATTAAAAACATAACAATCACTCAATCAAAATCTTACTTCTTCATCTCTTACAATATCGTTTTTATTTTTAGAAATTCCTCAAACAATTCATACAATCATCATTCATTACATGCAAACATAATCTACAAATCATATATCTAAATTCAAGCTTAATCTTCATTAAATAATTAAGGAAATTTTCAAAAAAATGAGACATATATTTTTCAAAAATTCTAATTAAATTCTAACATGAATTATACTTGATTCTAACCATAGAAACTTAATCCTAAGCATCAAATAATCATGAAATAAACTTAGAACATCAATCCTATACCTCTTAAAACTTTCGAAATTTTCAAGAATTAAAGGAATGGATTTTTGTTCGGTTGAAATTAAAGAGAAAGCTCTTACCTAAACAAATATGCAATCGGAATTGACTTTAATCGAGAATCGAACAAGTTATGAGCTTCAAAGGTTTAAAGAACTTGAAGAACTTCTTGAAGATCTTCAAGAACTTGAATAACAAGAGAGAGAAGAGAGAATATGGGGGGGGCGACGGTTTTGGAGAGAGATGAGAGAGGTTTGTGTGATGACTAATGAGATATTATCATGATAAAGTAGAAGAAAATATCAAGTTGATGACTAGAGAGGGAGAGAGGCGGTTAAGAGGGAGAATTAAATCCCAAAATATCTCGTTTACGGGTCTAATACTGCATACTAAAATCGATTATTAATTTCTTAGACGGTTACATTTCCGACAAAAACTAATTCGACCAATAGATTAGAAATAATTTACTTAGTCGGAAATCATGATTCAATTTCCGAAATCCATCGAAAAGTTGAGACGTGACAGTCCAAATTTCGCCCGGAAAAATAAATAAAACTGACTTTTACTAATAGAATCGTATTGCAAAATAAGTGAATGTAAAGTCAGACGCTTTTTCGATCTGAGTTCTCGAACGAAAATTTTATCGGACGCGAAAACCCTAATACAGTAGTCGATTGAACGACTTTTGGAATTTATTTTCAGAAACGGATTTCACCATTAGTCTTAAAACTGAAATTCCTTCACTTAGGCGTGCAAAGCCTTAATTAATTATCAAATTTTTATTTTAGCGATGGGAGAAAAAGGCCGGGATATTACATAAACCCATCTTGATTTTCAACAAACGGCCTTGACGGGGGTTCACCAAAACGCATAAACTGATCGGCTATTGTTGCTATAAACCCTTTGCAGTCTCCTGGCCAGTATATGCTACCGTGCTGCTGTCTCGCATAGGTGGGTATTAATGATGCTGCCCATTCGGCCCATTCGTCCAGGAGGACGTTGACTAGGTGGGTCATTCCCTTAATGAGACTAACTCCAAGGTACTGAACTACTAGCCATTACTTATGATAACGTACTAGAAATTCGGCTAGATTTTCAAAATGACTCTTCTGTATACGATCGAATTCTTGCTTAATGGCTAAATTCTCGTCATTAGGCATCCTACATATTTTAAACATTCAAACTCAATCATTCTCAACAAAAATTCTTATCATCACAACAATTTATAGAAATATCTCATGATATTAATCGTTTTGTATAATCGTTTCTATAACTCAAACTTGCCTCGGTTCTCACTTAGTTATTGAAATAATTTCATAATAGTTTGACTATTCGATCTCTTTGCTTAATTCATTCTCTTTCTTACTCAGGAAAACTTTCTCTATTCGATTTTCTCATATTCACTTTAAATCTCACTCGATCGCATAAAATTGCACTAATCGAACTTCGTCCTACTCTTTTCCTTCCTTGCTCGGATAATAAAATTTTGCCTTACTTTACAAAATTTTCTCTTTTATCTTGCTTTGGCAAAATCTTTCTTTTCTTTATTTAATTCACTCTTATTAATACTTTAAAAGAAATTCTAATTCTTTTATAAAAACTTTGAAATTTTTCGTACCTAGTAGCTGGATGAGGTGGAGTGCTTGGCTCATTGTTGACTCAAATAGATTCAAAGATCACTCGGATGAATTCAAGAAATACTCGATTAAGTCTAGAGAATGCAAATCTAGACTCGATTTTTAGAAAAGTTTAAGCTTCAGAGCAGATGACCTGCTCTGATACCATCATGTCACAGCCCGATTTCTAATATAATAAAACGACTAGAAAACAAGGGGCAGTGAGGTAGAACAACGAACTTTTACTCAAAGAAACATGCTCGATAATTGAAGAATAACATCATCAACCAAACTTGCTCACAAATAAAGTGGATTTTCAATTAATGATTTCTCAAGAAACGAACATTTGTCAAGATTTTGGATATCAATTCAATTAAAGGATCAGGTTTAGTTATCACTAAATGTTGCATTCAAAGAGTAAGTGGCCAATTTTTAACTTTTAATCATCAAGTGGTGGTGAAGTAGATTTGAAGAATCGTTAGATGATTCCAACAAGTTTTAAGTGGAATTCAGAAAGGATTTAAGAGATTCTTGAACTCACGGGCTTTTTCATCATTAAGAATCGAGCATGCAAGACGAGGTTATTTTAGAAATAATGAAATTACAGCGGATTATGACCATCGACTCAAAATCCAAAGGTTATATGTATGAAGACATATAACCTCAAGCTTAAACATTTACTTAGGAAGTAGTTAACAATGAATCACCCCAAGCACACCGCATCCTTCCTCATCTGATCTAACCTGCACGTTTTAGAAATAATATGCAGGGCATGAGTACTTCATACTCAGTGAACACTGTTCGACTAAAATTATCCTAAAGTCGCTCGCAATTAAACCAGACCAAAGTAGCATAAATTAATCAACCCAAGTCGTATCTCTCGAGGAAGACTTAACAGGGCAATATTTGTATTGCGAAAAGAAACAGAAAATACAAAGAAAGTAATAAAGATTGATTGAGGTTTGTTGTTCTAATTCTAAATAATTAAAAGACAAATTAATCTAGATAAAATTATAAACCCTAGTTCTAAGAACAAAATAACCCATAGATATAAATTAAGATGAAGAAAGAGAACTCACAATAATTAAACTGAATCCGTAGTGGAAGTCTGTCACAAAATCCGTACGAATTGAAGTAATAAATCTATCTAGAACTTAAAGAACAAGATGAAGAACAATACTGGGAAAGAAAAGTCTCAAAGCGGCGGAAAGAATAAAACTAAAAAAAAACGTAAGTAACAATAATTCCAAATCCGAATATATATAAGGTTAACAAACGCCGCCTCGACCCTGATGCTCGTCGGCCACGGACGAGCGTTCGACCCCTAGCGATCCAACCTTCCAGACGAGCGCTAAGGCCCGGCGATCGTCGGGGGTCGCCCTTTGATATTTTGCTCATCCACATGTAGGAGTGCCGGACGAGCGTCTGCACCAGGCGATCATCGAAGGTAGCTCTCTGAAGTTGTAGGAGTGCCAGACGAGCGTCGGCACCAGGTGATCGTCGAAGGTGGCTCTCTGAAGTTTGCTCGTCTTCATTCCCAAATGTCGGGCGATCGTTGACACCGGGCGAACGTCGGAGGTCTCTCTCTGATATTTGCTCATCCAAATGTAAGAATGCTAGACGAGCGTCGGCATCGAGCGGTCGTCAGGGATTGCTCTCTTATAATTCATAACTTGAGACAAAAGCTTGCATTCACCACACAAAACTCGAACCACAACATTAATGCATTCTAAGTTTTAAAACTAGACAAACCAAATCAGAATATAAGTAAAATGCCCCAAATAAACTACCCAAAACACGACCAAAAACAGATGAAACAACCCCTCCACACAAAAAACCTTTCTTGTCCTCAAGCAAATCTTATTAAAAATTAAAAAGAAGAAAGTGAAAACTTGAACCAAATAATTCATATCTCAATAAACTCTCTATCACAAAACAATTTATGACTCATCAATCGACAGCAGTCATCACACAACAAATGAGTTGCCCTCCATACAAGAACTCAATCAACTCAACAGCCGAGCACAAGATCAAAGAGAGGACACAGCCGCAACGAAGAGTATCCCAAATTGGTACCATATCTTAAACTAAGCTAAAGAACATGTGAATTCCGGACAATTTTCACTAGGTGTACTCACGGAAATTCCGGCATCCTAGTGTGGTTTCCCATACTCATTCCTCAACCAGTAAGAATGAATTCAAGCCAATGAGAAAGAGGGGTAGAGCCCTTCACAACACAACCAAATTAATCAGACAAATTAACAAATCATCAAGTCAAATTGGGTTATATGGCCATAATTCATGAGGTGTGAACATTTAGAGGTCATCTAAAGTGCCCTCATGCGGTTTCCCATGCTCATGGTTCCCAGAAGAGCAGAGGCCTCCCAAAGTAACTCAACTTATTAAAGTAGTAAACGACTTTTTTTATATTATTCGTTTTGTTTTGTTTTTTTTATTTGAATTGGGATACACTTCTTAACACTGTTCTCTAACCTTTCACCCGCACTCAAAAGTCAAGCTTCAATAATTCGAGTGTAGATCGCCCCACAAATGACATGCAACAACCACAACGTCAACCTCGTCACTATCTCGCTCAATAAAATCTATCGAGACATGAATTATAAACTTCAACCTCAACTTCTAAATCATAATTCCAAATAAGAAATAACCGAGGACGCACAGGATAATCATTCCAACAGACACACACCCCCCTCCCCACCAAGAAAAAGACGCAACAATGTCCCCATTGGCAATCAATAAGCAAGAAAGGAAGGGAGAGAGAATCATAAGGCAAACCAAAGAAGAAGACGAGGAAAAATAGAAACACCAACACCCTAGCAAAAATAACAATAACGCCAGACAAACATGATAACCTAAAAGCAAAAGAAATAGCAACAACCACTAAAATGAAAAAAGACAGAAAAAGAAAAGCGTACACTTCAACAGTGAGAATCACTGTTGATCCGAAGGAGGATTAAGCGGACCACCGGGAGTGAAATTCCAACGAGCCAGTTGCTGCTCCAAGAAATCCAATTGGCGAGTCTGGGAAGCCATATGTTGCCGTTGTTGGTCCCAATACTGAGCATTAGTAGCCCAATGTTGTGCCTGCTCCCCCAACGCTGATTTTGGGCCTCCCAATACTGAGTCTGAACAGCCCATTGTTGATCATTGACAGCCCAGCGTTGATCATTCCGTTCCCACCATTGATCATTCTGCGCCGACCGTTGATCTTGACACTACAATTGGGCATTCTTTAAAACTAACTGCTGTTGCAGTTGCCCAAGCTGCGCTCCCAATTCTCCACGAAAAGAAGTAAAATCCTCACGAAAATCATAAGGCACAGAACCAGGAGGAATAGAGGCGGAAGGAACAAAACTAGAAGGTTGAGAAGTAGACTCAACCCGACGAGGAGATGCATCCTCACTCCCTCCCCGTTGCAGCAGCATCAACGCCTTGGTCAGACTCGGCATCAGAAGTAACGGAAGCAGTAGGTGGAGGGACACGAGGACCGGCGAGTTCGGCATCACGCTGGCGCTTAACCGTCGAGCGCTCCTCGTAGGGAAGAAAAGACACCACATCACGGGCAATAAACCCATGCTTCAATTCAGTAAATCACAAATATTTGCATTCCAGAAGAACCTGATTAGAAGGAGGAAAATCCGCCCGAATAGCTTTAAAGTGATAAGCCAGAGCAGTAGCAAGGTGAGGCAAAGCAGCGCGAAATGTGGAAGTTCGAACAATATTCTGCAGAGTGGCGAAAATAAAAAGAGCCGGGCAGATTTTCCTCTTCTGCACCGCACAATCAAGTAAGTAGAGCTCAAGCAAATGCACCTTATTAGCCTCATCACGCCCCTTAACATTATATACAAGAAATTTGTGTAAAATACCCAAAACCGGATCACGAATTAATCCACTAGACAAACCACCAGCTCTCCAATTGTCACACCCCATCAAATCTCGCCAAGCGGTATTAGCATCAAACGTAGCAGGAACGGCTAACACCCCCTGAGACTTCCGGAATCCAAAAACTTTGTGCATAGTAGTATACCCAGCATGATATGTAGTACCCAGCAAACGGAAAGTAATACCCGCCAGATCATTCTCAAAGTGCATAGAAACCAGAAATTCCACACACAATGGAGCAAAAGAAGGCCATTTGGCATGAGCATACTTAAACAATCCTAGCACCTTAAGATACTTATCCAACTGAGTCGTCACCCCCAACGATTCAATAACTTCCCAATCAATAAAACGAGGCACTGTGATCTCTTTGCTTTTGAAACGAAGATAATTATTACCTTCTGCATGTGTGTAAATGGGAAAAAGAGCATCATATGTCCTGGAGATGTCCCATGGGATAGCCGCATCAGTATCCATGGCCTCAGTCGCAACACTACGTGGGCCGAAACTGCTGGATTCGCCCGTATTCCCAATGTGCTTGGTTCGGCCCATTGAGGGTGGGTGAGCCAAATAGCGGACGCTCGTCCGGAGGTGAGAACAAAAGGCCACGCTCGCTTGAAAAGTGCGAGCAAGGTGGATGATCGCCGGAGTGAAACGAGCGAGAGAGACGCTTGCTTAAGTGGGGGGAGCAAGGCGGACGCTCGCCTGAGTGGGGCAACAGAGGGTCGGCGCTGCTTGAGTGGGCGACGCTCGATTGAGTGGGGCGAGCAAGGAGGACGCTCACCTGAGTGGGGCGACAGAGGGTCGACGCTGGCACGGTTGGAACGAGAGAAAGCAGAAGACGCTCATCAGGCGCTCGCCGGAATTGGGCTTGCTAGACGGGCGGCAAAAATATCACGATGGACGACGGAAACACCAAGGTGGACGGTGGAGACACCGAGGTGACCGGCGGAGAGACAATGGAGAGAAGAGACGGTAATGGAGCAAGGAGGAGAAGGTGAGGGCGATTAGGGTGAGGAACGATTTGGAAGGTGACGGCGGAAGAAAAGAAAATTAGGGTGAAGACTATTTATAAGGGAGGAACCGGACGCTCACCCACATGGGACGAGCATTGTGGAAAAGGCCCAGTTAAGGCTAGCGTTCGTTGGGCACGGGCGAGCGTTCCCCTTGAGCCTCTGAAGTTACTCGACTTTGGAACGAGCTATGTCGGGCGCTCGCCCGGCACGGACGATCGTCACCTTTAAGCCACAAAAACTAATTTTTTTTTTAACAACACAAAGAGGATAGTGGGTTGCCTCCCACGAAGCGCTTGTTTAGCGTCATTAGCTTGACATACAAAAAACGAGACCTTCATGCCGAATCCATGAGCCAAATTGACTCGACTTCTTTCACAATATGTTCTCCTTCATGATACGGTTTCACTCGATGACCGTTGGCTTGAAAAGACTCTTGCGTCTGCTCATTGAGCAGACGGACAACACCAAATGGTAGAACTTCTTCAATAAGGTATGGACCGGTCCAACGAGACTTCAATTTGCCCGGAAACAATTTTAACCTCTGAGTTGAACAAAAGGACTTTCATCCCGGGCTTCAACTCCTTGAACAAAATCCGGCTGTCATGCAATCGCTTCACTTGGTCCTTATAAATTTTGGCGTTGTCGTACGCTTCATTATGGAGCTCATCCAGCTCTGACATTTGCAACATCCGTTGCTTCCCTACGGCAGCAAGGTCGAGATTTGTTGCCTGGATTGCCCAATACGCCTTGTGCTCGATTTTGACAGGCAGATGACAATTCTTCCCAAACACCAAACGGTACGGATTCATCCCCAAAATACTCTTGTATGCAGTGTGATACGCCCATAGGGCATCAGTCAACTTTGAAGACCAATCCTTCCGAGATGGTTGGACAGTCTTCTCCAAGATCCCCTTGATTTGCTTGTTACTCGTCTCGGCTTGGCCCGAGGTTTGGGGATGATAGGGAGTAGCCACCTTATGCATTATACCATTCTTCTTCATAAGCTTCTCGAAAAGCTTATTGCAAAAGTGCTTCCCCCATCGCTGACTATCGCCCTTGGAAATCCAAACCTGCAAAGGATATTCTCCTGCACGAATCTCAACACGACATGAGAATCACAAGTCCTAGTGGGAATTGCCTCAACCCACTTGGATACGTAATCAACCGCTAAAAGAATATATTTGTAGCCAAAAGACTTGGGGAACGGTCCCATGAAATCGATGCCCCACACATCGAAAATCTCAATAATAAGAATATTATTGAGGGGCATCTCATTCCTACGACCAATTGAACCCACCCTCTGGCAGCGATCACAAGAAATATAGAAAGACTGAGCATCCTTAAACAATGTAGGCCAGAATAAACCTGATTAGAGTACTTTGTGCGCATTCTTCTGACCTCCAAAATGGCCCCCGCAGTGAGTCTCGTGGAAAAATTTCAAAACCTTAGCTTGCTCATCATCCGGCACACACCTCCTGATCACATCATCCTTACCAATCTTGAATAGGTAAGGGTCTTCCCAAAAGTATTGCCTGCATACAGATAGAAAACGCTTCCTATCTTGGGAAGTAAGGTCAAGTCTCAATTCATCACAAGCGAGAAAATTAACAATGTCAGCATACCAAGGAACAATGTCTGCACTCAAAGCTTGCTTAAAAGGAAACGACTCAAGCAAATTATCACAAATTACAGGAGAAGGTAGATTATCAAGACGAGACAGATGGTCAACTACAACATTCTCACTACCTTTCCTATCACGAATCTCTAAATCGAACTCTTATAATAAAAGTACCCAACATAATAAGTCTTGGCTTAGCCTGAGATTTGGTCAACAAATAGCGCAATGCAGTATGATCACTATGAATGATGACCTTAGACCCTATGATGTATGCACGGAATTTATCTAATGCAAACACAACAACAAACATCTCTTTTTCTGTAGTGGTATAATTTACTTGAGCAGAAGTAAGGGTCAGAATCGCATAATAAATGACACGAAGTATCTTATCAATACGTTGACCCAAAACAGCACCAACAGTAGAATTAGATGCATCACACATAATCTCAAAAGGTTCTGACCAAATAGGACCAATAACCATAGGTGCAGTACTCAACTTCTTCTTAAGCAAATTAAAAGTATGAAGACAAGCATAATTAAAAACAAATGGCACATCTTGAGAAAGCAAATGACATAGAGGTTGACTGATTTTAGAAAAATCCTTAATGAAATGCCGATAAAAATTGGCATGACCAAGAAAACTCCTAATACCCTTGACATCACGAGGTGGAGACAATCTTTCGATCACATCCACCTTAGCTTTATCGACCTCTACACCCCTCTTAGATACAATATGACCTAATACATTTCCCCGTCGCACCATAAAATGACTCTTTTCTCAACTAAGAGTCAAACCACTTTCAACACACCTCTCCAAGACCCGAGCAATTTTCCTAAGATAATCGTCAAAAGATGACCCAAACACAGAGAAATCATCCATGAAAATTTCAACAAAATTATTAAGCATCTCAGAAAATATAGACATCATATATCTTTGAAAGGTACCTGGTGCATTGCAGAGTCCGAACGACATCCTCTTGCAAGCATATGTATCAAAGGGGTACGTGAAAGTTGTCTTAGCTTGATCCTCGGGTGCAATCGCAATCTGATAATAGCCAGACAATCCATCTAGAAAGCAGTAAAACTCATGCCCTGCTAATCTGTCGAGCATCTGATCAATGAAAGGCAGCGGGAAGTGATCCTTTTTGGTAGCTGCATTAAGTTTTCTGAAATCTATGCACATCCGCCACCCAGTAACAGGTCTCATAGGCACCAACTCATCATTATCATTCAAAACCACCGTGATGCCCCCTTTCTTCGAGACCACGTGAACGGGACTGAGCCATTCACTGTCAGCAATGGGAAAAATAATCCCCTCGGATAATTATTTATAGATCTCCTTCCTCACAACCTCCATTAGCACGGGGTTCAATTGCCTTTGCCCGTCCCTCTTCGGAGTAGCTCCTTCTACCAAGTTAATCCGATGCATACATGTGGTCGGGCTGATCCCCTTAATATTGGACAAACACCATCTAAAAGCTGCCTTGAACTTTGTGAGCACCTCAACTAATGCTTCTTCTTCGTCTGCCTTGAGCTCGGAGGAGATTATGACAGGCTTCTTCCTTCCCTTGTCAAGGAAAACATACTTCAAATTGGCAGGAAGCTCCTTGAGCTCAAGTTCTACCTCCTTCTCTTCTTTAGGAGCCTTTACAATCAATGGCCCGTCAACAGGTAGGTTGGTTGGCAGCAATGCTTCCATAGCTGCTTCCTCTCTGAGCCACTCCCCCAAGTCGGCTGAGCCTTCAAAAACCTCCTCAATCTGTTGCTCTTCCATAAAACAGACCTCGGCAAGTGAGTCAATAGCATCAATGTAAGAACAATTATCAATGTTGTTGGCAGACGAAATCCCTTTATTGGCTCGGACATCGTACAAAACTGACTCACCCAAAACTGACATCTTAATTATGCCATTTTTTACGTCAATGAGGGTATTAGTTGTGGCCATAAATGGCCTCCCCAATAGCAAAGTGTGCTCTCGTCCATCTTCCTTAACGTCCCCGATTTCCAAAACCACAAAATCCACCGGCACGATAAGCTTCCCCACTCGAACCAAAACATCCTCAATTACTCCTCGAGGGTGGCAGATCGATCTATCTGTCAGTTGCAAACACATCCGTGTCGGCTTCAACTCTCCCAATTCCAACTGTTTGAAAATCGAGTAAGGCATCAGATTGATCCCTGCTCCTAAATCCAGCATTCCAGAAGCTTCCTTTCTGTTCCCCATGGCAATTTTGATCACGAAACTCCCAGGATCTCGTTGTTTTTAAGGTAAAGATTGCTGCATAATTGAGTTAGCACTTTCAGATACTAGCACTTGTTCCGGCTCATCAAAGTTCCTTTTCTTGGATGCCAACTCCTTGAAAAACTTCACATAAGCAGGCACGTTTCTTATCACATCAAGGAGAGGTAAATTCACATTCACCTTGGATAGCATCTTATAAAATTCAGAGAACTGCTGGTCTTGCTTCTCATTCCACATTCTGCTAGGAAAAGGCACTGGTGGGCGGTAAGGCTTTTCAGCCTTATGCAGTCGGATTTCGGATTGCTCCTTCTCAACTCTAGGTTGTGCCTCCTCTGATTGTGCGTCTCCTACCTTATTATCTATCATCTTTCCACTCCTCAACACGGTAACCACTGAAGCTTGATGTGGCTGTTGACCCTGGCTCGGAATCTTCCCAGTCTGCTGTTGTTGCTGTATCTGGTTAACCGTTCCCGAAACTTGTCCCACAACCGTCTCAAGACGCTTGATGGTTGCATCTTGAGCTTCTCTCGCCTGCCTGCTCTCTTGCATGAATGCATTGAAATTATCTTCAAACTGGTTCTTTTGAGCAGATGGCGGCGATGGGCGTTGAAATTGTGATGGACCTTGTTGGAACTGACTTGACTGAGCTAGATTCTGCCACTGAGAGTTGAATTTTTGCTGCTGTTGCGGATTCCACTGCTGCTGCTGCTGTGGGTACCACTTTTGCTGACTAGGAAACTGATTAAATTGTTGGGGAGGATACTGAGTGAACTGTTGTGGAGGACAACGATTTTGAAAATTTCCTCGATATCCTTGACCTTAGTTCTGATTCCTCCATCCAGCAGTAGGTTGATTCTGCCATCCCGAGTTCTGCTCTCGCTGATTCTGATTAGATCCTTCGCCTTGATCAAACTGCTGTCGGGGAGGGTACCCCTGTGCAGCATACACTTCTGCTCCTCCTTCATATGTTAACTCCCCCATTCTCTGGCATTCCTCAGGATTGTTTTCCAGCTCCCCACAAATGCCGCATGGCTCAGGAATCATCTCACGTCTAACCGGTTAATGTTGTCAATATACGGTGTTAACGGTTGATTCTGACTTCTGCGACCTTGCATACACAACACTAACAAACTGATTAAATGCACCGGAGGGAGAAAAATAACCAAACTAAAATGAAAATAAAAATTGCAACACAAAAATCGCTGAAAGCCTTCCCCGGCAACAGTGCCAAATTTGTTCGACTAAAATTATCCTAAAGTCGCTCGCAATTAAACGCGACCAAAGTAGCATAAATTAATCAACCCAAGTCGTATCTCTCGAGGAAGACTTAACAGGGCAATATTTGTATTGCGAAAAGAAACAGAAAATAAAAAGAAAGCAATAAAGATTGATATAGGTTTGTTGTTCTAATTCTAAATAATTAAAAGATAAATTAATCTAGACAAAATTATAAACCCTAGTTCTAAGAACAAAATAACCCATAGATATAAATTAAGATGAAGAAAGAGAACTCACAATAATTAAACTTAATTCATAGTGGAAGTCTGTCACAAAATCCGTACGAATTGAAGCAATAAATCTATCTAGAACTTAAAGAACAAGATGAAGAACAATACTGGGAAAGAAAAGTCTCAAAGCGGTGGAAAGAATAAAACTAAAAAAAACCGTAAGTAACAATAATTCCAAATTCGAATATATATAAGGTTAACAAACACCGCCTCGACCCCGACGCTCGTTGGCCACGGACGAGCGTCCAACCCCTAGCGATCCAACCTTCCAGACGAGCGTTAAGGCCCGTGTCGCCCTCTGATATTTCACTGGTCCACATGTAGGAGTGCCGGACGAGCGTCGGCACTAGGCGATCGTCAAAGGTAGCTCTCTGAAGTTGTAGGAGTGCCAGACGAGCGTCGGCACCAGGCGATCGTTGAAGGTGGCTCTCTGAAGTTTGCTCGTCTTCATTCACAAATGTCGGGCTATCGTTGACAGCGGGCGAACGTCGGAGGTCTCTCTCTGATATTTGCTCGTCCAAATGTAAGAATGTTGGACGAGCATCGGCATCGAGCGGTCGTCGGGGATTGCTCTCTTATAATCCATAACTTGAGACAAAAGCCTGCATTCACCACACAAAACTCGAACCACAACATTAATGCATTCTAAGTTTTAAAACTAGACAAACCAAATCAGAATTCAAGTAAAATGCCCCAAATAATCTACCTAAAACACGACCAAAAACAGGTGAAACAAACACATGCCAAAATATTTTAAAAACTCTGCTCATTAGAGCTATATGATTTGACTTGCCTCTCTTGCTGCATCACAGGGGTTAAATATATAATTGTTTAAAAACAGTTCACCACTTGTGACAGCCATAAAAACATTTTCATACTTTTCTGAAATCGACTGCAGTCATTTATACTCAGATATGAATCAATCTACAACTTATCTTTCTGTGGTGTCGAGAATTAGGCCTCCTCCTCGAACACCCTGACCGGCCCAACTGAAGCAAGGCTCACAGTCACCTTAACTAATGCATGAATTGTCCCGTATCTTACAGGATCTTTATCCCGTGCGTCCACAGGTTCTTAACAACTTTAACACGTAGATGATTGCATACCAAAACATTTAGGCAAGTCAATCAATTTGAAAAGCGCACGTAATACATAAATAGTACACGCATTCATCATTTGAGTTTCGATTTAGAAAGCCCACCTGTCATCCGGTGGTTTTGCTCGTAATACCTCTTTTCATCTCGCTTCTTACTTCTAGACTCCACTCGCTTCTTATTATCGAACTTCACTCATTCCTTCAAGATTAACAGTCCTGTAAGGACGAGTTCTATTTCTCGGAAACGATAAATGAATTCTAACGCTCGGCTGAAGGACTTCTATATGACTGGGGTTTCTCAACTTATCTCGACTTATCTAACTCGATCTTCTTCGGTTTCTGGATTCTATTCAAGTACTAAACCAACAGACTCTGAACTCAAGTACTTGACTTTTAAAAAAAAATATCTAAATATTTTATTAATATGTTATTAATAAAATATTTCACATAAGACAGAAAGTTACTATTCACATCACACGTTTCGTTTTTCTTGATTTCTCGAGTTAAACGAACTCAGATAATTATGAAATTAATTCTCGAGTTCTAACTTCTTAAATCATTCACAAACAAACTTTCAGATCAAGAATCGAATGTTCATAAACAGGTAAACGGTCGACTTCGATAATTATTTGGAAAAAAAAATTTCCAAATAATTAAAATATTCTAGAAAATTCTACAAAATTAAATTAATTACTTAATCATAATTATAAACTCGGTTATTCATTCAAGACTCGGTTATTGAATTATGCTATCTCAACTCTGCTCGGTTTTTAGAAAATATAAATTATTAACTTAAGTGGAATTAATTTCATTTCTCCTTTAATAATTTTAAAACTTTAATCATTTAATCGGAATTTAAAATCCAAAACTAACATTACTAAATAAAGTTTTCGTCTTTTTCTCGTAAAACGTGCCATTGCTCGAAAATTTATTAACTCAATAAAATGATTCTAATGACATCTAATTACTTTCAATTAACTCGATTATTTTTCTTATTTTTCATTTTCTTTACATTATTTCTCATTTCTTATTATTTAAACTTGATTTTCTATTAACGACTTCGATTCTCGACAACTTCTTCGTCTTAACTCGAATTCAAAATTTTTGAGAAGAAACTCTGATTGATTTCACTTCATCTTCTTCATCGATTCATCACATTCATCTATTCTAACTTGAATCTTCAAGAATTATCAACCTTGATCATCACCTTTAATTTGAATTTAATTAATAAAAATTTCTATAAATTCATTAAAAATTCATTTCTCTATTTCTTTTTATTTTAACACCTTTATTCCATCAAATCATTCATCATCTATCCATATATCATCAAATATCATCTTTTCTTCAAGATGGACCTTTCTGCTTGGTAGTCACTTTGCATTTCCACAGGTTGAATTTAGGTTGATGAAGTAGCACCTGTTGCCCTCATTCAAACCGCTTTACTTGCATTATTTGATCAATTTTTTCTCAACCAATTCAGGAATTTTTTAATGAGATTCATCAAGATGTGTGGTCTGCTAGTCTCCTCTCTTTCCTTTTTATAATCCACACATACGCGCCATCCATTTGTGAGATTCTTGTGGACCAACAGATCTCTTTCATCCTTCATGGCCTGGTCATCCGAAGTGGTGGGAACTATGTGCACTGTATTGAGCCATTCCGCTTATGGAATAGGTTTTATGATGCCCAATTCTGTCAATCTCGTGATCTCCGGCCTCAAAACCTCTTCCACCGTTGGAATAAGCTTTCCTAATTGATTGTGGAGTCGTTCTACATGTTCATCAGTGTCCAAGTGGGGCTCTTGAGGTGCCACCGTGTGCTCTATATAATCTACCAGTTCCTTGCATCAGTCCCAACGGCACCCTTCGTGCCCTTTTAGACATCAAACTGCACATTTTCACCATCAAATTCACAAGTTAACTTCCCTGAGTGACAGTCGATGTTGGTCCTGATTGTCCTCATAATGGGTCTTCCTAGCAGTAATCCCCTGGATTTGATCTCATTGTTCCCGATATCCAAGACATAAAAATCAGGAGGAAAGATAAGATCCCCTACTCTGATCAAAACATCTTCCATAATGCCCTCCGGGTATACCACCGATCTGTTAGCCAACAGGATCACTACCCTTGTGGCCTTCATTGCTCTAATATTCATCTCGTTGTACATCGACAAGGGCATGACGTTGATTGAAGCGCCTAGATCCAGCATTACCTTATCTATCTGTGTGTTTCCAATTACACATAGGATCACGAACATCCCCGGATCTCCGTATTTCTATAGCATTTTCCTTTGAATCATTGCGGAAATATTCTCCCCCTCCATGATCCTTGCATCATCTTGTATCCTCACTTTTTTCATGCATAAATTCTTCAGGAACTTGGCACAACGAGGCATGGTCTTGAGTGCAGTGAGGACGGGTAGGTTAATTTCCACCTTCTTGAATATGTTAAACATTTCCATCAATTCCTCCTCCTCATTTCCTTTAGCTAATCGATGCGGGAATAGGGCATGTATGATAGGTGTCGGCGGCACGACATATGGCTTTTCGACCTCGACTTCCTTCTCCATCAGATTTTTTCCGATTGATTCTTTATCTTTTTTGCCTTTCGTTTTTATGCCCACGTCGGCTTCCATTATGGGCTCCGTCCGTGGCATGAAGACCTTCTTAGGAAGTGGATTCCTACTTTGCAAAGCAATGGCATTGAGTTGAGCCTTCTGCAGTATCTTTACTTGAGGAGGGAGTTCACTTTGTCTCTTCTCTATCCTAGCCATAGCATTCAACATTTGGCCCATTTAATTTTGTAGGTTCTGGAGGGTGTTCTACGTTTCTTGATTGAATTTGGCATTCTTCTCATGTTCCTTAGTAAAATTAGCCCCCAATGTGTTTAAACATTAGTTAGAGAAGGCCCTCTGTTCTGGTTTAAAGGCTGCTGATACTGGTGTTGATGCCCTTACTAGTTCCCTTAATGTTCAAGGTTGGGTCCCCATCTCAGATTCTCATGGTTTTTCAAGCAGGATTGTAGAATTGATTGTTTGGCTCGAACCTCCTTTTCCAGTTGTTGTTCTTTTCTGCTTGCATCAGTGCATTAACATCCTCCGTAAAGAGTGTGGGGCAAGCACCCGTCTCATGGTGTGTGGCTTGGCAAAATCCGCAGGGCTTGACCACTTGCTTTTGTTGTAAGCCCAAGTTGTTGGCCAACATCTTCACAACAGAGTACAGGTCATCGATCTTGGCCTCTACTGTCGTGGGCTCCGTGGTAGGCTTCTTGAATGTTTCTCCCCATCGTCGTGAGAGTCTTCTGCCTTATCTCCAAACCATTTGAAAGCTTCACTTGGGACTTTTTTCGCAGTATTCCCTCCAAAACAAGCATTGATAAAGGACTTCTCCGTGGACCTCAAACGTCCTACGAAATTCTGCACCAAATCATGAGTGAAAATGTTATGTTGTGGGCACTTTACTATCAGTTTCTTGTATCTTTCCCAATAGTCATAGAAGGACTCCCAGTGCCCATTTTGATTCTTGTGATGGCCTTTCTCATAGCCATAATACGTGCAGCTGGGAAGTATCTTTCCAGAAATTTTTGTTGAAGTTGTATCCACGTCGTCACACTCCCTTCCTCTAAAAAATAATGCCAGGCTCTAGCATTGTCATGGAGTGTGAAGGGAAAAGACACTAGCCGAATAAATTCTCCCATGTTGCCCTTCGGAAGGATTGATGCTGCCGGATTAGGTCGTCTGGAACCCGGATGCGTCAAAATACTATTTGTATTTCCTGACGTTCACCACTAAGTACAGTTAGGGTAAGTATTCATGATCAAACCCTAAAGAGGTAGGCTGTGATGACCTTGACGTCACTGGATAGGAGTTGGGTTTTGGTTTGGGTCTCTCTTAACATAAACTAGAAGCAAGATTGAAATAAAACACAAAATAAATCAAATATAGAGGGCATGCTTGAGTCGGTCTTCACTTGGTTCGATATGTGTGTGTGTGTAGTTGGATCCCAGGCCCTCGAATAGTCACTGCGTGGGCACGTCTCTTAGTTATAGGGTCTCGACACTCACGCCCCTTTACTATCACCATGTCACGCATGTGAGCATCTCGACCCTATCACTTCCTTTCAGTATCGAGCCCTCCAAGTCACCTCATGAGCCCACCTTACTGTCCACAGAATTAGCTCGCACTTGGAAAAGTCACCAATTAAGCCCTCTGCAACAGCAACCTTTGGATCTAGAAGGCCCAAGATGGCTAGAAGCATAGCTTGCGCCATACACCACTCTCCAGCGCTCACTACACGACCGGAGGTGAGGGGAACCCCTACACCTTTGCCCAGTATTGTGAGGTTGTTCAACCTAATTAATCTCAGTTGCACGCAATGAAACGTGGTCGTAATAGATTAAATAAGTTAACCCGAATATCGTCTCTCAAGGAAAACTTAGCAAGGAAATTATTGTATTGCGAAAAAGAAAAGAAAAATAAAGCAATAAATCAATGGGGTTGTTTGTTTATAACTAGACGGGAAGAAAAATTAAACTTAAATTAAATCTAGACAAGAATTGAAACATAATCTAGCACAAATTAAACCTAGGCAAGAATTGAAATTTAATCTAGTGTCTTGAATAATAATCTCTAATTCTAGCATAAACTCAAAGGAATTAATCTAAAAGAAATTAAAGCAGAAGAAAATAAAAACAAGAATTAAAGAACTCACAAGCTTCAATGGAAATTGCATAATGAAAGTGAAGAAGAATCTGAAAATAATCTGTGGTGATGTTGTTCTTAAATCCGGAATGAAATTACAAGATGAAAGTAGAAGAAAAACTGAGGTGAAGAGTCTCTCTAGCCGTCGCCCCCAAAAATAATGTAAACCCTAGGAAAAGTAAAGTGAAAGGCACGCGTGTGTTTTTTTTTTCGGTTTTTACGTGGAAAGCCGCTTTATATATTAAATCACTTAAGGGCTAGGAGCTCTAGTCGATGGGGGAGCTCTGCCCCTTGTTGGCAAGGACCTCTAGTCGGGGAGGGAGCTCTACCACTTGTTCCTGTGTCGAACCGTGAAAAACCATCAATAGGGCAGGGAGCTCTGATTGGCGAGGGAGCTCTGCCTCCATTCCCTGGAGATGCAATGACTCACTTCAGTAGGGATCCTTAATCAGCAAGGGGGCTGTGCTCCTTACTTCAGCTCTACTCTCTCCATACCTCTTCGTTCCAAGATCGGATTGAGCTCACTTGATTTTCAAACTTGCAAATCAGCTCAAAACCTACATTTCCACTGAAAACACTTGGACAAAACATGAGTGCAATTTTTGACTTAAGACAACGCAAAACAAACAAACTAACGTCAAAAACACACCTAAGAACCTATAGAAAATATGACCAAAAATAAGTGAAACAACCCCTCTACACACAAAACCTTGCTTGTTCTCAAGCAAATCTTATTCAAATTAAAAAGAAAATGATCAATCAAACTCAACGAAACATGCTTCAACATCCTATCAATCACAACACACTCCATCAATCCTCAATCGAACATGATTATCACATAGCAACGAGTGGCCCTCCACACAAGAACTCAATCCACCCAACACTTAAAAGAAAGACTATAGCAAGAAGATATCACAGATTTTTGATGTATCCCAAAATTCCAAGCCACATTGTAACTTAAAAGGAAAAAAAGGTGAATTCCAGGTAAAATTCACTAGGTTTACTCTCAAAAAAATTCTGGCATCCTAGCGTGGTTTTCCATACCCATTTCTCGCATAATAGATTCAATTTAGAACAGACAAGAAAGAGGGGTAGAACCTTTCACATCACAAACAAACTTACACCAACAGACATAACTAAACAGTTCTAAGTCAAGTCGAGTTATGTGGCCATAATTCATGAGGTGTAAACATTTAGAGGTTATCTAAAGTGTCCTCACGTGGTTTCCCATGCTCATGGTTCTCAGAAGAGCAGAAGCCTCTCAACTTGACTCAAATCTAATTATTTATTTATTTATTTATTTATTTTTCTATTTTTTTTTTTCTTTTTTTCTCTTTTTTGTATTTATTTACAAACAACATGGTTCCTAAACTTGATATACAACACTCAAAACACAATCTTCTCACCATAGCCCCACATTCAAATATCAATCCTCAATAGTTCAAGTATGACAATGCCCCACAGTTAACTACATAATGCTAACGAACAATCAATTCATAATAGAATATCCCGATCAATCAAGGCCATCAAAACATAATTCATCAAATCCAATCATCATATTTACAACGAAGATCAAAATGAGACACAAGAGGACATGCAAACAGTACTCAACAAACCTGCCCCTCCCTCCAAAAAAATAAGGCAATGTCCCCATTGCACAAAAGACATGCGAAAGAGGGAGAAGAAAAAGTACTGAGAAATTGGCAAGCAACAACATCTCCAAAGACCAGCATTGCACACCAGAAAACAGTCAACAATAAAAACCAATATAATTGCAAGAAAAATAAAACAAAGAGGAAAACAGCAACAACCACCACAATTTAAATGAAAAAGGAGGAAGAACAAACAAGGCAACAATGAAAAATCATTGTTGATCAGGCAGCGGAGGCGGAACACCACCATACTGCGACATCCAAGTATCCAAACGCTGCTCCAAATTCTGCTATTGGCGATTTTGCTTAGCCATCTGCCAATTGAGCTGCTCCCATTGCTGATTGTTGACCTCCCAATTGCGGGTTTGAACAGCTAGCTGTGCATCCTTACGGTCCAGATGCTCAAAAAGAACACGCTGAAACTAGGCCAGATCAAAAGAACCGTGGCCAGAAGACTGTGAAGTAGTAAAAAGAGGTCCCCCAGAATTAAGATTGCCAATAGGGGTCCCTTCGGCCCCATCTTCCGCTTCATCGTCATCCCTTGCACCATCAGAAGTAGGGGGAACAGCCCCCTCCCCGCGGTTATCTACTAATAACTTATTCTGATAACTCTCAACACAACGCCGCTTAGCTTGAGGACAAAGAGCGTCACGAGACAGAATGAAACCAGATGACTTGAGCTCATTGATAGAAATGTTTTTCGTCCAAAGTACAAACTGATCCTTAGTAGGCAATATCTTAAAGTACTTTGCCAGAGAACTAGCACTATGTGGAAAAGCAGGGTGACATCGACCATTGCATTGGAGGTACTGCAAGGATTTGAAATAAAATCAGTGGGACAGATCCAAACATTCTGAATGGCCGCAAAAAAGCAAGTAAACTTCAGATTTATTAACCTTATTAGCCTGCTCATTCCCAAACACATTATAAGATATAAATGTATGCACAATTCCAAGCACCGGATCACGGATAAACCCACTAGACACCCCTTGGGACTTCTAATTCTTAAATCCAAACAACGCTACCCAAGCATTGACAACTTGAAAGTTATCAATCTTATCACCTCTAATAGGAAATCCAAACACCGCTTTCATTACGGCCTTGGTGACAGTGACCTTCTTCCCAGACAAACAACAAGCAAAGCTAGATAAATCATGGGCAAAGTCCATAGAGCACAAAAACTCATAAACAAGAGGCGAATAAGCACCCACAAAATCCATCTCAACATATTGAAGTATTCCCAACACATTAAAGTATTCTTTCAATTGAGCACTAACCCCAAGCTTATCCATGGCAAGTCAAGAAATAGAACGAGGCAAAGTGACGTCAAACAATTTAAAGCGCTCGTAAAGTATAACTTTGGCATCATTATAAATATGGAATGGGCAGCTATAGAGCTCGGTGAAAGCTTGCACCTCAGAATCGGTCGGCATGGTATCCGCACAGAACGGAGAAGAGGTAAAAGTATCCGCCTTATGACTAGCCTGCTGCTTACAAATCGGTAATTTCACCCGCGGCATGATTGGAAAGCCGGAACTTGTTGAGGTCATTCACTAAAGAAATGAGTTGTCGCTCGTTGTGAAGGGCGGTAGATAGCTGCTCGTTGAGGGAAGACCGCTGAAGAAGCCGCTTCGGAACAACGAGAACCGCCGCCTTGGCGAGCAGGTGCGAGAGGCAGCCTTGGAGAGAGCGGTGATGAAGCCGCTCGTTGAGTATGAAAATGCAAGAGAGATTGAGAGAGAAAGATGGCTGGAAGGAGAGTGCGAGAGAGATATGGGAACGGAATTTTTGGCGTGTGTCGGCGAAAGAAAATTTTGGACGAAGAAGTAGGGGAAATAGCAAGAGAAAATAAATGGAATAGGGTGGCGGTGAGAAAGGAATTAGCTACGTGAATTATGGAAAGAAAAATAAGAAAAAGGGAATGGAAAAAGGTTACGTGATGTTTTGAGGAGCGGTCCCCAAAAGAAGTGGAGAGGGTTTGCTGCGTTTGCTATTGCTGATGTCACACCCCGACTCCCGAGGTGCGACTTACGAACACTAACACAACTTAACCATCAATTAATCAACTCAAATACGGGGAATATGCTCGGGGGAAATATCAACGAAAAGTAATAGCACTCGAATAAAGCTATCAAAGACATAATGAAGCAATAACCGAGCATTTTAATTTACATATCAACGAGAATATGATAAGTATTTCAGGCTAACGAGAACAAGATTCATCAAAACATTAAAGTCAACGAGCACATCGCTCGGAATAAAAACAAGTATCAAATATATAATAACAGGTTTTCATTTCAAAAAGGTTGCAGCGGAAACTCGACTCAAATCCCAACACTCACACGTATGAAGACGTGCAAATACCAGTCTGACATTCAACTCGACTCAACCAAACAGACCACACCACCAAGCCCTCCCTGCCATCGCCATCCTGCTAACCTGCACATTCAGAAATACATGCAGGGCTGAGTACTACGTACTCAGTGAACACATGCCGAAGATATTTGGGAAAGATGCTCTTAAAGCTATATCAATTGAACTTGCCTTGCCGAAGCATCACAAGTACTTAAGCAACTTAAAACGATTTTACTTGTGCATGCTAAAAACATTTTCTTTTAAATAGACTGCACAGTCAAAACATAATATATACTCAACAGTATGCATCATTTGTCACAAATTCTCTCACTGTGCCGAGAAGTAGGCCTCCTTCTCGAACACTGTGACCGGCCCAACCGAAGCAAGGCTCACAATCACCTCAACAATTAACATACCACACGTGGGTTTCCTGCCTTTCACAGGATGATAATAACTCAAACAAACAGATGATAACACATACCAAACTCAATAAAACGGCAAGTCAATTGCATTTTATAAAAATTCACATAATAATACTCAATAGTATAATAGCATTCATCGATAGTTTTGGTTTAGAAAAGCCCACCTATCTTCCGACGTTCTAGCTAGGTGGCTTACGTGCTATCTGTCCTCGCTTATTTCTCCGTTCTGCTTGATCCTTCACAGTTTGGCATCGATAAAGAAGATAAGGTACTACGCAAAGACGGATATTAATCGTTGATCTCGACTGAAGAACTTCTACTTGACTCGTTTCTCTCTATGCAATTCTTTTCTAAATAAGTCTCGCATTCTCGTCTCTAAGCCATTAACACTACTCGAAAAAAGGTTAATACTGTAATGCCCCGTAAATTCCTTACGTTCTTAAAATTTAAAGATAATTAAATAAATGGCTTTGCACGCCTAAGTTTACAATTTTTTTTGAATTCTAAGGCTAACGGTCGAATCCGTTACTGAAAATAAATTACAGAAGTCAACTAAATGACTACTGTATTTAGGATTAGCGCGTACGAAAAGTATTTAGTTCGTAAACTCAGAACGGACAACCGTCTGATTTTTACTTTTACGAAATCGCGATACGAACACGCCCGAGAAAGTTCGTTTTTATGTTTTTCCAGACGAAACTTGGACTGTGTCGTCCCGAGTTTTTGTCAAAATAAATTTTGTAAATTTATTTTCCAATTAAGTTCATACGTTAGAATTTTTAAGTCAAATCGAATCGCGACGATTTTTGTACCGGACAACGTTTTTCGTCGTTCGATTTCCGTAACGTCGGATCGCGCCGGAAAAACCCGTAACCCTCCAAAAATCTGCATGGCAGCCGACACATCTCCTTATTAGTGGGGAACATGCATGTTTGACATTGTCTAAATAAATGACACCAAATCTTCACTTTATACATTTTCAACAACTTCATCATATCAAACACTTGAACAAAACCAATTCTTCCCATCTCTCTCTTTCTCTCTCGGCTGCACTCTCTTTTTCTCTCTCAAATTGTGTTCTTCACCATTGTTGAAAGCTTCAAGTTTTCAAACAAGGATTCCATCTTAGATCATCATCCAACCTTTGAATCATCTAACTCCTTTTACTAATATTCAAGGTAATGATCTCCTCTTTAATTCTATCCAACCATCTTTCTTTTCTTTTTCTTTTCTTCTTGATCGAAATTTTTAGAGGTTTGGAATAGATGTTTTGATCTTGGAATAATGAAATTGGATGTGTTAGATAGATTAAATAGGGTTTAAAATTGAACAAAAAAATAAGAACCCTAATACCTATGTAAATACCGAAATTTTTAGGCATGTTTGTAGGATTTTTAATTTTCTTCTTTTGATGGTTGATTCTTGTTTAATAGATGTTTAATTAGTGATTAGAATGAAAAGGGATCAAAAGCCCTATGTGTTTGTGAAATTTCAATTAAGATTTGAGTTGAATTTAGGGGTTTATGTATGTTAGTTGATAATTGTTTTGCAATTGATTAATGGATGATATAAGAGGTTGATTAGTAAATAAATGTAGTTAATTGGGGAAGAAAATTACCCCCTTAACATCTTTATAAAAACAGAATTTTATAGAGTAATTAGGGGTTTTCTACATGTTTGATATAAATGATGAATTGTTGGTTAAATTATGTTGTAAATCATGTTAGTTGATTATAGAATTTAATTGAGAATTTTCTAAAAATGTTTAATGAAACATAAGAGATAAAGATCACTTTATAAGTTGAAGTATAATGATGTTATGATATGTTTACATGCATGAAAATGATTCACGTTAGACGTAGTTTAACGTCGTAAAATTTGAATAGAATCCGACAACCTTTGAAAAATCGCGTAAGAGACGAACATTTAGTCGTAACTAATAATTGAGAAGTCGGATGGGAATTCTAATTTGATATTATTGTTTATAATGGAATTTAGAACAACTTTCTAGTTGACATCATAAGCTTTCGAGTTGATATAATATGGGCTATAGTTATAGTCGAGAACTAGAACGCGTTTGAAATTCTTGTTGGTTTAGTACTTGTTAGTTGAAATCCGACGTTTAGAACGTCGTGCTTTTGAGCGAGTTTTGAGAAGGAGTTTGTCACGTACGGAAGTACGTGATGACTGCCTTGAGAGTCCAGTTTCTAAAAAAATTGAATACGAGAGCTTAGAACGAACCTAAGACGTTATACGTCGAACCTATCAAGCAATTAGGGTTTTCGCGGCAGTTTTGCGACCCTCGCCGGAAACTGTAATAACTTCCAGTTCGTTTATCGGATTTGTGATCCGTAAATTGGAGCGCGAACTAGACTTTCTAAGCTTTCTAATGGTACAGGGTTCATCCTCTGTTTCTAAATCCTCTGTTCTAGACAGTCTCCAGAGTTACTGGTCTGCGCAGTGAAAATTCAGTTTCTTTCGATCGTTTAAGCCGTTTTATCTAACGAATATCTCTCTTATGACCCTAGAGTCAAGTATAGGACCTTGAGTGATGAAAACCAGTCGAGATCTTATCTCTTATCCTTTCATTAAAGAAGTAATAAACGAAAAATTTCATAAATCGTCCAATGAACTAAAACGTAAATCGCCTAAGTTGATTCTTTCCAACTTAGTTTCTTTTAATCTTTAAACTCGTATTAAGATATCGACTACCTTCTCTAATGACCCGAGAGTCGAGTATGAGATCTTCCGAGTTCTAAACGAGATTGGTACGAGTCTCGCTTCCTGTTTAAGTAAAACGAATCTAGTAAGCGTGCAAATGCCTAAAGAATGAAACAACTAAAACCTCTTCGATTCTCTTTCTTCGATTATCTTTTACGACCCATTTTTAAGTATGTTTGTTTTACGATGAAGGAGGAAACCAACTGTAGAGAAAAGACGGAAGATCCAAAGTTGAAAGCTTTTGCTTTAAGTTCTGTAAATCAAGGTGGGCTTTTATATACAAAATAAAACGAGCAATGCTCGGAAAATCTTTCTTTATCGCTTTGATATCTGTGTTTTCAAAGTGATATTATGGCATGAACTGTTTTATGTTTTATGTGAGTTCTCTTGTACCTATCTGAGTTAACATTCATGTTTTCCAGATTTAGAGTTAGTCTTTTTAGATTAACTAACGATCGGCTCTGAGTTAGCTGCTAAGTGCTTTCCAGAGTTAGTGCACTTGTAACCTGTGGTGTATGTGATATCCTGTTGAGAGGTACCAGCCACAGTGAATTAGAATTGGTCAAGATTGAACGTAACATTAGTCAGAAAATGCTCGCGCGAGTGATTTATGAGAAAAAGTCAGAAAATGTTTAGTAGACACGGATTCTTTCAATAAAACTCCGATGTGCTACGCTTATGAAATGCCATATTTATCTATATTTATGATTATGTTTTTGGCATCATGCCCACTAAGTACGTTTGTACTTAGCCCTGCATTGTTTTCTAAATGTGCAGGTTGAAGCGACGGTGAGCGGCGACGGTTGATGTTGAGTTAAAGGATGGGATGCTTAGTTAGAACCCTTCCGCTGCCAAATTCTGATTTTCTTTTTGAGATGTACTTTTGAACAATACTCTGTAGTCTAAGTCTGTAAATATGAACTTAGTTTCTTTTGTACTTTTGTCGAGTAATCCTTAGGGATTAACTCCTTCTTTGATATTCAAGTCTTATTCATGGTTTATCGATGTTTTTCATGTATGTTTAGTCATTTAGCCCCCTTCTTCCCCGCTTCTTTAATCGAATCCCAGTCGCACCCCGGCTTCTGCCGTCCCTTGGGATTTGGGGCCGTGACAAATACTACTAACCAATGTCTTAGCACTTCTCGCTTTAATTATGAAACGTCGTCTATTTAAACTCTATTACTCGAGTTTTCTTTTATATTCTTAATCAATTCTCGATTTAATTATCAACTTAATAACTTAATTGTTTTGCATACAATATAAACTCAATAATTTTTCACGTCATCATCAATTAATATCATTCACTCAAGCACGTTAATTCAATTGCATAATAATTCCAAATAAATCAAACACATTGTTTCGAATTCAATCACATTTCAAGACACGTTAACATCTACCTAATTTTTATTTTAGAACTTAATTCAAATACGAATTCCTTTTTATAGAAACTCAAATAATAAAATTTATCCTTCTCGACTCATATACAACACTTTTCCAAACTCGTTGTCTTATGAAAACGTATTATAATTCTTTACTCAATTAGTAAAAATTCTTTTTATTTTTATTAAACTCTTATGAAATAGGAATTTTATTTCTATTTCTAACTCAATTCTTCTTCTTGACTCAAACTATTACTTTTAGATTATTATCTCGACAATTCTTCTCGGTTTATTTTTAATACAATCGGTTTGAAAAACAACTTACTTAATTAATTTAATTAATTACTTTCAAAATCATTACACGATATCTTACTCGTATTTTATTCCATCATTTTCTTGATTAAACTATACGAGTATTTAAACTTAACTCGTCTAACACTTTTCCTCGACTCGATTAAATCTTCTCTTCACTTTCTTATCATTTTATTCTCTTTATTTTAACTCGATTTTCTCGACTCTTACTTATTTAAATAAGAAATTTGTTTTCCTCTTTTATTTACTAATTTAAGACTCATTTCTTAATTAATACATGTTCTCCTTTATTCTTCAATTAATTTTTATTTCAATAAATATCTAGATTATTTTATTAATTTAATTACTAATTTCCTTTTTGATTTAATTTAATTAAAACTCAAATCTTCAAGTTTCATCTCATTAACACTTAGAACACCTAGAACACCTACTAGGTATTCTTTTCTATGTATTTTTCAATTCTTAACATTTTTAAAGCTTAAAACTTCATTCTTTCATCACATTAAATCCTATCTTCATCTAGGATTCAAATTAATACTCTAATACACATCAACAACATTATAACATCAAGATCATCAAATTTTCTAAATCATCACAAAATTATTTTCTTCAAAAACCTCATGTATATGTCGATTTTCTCACACTTAACAACATAAATGATTAAATCATCACATCTCATAATAATCTCATGCTCAAAACATCAATTAAAATCAACAAAATATTTTCTTCCTCCTAGCCTAAAAATCACGATATTAACAAGATTTTTAGGGCATTCGATTTTTAAATTTTTCAAGCACAAATACTCATTCATAATATACTCAAAAACATAAATCAAACATCAAATTAACAAAAACTCAAGAAAATCATATTTTCTCATTTTTCTCCAAAATTTTCGGTATTAACAAATTTTTAGGGTTTTTAATTTCTTTTTCTCTCTTAATTCATAGATTAAATCCTAGAGTTCGATTCTCCTATCGATTTCTCCTCACTCGATCCTCACATCGATAACCCTAGTTTGCCTAAACATAAAATAAATATCATGCATGCATGTTTTCTTTCTTTTAGGGCTTATAGGGATACATATATACAAGAAATCAAATGAATATCATACTTTTAGAATTTCAATTCGATCTCCTCCTCTTGATCTTCTTAGAACCGAAAATGATGGGGAAATGGGGCTCAACTCCTAGCTTGGATTTCTCTTGGAAGAACTCATCTTGAATCCCTCAAGAAAAAGAAACAATAATTAATCATCCATTTTAGGGCTTATTAGCCGAAAAATTATGAAGAATAGGGGGATGATTATTGGATTTCAAACTCAAGAACTTGGAGAATTATTACCTTTCAATTTAGGTTTTGAAAGAACTAGGATGATGATGATGATCTTCTCTTTATCTTCATGAGATTGGAGCTTGAATACTAAGCTTTAATGGAGGAAATCTCCAAGTGTGTGTAGTGTGTGTGTGTCACGGCAATGGGTAGAGAAGGAAGAGAGATTTTTCTTTCTTGGCTTCTTGAGAAATTTTCGAGAGAGAGAGAGATAGATTGAATGAGGGAAAATTTTTCTCTTAAATAAGAGAGAGTGATCGAGAGAGAGAGAGTGAGTAGATGGGATTGTATAGGATGCATGTACTCCATTATCTTATTAGATATTACCAAGATATTCTTCCAACATTAAGAATATTAATGATGATAAGGTGTTGGAAATTGGATTGAGAGAGAGATAGATGGATTGATGGTGATGGGATGAATGCATGAAATCTTCACTACACAAGTTACAAGGATTTTATTCTTATTTAGAGAATATTCATGATGGAACCTAGGTGTAGGCTTTGCAAATAGGTTTGGAGAGAGAGATGACGGTGGAGAGGGGGAGAGAGATGAGAGGGATTTTCTCAATATTTTATTACGAGTATTATTTAGCCGGTCGTAAAAGTTTTCCGGATAAAAAGTCCGTATTATTCCATTTATGTAGAAAATGGATCTAATCTCTCCTCGTCTTGTTTCCGACACTAAAATCATCTCAAACCTATCTCACATCTCATTAAATAAATCAAGGATTCCGATTATCAAATTTTTAGGTCTAAATTCCATATAACGAAGAAAACTAAAAATTAGTCGGCTTATTAATCCTTTAAAGATTAAATTCTCGTAACTCTCTTAAATAATCTCGGATAAGCTTCTATCTTATCTTAGTGATCTTGGAATTAATTCTAGGTTCAGAGATTCTAATTAAAATCTATTCTAAGTTTATCGGTGAATAGCGATTTCTCGGTTATCAACACTATTCACTTCAAATCAAAATCCTCGAAAATCTCTGAAAATCATACTCGTACTCATTCTCATACAAATAAGCTCAATATATGCATCACATTATCATTTCAAGAAACAGAATCAGATAATCTTACGTAAAAACACAAAAGGGCATTTCAGTCGTTTTACTCATTTCTATTTATTTAGAAAAAAATTTATTCCTCAAATCTCGCCATTTAAACTTATAAGGTTATTTAATACGCTCTCTAATATTATAGCAGCTCGGGGTATTACAGCTGAATGCAGCGTTAATTTTTTATTTTTATTTTTTGAAAAGAGAAGGAGCAACAAGTGCTCAACATTGAATGCTCACTCGCTGATGTTGTTGCTCTCGATTTTTTTTTTGAATAGAAATCGTGGGTTGCCTCCCACGCAGCGCTTAGTCTAACGTCATAAGCATGACGATAGAACGAGGCTTTAGAATTCTGGATTGATGATCCGCAAAGACTCCACCACTTGAGGTTCAATTTCCCCTTCGATGTATGGCTTCACACGGTGTCCATTTGCTTGAAAAGATTTTTGAGTTTCCTCATTAATCAAACAAATAGCTCCAAATGGAAGAACCTCTTCAATGACATAAGGGCCAGTCCAACGAGATTTGAGCTTTCCGAGGAACAATTTCAATCTTAAGTTAAACAAAAGGACCTTCATCCCAGGCTTTAACTCCTTATACAAAATCTGGCGATCATGAAGCCTCTTCACTCGATCTTTGTAAATCTTGGCATTGTCATATGCCTCATTACGGAGCTCATCCAACTCAGACGTCTGCAACGCCCGATGTTTTCCCGCAGCATCAAGATCAACACTAGCAGTCTTGATTGCCCAATACGCCCTGTGTTCGATCTCGACAGGTAGATGACAATTCTTCCCAAACACAAGTCGGTACGGAATCATCCCCAAAATACTCTTGTAAGCAGTACGGTACACCCATAACGCGTCATTCAGCTTTGAAGACCAATCTTTACGAGACGGTTGTACAGTCTTCTCCAAGATTTCCTTGATTTGTTTGTTGCTCGTCTCTGCTTGTCCTGACGTTTGTGGATGATAGGGAGTAGCAACCTTATGCGTTATCTCATTCTTCTTCATAAGCTTCTCAAAAAGCTTGTTGCAAAAGTGCTTCCCACCATCACTAATTATTGCTTTGGGAAATCCGAACCTGCAGAGAATATTTTCCTACACAAACCTTAGCACGACATGAGAATCACAAGTCCTAGTGGGGATTGCCTCAACCCACTTGGACACATAATCAACGGCTAAAAGAATATATTCATAGCCAAAAAACTTGGGAAACGAAGCATGAGCATCCTTAAATAATGTAGGCCAGAATAAACCTGATTGGAGCACCTTGTGTGCAGTTTTCTGTCTTCCAAAATGGCCTCCGCAATGAGTCTCATGGCAGAATTACAAGACCTTGGCGTGCTCGTCATCCGGCACACACCTTCGAATCACATCATCTTTACCAATCTTGAATAGGTAAGGATCTTCCCAAAAGTATTGCCTGCACACAGATAAAAAACGCTTCCTCTCTTGGGAAGTAAGATCAGATCTCAACTCATCACAAGCAAGGAAATTAACAATGTCATCATACAAAGGCACGATCCCTGCACTTAAAGCTTGTTCAAATGGAAACGACTCAAGCAAATTATCACAAAGCATAGGAGAAAGTAAATTATCAAGACGAGACAAGTGGTTAGCTACATCATTTTCACTACCTCTCCTATCTCGAATTTCCACATCAAACTCTTGCAGTAAAAGCACCCAACGAATAAGTCTAGGCTTAGCTTGGGATTTGGTCAACAAATAACGCAATGCAGCATGATCACTGTGAATGATGACCTTAGACCCTATGATGTATGCACGGAATTTATCTAATGCAAACACAACAGAAAACATCTCCTTTTCAGTAGTGGTATAATTCACTTGAGCATGAGTTAGGGTCAGACTCGTATAATAGATCACACGAAGCATCTTGTCAATACGTTGACCCAAAACAGCACCAACAGCAGAATTAGAGGCATTACACATAATCTCAAAGGGCTCAGACCAAATAGCTTCAATGACAACCAGAGCAGTGCTTAACTTTTTCTTAAGCAAATTAAAAACAGACAAACAATCAGCATCAAATATAAAGGGCACATTTTGCGCAAGTAAACGGCATAGAGGTTGACTAATTTTTTAAAAATCCTTGATAAAACACCGATAAAAACCGACATGACCAAGAAAACTCTTAATATCCTTGACATCGCGAGGTGGGGGCAATCTTTCGATCACATCCACCTTTGCTTTGTCGACCTCTACACCTATCTTAGAGATAATATGTCCCAAAACATTCCCACTTCGAACCATAAAATGACTCTTTTCCCAACTCAGAGTCAGACCACTTTCAACACATCTCTCTAAGACACGTTCAATTTTCCTAAGACAATCATCAAAGGACGACCCAAATACAGAAAAGTCATTCATGAATATCTCAACGAAATCACTAATCATCTCAGAAAATATAGACATCATACACTTTGGAACGTACCTGGTGCGTTGTAGAGTTCGAATAGCATCATCTTGCATGCATATGTGCCAAAGGGGCACTTGAAGGCCATCTTAGCTTGATCTTCAGGTGCAATAGCAATCTGATAGTAGCCAAACAATCCATCTAGGAAGCAGTAGAACTCATGGCCAGCTAATCTGTCGAGCATCTGATCAATAAAAGGAAGTGGGAAGTGATCCTTTTTTGTAGCGGCATTGAGTTTCCTATAATCTATGCACATCCTCCAACCAGTAATAGGTCTAGTGGGCACCAACTCATCCTTGTCGTTCAAAACCACTGTGATGCCGCCCTTTTTCGATACCACATGCATGGGACCGAGCCATTCACTACCAGCAATGGGGAAAATGATTCCCGCTGCTAACAACTTGTAAATCTCCTTTTTCACTAGTTCAATGTCCTTTGACCATGCCTCTTCGGGGTGGCTCCTTTCTCAAGGTTGATCCGATGCATACAAGTGATAGGACTGATCCCCTTAATATTAGATAAACTCCATCCAAAAGCCGCCTTAAACTTTTTAAGTACCTCCACTAAGGCTTCTTCTTCGTCTTTGTTGAGTTCGGAGGAGATGATGACTGGCTTTTTCCTTCATTTTTCAAGCAACACATACTTTAAATTTGAGGGCAGTTTCTTGAGCTCAAGTTCCACTTTTTTTTTCATCCTTGGAGCTCTCAGATATCAGTGGTTGGTCTACAAGTAAACTTGCAAGTACCAACTCCTCGAAACATGCTTTCTCCATGAGCTGTTCTTCTAAATCTGTAGATCCTTCAAAAACTTCTTCCATCTGCTTCTCTTCAATGAAACATGCCTCCGTGAGAATGTCAATGGCATCTATGTAAGAACAGTTTTCAATGCGGTTGATGGAAGGAATTGCTCTATTGGCATGAACATTGTAGGAGACCGTCTTTCCCAGTAATGACATCTTAATGATCTCATTCTTGACGTCGATCAGAGTATTGGTAGTAGCCATGAATGGTCTTCCTAATAATAGTGTATGCTCTCGTCCATCTTCGTGTACATCTCCAATCTCTAATACCACAAAATCCACGGGAACTATCAGTTTCCCAACACGGACCAGGATATCTTTCACTACCTCCTTAGGGTGTCAAATAGATCGATCAGCTAGCTGCAGGCACATTCTAGTCTGTTTCAACTCTCCCAACTCCAACTGCTTGAAAATTGAGTACGATACCAGATTAATACCGGCTCCTAAATCCAACATCCCTGATGCTTCTTTGTCATTTTCCATGGAAATCTTGATCACAAAACTCCTTGGGTCCCGCTGTTTTAGAGGTAGAGACTGCCGCATAATTGAGTTGGCACTCTCGGACACCAAAATCTATTCATTCTGTTCGAATCTCATCTTCTTCGATGTCAATTTCTTAAAAAACTTAGCATAAGCTGGAACATTCCTAATCACCTCCAACAATGGTAAATTCACATTTACCTTAGAAAGCATCTTATAAAATTCAGAGAATTGCTGATCTTGCTTCTCGTTCCTCAGTCTGCTAGGAAAGGGCAGTGGTGGAGGTAAGGCTTCTCAGCCTTATGTAGTCGGGTCTCTAGTTGTTCCTTCTCTTTCATAACTCTATGTTGTGGTTCCACTAAAGGTGTGTCCCCCTCCTTATTATCAATCGTCTTTCCACTTCTCAGTACGGTTACAGCTTAAGCTTGATGGGGTTGTTGGCCTTGGCTCGGAATTTTTCCAGTCTGCTGCTACTGTTGCTGCATCTGATTTACAGCTCCAGAAACTTGTCCCACAACTGTCTCAAGACGCTTGATGGGGGCGTCTTGAGCTTCTCTTGCCTGTCTGCTCTCTTGCATAAATGCATTGAAGTTATCTTCAAACTGGTTCCTTTGAGTAGTTGGCAGCGTGGCCGTTGAAATTGCGATGGTCCCTGTTGGAACTGCTGTGGTACTTGCTGAAACTGATTGTACTGTGCCGGATATTGCCACTGAGAGTTGAAATTCTGTTGCTGTTGTGGGTACCATTGCTGCTGGGGAGGATATTGATTGAACTGTTGTGGCGGATAACGGTTTTGAAATTTTCTCCCGATCCTTGTCCTTGGTTCTGATTCCTCCATCCAACATTAGACTGATTTTGCCATCTCAAGTTCTGTTGTCGTTGATTTTGATTGAATCCTCTGCCGTGATCAAATTGCTGTCGTGGAGGATACCCCTGTGCAGCATAGATTTCTGCTCCTCCTTCATATGTCAGCTCTCCCATTCTTTGACACTCTTCAGGACTATGACCAAACTCCCCACAAATACCATATGGCTCTTGACTGACCTCATGCCCAGCTGGTTCCTGTCGAGGAAGAGGAGTAGTAGATTTACTCATCTTCAATTCCTGCAATTCTCGCATCATAGTGGCCAGTTGTTTCTTCATATCTGGACTTTCAGCAACCATACTCACCTCGACACGACGTGCACGGGTAGATTTTTGCTGGGAACTAGTTGCGAGGGTTTCAAAGATATCCTTAAGTTCGTCAGCAGTCTTTACTGCTATGTTTTCTCCAGCTGTGCTATCTACCATAAATTGAGATGTATGCTGCAATCCGTCATAAACGAATTGCCAAAGCATTTCTGGTACCATCTGATGGTGGGGACATTGTTGAAGCAACTTTCTAAATCTCTCCCATGCCTCATGGAAAGGCTCATCTCCAGCTTGATTAAAATGCATAATTTTTGTCCTCATTTTTTGTGTCTTGTGGTTCGGATAATACTTGAGCATGAACTTCTCGCAGACATCTTTCCAAGTTGTAAGAGAGTTTGGTGGCAATGAAAGATACCACGACTTGGCTTTGTCCTTCAAAGTATGCGGGAAGCATTTTAGCTTCAGTTGATCCTCCGTAATGTCTCCAAGAGGGAAGGACTGGACCACGGTACAAAATTCTCAGATGAACTGCAAAGCATCCTCGTTCGCCATTCCGTAGTATAAAGGCAACAGATTAAGCAGATTATGTTTCAAATCATAGTTCTTTGCTGCAACTGGTAGGACAATAGCTGAAGCAGTAGTCTCAAAAGTTGGCCTAGCATAATCTCCCATCACTTTCTGTGCTATCTCGACAATCACTATTTCTTCTTCGGGCAAATCCCTCTCAGAGTCATTTGACTGATCACTAAAAATATTTCCCAACAAATTTTCGTCTTCAACTTCGTTAGGGCTCGGTTTGGTTACCTCATTTGCTTTTTCTAGAATTGCGCTCTTCCGATTAATGTTGTCAATAAATGGTGCCAACGGTTGTTTTAGACTTCTGCGACCTCGCATACACAACACTAATGTCACAGCCCCAAATCCCGAGGGACGGCAGAAGCCGGGGTGGGACTGGGGTTGGATTAAAGAAGCGGGGAAGAAGGGGGCTAACTGACTAAACATACATGAAAAGACATCATTAAACTATGAACAAGACTTTAATATAGATAAGAAAGAGTTAATCCCTAAGGATTAACCGACAAAATTACAAAAGAAGCTAAGTTCATAATTACAGACTTAGACTACTGAGAATTGTTCAAGGTGTACATCCCAAAAGGTTCAGAGTTCTGCAGCGGAAGAGTTCTAACTAAAGCAACCTATCTTTTCAACTCAACATCAACCGTCGCCGTTCACCGTCGCTTCAACCTGCACATTTAGAAAGCAATGCAGGGCTAAGTACAAACGTACTTAGTGGGCACGATGCCGAAATCATAGTCATATGTATAAATAATCTGGCATTTTATAACCGTAGCGCATCGGGGTTTTGTTGAAAAGGCCCGTGCCTACTAAACATTTTCTGACTTTTTCTCATAAATCACTCGGCCGAGTATTTTCAGGTATGCTATGTTCAATCTTGACCTCTCTAATTCACCGTGGCTGGTTACCCCTCAACAGGATACCACATACACCACAGGTTACAAAGTGCACTAACTCTGGAAAGCACTTAGCAGCTAACTCAGAGCCGATCATTAGTTAATCTAAAGTAGACTAACTCTAAAAGTCTGGAAAACCCGAAGGTTAACTCAGAAATCTGGAAAACACGAATGTTAACTCAGATAGGTACAAGAGAACTCACATAAAACAGTTGAAACAGTTTATTCCAAGATTATCACTTTGAAAACACAATTATCAAAGCGATAAATAATACTTTCGAGTTGTGGAAAAACCCACATTTTATTTGATATAGATAAAAGCCCACCTTATAAATACAGAACTTAAAGCAAACGCTTCCAACTTCGGATCTTTCGTCCTTTCTTCACAGTTGGCTTCCTCCTTCATCGTAAAATAAATATACTTAAGAACCGGTTGTAATGATAATCGATTAAAAAGAATCGAAGAAGGTTTAAGTTGTTTTATTCTTTATGCATTTGCACGCTTAATTAATTCGTTTTACTTAAACGGGAAACGAGACTCGTATTAATCTCGTTAGAACTTGGAAGATCTCATACTCGACTCTCGGGTCAGTAGAGATGGTAGTCGATATCCTAATACGACTTTAAAGATTAAGAGAAGCTAAGTTGGAAAGAATCAACTTAGGCGATTTACTTTAATTCTTTGAATGATTTAAGGAATTTCTCGTTTATTACTTCTTTAAAGAAAAGATAAGATATAAGGTCTCGACTGGTCTCCATCACGGGAGGTCTTGTACTTGACTTTAGGGTCAGTAGGTAGATGTTCTATAGATAAAAATGGCTTAAACGATTGAAAGAAGCTAAGTTGTGAACTAAACAACTTAGAAAACAAGAAACTGAAAAATTCACTGCACAGTCCAGTAACTCTGGAGGCTGTCCAGAATAGAGGATTTGGAAACAGGGGGTGCGCCCTATACCATTAGAAAGCTTAGGAAGTCTAGTTCGCGCTCCAATTTACGGATCACAAATCCGATAAACGAGCTGGAAGTTATAACAGTTTCCGGCGAGGGTCGCAAAACTGCCGTGGAAACCCTAATTGATTGATAAGTTCGCCGTATAACGTTTTAGGCTCGTTTTAAATTCTCGTATTCAACTTTTTTTTAGAAACTGGACTCTAAAGCAGTCATCACATACCTCCGTACGTGACAAACTCTTTTTTTAACTTACTCAAAAGCACGACGTTCTAACGTCGGATTTCAACTATCAATTACTAAACCAACAAAGAAAATCCAAACGCATTCTAGTTCTCGATTACAACTATAACCCATATTATATCGACTCGGATGCTTATGATGTCAACTAGAAAGATGTTCTAAATTTCCTTACAAACAATAATATCATATTAGAATTCTCATCCGACTTCTTGATTTTCAGTTACAACTAGATATTCGTCTCTTACGCGATTTTTCAAAAGTTGTCGGTTTTTGTTCAAATCTTATGACGTTAATCTACGTCTAATATAAATCATTTTCATGCATGCTAACATATCTTATCATCATTATAACTCAGTTTATAAGGTGATTTTAGTCTCTTACATTCCATTAAACATTTTTAGAAAATTTTCCAATTAACTTCTATTATCAACTAATATGATTTGCAACACAATCAACTAACAAATCATCACTTAATATCAAACATGTATAAACCCTTATTTACTTTATAATTTTCTGGTTTTAAACATATATTAAGGGGATGATTTTCTTCTCTAATTAACATCATTTATTCACTAATCAAACTATTATCACAACTATTAATCACTTGCAATTCCAAAAACAACTAACATGCAAAAACCCCCTAATTTATAATTCAAACCCTAATTGAATTTCATAATAACATAGGGCTTTCAATCCCTTTTCATTCCAAACACTAATTAAGCATCTACTAAACATGAATCCATGCTCAAAAGAAGAAAATTAGAAATTCTATCATTTTCCCAAAAAATTCTGCATTGACAAAAGTTTTAGGATTCTTGGTTTTGATCATTTTTAATCCATAATTAATCTTTCTAACACATCTAATTACATTATTCTAAGATCAAAACATCCATACCAAACCTCCAAAATTTCGAACAAAAAGAAGAAGAAAAGAAATGGAAACTAAATGGATAGGATTGTAGAGGATGAAAATACCTAGAGAATTAACAAAGGATGTATGATGTTTTGTTGGATGAATTAAGGACTTGTGTTCTTTCTTCAAGCTTTGAAGGTTCTTCAATGGAGTATGGATGATGGAGAAGATGAAGATGGAGGAGTGTGTGTGTGCTGCAGCCGAGAGAGAGATAGGGAGAGAGAGAAAAGAATTGTTTTGTCTAAGTTGATGAAATGATGATAGGTTTGAAATTGTGTAAAGTGTAGTTTAGGTGTCATTTACTTGGCTAATGTATACATGCATGTCTCCACCAAACCAACTAAAAAAAAATAAAAAAAAACAGAATAAAAGTCGGCTGCCATTCAGAAAAAATAAGAGGGTTACGGGTTTTTCCGGCGCGATCCGACGTTACGGAAAAACGAACGACGAAAAACGTTGTTCGGTACAAAACATCGTCGTGATTCGATTTGACCTTAAATTCTAACGTATGAACTCAATTAGAAAATAAATTTATAAAATTTATTTTGATAAAAACTCGGGACGACAAGTCCGAGTTTCGTCCGGAAAAACATAAAAACAAACTTTCCCGGCGTGTTCGTATTTGCGATTTTGTAAATGTAAAATTAAACGGTTTTTCATTCTAAGCTTACGAACTAAAACTTTTTGTAAGCTAACCCTTAGCCTTAGAATTAAAAATTATAAACTTAGGCGTGCAAAGCCATTTATTTAATTAACTTTAAAGTTTTTAGAACGTAAGGAATTTACGGGGCATTACAACTAACATACGGATTACACGCACCGGAGGGAGAAAAATAATCAAACAAAAATAAAAATAAAAATAAAAATAAAATAATGCAACAAAAATTGCCTAAAGTTCTCCCCGGCAACGACGCCAAATTTGTTCAACCTAATTAATCTCAGTTGCACGCAATTAAACGTGGTCGTAATAGATTAAATAAGCTAACACGAATATCGTCTCTCAAGAAAAAGTTAGTAGGGAAATTATCGTATTGCGAAAAAGAAAAGAAAAAATAAAGCAGTAAATCAATGGGGTTGTTTGTTTATAACTAGACGGGAAGAAAAATTAAACTTAAATTAAATCTAGACAAGAATTGAAATATATTCTAGCACAAATTAAACCTAGGCAAATTGAAATTTAATCTAGTGTTTTGAATAATAATCTCTAATTCTAGCATAAACTCAAAGGAATTAATCTAAAAAGAAATTAAAGCAGAAGAAAATAAAAACAAGAATTAAAGAACTCACAAGCTTCAACGGAAATTGCATAATGAAAGTGAAGAAGAATCTGAAAATAATCCATGGTGATGTTGTTCTTGAATCCGGAATGAAATTACAAGATGAAAGTAGAAGAAAAACTGAGGTGAAGAGTCTCTCTAGCCGTTGACACGTACCCGTTGTTTGGTACGATCAAAATACCTGTGTATGCCCCAGACGGACAGTACACGCTCCTATGCCCACTACCGGACTAGCTAGTCTTAGCGGTAAGCTAGGGTCGATCCCACGGAGAGTAAGGAACTACTTTACTATTCAGGTGCACAAGTTTGGTTGTCACGATCCAATCCTGTTATTTGCACAATTAACTTGGAAACAATCAAATATAAAAGGGGTAAGATTTAGGATAGGTCATGATCATTGTTGATATGTTTATTTGGTCATGGGCATACTGAAGATCCGTCCATATCTTGCATAAACTCAAGGCGTGGCCCAAAGACATTGGGGCATTTCAAGAGTTTATACTCCACACTTGTGATGGTTGAATCCCTTGTAGTCACTTGGTTCGAAGGTCACGCTTCACTCCGGTCACAAGGCCGTGCTTCACTCCTCCTTAGATAGTAGTCATACCCGATCTCTCCAAGTATGACCCTGACCAACCTTCTCTTCCAAGCTTTCCAGCTCCGCACCTACAGAGTAGACATAACTCGCGGGATATACATTTCCGGTAACACGTCCAACCGGTCATCGATATATCTACGATGCGTAAGATGAGTTCTTTGGTCAATAACCATGGCTTGATGTCTCGTCACAGTTGATGGGTAATTTACAACACCATTGAAGGTGCTGCTCAGCTACTCGGTCATAGGCAAACTGATTATTGCTGTCTGTCAAGCCCTGGCCTTTGCTTGGCATGGTACAACTCTAACCAAATAGAGATCACCCGTTAGGTTAGGACCGTCCATGTATTCTGCTAAGATCTCTCCGGAATCACTGGATCCATCCGAAGGCACAAATGCCTCACGAATATCTCACGCATCAACAATTAATCATCTCCCCCACCCAAATCTCACCAAGGGAACTACTCACACATATTGAAATGCATAATCACGAATATAAATAAACACATGAATAACATAAAATACGAAGTACTGAAATTAAGATAATACCTAAGGCAAACTGCCATGGATTTGTTCTTCACAGTGGAATTGAAATTGCAAAACAGTAAATTGTTTTGTGCAGGGAATATAAATGAACTGAAAGTAAAAGTGTTTGTTGAGCAGAATTCTATCGAATACTAGGGGTAACCAACGTTGTGCCAGCCACACTTGTTGGACTTTTATAGCTGAGATGATGGTCGTCAACTCCCTCCTCTGGTAGACCGTATCGGCAAGATTGATTCTTTCCATGTTTAGTTTGATCTTGATTTATCTGTGATTGATCAGATTGATGATTGGCAATTTCCGATTGATTGATTGAGGGTGATTAACTGGCTTCCAGATCTTTCTTCGCATAGACATTCGGCAGAATATCATGCATATCTCTTCCACTCGTGTTTCCTTATTTAGCTTCGGCGGTTGGCTGCTAATCTCGGTATTAGTCAAACAGGTAGCATGCATTGGTTAACCTCACACCAAGGTATTGTTCTTCTCCTAGGGGAATCAGATTCATGCAACGGCTGAAAAATACTCCAATACTGCTCATTCTGACCATCTTTTCTCTATTTGCCTCGGACGGAGCTCCTTCCCACGAACAACTGCTTTCTTCCCTATACAGATACTAAAGATACAAAAAGATAGGAAAAATAGGGCCAAGTGGCCCAAAAGTCGAAGAAGAATCACACCTACATACTTAAACCATACTTGCCCTCAAGTGTGTAGGTGGATTCACAAAAGACGCCAAGAATAGAGATGAACGAAAAGAAGACTTCAAGACACGAGACTGCGCAGTCAAATGGATCAGTTCAAATATGCATGCATCAACCATAATATCATATCACAAACCCCTTGAGCAAATACATCACATGCAAGTGTTAGCAGTTTTCCTCACACACTCAAGTGTATGGCTAGTGTATACTCTCGTTTTATGCTGCCTTAGCTTTCTTATAAGCTTGTTCATGGATTCACAACAAATTTAATCTGGTGCAATCCATCAAAGGGTCTTCGTTAGGTTGTTAAGGGGCATACGGAGCAGAGGTAAGGATTTCTGGATAGTAGTTTAAAACTTGGTTCCAGTCATACCGACCAATCTTTTCAGTACTAGTGCTCCCAGATAACCTCCTTTGACAGGATCTGTTTCTTCATTTCTTAGGCATATATTTTTTTTTCTGACCAACATTAAGATCTCTATTTTCAACTTATGACTTCCCCTTAAACAACAGTCTTACCCCTTTTTTTCTGCGGTGAGCCTTTTTTCTCAATTATGCTTATTCACCTTATGTACCTAGCCAGCTTTCATCTTTTGCATAATGTGGGAGATACATTTTTAATTAAACATCAAACAAAGGCTTATGAAAGAAGTGCTTCGGCTCAAAGTGGTTAGCAATGGTTCATCATGCTTAGCCTAATAAATCTGGGGCTCTACCTTGAAAGAACTGCCCTGATCCTCTAAACTACACCAACCAGCTAAAATCCACTAGCAAGTTCTAGGATCCCTAAAAAGCATAATCACACCAGAAAATAAATGCAGATTGGCTCAATTCTCACAGGCATGAATTATCCAGTATGCTCTCTACTGCTATATGATGATGCTCCTCATACCAAAATGCTAACCAACCAAATAGCATGCATATATTACCCTAATGCACATAACTTGCGCGACGCACACAGACTCTTAATTTAAACACCAGACTCCAACAAACATAATAACATAAAACACAAAAAATCAAAAGAGAAAAACAAAACCTAATTTAAAAGAAGGGATGGAAAACTTAGTCGTTTTGGTCGGAGGCATCCTCCTCCTCTCCATCAGCTTGTGCAATCAACGCCTCGAAACCAATCTTCATGTTTGTTTGGATTGTTGCCATCTCATCTCTCAGCAATGTGACTTCCTCACATAGCTCCTTCAATTCTACCAGTATGGATGCTACCTCGCTATTGGTAAGGCGTGGAACCGCCTGCTCACTTGCCCAGCGCGGTTCTGCTCTGCCTATTGTCCCTTCTGGGTAGACCAGCGAGTAGTTTCCATGTTCATCCACCTCAACAATTCTCCACCTCACGAAGCGCCCTTGGTCCAGGAATCTGGTATCAGCGACTGGAAGGTCATCTGGCTTCTCCAAGTTGAAGTTGGTGAGATTCTTCACAAGAATAGTCACCAACAGGCAGAGAGAGAGGTACTTGTTGTGGTGGATCACTCCAAACTAAAACTGTAGAGCTGCTGTAAACCAAAAATTCACCCTTTTCTTATCCACCATGCACCATAGCAGGAACAACTCCTGCTGAGTCACCACGTTTGATCCTTCTAGGCAGCCGTAGATATTGTGGCCAGCCACCTGTGGCATATCTGTAGCGTTGGGTCTCGAATCTCATTCGATTTGCTGTTGTTCTTCACATACTTGTCCTTGGTGGAGATGGTCGACCAGTAGTGGTCAATCTGAGACTTCCATTCAGGTGAGGCCACTATCTCTGCCTCTTTGTATTCTGCCTCATACACCTCTCGCGGCTCAAGCACTCCGAGTTGGATATTCAACTCGTTGATAGAGAAAGGGAACATCCTACCCCACAGTTGAAAGCGCACGGTACCCGGAGTGTCGATGGTATAGTTTCCACGGGGTTTAAACTCGACCGTCCCCATGAACTCTTCCGATAACTTTTTGTAGGCCGGGTAGTTCCATCCCAACACATTCCCCCAACCTATTCCGTCGAAGTATCCTTCCACTTTCTCCTTGATTCCAAACCCTTCTAAACTTTCCGTCAGCAAAACCGGGGGATAATTTCCCTGTTCTGGAGGATGGCATACCATTGACTATCTCTCGGTATGGTCGTGCCAGATGAAGCAGGTCGCACCAAACCTTTTTTTCTTGATTCCAGTATTCTTAGTGGCGATTCTTGGTAAGGACTTCACCGGCGCGGGTATTCCCCCAGAATCAGAGCTATCCATAGCCTCTGTTTCCTCATTTTCCTCTTCTTCAATTTCTTTTTCTTCTTCTTTCTCCATTTCTCCTTCTTTCCCTTTTCCTTTTTCCGCAGCAGTAGCCTTCCTCACTGTGCTTGTGGTGCTGGGCTTACCCCCCCCCTCCTTTGCTTAGTATCCTTTTCGGTGGTAGAGGGGGTTTTGAAACATCCAACTTCCTTTTTACTCCTACCCTCTTCTCTTTACTTTGTAGGGTTGGTTCTCCTTGAGACTTCACAGGGGAATTTCCCTCTTCCCCTTCTTCCTCATCGCTTGTTCCTCCTCCTCATCGTTGGAGGCGGTCTCTGACCATTCTCCTTTGACTGAGAGTGAGAACGAGAAAGAACAGGTTCGGGAGTTGGTTCTTTTGATGGGGGTTGCGACACAGTAGCTGTTTTCTTTCCGGCGACCACAGAAGTCTTCTTCTTTACTGAGGTGGTGGTGGTGATAGACTTAGCCGCAGGCTTCTTCTTTTCTTTCTTCTTTAACGGTTGTATATCCGCCTCTTCTTCAGCTTGACCAGGACCCACGATTGCTTCCATATCCTCTTCACCGGCTGATTGTTTTTCCGGTAAAGGAATCTGCTCCTGTTTGTTACTCGATTCTCCTGCCTTCATTTACTATTTTTTTTCCTTGTTAATTTAATTTTAATCTATATACTTAAGTAAAAATTTTAAAAATAATAGCCACAATTTACTTGGTAGTTATAAAAATTTATTTTTAAAGAGAGTCTTTAGTATGTGATTAAATAAAAAAAAATGTTCTGCGATTCTCACGTCTTCATTTACTATTTTTTTTATAATTTTTTAGTTCAATTTTAATCCACATATTATTTAAATAGTAGATGCAATTTGTTTGAAAGTGAAAATATTTATTGTCTAATTAAATTCAAGAAAATCGATCTGCGATTCTCCCGTCTTCATTTACAATTTTTGATCATTTTAGTTTAATTTAATCTATATGGGCTTATCTGATATTCAAGAAAATTATTCTGCGATTCTCCCATCTTCATTTACTATATTTATCTATTTTAGTTCAATTTAATCCACCTATTTCATTAAGATTACTAAAATTATTAGCCGAAATTTGTTTGGTAGTTATATTTAATAATGTGAAAATTGGAGAACTTCAATAAATAGGAATGGAGTAATGAGGGTGCGCCGCATAGAAGAGAGACAAGGCTTATTTGAGGGAAACATATAGCATTTTTTAAGGGAAACATATATAGCATCCTAAACCCGTGATTAAGAGATGGGAGAAGTTGTCTTTTCGGGGACATCCAACGTGTACTGTGTGAATATATAGGTCTTGAGTTCAAGCTCTACCGCTTCCCCTTACCCATATCAAAAGAAAAGAAAAGAAAATATATATATATATATATATATATAGAGAGAGAGAGAGAGAGAGAGAGAGAGATTGAAGAAAGTTCCGAACCAAATACTATTTCAATAAGATAATATTTATCCAAAAAAATTAGTAATACAAAATAACTATAAGATGAGAAATGTACATTGATATTTTTAGTATTTATTTAGTATATTTAAATAGGTGACTTTCATTGAAAAAAAATGTGAGATTGAGAAAATTAATAAATTTGTCAAGAAATAATATAATTTGTAAAAAAATATACATTAGTTCTAAGTATTTATTTAATATTCATAATGGTGGTGTTTTAAAACAGCACTCCAATTTCTCTTTTGACTTGGAAACTATTCATGAAAAAACGGCGGAAATGAACGAAAAGCGATATGAACGTGCTATTTTCCGTACCGGGGGAAATACTATAAACAATAAAACAAAGGCTCCTAAAGGAAGCTAAAACGCGTAGCAGCATAAACTCAATACAAGGGTCCTTTATTTCTTTAGCTTGTTTCGGAGAACTACTTTGACCTTTCGAATGTAACCCTGTTTCCTTGGCTTTGCCTTGCTCTCATGCCTTTCTTCGTTCATGGTTCGATATTCTGGTGTCCTAGGCGTAAAGGAACCACACCAATCCATCCCGAACTTGGGGGTTAAACTCTACTGTGGTGACGATACTGTAGGGGAGGTCCTGCGGACACCTACGGATATCTCGATTTAACCCTCCACTTTTCTTCTTACGACGGGTCTTACTAAGAGGCCATTACAACATCCAAGAGAACAAACGAAGATCAAGCGCAGTAATGGAATGGTTCTCGTACGACTCGAGGAAAACAAATTCATACCTAGCAGGAAAGGTAATAAAATAGAAAGCCCGTGAGTACTGGGGGGTACAGCGTATGCACTCGAAAAAGGGGTCTACTTGTTTGTTTCTTGTTGTTAATCAATCGTCCACTCTTTGCTCAACCCGAAATATTCCGACCGGGGCATGCAATGATGTGGTGGTGAACCTCTCATTCTAATTCAGCTAAGGAAATTTCAATATTATATATATATATATAGGGGTGAGTTCATGTGTAAAAGTAGTTTAGAGTATAAAATAGGAAGCATCCTATACCCTAGATTAGTCCAAAACTAACGGATGAGATTATACCGTGCATTACTATTAATTATTATTTTTTCTAAAACCGTTCAAATATGAACCCACGTAAGGACAATGTAGTCGTAGCGGATTTTGAGGAATTTTAATGGGATCACTCTAATACTAAAATAAATTCTAAATATTTCCCTTAATCACACTTATAGAGAGAAAAAAAAAGTGACAGTATTTGTGAAAAAGGTTTGACAATTTCGTGCACCAAGATGAAATCGCAATGCATCTTATTTACGTATATTATGCACGCATTTATTTTATATCTATTATACATACAAGTCTGATACGAAATTAGATGGAGTTATTAGAGTAAAATATTGTAATGCATAAATGACTTAAGTGCATTACAATTGTGCATTATGTATACTATGTTAACATATTATGAATTAAAATGGTAGATATTTACTTTTTAATGTATTTGTAATTGTGTTCTTATGCATAAACGGTAAGGCATTCTTGAAAACATCAACAACCCTCCAAAATGTTTGTATATTTAAATGTATAATAATAATAAAAATAATAAAGCTATCCGAACATAGTATGTCTGGACATAATCAAGAAAAAAAACATGAAGTTCATTATTAAGTAAAAATCGGTTTAATATCATAATTGATTTGCCTAATTTACCTTTAACCATTTTTGCTCCAAAAAAACTTGCGATATTCCCACCCTCAAAATTTTATTCCCATCCCCCAAAAAAATCTCTTCCTAAATCTATTAAAAAAAAATCTACAACATCCTTTGAAAGTTTTTTTAAATTTTCAAAAAATTCGAAAAGGGTATTATTGTACATTCGTAAATAGAATAAATTAATTAAATAAAATATTAATTAAAAAATTATGTAAAATACTTAATATGCCACTGTATGTCTGGACATACTATGTCCGAATAGCACCACCCTAATAAAAAAGGAATGATATAATATATTTGACTTAAAAAAGTAAAGATCGGCAATTAATCCCTATAATTAAGGGACAACCGTTGTAATGCCCCGTAAATTCCTTACATTCTTAATATTTAAAGTTAACCAAATAAATGGCTTTGCACGCCTAAGTTTACAATTTGTTTTTTAAATTCTAAAGCTAACGGTCGAATCCGTTATTAAAAATAAATTACAGAAGTCTGCTAGACGGCTACTGTATTTAGGGTTAGAGCGTACGAAAAATTCTTAGTTAGTAAACTCAGAACGGAAAACCGTTTAATTTTTACGTTTACAAAATTGCGATACGAACACGCCGGGAAAGTTTGTTTTTATGTTTTTCCGGACGAAACTCGGACTATGTCGTCCCGAGTTTTTGTCAAAATAAATTTTGTAAATTTATTCTCAAATTAAGTTCATACGTCAGAAATTGTAAGTCAAATCGAATCGCGACGATTTTTGTACCGAACAACGTTTTTCGTCGTTCGTTTTTCCGTAACGTCGGATCGCGCCGGAAAAACCCGTAAACCCTCCTAACCCCATGCATGCAGCCGCCACATCATTAGATTAGTTGGCAACTTGCATGTTGACTTTGCTAATTACTTGACACCTAAAACAACCTTTACACCAATTCAAACCTTTCATCATTTCAACTCTAAGACAAGACCAATTTCTCTCTCTCTCTCTCTCACTCTCTCGGCAATCCTCTCTCTCTCTCCCTCAAACTTCATCTTCTCCATCATCCATCCATCATTGAAGAACACTTCCAAGAACAAGAAGAGTTCATACAAGTCACAATTCATCCAACAAAACTCTACACATCCTTTATTAATTCTCTGGGTATTTCCATCCTCCACAATCCTATCCATTAAGTTTTCTTTTCTTCTCTTTTTCATCTTGATCGATTTTTTTAAGGTTATGGGATAGATGATTTGAGCTTAGAACAATGTAATTGGATGTATTAGATATGATAATTAGGGATTAAAATTGATCAAAACCAAGAACCTTATCTTTTGTGTAAATGCAGAATTTTTTTAGGAAATTGTAGGATTTTTGTTTTTCTTCTTTTGATCATGGATTCATGCTTAATAGATGTCTAATTAGTGTTTGGAATGAAAAGGAATTGAAAACCCTATGTTGTTATGAAATTTAATTAGGGTTTGAAGTATAAATTTGGGAATTTTTGTATGTTAATTGATAATAGAATTGCAATTGTTTAATTGATGATATAAGAGTATGTTTAGTAAATAAATGTTGTTAATTTGAGAAGAAAATCATCCCCTTAACATATGTATAAAACCAGAAATTTATAAGTAATTAGGGGTTTCCACATGATTGTTTAAAGTGATGAATTGTTAGTTGAATATTGTTGCAAATTATATTAGTTGATTATAGAAGTTAATTGGAAATTTTCTAAAAATGTTTAATGGAATGTAAGAGACAAAAATCACCATATAAACTGAGTTGTAATAATGTTAAGATGTGTTTGCATGCATGAAAATGATTCACATTAGACGTAGATTAACGTCGTAAAATTTGAACAAAAACCGACAACTTTTTAAAAATCGCGTAAGAGACGAATATCTAGTTGTAACTAATAATCGGGAAGTCGGATGAAAATTCTAACTTGATATTATTGTTTATAATGAAATTTAGAACATCTTTCTAGTTGATGTCATAAGCTTTCGGATTAATCTAATATGAGCTATAGTTGTAATCGGGAACTAGAACGCGTTTGAAGTTTTTGTTGGTATAGTACTTGTTAGTTGAAATCCGACGTTAGAACGTCGTGCTTTTGAGCAAGTTGAGAAGGAGTTTGTCACGTACGGAGGTATGTGATGACTGCCTTGAGAGTTCAGTTTCTAAAAAAATGAATACGAGAGCTTAGAACGAACCTAAGACGTTATACGTCGAACCTACCAAGCAACTAGGGTTTCACGGCAGTTTCTGCGACCCTCGCCGGAAACTGAAATATCTTCCAGCTCGTTTATCGGATTTATGATCCGTAAATTGGAAAAGAAACTAGACTTCCTAAGCTTTCTAGTGGTACAGGGCTCACCCCCTGTTTCCAAGTCCTCTGTTCTGGACAGCCTCCAGAGTTACTGGACTGTGCAGTGAAATTTTAGTTTCTTGTTTTCTAAGTTGCTTAGTTCACAACTTAGCTTCTTTCAATCGTTTAAGCCATTTTTATCTATCGAACATCTTCCTACTGACCTTAGAGTCAAGTACAGGATCTTGAGTGATGAAAACCAGTCGAGATCATATATCTTATCCTTTTATTAAAGAAGTAATAAACGAGAAATATTCATAAGTCGTGAAATGAGCTATAAATAAATCGCCTAAGTTGATTCTTTCCAACTTAGTTTCTTATAATCTTTAAAGTCGTATTAAGACACCGACTACCTTCTCAACTGACCCGAGAGTCGAGTATGAGATCTTCCGAGTTCTAAACGAGATTGGTACGAGTCTCGTTTCCCGTTTAAGTAAAACGAATCTAGTAAGCGTGCAAATATCCAAAAGAATAAAATAACTAAATCTTTCTTCGATTCTCTTTAATCGATTATTCTTTTACGACTCGTTTTTAAGTATGTTTACTTTACTATGAAGGAGCAAGCCAACTGTAGAGAAAGGACGGAAGACCGAAGTTGGAAGCTTTTGCGTATAAGTTCTGTATTTACAAGGTGGGCTTTTATATACAAATAAAACGAGCAATGCCCGGAAAATCTTTCTTTATCGCTTTGATATCTTTGTTTTCAAAGTGATATTATGGCATGAACTGTTTTATGTTTTTATGTGAGTTCTCTTGTACCTATCTGAGTCAACATTCGTGTTTTCCAGATTTAGAGTTAGTCTATTTTAGATTAACTAACGATCGGCTCTGAGTTAGCTGCTAAGTGCTTTCCAGAGTTAGTGCACTTTGTAACCTGTGGTGTATGTGGTATCCTGTTGAGGGGTAGCCAGCCACGGTGAATTAGTTTGGGTCAAGATTGAACATATCATACCTGAAAATACTTGGCCAAGTGATTTATGAGAAAAAGTCAGAAAATGTTTTGTAGACACGGATTCTTTCAATAAAACTCCGATGTGCTACGATTATAAAATGCCATATTTATCTATATTTATGATTATGTTTTCGGCATCGTGCCCACTAAGTACGTTTGTACTTAGCCCTGCATTGTTTCTAAATATACAGGTTGAAGCGACGGTGAGCGGCGATGGTTGATGTTGAGTTAAAGGATAGATGCATAGTTAGAACCTTTCCGCTGTCAATCTCTGTATTTCTTTTCGAGATGTATTTTTGGAACAACTCAGTAGTCTATGTCTGTACATTTGAACTTAGTTTCGTCTTTTGTACTTATGTCGAGTAATCCTTAGGGATTAACTCTTTCTTATCTATAATCAAGTCTTGTTCATAGTTTATCGATGTTTATCATGTATGTTTAGTCAGTTAGCCCCTTCTTCCCCGCTTCTTTAATCCAACCCTAGTCACACCCCGGCTTCTGCCGTCCCTCGGGATTTGGGGCTGTGACAGAGTGGTATCAGAGCAGTGCTCGTTTCCTGCTCTGATTATGAGTCATTCCTTCTAGTATGAGTTAGTGTGAGTCATTCTTTCAAGTACAAGTCATTCTTTGAGGTAATATCATAAAGTGGTATTCGTATACAAATCTTTCTTCGAGAAATAATATAGAGTATTCGTTCGTACTCTATATCGAGTCTTCTTTCAAGTCATGAGACATGGTATTTGTATATACTCTGGATCAGAGTCGTCTTTCCAAGTATAAGATAAGAGTTAGACTATGATGTTAAGATTGAGAACGTAGAAGTCAACTCAACCGCCCGCTACGTCGACTCAACGAGGAAAAGTGAAAGAATTTTATAATGAGATTTCTTTTAAATAAAGAATTTATGAGCAAGTATTCAGTGAAATTTGAAAACGAGAATAAGTTGTGTTTTAAAAATGAGAATTTTATAGAAGTATAATTTTTATACTTATATGATTATGCGATAGTACAAGTACTATCTTATGTGAAAATTATGTGCGCAATGATTTCCTTTTTATAAAAAGTATGTGGATACGAGAATATAGTCAGATTTTTAGGGAATTTTCCCGGTTCAATGAGAACGTAGACTTGAAACTTAAGAACTTTCCGGTTCTTCGAGAACTTAGACGTTTTTAAGAAACGTTGTTTTGAAATGATTTTGAAAGGAGATCCCTAACGCGAGAAGGACTTCCTCTGACGAATGTCACGTGCGTTTAGTGGCATGAATAAAGACTCGGCAAAGTCGAACTTGTCGTCTAAGAATTTCCTGCGAGGGAAAAGAAATAAAATAAATAAAAATAATTCAATAAATCGTATTAGAAAAAGAAAGGAGCGATTAGACATTCGAGAAGCTTTCGGCTTCGAGTTAAGAAAAATATGAACGAGACGGCAACTGGAACTTAGTTTTCCAGGAAATTATTTCTTAAGTTATATTTCTTTTTCTTTTTATGGAATTAAATTCCATATTTTCATTTTGAGCAACGACTACACTTAGTACGAATATCAAGAGTCGTAACGACAAAATTCTTTGAAAATGGATGTTACTTTTGAATAAGTAACATGAACGAAGTAAATATACTTTGTTTTAATAAGTGAAAATCGTTAAGAGTTAGTGAGTTAAGAAATAAAAGAAATAGAAGAATTAAAATGAGTAATAATATGGTGAAACAAAAAGAATAAAAAAATAATAAAATCTTTTATGAATATATAAATATATATATATGTGTTGTTGAGTGCAATTTCTTGAATTGCTAGAAGTCTTAATAAGTGGTTGGCTTAAGTATTGATATTACAAGTGAATAAGGGATATTCATTTTTGTAATTTATGTTTTCGTTAAGATAAGTTAATTTTCTTTTCTTACCTGTTACTGATCCGTCTTACCTTAAAACTTTGTAGGATGATTTCCAGTAGTAACACGGCTTCAGAGAATCAGTCCCCGCCACAGCGTACTTGGGCAGATCAGTTATTAGATAGGTATAGAGATTATGAGGCAAACCCGAGACACGACGTAGGACAGAGGATCAGTTACTTCTCGTCAGTTTATTATTCAGTCCGGCATACTATTCCAGCGAGTCAGGCGATACTTGACTTGGTTAGACACCTACCGGACGAGTGGCGCGGATGGGTGCACCGTGCAGCTTGGTACTTCTTGGCGATTTTTGGAGACGACACGGAGCCGACCGGCAACTACGCTGGATTTGCCTTGTGTGTGCACAGGCGTTTCTTTGAGAGCAGGCATATGCTTTCCCTTCCTTTAGAGCCACACATCCCCTACAGTCACTTTCCAGCCGAGATGCAGATTGAGGAGCTTGACTTAGACCCGGATATGCTAGAGTTGTTAGAGTTACCACCAGACGGCGTACCAGAGGAGGAGTCTGAGGCTGAGTTAGAGCAGCCAGAGGAGGACGAGGAGACGGTAGTTCCACCAGAGTCACCACCGGCTGCACAGCAGATTGAGGAGTTGATCCCAGGTCCTGGTTTTGTAGAGGTTGACGCCGAGACAGCCGCAGTGTTGGGGTTGTCTTCACCTTTTGTGCCAGATGTTTGTGTTAGGGTCAGGGGACCGTCGGAGACAAGACTGTACAGAGAGCGGCCAGACTACCGAGACTACCGACAGATCGACGCGGAGTACGCCGCCATGTTAGAGTTACCTTCTCCACTTACTCCACTTGAGGAGATCTGCACGAGGTTGGGAGTAGCCTGGAGGTACAGAGAGGCAGGATCGTCCAGGGTCTGTTCTAGGGAGGACTTCGAGTCAGGTTCGGGTTCAGGTTCAGTTCCCGAGCACCTTCTTCCCCTGAAGAAGCATGCGAGAAGGATCAGTGAGGACTACGTGGTTTCCGACTTGGAGGAGACTGTTTCTGGGGCACCTTCACCCGCCCTGTTTATACTTGACGACGGTTCTACTTTGAGGGTGGACCAGGCACTCGAGTTTGTTTTTGGTTTGGAGTCCGAGGAGGAGGACCTGGAGGAGGATCCGGAGGAGGACCCGGAGGAGGATTGTTAGGATTTTGCAGTCTTCAGAGTAGTTTTTGGATTTTCTTCTGCAGTTCAGTTAGGTAGTGTTTCATAGACATGGGTAAATATCAGTAGTAGTGATAGCTTTTGTCCTGTATAGAATCGGATCGGTAACTAGTTAGTTTTGAAGTACTCTAGCGGATACGAAATTTTATGAATCGTTTCCGTTCTAGTACTCTAGTAGATACGGAGTGCAGTTTGTTAGTGCACCCGGTAAATAGTAGGCAGTCAACCTAGTTTAGACTAATAGTAGTCTAACCCTTTTTGTATAAGTCCTCGTTGGAGGCAAAAGTAATATTCTTTTTGGATGTATATATATATATATGACCTGAAAAGAGGGTTTTTAATCAAGTAAAATTTCTTATGAATCGAGTAATTAAAAATTAGAATGTTAAATGAATTCGTATGACGAGGAAATGAGTTTAACTCGAAAGTTAAAAGATTAATAAAATGATATCAAAGTTATGTTTAATATGTTGTTCCATAAATTTGATTAAGTCGAGAACGAGCTAGTAAGTGTTAAGTGTAATTAACAGAAGGGATCTAATGAGAATTTTCAATTCTTCTTTAGACTAAAGAAAATGCCGCCGAGAAATGTTAACAATAGGAGAGGTCGAAAACCTGGAAGGCCGAGAGGACGTGGTGGACGTCAGCCAGAAAATAACCAAGAACAGGAAAATGAACGGAATATCACACCATCCCCATCTCCACCCCCGTCACCATCACCACCACCTTCACCACCGCCCCGTAGAGATATTGAGGATCTTTTCCTTAAAAGGAACCCTCCGATGTTCAATGGAACTGGAAGCCCTAGCGATGCTGAGCTATGGGTGAGGTCGACTGAGAAAGTGATATCTGCTGAGCATCTGGCTCGTTTTTCGTGGGAAGAGTTTAAGGAGATTTTCTTTGACAAGTACGTTCCCAAGACGTATAGGGCACAGAAAGAGGCCGAATTTTACAATTTGAAGCAAGGAAAGCTAACTGTGACGGAATGTCACAGCCCCAAATCCTGAGGGACGGCAGAAGCCGAGGTGCGACTGGGGTTGGATTAAAGAAGCGGGAAAGAAGGGGGCTAACTGACTAAACATACATGATAAACATCGATAAATTATGAACAAGACTTGATTATAGAAAAGAAAGAGTTAATCCCTAAGGATTACTCGACATAAGTACCAAAGATGAAACCAAGTTCAAATGTACGGACATAAACTATTGAGTTGTTCAAAATACATCTCAAAAGAAATACAGAGATTGACAGCGGAAGAGTTCTACTAAGCATCTTATCCTTAAACTCAACAACAACCGTCGCCGCTCACCGTCGCTTCAACCTGCACATTTAGAAAGCAATGCAGGGCTAAGTACAAAGGTACTTAGTGGGCACGATGCCGAAAACATACTTATAAATATAGATAAATATGGCATATCATAAGTGTAGCACACGGGGTTTTATTGAAAGAATCCGTGTCTACTAAACTTTTTCTGACTTTTTCTCATAAATCGCTCGCGCGAGCATTTTCTGACTAATGTTACGTTCAATCTTGACCACTACTAATTCTCCGTGGCTGGTACCCCTCAACAGGATATCACATACACCACAGGTTACAAAGTGCACTAACTCTGGCAAGCACTTAGCAGCTAACTCAGAGCCGATCGTTAGTTAATCTAAAAATAGACTAACTCTAAATGTCTGGAAAACCCGAAGGTTAACTCAGAAATCTGGAAAACACGAATGTTAACTCAGATAGGTACAAGAGAACTGACATAAAAACTTAAAACAGTTCATGCCATATTATCACTTTGAAAACACAGATACTAAAGCAATAAATAATACTTTCGAGTTGTGGAAAAACCCACATTTTATTTGATATAGATAAAAGCCCACCTTATTTTACAGAACTTAAAACAAACGCTTCCAACTTGAGATCTTCTGTCCTTTCTCTACAGTTGGCTTCCTCCTTCATCGTAAAATAAAATATACTTAAAAACGGTTCGTAGAAGATACTCGAAGAAAGTTCTAGTCATTTTATTCTTTTGGCATTTGCACGCTTACTAGATTCGTTTTACTTAAACGGGAAACGAGACTCGTACCAATCTTGTTTAGAACTGGAAAGATCTCGTACTCGACTCTCGGGTCAGTAGAGAAGGTTGTCGATATCTATAAACGACTTTAAGGATTATAAGAAACTAAGTTGGAAAGAACCAACTTAGGCGATTTTCATTTTAGATCATTTCACGACTTATGAATATTTCTCGTTTATTACTTTTTTTTAAAGAAAAGATATGATATAAGATACGATCTCGACTGGTTTTCATCATTAAAGGTCTGGTCCTTGACTCTAGGGTCAGATAGAAGGTATCCGTTAGATAAAATGGCTTAAATGATCAAAAGAAACTAAGTTGTGAACTAAACAACTTAGAAAACAAGAAACTGAAATTTCTACTGCACAGTCCAGTAACTCTGGAGGCTGTCCAGAACAGAGGACTTGGAAACAGGGGGTGAGCCCTGTACCACTAGAAAGCTTAGGAAGTCTAGTTTCTGCTCCAATTTACGGATCACAAATCCGATAAACGAGCTGGAAGTTATTACAGTTTCCGGCAGGTGTCGCAAAACTGCCGTGAAACCCTAGTTTATTGATAAGTTCGCCGTATAACGGTTTAGGTTCGTTTTAAATTCTCGTATTCAACTTTTTTAGAAACTTAACTCTCAAGGCAGTCATCACGTACCTCTGTACGTGACAACCTTCTTCTCAACTTCAATTAATAACATTTATATACCAAACATGCTCTTATATCACCAATTATTTACTTGCAATTTCCAAAAACAATTAACATGCAAAAACCCCTAATTTCATACTTCAAACCCTAACTAAATTTCATAATAACATAGGGCTTTCAATCCCTTTTCATTCCAAACACTAATTAAGCATCTATTAAACATGAATCTATGATCAAAAGAAGAAAAACAAAAATCCTACTATTTTCCAAAAAAATTCTGCATTCACACAAAAGATAAGGTTCTTCTTTTTCTTCATTTTTAATCCATGATTATCCTATCTAACATATCTAATTACATTATTTCAATATCAATTCATCTATCCCATACCTTAAAGAATTCGAACATGAAGGAAAGAAGGGAAAAAGAAAAAGAATTGGATAGGATTAAAGATCATCATCATACCTTGAAAAATAAAGAAAGAAGTATGGTGTTTGATAGATGATTGAGGACTTGTGTTCTTTCTCCAAGCTTTGAAGGTTCTTCAATGGAGTATGGATGATGAAGAAGATGAAGTTTGAGGGAGAGAGAGAGTGTGTGGCCGAGAGAGAGAGTGGAGAGAGAGATGGAAAAATGGTTTTGGTCTTAGAGTTGAAATGATGAAAAGTTGACCATGCATAAAGGTAGGTTTAGGTGTCAACTAATTAAACATGGTTAACATGCAATCTTACACCTAAATAAGGTGAGGTGGCACGGCTGCATGCAGAAATTTTGAAGGTTTTACGGGTTTTTCCGGCGTGATCCGACGTTACGGGAAAACGAACGACGAAAACGTCGTTCGGTACAAAAATCGTCGCGAATCGATTTGACTTAAAAATTCTAACGTATGAACTTAATTAGAAAATAAATTTATAAAATTTATTTTGACAAAAACTCAGGATGACGAGTTCGAGTTTCGTCCGGAAAAACGTAAACACAAACTTTCTCGGCGTGTTCGCATTTGTGATTTTGTAAACGTAAAATTAAACGGTTTTTTTTTTGTTCTAAGCTTACGAACTAAAACTTTTCGTATGCGCTAACCCCTAATATAGGTAGTCGTCTAACCGACTTCTGTAATTATTTTTAATAACGGATTCGACCGTTAGCTTTAGAATTAAGAAATTATAAACTTAGGCGTGCAAAGTCATTTATTTAATTATCTTTAAACTTCTTAGAACGTAAGGATTTTTTTATATTTTTTTTTTATTTTTTTTTACGGGGCATTACATCCTACCCCCCTTACGAAAAATTTCGTCCCGAAATTTACTTATCCTCTATAACTGCTTGAAGTACTTCCTCCTCGACATGATTTTCTATTGCCTGTGATGATCTTATAATGCTATTACTATTCGTCTCGACTTGCTTTTTAACTTTTGCTCCTTTCAATCCAAGATCGCTTTCGATCTTTCATAATAAATTTAGTTGGTTTCAAGAACGACGTCTTGCTGATAGAACTTCGTGTATAAAAACGAATATACGTTACTTCATCGATATGAGATATACTTAAAATAAGTATTTCATAAACTTGGCGATAAAGCCATAACTATTCGTATTGGAACTATCTTTCCTAAGTTACTTACTAATTATATAGATCTTTGTCGAAGTCTGAACTTGACACGAAACTAATGTTTCTCATTAACAGAGAAAACTTAAGGAGCTTTTATTTTCCTTCTCGTTTATTAAGTTCGAATTGTTGTATATACTTAGGACTTTTGTCTTCTTTAAAACTCGTTTTCTTCTGACTCGACTCTATCGAATGATCTCGATCATTTCATTGACCGCATTTGGTCCTAAATTTTTGCTTTTACCTACCTTATCTCAATAAGGCAGTTATGTAAATCTTTTCCTTCTACAAGGTCTCGTAAGTCGTAATACCTATCATAGCTTTAATAGTTATTGTTATAGCAATTCGGTTGTTGACTACGTGTTCTTCAATTCGTTCTTCGGCTATTATTATTGTTTTTAGCATATCAACGAATACCTGAATCGTTTTCTCGGATTTTCCATCCAACTGGAAGTGAGAAGCGGTACTAAAGTTAGGTTTGCTATCTGACTTTTCTGCCTTGTAACCTATAACCATCTCGTCGTCATCGGAATTACTAAGTTCACTTTTAAATTTCTATCACGAACTCATTGCTTCAGAGTCGCTGTCTGGTTTTATCCATTCTTATTCTTAGTCGAGGCTTATCCATTGACTCGTCCTTTCTCTTGATACTTATAATCTTTCTCGTATAAGCGTTTCTTCTCCAACGTTGAGATACTTAACTTTGTTGGACTCTCATGACTCAGCGTGTCTATTTTTACTCTTAACTTTACCTAGATGGTAATTATTTTCACAAACGTAATATCTTACTAGTTCGAGCTATCTCCTTTGTCTTATGTTAATTCCTTTGCTCGAATACACGTTCCTAATTCTTATGATCCGTGAAGATCTCATCCCTTGAACCATATAGATGGTGTGTTCAAATTTTCAATGCAAGCTTTACGGCTGCAAGTTCTAAGTCGTAGGCTGGATATTCAATTTCCTGGGATTAACGTGTCGTGAACCGTAAGCTATTATTTTCTCATTTTGCATTTATATCATACTATCTCATTCTTAGTAGCGTTAACATCCATCTCGTATTCCTTATCGTTTTTGGGAGGGCTAAATCTGGGGTAATGATCAACTTTTCCTAGAACGTCTGCGTTCCTATTCCACAATTGTTTGTACATTTATTCTTTTCTTCTATGTAGTTGTGTCATAAGTCTTATTAATTATAAAAAAAAAAAATTCTTAATGGAAACTTCTATTATAACTGTCCAACTTGGGAAACTTCTTATTTCATTCAGACTAGTAGGCGATTTATCATTTGAGTACTGCCTCTACCTTGGCATGAATCTGTCTTAACATCTTTTGTCGACACCATATGTCCAAGAATTATTTCTTCTTCATTCGAACTTGCTCTTCTGAACTTGGCATCTAGTTTCTCGACTCTAAGCGTTCTAGTACTATTCGTAAGTGTTCTTTGTGTTCATCCTCATTCTTAGGGTAACTGAAATTGTCGTTGATAAATACTAAATGAATTCTTTTCTATGTTTAGGTGGAAAAATTCTATTCATGTGATTCATGAATACTACGGAGCACTAGCCAACTAACGGCATAACTAAGTATTTGCAGTAGTTTTATCTGGTTTTGAAAGAGAATTTTTGGGTATATTTCCAGTTTACTCTTTTAATTAAAAAAAATGCTTAGACCTTAAGTCTATCCTCACAATTGTACTTGTTCCCTTTTTAAGTGTATCAGGGGTCTTCTATTCTTGTTAAAGGATACTTACTTTTAAGGGTTATCTTTATTTAATTTTTGACAGCCTATATACATTCTTGCAGAATCATCTTTCTTTGATGATGAACATCTAAAATATTTTCCATGGTGAAAACGTTTGTCTAAAGAAATTGTCATCTAACAACTCTTGCAGTTGGATCTTAAGCTCCTCTAACTCCTTTGATACCATTCTACATAAAACCTTTAATTTGGGAGCTACTTGTTGTTTTAAGTCGATTGTGAAACCTACGCATCAATCTGGTGATAAATCAGATAATATTTCATATAATTCTGTAGGTTCTCTATTTGGGATTTTTTTTTTTTTTGAAAGAGATTTTTCTCTCGTTGTCGAGAATAGTGGTAATTCTCAAACAACTAGTCTTTTTCTAAATATATATATATAGTATATTTTATTACTTCCCAATCGATTACTATTTTCTAACAAAAAGACCCTAAATTAAATTCTATGCTTAACGAAACTAAGGAGATAATTTTCTAAGATCATCAACACTCCCTAAAGCGTAGTTGTTCTTATGTTAAGATTAGAGCGTTCTAGTCTTAGTTCTATAGTGTTAGAGGGTACTAGTCAATGAATATAACGCTTTAGTATGGTCAAAAGGTACTGGAAATCTGGTATATAGTTCTAGTACGGGTCAACAATTTTGACAGGGTAATTTTTTTTTTTTTTTTTTTTTTTTTTTTTTTTTTTTTTTTAAGGTTCGTCCAATACCTGCCAAATCTTCCTTTTCTTCACTATGCCCCTCCTGCCTAATCATGTATGCATTCGCATTCTGTTGTGATTGCATCGGCTGTGGCTGTGACTGGACTTGAATGGTATTTGGTGGTTGAAGCTGGCCGTACTGATTTGGTTTTGCCGTCCGAAGCAGAGTCGGACAATTCCTCCTTATATGCCCCGTCTGCCCACAATTAAAGCAAACACTAGTTTTTGCTAAACAAACACCGGGGTGCTCCTTATTACACTTAGGGTAATTTGGATTAGTGATTTTTCCTTGATTACTGTTCCTTGGCTGCTCTTGCAGCTGTCCTAGTAGATGGTTTCTCTTGTCTTGACCGGGTTGTTCATTTCTCTGTGGATTATTCCTTTGTCCTGCTTTCTTTCCATATTTATTTCCTTTTCCTGGCTGGTGGAAACCCTGCCGAGCCCTATTCTGTTTCCCTTGTTTGTTGTGGGACTGGTAACAATCACTACTATTTCCTTCCCACTTCCTTTTACCCTTATGGTTAACCTTTTTGTCGGGAAGCTTTTGGATTGAGGTCTGATTTGGTGCTGGTGTGGATATTACTATCTTTTCCTTATTAGGTACTACTGCCTCTATTTCTCGGATTCGTTCCAGTAATTCGGCATAACTCAATCCTTTCTGTCTGGCTACTGCTTTTCCCAGTTCATACTTAAGTTCTCCCTGAAGTTTCATTGCTATTCCTTCCTCAGTTTCTGCTTGGTTGTATACATATTTATCATAATATGCCACCTTAAAATCATTCCAAGTGGTTAGAGCCGCTTGCTCTACCGGCATAATTCTTTGTCTAGTCTTCCACCAATATTTAGCTGGTCCTGATAGCTGATACCCAGCACATGCTAGGCGCTCTTCATCACTAAGTCTAATTAGTTCACAGATTCTCTCTATAGTATGTATCCATTGTGCGGCCTCACTCGGATTACCGGATCCATCGAAATACGGTGGTTTGCTTCCGAAAAATAAATCCTCAATGCTATGATGTTGAGGAGATAGGGGAAGTGAAAAGGTTTTTGGATGTTTTTGTCTTTCCTCTCTTATACCTTGTTCTTGACCTCTATCAGACTCTTTAGGACTATCAGGTCCTCTTCGATCGTTAACAACTCTCAGCGACATTTTTAAGACTGTAAGATACAAAATTTTTCTTATTAGCACCTGTTTCTTAAGCCTTCATTTTCTCACTAACCCTTTTCTTTCCCCACTTAATACTTTCACATAAACAACAATAACAAATTAACTTTGACTCTATTTCTCTCAACTTTTAACCTTCAAGGTTAAGTTAAACTCCCGTTACACGAGTTTTGTTTAATATTCTGGATTAGTTATACGATTCATAAGAAACTTCTTGTGACTAAAACCCTCTAATGGGTCATGTATATTATATATATATCAAAAGATTATGTTAGTTTTGCCTTTAACAAGGACTTATACAAAACTAGACTACAACGAGTCTAAACTAGACTAACTGCCTACACGTACAGAATGCACTAACATATTGCATTACCGTACTACTGGAAGTACTAGAACGAGAACGATTCATAAAATATTAGTATCCGTTGGAGTACTACAAAACTATCTAGTTACTGATCCGACTATGTACAACTAAAGGCTACTATGCTACTATGCGTCTCTGACGCCTAGCTTAACAAACTACGGTCGAGTCACTAATGCCCACCATGGCTTAACCCTCCTCGGGGTTCTTATCCGGATTCTCATCCGAATCCTCATCAGTGTCCTCTTCTGGATCCTCATCCGGGTCCTCATCGTCTGACTCTGAACCGAAAGCAAATTTAAGTGCCTCGTCAACTCTCAAAGTAGTGCCATCCGCAAGTGTAAGTGATGGTGGTGCAGGCACATCTGAAACTGTCATCTCTGAATCTGAAACTGGGTAGTCCCAGCAGGTCACTGAGGCCCGCTTCTTCAGAGGCAGCAGGTGGTCGGGAAGTGAACAGGACTCATACTTCTCTCTAGAATGGATTCTGGACGGTCCTGCCTCAAACTCAGCCCGAACCCTGGCCAACTCCGTGCAAATCTCATCAAGGGGTCTGTAAGATGATGGAAATTGTAATAGGGCAGCTGTGTCCAAATACTCTGGTCCTGACTGAAATGGTCCTTGCACTCTCATAGAAGGCTCATGCTGAAAAGGGGCTGGTAACCCTAGGCCATCCGCTGTCTCTGTAACTAACTCTCTTGTGTCCACACTAGGTACCATCATTGAAGGGATCTCCAACTGTGCGGTCATCTCCGGACCTATCTCATCATGCTCTAACTTTGAATCTGCCGGAAGGTGAGTGTAGGGAGGATGTGCCTGAACAGGATATGCTGTTATGTGTCTATTCTCGGAGAAATGCTTGTGTACTTCCAAGGCAAATCCATTGTAATCACCTGTCGGCTCTATATCATCATCAAACATCCCAAGGTAATACCATGTCGTGTCGTGTGCCCAACCATGCCATTCCTCTGGTAAACGACTAACTAAGTCAAGTATAGCCTGACTCTCTGGAATAGTATGTCGGACTGGATAATAAACTGACGAGACGTAACTAATCCTCTGTCTTACGTCATGTCTTGGGTTTGCCTCAAAATCTCTATACCTATCCAATAACTGATCTGCCCAAGTACGATGTGGCGGGAATTGATTCTCTGAAGCCGTGTCACTACTGGAAGTCATTAAAGTTTTTAAGAAACACGGATCAGTAACGGTAAGATGATATCCTATCTTACGGAAAATCTTAAATTACAAGATGAATACTCCTTATTCAATTGTAATATTACCTCACTTAATCTAACAACTTATCTTAGACATCTCGCAAATTTTACAGAAAATTGCTCTCGTACTCACAATATATATAAATAAAATTTCAAGGTTTTATTCTCATTTCTTATCTCATTCTTTTAATTTCTTACTTTAATTCCTTATTTTCTTTCATTAATCCGTATCTCTTTCTCAAGGAAAAATTTCTTATCGATTCTCTAAAACAAAGCACGTATACTTTGTTCATGTTACTTATGAGAAAGCAACATTCATTTACAAAAGACTTTGTCGTTTACTAATCATAATACTCATACGTGTCGTATTCTTTGTTCAAGGACGAAGTATATATATATAAATTCCAATGGAGAAAAGGAATATATCCTAAGAATAACTTTTTAGAACAAGTTCTATTTGTCAATGCAAAAAAAAACGAGCGGTCGTTAGAAAATTTAATCAAGCATCGTGCTTGACTCCTAATAGTAAAACAATTCTCTTCGCAAGGTTCGAACGAGGCGAGCACTATAAAAAGGAACGAAAAGAAAAGGAACGACGTCGTTATAAGATACTTATACGTAAGTAATATTCGTCTCTTTAAACCACTTATATCATATTAAAAAGACTTTACTAGCGGGGCATAAGACCCATATTACTGAGTTTCTTATTATGTGGGTTGATCAGGTCCACATAACAGTCCCTCAATCACATGGAACTTCTGTCTCGCTCTATTGATTACTTCATACAGATTTTACTTTTCTAAATCGAGCAGCAATTTCTCGAATTGCACACACAACTACTTTTTAAAAGAAATCTTTGGAAATTCTCCAATTTAGCTCGGAATACTTAATCTTCTAGAGGAAAATACCATTTTAAGCTATTCGAATACTTGGACGGCTCCTAATAAGTAAAACAAAGCCATCTCCAAGGGACTTTGTTCATGCCCTTACAACTAAGGTAACATTCGGCTCTTCCGTTTATTTCAATTTATCCTTCTTGTTTCAACCTTTTCTCGAATAATTTGGAGTCACGTTTTTCTCACACGTCTATATGTTTCTTTCGTTCCTTTCGTACATATTTACTTTATTTTAACATTATTTATTTCATTTCGCTCGAAGGAAATTCTTATCGGGTTGTAAAATAAAGATCGACTTTGCCGAGTCTTTATTCATGTCACTAAGCGCACGTGACATTCATCAGAGGAAGTCCTTCTCGCGTTAGGGATCTCCTTTCGAAATCATTTGAAATAACGTTTCTTAAAAACGTCTAAGTTTTCGAAGAACCGGAAAGTTCTTAGGTTTCAAGTCTACGTTCTCATTGAACCGGGAAAATTTCTTAAAATCCTTCTAAATTCTTGTGCATCAAAAATATTTTCAAACAAAAGAAATTATTTCACAAATAATTTCACATAACATAGCACTAGTGCTATCACATAATCACATAGGATAGTACTTGTACTATCACTCAATCTCATAAAGTATAAAAATTTTACTTCCATAAAATTCTTAATTTCGGAACACAACTCATTCTCATTCTTAATCTCATTTGCATACTTGTTCATAGAGTTTCTTTTTAAAAGAAATCATATTATTAAAATTCTTTCCTTTTCCTTGTTGAGTCGACGTAGCGGGCGGTTGAGTTGACTTCTATGTTCTCAATCTTAGCTTTATAATTTAACTCTTATCTTATACTTGAAAGATGACTCTAATCCAGAGTATACACAAATACCGTGTCTTACGACTTGAAAGGAGACTCAATATAGAGTACAAATGAATACTCTATATTATTACTCGAAGGAAGACTTGTATATATATATATATATATATATCACTCTTGTGATATTACTAGAAGGATTGACTCATACTAAGAAAGAATGACTCACACTAACTCATACTAGAAGATTGACTCAGAAGCAGAGCAGAAAACGAACACTGCTCTAATACCACTCTGTCACAGCCCCAAATCCTAAGGGACGGCAGAAGCCGAGGTGCGACTGGGGTTGGATTAAAGAAGCGGGAAAGAAGGGGGCTAACTGACTAAACATACATGATAAACATCGATAAATTATGAACAAGACTTGATTATAGAAAAGAAAGAGTTAATCCCTAAGGATTACTCGACATAAGTACCAAAGATGAAACCAAGTTCAAATGTACGGACATAAACTATTGAGTTGTTCAAAATACATCTCAAAAGAAATACAGAGATTGACAGCAGAAGAGTTCTACTAAGCATCTTATCCTTAAACTCAACAACAACCGTCGCCGCTCACCGTCGCTTCAACCTGCACATTTAGAAAGCAATGCAGGGCTAAGTACAAAGGTACTTAGTGGGCACGATGCCAAAAACATACTCATAAATATAGATAAATATGGCATATCATAAGTGTAGCACACGGGGTTTTATTGAAAGAATCCGTGTCTATTAAACTTTTTCTGACTTTTTCTCATAAATCGCTCGCGCGAGCATTTTCTGACTAATGTTACGTTCAATCTTGACCACTACTAATTCACCGTGGCTGGTACCCCTCAACAGGATATCACATACACCACAGGTTACAAAGTGCACTAACTCTGGAAAGCACTTAGCAGCTAACTCAGAGCCGATCGTTAGTTAATCTAAAAATAGACTAACTCTAAATGTCTGGAAAACCCGAAGGTTAACTCAGAAATCTGGAAAACACGAATGTTAACTCAGATAGGTACAAGAGAACTGACATAAAAACTTAAAACAGTTCATGCCATATTATCACTTTGAAAACACAGATACTAAAGCAATAAATAATACTTTCGAGTTGTGGAAAAACCCACATTTTATTTGATATAGATAAAAGCCCACCTTATTTTACAGAACTTAAAACAAACGCTTCCAACTTGAGATCTTCTGTCCTTTCTCTACAGTTGGCTTCCTCCTTCATCGTAAAATAAAATATACTTAAAAACGGTTCGTAGAAGATACTCGAAGAAAGAGAATCGAAGAAAGTTCTAGTCATTTTATTCTTTTGGCATTTGCACGCTTACTAGATTCGTTTTACTTAAACGGGAAACGAGACTCGTACCAATCTTGTTTAGAACTAGAAAGATCTCATACTCGACTCTCGGGTCAGTAGAGAAGGTTGTCGATATCTTAAAACGACTTTAAGGATTATAAGAAACTAAGTTGGAAAGAACCAACTTAGGCGATTTTCATTTTAGATCATTTCACGACTTATGAATATTTCTCGTTTATTACTTTTTTTTAAAGAAAAGATATGATATAAGATACGATCTCGACTGGTTTTCATCATTAAAGGTCTGGTCCTTGACTCTAGGGTCAGATAGAAGGTATCCGTTAGATAAAACGGCTTAAATGATCAAAAGAAACTAAGTTGTGAACTAAACAACTTAGAAAACAAGAAACTGAAATTTCTACTGCACAGTCCAGTAACTCTGGAGGCTGTCCAGAACAGAGGACTTGGAAACAGGGGATGAGCCCTGTACCACTAGAAAGCTTAGGAAGTCTAGTTTCTGCTCCAATTTACGGATCACAAATCCGATAAACGAGCTGGAAGTTATTACAGTTTCCGGCAGGGGTCACAAAACTGCCGTGAAACCCTAGTTTATTGATAAGTTCGCCGTATAACGTTTTAGGTTCGTTTTAAATTCTCGTATTCAACTTTTTTAGAAACTTAACTCTCAAGGCAGTCATCACGTACCTCTGTACGTGACAACCTTTTTCTCAACTTGAATTAATAACATTTATATACTAAACATGCTCTTATATCACCAATTATTTACTTGCAATTTCCAAAAACAATTAACATGCAAAAACCCCTAATTTCATACTTCAAACCCTAACTAAATTTCATAATAACATAGGGCTTTCAATCCCTTTTCATTCCAAACACTAATTAAGCATATATTAAACATGAATCTATGATCAAAAGAAGAAAAATAAAAATCCTACTATTTTCCAAAAAATTTCTGCATTCACACAAAAGATAAGGTTCTTGTTTTTCTTCATTTTTAATCCATGATTATCATATCTAACATATCTAATTACATTATTTCAATATCAATTCATCTATCCCATACCTTAAAGAATTCGAACATGAAGGAAAGAAGGGAAAAAGAAAAAGAATTGGATAGGATTAAAGATCATCATCATACCTTGAAAAATAAAGAAAGAAGTATGGTGTTTGATGGATGATTGAGGACTTGTGTTCTTTCTCCAAGCTTTGAAGGTTCTTCAATGGAGTATGGATGATGAAGAAGATGAAGTTTGAGGGAGAGAGAGAGTGTGTGGCTGAGAGAGAGAGTGGAGAGAGAGATGGAAAAATGGTTTTGGTCTTAGAGTTGAAATGATGAAAAGTTGACCATGCATAAAGGTATGTTTAGGTGTCAACTAATTAAACATGGTTAACATGCAATCTTACACCTAAATAAGGTGAGGTGGCACGGCTGCATGCAGAAATTTTGAAGGTTTTACGGGTTTTTCCGGCGTGATCCGACGTTACGGGAAAACGAACGACGAAAACGTCGTTCGGTACAAAAATCGTCGCGATTCGATTTGACTTAAAAATTCTAACGTATGAACTTAATTAGAAAATAAATTTATAAAATTTATTTTGACAAAAACTCGGGATGACGAGTTCGAGTTTCGTCCGGAAAAACGTAAACACAAACTTTCTCGGCGTGTTCGCATTTGTGATTTTGTAAACGTAAAATTAAACGGTTTTTTTTTGTTCTAAGCTTACGAACTAAAACTTTTCTTATGCGCTAACCCCTAATATAGGTAGTCGTCTAACCGACTTCTGTAATTATTTTTAATAACGGATTCGACCGTTAGCTTTAGAATTAAGAAATTATAAACTTAGGCGTGCAAAGCCATTTATTTAATTATCTTTAAACTTCTTAGAACATAAGGATTTTTTTATATTTTTTTTATATTTTTTTTTACGGGGCATTACACGGAATATGACGTCAAGTTCTGCGAGTTGATGAGATATGCGCCGACATTGGTCGACACTGAGGAAAAGTTATCAAAGAAATTTCAGGGAGGTTTACGTCATGAATTGGGAATCGCTTTGGCTAGTCATGGAGGACTAGGTTATTCAAACATACTGGGAAGAGCACTGGAAATGGAGGCCGTCGTGCCTGATGAGAAGAAGATTGTACCAACTACGTCGGCACCAGCGCAGAGTCAAAATCGAGGCTACTACAACAATAACAGCAGCAACTACCAAGTGAAGAGAAAATGGAACGGAGGAGGTAGCGGAGGATACAATCAGGGCTACAACAATCAGGGAGGACAGAAAAGAGGTTATCAGCAGCCTGCCAATAATAACAACAGTGGCAAGAGGCCGTGGCAGGGAAACAACCAATCGGGGTTGTCCATTCAAGGGAACAGGCAGAACTTGCCGTGGAAGGGCAATAATCAACCGCAAGGGCAACAGAGGAACTTTAATCAGGGAGCGCATAACCCAGGGAGGGTTACCATCCCTGTCTGCCCGAAATGCAACCGAGCCCATCCTGGAGTCTGCCAGATAGGCACCCCTAGTTGTTTCAACTGTGGACAGAAGGGACACATGAAAAAGGACTGCCCTAAACCGCTTCAAGCAGTACCTCTCCGAGCTATTCAAGCACAGCCGCAGCAGCCGCCTATGAACCAGCAACAGTTTCAGCAGCATGCACAGCAGCAACAAAATGCGAGGGCATGCGCTATCAAATAAAGCGGCCAGCGTAAAGGAAAAGGCAATCTAGCAGGTATGGGAAAACTCCATAACACCCCCATTAAGATATTGTTTGATACTGGCGCATCGCATTCCTTTATTGCTGGCTCATGTGCCGATAACTTAGATATCAGACCTGTAAGAGCTACACAATCTATGAAAGTAGCCACACCTTCAGGAGAGATCACTACTTCCACGCATGTTTGCTCTAACCTAGAACTAGAAATCGGAACTCATAAGGTTATAGCAAACAACCTAAATGTTATGATAATGTGGGACGTAGATATAATCCTAGGAATGGATTGGTTGTCAGAAAATTACGCCACGATTCTCTGCAACGAGAGAAAAATTTCTTTTCAACCACCGGGTAAAGAACCGACCGAATTCCACAGAATTTCAATGGGTAGAGGCGTACCAATCATATCAGCCCTTCAAGCCACGAAACTCATGAAGAAGAAAGGTACCACAGCTTATCTTGTGTACCTAGTTGAAGAACCAGGAGCCGAGAAGACCATACAGGACTTAAAAGTCGTAAACGAATACGAAGATGTTTTTCCGGAAGTACTACCAGGATTACCACCAGATCGTCATGTGGACTTTACGATCGATTTAGAACCAGGAGCAGCTCCTAAGTCTAAAGCCCCATACAGAATGGCACCGAAGGAACTGGAAGAGCTCAAAATCTAGTTACAGGAATTGCTAGACCTTGGTTTTATCAGGCCAAGCGTTTCTCCTTGGGGAGCACCCGTGCTTTTTGTTAGAAAGAAGGACGGATCGATGAGAATGTGCATCGATTACCGAGAACTGAACAAGATCACTCTCAAGAACAAATATCCTTTGCCAAGGATCGAGGATCTATTCGATCAGCTTAAGGGTGCAGGAGTCTTCTCCAAGATAGATTTGAGATCAGGGTACCATCAGCTCAAGATCAAACCTGAGGATGTACCTAAGACCGCTTTTAGAACTCGATATGGCCATTACGAATTTTTAGTGATGCCATTTGGTTTGACCAACGCTCCAGCCGTATTCATGGACCTTATGAACAGAGTCTTCCACCCCTACTTGGACAAATTTGTTTTAGTATTCATCGACGATATCCTCATTTATTCTAAGAATGAGACAGAGCACGAGGAACATCTACGGATAGTGTTGGAAACACTAAGAGATGAGAAACTCTACGCCAAATTTAGTAAATGCGAATTTTGGCTGAAGGAAGTAATGTTCCTTGGACATATAGTATCGACAGAAGGAATCAAGGTGGATCCAGCCAAAGTAGAAGCAGTGCAAAACTGGAAGGCACCAACAAGTCAGAATGAGATTAGAAGTTTCTCGGGATTAGCTGGTTACTACAGAAGGTTTATCGAGGGATTTTCTACGATCGCTCGCCCGATGACGCAGCTACTCAGGAAGGATACCAAGTTTAAGTGGACGAATGAGTGCGAGAAGAGTTTCCAAACTCTTAAGGAAAAGTTAACTACAGCACCAGTACTAGCACTTCCAGACGCAAACAAAGAATATGTGGTTTATACTGACGCATCGAAAAATGGATTAGGTTGTGTCTTGATGCAAGACGGACGAGTGATAGCTTATGCTTCACGACAACTTCGACCCCACGAAGTTGAGTACCCAACTCACGATTTAGTACTTGCAGCCGTAGTACATGCGCTAAAGATTTGGAGACACCATCTCTATGGTGTAAGAGTTGAGATATTCACCGATCACAAGAGCCTGAAGTACTTTTTCGAGCAAAAAGAACTGAATATGAGACAAAGACGATGGCTCGAATTAGTCAAAGATTATGACTGTGGAATTAACTACCATCCAGGAAAGGCTAAAGTGGTAGCAGACGCATTGAGTCGCAAGACTCCAACGAAGTTAGGATGTCTTTTCGTAGAAGAAGAAACTTTAGTACGAGAATTCGAGAAAATGGATATCAGAGTGCTTGACACGCCAGCAACAATAACAAGTTAAATAGCAGCACTAGAAGCTACACCAGATTTGAGAGAAAGGATCATTAGTGCTCAGAGAAAAGACGAGTCAATGGAAAAGTTACGAGTAAGGATAAGGATAGATAAACCAGAAGGATATTGTGAGGCTCCAGACAATGCAATACTTTATAAAGGCAGGATTTGTATTCCCAACAACGACAACGAATTGAAGAACGAAATCTTGAGTGAGGCTCACGATACGCCTTACACAGCACACCCAGGAAGTACGAAAATGTACCAGGATTTGCGAAGAAACTTTTGGTGGAACGGAATGAAACGAGACGTTGCCTCGTTTATAGAAAGATGCCTAGCATGTCAGCAAGTTAAGGCTTTACACCGACGACCGTATGGATTGCTACAACCGTTGGATATCCCAGATTGGAAATGGGAAGGCATAGTTATGGACTTTGTCACAGGCTTGCCTAAGTCGAAAAAGGGAAACACAGCAATTTGGGTAATAATAGATAGACTTACGAAGACAGCTCACTTCTTACCGATTAAGACTACATATGGATCAGAGAGACTAGCTCAGTTGTATGTCAGAGAAATTGTACGTCTGCATGGAATACCGAAGGTCATAATATCAGACAGAGATGCTAAGTTTACCTCAAGATTTTGGATTACGATGCAGAAAGAGTTGGGAACGGAGCTAAATTTCAGTACAGCTTTTCACCCACAGACAGATGGACAGTCAGAGAGGACGATTCAGATTTTGGTTGATATGTTAAGAACAGTGGTTTTGGACCGAGGCACGAATTGGGAAGAAATTCTACACTTAGTCGAATTCGCCTACAACAACAGCTATCAGGCCACGATAGGAATGGCACCGTTTGAGGTTTGTATGGGAGAAAATGTAGATCACCGCTTTATTGGGACGAAGTAGGTGAGAGAAAGAACCTAGGCCCAGATGCGATCAATGAGATGATCAAAATAGTTTGACAGATTCGAGATGGAATGAAAGAGGCCCAGAGCCGACAAAAGTCGTATGCCAACGACCGTCGAACCAACCTTGAGTTTGAAACAGGAGATAAAGTTTTTCTCAAGATATCCCCGACCAAAGGAATCCTTAGGTTCGGAGTAAAGGGTAAGTTAAGACCCAGGTTTATAGGACCTTATGAAATCCTCGAGAGAATAGGATCAGTCGAGTATAGATTGGCCTTACCGCCAAGTCTAGGAAACGTTCATAACGTTTTTCATGTTTCTCAGTTGAGAAAATATGTTTACGATCCTAAGCACGTTATTAGTCAGCAAGACGTAGTTCTTGAATCTGACCTAAGCTACGAAGAAAAGCCGATATCGATCTTGGATAGAAAAGTTCAAGAATTAAGAACCAAATCGATACCAATAGTTAAAGTGCTATGGAACCATCACGGGCAAGAAGAAGCCACGTGGGAACTCGAGGAGAAGATGAAGGAGCGATATCCTCATCTTTTTGCAGAAGGTAAGCAAATTTTGGGACGAAATTTTTCGTAAGGGGGTAGGATGTAATGCCCCGTAAATTCCTTACGTTCTTAATATTTAAAGTTAACCAAATAAATGGCTTTGCACGCCTAAGTTTACAATTTTTTTTTTAAATTCTAAAGCTAACGGTCGAATCCGTTATTAAAAATAAATTACAGAAGTCTGCTAGACGGCTACTGTATTTAGGGTTAGAGCGTATGAAAAATTCTTAGTTAGTAAACTAAGAACGGAAAACCATTTAATTTTTACGTTTACAAAATTGCGATACGAACACGCCGAGAAAGTTTGTTTTTATGTTTTTCCGGACGAAACTCGGACTATGTCGTCCCGAGTTTTTGTCAAAATAAATTTTGTAAATTTATTCTCAAATTAAGTTCATACGTTAGAAATTGTAAGTCAAATCGATTCGCGACGATTTTTGTACCGAACAACATTTTTCATCGTTCGTTTTCCCGTAACGTCGGATCGCGCCGGAAAAACCCGTAAACCCTCCTAACCCCATGCATGCAGCCGCCACATCATTAGATTAGTTGGCAACTTGCATGTTGACTTTGCTAATTACTTGACACCTAAAACAACCTTTAAACCAATTCAAACCTTTCATCATTTCAACTCTAAGACAAGACCAATTTTTCTCTCTCTCTCTCACACTCTCTCGGCAATCCTCTCTCTCTCTCCCTCAAACTTCATCTTCTCCATCATCCATCCATCATTGAAGAACACTTCCAAGAACAAGAAGAGTTCATACAAGTCACAATTCATCCAACAAAATTCTACACATCCTTTGTTAATTCTCTAGGTATTTCCATCCTCCACAATCCTATCCATTTAGTTTTCTTTTCTTCTCTTTTTCATCTTGATCGATTTTTTTAAGGTTATGGGATAGATGATTTGAGCTTAGAACAATGTAATTGGATGTATTAGATATGATAATTAGGGATTAAAATTGATCAAAACCAAGAACCTTATCTTTTGTATAAATGCAGAATTTTTTTAGGAAATTGTAGGATTTTTGTTTTTCTTCTTTTGATCATGGATTCATGCTTAATAGATGTCTAATTAGTGTTTGGAATGAAAAAGAATTGAAAACCCAATGTTGTTATGAAATTTAATTAGGGTTTGAAGTATAAATTTGGGGATTTTTGTATGTTAATTGATAATAGAATTGCAATTGTTTAATTGATGATATAAGAGTATGTTTAGTAAATAAATGTTGTTAATTTGAGAAGAAAATCATCCCCTTAACATATGTATAAAACCAGAAATTTATAAGTAATTAGGGGTTTCCATATGATTGTTTAAAGTGATGAATTGTTAGTTGAATATTGTTGCAAATTATATTAGTTGATTATAGAAGTTAATTGGAAATTTTCTAAAAATGTTTAATGGAATGTAAGAGACTAAAATCACCATATAAACTGAGTTGTAATAATGTTAAGATGTGTTTGCATGCATGAAAATGATTCACATTAGACGTAGATTAACGTCGTAAAATTTGAACAAAAACCGACAACTTTTTAAAAATCGCGTAAGAGACGAATATCTAGTTGTAACTAATAATCGGGAAGTCGGATGAAAATTCTAACTTGATATTATTGTTTATAATGAAATTTAGAAAATCTTTCTAGTTGATGTCATAAGCTTTCGGATTAATCTAATATGAGCTATAGTTGTAATCGGGAACTTGAACGCGTTTGAAGTTTTTGTTGGTATAGTACTTGTTAGTTGAAATCCGACGTTAGAACGTCATGCTTTTGAACAAGTTGAGAAGGAGTTTGTCACGTACGGAGGTACGTGATGACTGCCTTGAGAGTTCAGTTTCTAAAACAAATGAATACGAGAGCTTAGAACGAACCTAAGACATTATACGTCGAACCTACCAAGCAACTAGGGTTTCACGGCAGTTTCTGCGACCCTCGTCGGAAACTGAAATATCTTCCAGCTCGTTTATCGGATTTGTGATCCGTAAATTGGAACAGAAACTAGACTTTCTAAGCTTTCTAGTGGTACAGGGCTCACCCCCTGTTTCCAAGTCCTCTGTTCCGGACAGCCTCCAGAGTTACTGGACTGTGTAGTGAAATTTCAGTTTCTTGTTTTCTAAGTTGTTTAGTTCACAACTTAGCTTCTTTCAATCGTTTAAGCCATTTTTATCTATCGAACATCTTCTACTGACCTTAGAGTCAAGTACAGGACCTTGAGTGATGAAAACCAGTCGAGATCATATATCTTATCCTTTTAGTAAAGAAGTAATAAACGAGAAATATTCATAAGTCGTGAAATGAGCTATAAATAAATCGCCTAAGTTGATTCTTTCCAACTTAGTTTCTTATAATCTTTAAAGTCATATTAAGACACCGACTACCTTCTCAACTGACCCGAGAGTCGAGTATGAGATCTTCCGAGTTCTAAACGAGATTGGTACGAGTCTCGTTTCCCGTTTAAGTAAAACGAATTTAGTAAGCGTGCAAATATCCAAAAGAATAAAATAACTAAATCTTTCTTCGATTCTCTTTAATCGATTATTCTTTTACGACCCGTTTTTAAGTATGTTTACTTTACGATGAAGGAGCAAGCCAACTGTAGAGAAAGGACGGAAGATCCGAAATTGGAAGCTTTTGCGTATAAGTTCTGTATTTACAAGGTGGGCTTTTATATACAAATAAAATGAGCAATGCTCGGAAAATCTTTCTTTATCGCTTTGATATCTGTGTTTTCAAAGTGATATTATGGCATGAACTGTTTTATGTTTTTATGTGAGTTCTCTTGTACCTATCTGAGTCAACATTCGTATTTTCCAGATTTAGAGTTAGTCTATTTTAGATTAACTAACGATCGGCTCTGAGTTAGCTGCTAAGTGCTTTCCAGAGTTAGTGCACTTTGTCACCTGTGGTGTATGTGGTATCCTGTTGAGGGGTAGCGAGCCATGGTGAATTAGTTTGGGTCAAGATTGAACAAAGCATACCTGAAAATACTTGGCCAAGTGATTTATGAGAAAAAGTCAGAAAATGTTTAGTAGACACGGATTCTTTCAATAAAACTCCGATGTGCTACGATTATAAAATGCCATATTTATCTATATTTATGATTATGTTTTCGGCATCGTGCCCACTAAGTACGTTTGTACTTAGCCCTGCATTGTTTCTAAATGTGCAGGTTGAAGCGACGGTGAGCGGCGATGGTTGATGTTGAGTTAAATGATAGATGCATAGTTAGAACCTTTCCGCTGTCAATCTCTGTATTTCTTTTCGAGATGTATTTTTGGAACAACTCAGTAGTCTATGTCTGTACATTTGAACTTAGTTTCGTCTTTTGTACTTATGTCGAGTAATCCTTAGGGATTAACTCTTTCTTATCTATAATCAAGTCTTGTTCATAGTTTATCGATGTTTATCATGTATGTTTAGTCAGTTAGCCCCTTCTTCCCCGCTTCTTTAATCCAACCCTAGTCGCACCCCGGCTTCTGCCGTCCCTCTGGATTTGGGGCTGTGACAACCGTCCCACTAACAAATGTAACTTACAAATATAACCCTCCGTCCATTTTTTAAATGTGATATTCTAATTAAAATACAACAATAAAAAACTAACCATAGATCAAATGAAATAGACGTTTCAGATCATTCTCATTTCTTACGGGAAATGAGTTTTACATATGATCTCTTCCCTATATATATATATATGACAAAAATGGAAGGTTATTCCTAAATGGAGTTCGAAGAAGAAATTTTAATTTTTCTTCTAATTTTAATGTACATGAACTATAATTAAATATTATAATTACTAAATACATGTATTATGTGCAAATACATGTAGTGATTTATTTCATCTAAAATATGTACAATCCATCTTAAAAGTATGCATTTAACTTTGGATTAATTCATTATTTTCCTCCGATAAATACTATGTACCAATTGAAAGGTTATATTAAAGAACTTCACTACCACAATCAAATGGATATGGGTGTCTTCCTTAATCATCCAAATGAACAATAAATTGTGTATGCTTTTACTGAATAAGAAATCATTCAAGAAATTAGGCAAGAAGAGGAGGGATATAATCCGGAGGATGATAGCATTGAAGTCCCAAAGGTTTCATGTGAAGAAGCTTTGAATTTGCTGGACAAGTTAGAAATATTTTGGATTCAACAAGAAGGTGGTTATATGGACGAGCTATTGAAGACACGCAAGTTAAAAGATATGGTTACAACAAAAAAAGATGAACTCATTGTCACAAACAACCTTAAAAAAATATTTTAAATCAACTTAAATATATTGTAATGAGATATATATTATCTATATATATATATATATATATATATTAATTGTGATTTATTCCTAAATGAAGGTGTATTTCCTTAATATGGGACCGGAAAAAAATGGTATGAATTATGACAAATATAGAGTTTATTCCTAATTATAATTGGTCCCGAGTTGGGACCATGAAAATATATGACAAAATGAGAGTTTATTTTTAAATAGAGTATTCCTTTCTGGAGGTTCTACTGTAGTTTTATGTTCATAAGTGTTATAGAGTTAATGAGGATATAATAGAAAAATAGTCATAAATATTTGTTTGTGCAAGACAATTATGGGATGGAAAGTATACAATGATTTAGAATATTTAGGGGGAAATTTTTTTATACCCACTTCTAAATGTGCAAAATAAAAAATGCACACTCGGTTATAATTCAATGAATTTACCCACTGTGTCAGTTTGGACCCACTAACTGTCATTTCTTATTCCTTGTCGGTTGACACAAGTGTCTATCGGTTTTGTTTTGTTTTTTTGTTGGATTCAAGCCCAAACTTTGAGGCATTTACCTTTTTTGACCTAATTGACTACCCCCACCCTCCCATCTGAAGCATTAAATCTCGCCCCACTCCCTCATCTCGCCCAAAATCTCTCAAACCTCTCACTTTCACAGTTTCACTCTTCCCCACAAAATCCCTCTCCACGGCAGCGGCATTTCCTTGGAATTTTTTTTTCGTCGGCGGTTGATTATTTTTTACAACATGGAAAATTATGGAGAGGTTAGTTTTATAAACACTATTATTAATTTTTTTATTGTATATTATTGGTATTTATACGAATTCCATTATATAAAATTCATACCTTTGATTTTTATTGTGAAATTTCATGAGTTTGTTGTAATAAATTTTTAGGTGCTATTTATATCAAATCTCACTCGACGAAACCCTTATGTTCACAATATCCCGCTCGAGCGGGATATTGCTAAGTCGAGCGGGAAATAAGTGATTATCGATATTAATTGGTTAGGACCTAATATCTATCAAATCCCGCGCTAACCCTAAGATATAGTAGATGTTTAGAATGTTTTGTGATAGATTTATACCGATAAGTTGGAAAAATATGTACATGTATATTTTGAATGTGTAATTTGGTCATAATTGTTCCCTGGATTTTTTCATGCTAAGTTCGCTCGACAGACTAAAAACAGCCTATATCCCGCTCGAGCGGGATATTGTGATTTGGATTTGATAATTTTTTTTCATGCATTCTGTATTATATCCCGCTCGTTTTGGTGAATTTTGGGATGATATCCCGCTCGAGCGGGATATATATATGTTGCGAGCAGGAAATAGTTTATTGAACTGTTTAATATTGTGTATAGTTTGATTTTAATATTTATTTTTTAATTTAAATTTTTATTCATGTAGATTATTTTCAAGAGGCCCGAGACTATTGACCGGAAGTCCACAGTTAGCACGTCCTACAGGCACAGCGTTTTAGAAGACGTTGAGTCTACATTGATGCAGGTTGGGGGACAGGATCTCCTAGAGAGGTGGCTTGAAGGTTGTTTTGGCCACTTTAGTTATTGGCAGCCGGGGCAGAAGTGCGGTATGGGCGTGCATCACGTATTGTCCCGACAGATTTCGGTTCCATGAGGCGAGCCACACGACATGTGATTTCACATCAACGGGGCGAACCTTCATTTTTCTTCTGCGGAGTATGCTCTTGTTACCGGATTATCGTTCGGCTCGTCTGATTTCCGACCTTCAGACAATCACGACATACGGAATGTGCAAGTGTATCGGCGATTTGCCAACGGCGTGCCGATTAGTGTGGGGGACCTCCTAGATCGGTTTTTTATGAGGTGTGTGACAGATCGGAGTGGACAGCTTTACCTGAAGGTCGTGCACGTGTTAGTTTTGTATATGCTGCTGTTTGGTCTTGAGTAGAAGAAGTATGTTGCCGATTGAGTGTGGAAGTTGGTGGACGATCTGGAAGCATTTTCTCGGCTTCTTTGGGGCGCGTACACGTATTTGCATCTGAAGCACTACGTGGACAATATGTAGCGTACGGCCAAGTACCACTTCTACAGTGCAGCCTGGACTTTCCACGTTTGGTTGTTGGAGGTGCTGCCAGACTTAGCCGCTGCAGTTGCGGTCACTGATAACCTGGATGCACGGCCCAGATGTCTTAGATGGAAGTTCAAGAAGATAAGTGGAACAGAGCTTCAGCCATTATTTTCTTTGCACGTACATTTTAATTTTTTTCATTGTATGTATTTTTCTGTATTTGTTTTTATAATTGTATTTGTGTTTGATAAATTTTTTTGCACTGCAGGTTGGTCGATTCAACCCTTTTGTACCGGATGATGCTGAAATAGAGACTTTCTATTTCCAATCCACTCAGTATCCAAATGCACTTGGAGTGGACTATGTAATGCCGTGCAATCCGTTACATGCAGGGGAACAGTTCCCCCGTCAGGCACGCCAGGCCATAGTAATTGATAATGAAGATGAGTATGAGAGACCTCCTCGAAGGAGAGCACAGAGAACAAGGTGGACAGAGGTAGCCTGTTACCAATGAGCAGGGAGAGGCGGAGGCAGAGGGAGAGGCAGAGGCAGAGGATCGCGATCCTGAGTATCGAGAGCCACCTCGCCGTCGAGACCACAGAAAGAGTGTTCATCAGGCAGGATCTTCATCCTCCATTGGGGGCCGACCACGTCCTACGATCCAGTGATCGATGCTGGATTCGATCAGAGATTGCCCTTGCAGAGGATTGCATTGTAGAGAAAGTGGAGCAGAGACTATTCCCTAAACTCAAATCTTAGATTGAGGGCTTGTTTGACAAAGCCCGATGTGGATCTACACGCCGATCCCCTGGACGTCAGCCCACCTCGTAGTCCATGCCTATACAGACACCACGCCACCCCTCAGTGCGAGACCCACAGGGTCAGGGCCAGGAAGACCAACGTCGCCCCTCAGTGCGAGACCCATAGGTCTAGGGCCAGGAAGACCAACGCCGCCCCTCAGTGCGAGACCTACAGGGCCAGGGCCATGAAGACCAACGTCGTCCCTCCGTGCATCAGCATGCACCGATCACGGAGGGAGTTCTTCACCAAGCAGAAGGGTTTTTGGAGCCGCTCACTGCAGCTCGTCATTCCATGTACGGGCCTGGATCGTCGAGTGCGATGTTCGATCAATACGGTACTTTTATACCCGATCCATCTCGACATTCAATACACGAGGCAAATAGCAATTTGAATGTATTGTGGTCCGCTCTTACCATGGTAGGTAATTATTTCACAGACATTGGATTATTTTTGTTACTTTTCTTATGTTTTACGTAAAATATTGATATTTTTTTTTGTGTAGGGCCTGGACAGAGTTTTAAGGCTCGTCTACACGAGGTGGCATCGCTGATCCGAGCAGTCCTACTTAATCAGAGACCAGCGGGGGAAGAGGAAGTAGGGGATTTCGTGCCGCAACAACAGCAACAACCTCGAAGAACCCAAAGGACTCGGAAAGCTTCTGCAGCAATACAGACGCCCATGCTTGCCCAAAGAGAACCACATCAACTTCATGTGGAATTGATGCAAGCATATGAACTATTTTTGAGAGGTAATGAGGATGGATTCATGGTTATCATTGAAAGCGGGGGATTTCTGCCGTTGCATTGGTGGAGGCAACTTGAGCATCCACAGGCACCCATAGATGTTGAGGTACAGAAAACATTATCTTATCAATTATGTTAGATTTTTATTTAATTCACAAACTTATGTTTGGCCTTATAGGTCCTAGATTTGTTCATCTCTTACTTGAGAAAACGACTAATTGATCAAGTGCATGTCTTGCCCGATGTGATGCACACAAATACTGTTTTATTAGATTCTGATGTCTTTGTAAGTTCAATTTTATAACTAATAAATATTATTTACAACCGTGTTCAATTGATATCATGCACTTACAACTGTGTCTCGTGTTTATTGCAACTCATGCTCAGAGGTGATTGGCATAAGAAGATTTTGAGCATAGACATCGAGCCCGAGCTTAGGGGATCGTGGGACACTTATGCTCAATATGTGCCTCCAGTGAGCCTATTATATGGAGCGCATGGAGTGGGTCTTTACACCGGACGATCCGATTTCTTTGGTGCAACCCACGTAAGTACCCACGTAAGTGGATGCACTTCAACAGTTACTTAATGATTATCTTACGAGTAGTGATATTAATTTTTTTTTATGCGGATGATTGTTGTGTGCAACATTGACAAGCATTACGTGGTAGTCCGAATTGATGCAAGAAGTGGGTGGCTGAGCTCTATGACTCCATGTATCGTTATGTTGATAGATCAACACAATTGCGCCGACGCTTCCAATCGGAGCCACTACTCAAGCTTTGGACTTGAGTTCTTACATGCTCATTTTACTGGAGGCACAACACAGTTGGAGCGACCCCCGATGAGAGGCCCCTAATGCTCAAAGTCATTCCAGCTGTAGATCAATTCAAGCAACGCGACAGTGTTAGTAGTGGTCTATTTGCAATGATAACGATTGAACGTTTAATTAGTGGTTCACCCTCTATTCCGTGGGGCAACAGACACACACAGAACTATCGGAGGAGGGTCACCACGGCTATATTTAGTCTTTGTCGTGCACCGAATGGAGTGAATAGGTACACTTATGATTTACGAGAGATGCGTTCATCGAATGCTGGGTGATATGTAATTTTATGTTGTGTGAATATTGAATATTTATTTGTAATAATTTTAAACAATTTGAGTAGGACTTTATATTTATTGAATAATATCCGCTTGTTTCTTATATTACTTGTTCTTACATAAGAAACATACATTCATTAGATCGAGCCCAATGGATGATTACAATCATGTTTTCATCCTAGTTATCCTGTGCATGCGTGATTGCCTGTAAACTTGGTAATTCTCCAAGCTTCTGATCTTTTACTTGATGATGCTTTGAGCTCGAACGGATAGATTCCATACGCCTGCGTATCCATCTGAGACGTCTTTTATCAGAGCCATCAACTTTGTATTCTGCTCCAATCCATGTGCCACAAGCCTGTTGCTACATTTAGAGCTGCTTTACTTTCAAAAACAGTTGCAACAAATAAATCACCATCTTCTAGCGGCCTTTTTCACGTACAACGATTGACTTCGTTGCATTCACGGGAATCACTGGAACTAACCAACTACCTACATCAGCGGCTTTGTCATCTTCTTCACAGCGAATCCATGCTTCACGCTCCAACATAGGTGATTCTATTATGGTGTCCTCTGTCATCTCTTCTGACACATCACTCTCGGTTTCCAACTCATATTCTTCATCCTGAGGACCAACTGCCTCTTGATCTTCATCATCACCATCTACCTCTTCATCATCGTCATCACCATCTGCATCTTCATCATCACCAGAACCATCTGCTATCTCTGGAACTTGAGTCGATGTGTGGATGTCGATGCATAATTACCCCCAGCGGGGTATGCATCATCAGTAAAAGTGGAGAAAATCATCTGTCTTTGAATACGATCCATTTCTTCATAATAATCACCACCAAACTCAGGTACGTATACGTTCGTGTATTGGTGAGTCACGTACACAGTTGCTTCTGGTTGCGTCGCGCACAAATGATAAAATTCAGCATCAGTGCTTAATGGGCACTTTACAGCACGTCATCTCTCATTCTTCGACTGATAATGCAACTCGTATTGTGTGCTGAAGGAGTTTGCACTTAATTGACAATCGATGTTATACCTCAAGCCGGCGAGATTTCTTTCGACATCTACGAATTCATAACCGCCCGAGTATGTACATGTTGGGAAATTTATTAGTATAAGTTTTGATGAATTCCAAAACCGACTGACCCCAACCGAGTAGATGTTGCCAGAACCTAATGTTAGAAGTTAGGCTCGCTGTTTGAGCAAAGTTAAGATTTTATCTTTACAGGTCTCCAGCTGAAGATGGCAACAAGGCGTCACTCAGACAGAACATCAGTTGTGAAGAAAGACAACTGAGAGTTCATTTGTTCAGATGCAAACAAGGGGAAGTCTTCAGAACATCAGTTGAGAAGGAAACCAACTGAGGGTTCATCAGATGAGAAGCAGCAGAGAGGAAGAGAACATCAGATGAAAAGAAAATCATCTGAGGGTTCAAACCCAACTGAGTAAAGAAGTGGAAGACAACTGAGGGTTCAGTTTCAGAACCTCAGTTATAGAATCCGAACTTGGAGTTCAACTGTTTGAAGTTCAAAGTCAGCTGAGAGCTCGACAGATCGGAACATCAGCTGAAGATCACTCAGATAAAGGTCAAGACTTTCAACCGACAAACCGAAGTTGACTGTCAAAGATTTGAATTTCAAAAGGAAGTCACATGAGGGTTTGACCGTTCAGTCATTACCCCATCTGGCCCAACACAAGGCTGTCTCAGATGGAAAGCAGAAGGGCACAAATGCCATATCGGGAAAGTCTGCAGAGATGAGAGACAAGCCATCGCTTTCAACCGATCAGAGATCAACTGCTCCTCCAACGGCTAGTTGATTCTCTCTGCCTATAAATAGAGGCATTCTCTCATTCGAGAGAGACATATAGAGACGACGAAAAATTCAAGAGCTTTCTAAAGAGAAATCAAAGCAAAAAGCAAATCTGCAATATCATCATCTAAGAGCATCAGCAGCTGAGAGTTCCAATTTGAGGGAACATTAGTAGCTGAGGGTTCCTAGAGATCGAAATTGTTTTTGATCTTAGGTTGAGTGTTTATTCGTTCAAACCTTAGATCCAGCTCTCATTTGTGATCGAGCTGTAGTTGGAAAAACCCACCCACTCTCACACCCTAAAAAGTGATAGTTAGGACCCTACTCTTCCTGCAACTGAGTAGATAGGCTGTTAAGTGCCCGCAAACTTAGCATAGGTTGTTAAGAACCCGTAATCTTAACTGTAAGGTCGATAAGTACCCGCAAACTTATCCTTAACGGTTGCTCAGCCCGCGTAAGCTGAGTGGTTCTGTCCAGAAGAACTTGGACTGAGGTGTGTGGACTCACATCTCCCCGTGGATGTAGGAGTTCTCTCCGAACCACGTAAATCTTGTGTGTCGTGTTTATTTATGTTCAGTCATTATTTGCATATCTCAACTGACAAACTAACCGCATACAATCTGCATACTTTCACATCAACAGTTTTGGTTTTGACCAACCGTGCATAAAAGCGTGAGTTTGTTTTTACGAGTTCATTTTCCACCACATTCCGCACAGCACCACTCTTCCAGCTGAGGTTGCTTACTCAGCTGTGAGATCCCAACTGAGTCCTTTTACTCAGTTGAAGTTGATTTCAAGTGTTAAGTTTTTCGAAAGTTGAAAAATCCTAATTGGTGTATTCCCCCCCCCCCCCCATACACCAGTAACTCGTATCGGGACCATCAAGTGGTATCAGAGCAGTGGTTCAAAAGACTGCTGACTCTGTTTCACCAGGTGTGAATTCGAGAATTTTATTTCAGTGGTCATTTGAACAGATCTTTTCACGCTAGTGCATACTTGCTCGCATTTTCTTGTCCTGTTTTTGAGTTTTCAGATGGACGTCAAGGACAAGATCGTAGTCATGTTCTCTGTTGTCAACTATACATCATGGAGAACTCGAATGAAGAAGATCCTTCTGTCAAAGCATCATAGGATGCAACAAGTTCTCACATCTGGACCAATCGTCATACGAGACAGAATACTTCGCACTCCCACAAATCCCAACGATGGAGATGCAGTGGTGGAGTATGTGGAGAAACAGCCAGAAGACTACACTCCGGAAGAGACCAAGGTGAGCCAGCTGGATATCTGGGCTCAGAGCACAATAATGTCCACGGTTGGACAAGATTATCTGCCCTGGATAGAGGAGTGTGAGACTGCAAAAGAGATGTGGGACATCCTGGCTTCGCTAAGTAAAGGAAGCGACGAGACGAAGGAAAACAAGTTCTCGCATGCATGTCAAGATTTCGACAATTTCAGTTTGTGACCTGATGAGACCATCGATCAGCTAGAGCTCCGGTTTATGGACATCATCAGAAGAATCCAGTCCATCTGGAAAGGAAAATACACACTAAGAGAAATTAACCTCAAAGTGTTGCAGGCTCTACCGGCTGAGTGGGATACTTTCACAAATATCCACGAGAGCCGAGCTGACCTTGGTGAAATGAGAACTGAAAGATTGTTCTCAATCTTGAAAGGAAATGAGTATAAGGTCAATAGAAGGAGATCGCAACCTTCAAGTCAGACAAATAGAATTGAGGATGTTAGCTCGGCATCAAAGTCAGTTGCCCTCCGAGCTGACTACTCAAAATCAAGATCGTCAAGGCCAACCAGATCGGCTGACACGACTGCAAAGGAGCCGAGCAGAGAGGAACTGCAACAGAACATTGCAGCGCTGTCAAAGAAACTAGCCGACATGGACACTCGGTTCGGCAAATATAAACGTTTCTATAAATTAAACCGAACTCGAGACAGTTCGAAGCCAATCACCAATGGATGCTTCGAATGTGGCAAGGAAGGACACTTCAAAGCTGACTGCCCAGACCTTTCAAAGAAGGAAAGAGAAGCACTAAGGGCCAAGCAAACTGCAAAGAATAAGGCCATGGTAGCTGAAGAGGCAGCTGACGATATGGACATCTTCACAGACACTGAAGATGAGGATGATCTGACCTCTACCAACAAAGTCATCAGTCTGGATCAATGCCTCATGGCACTTGGAACCGACCAAGATGATATTGAGGTACAATCTAATCCTGCTCGCTTAAATTCTTCCAATACTTCTAACATGCAGGAATCTCTGAGTGATGAGTTGGAACCCTCCTGGAATGATTTTCAAGAACTCAGTGAGGAACTGCATCAGCAGTCGGTTGAGTTTAAGAGTCTTCAAGCCCAGTTCGCCAAGCTTGAAGATTACTTAACCGAAAAGGACGATCTGATCAAGAGACAAGCTGAAGAAATTGACCAGCTGAAAAGTCAACTGAGTACAGCCAACCAAACTGAGGCTTCAACCGATGAACAGTTGAAGGAACAGATCAAGGCACAGAACGAAAAGTTGAACAAGCAAGAGGCTCAGATCGACCAGCTGATGAAGACATCAGATGCCCAGACCGAGCATATAGTTGTTCTTCTCAAGGATCTTCAAACTGAGAAGGACAACCTGACAAAGCTATATCAGTCATCCGAGATCATCGAGAATCTCATCAGATACAGACGGCAAACGGATGATGTGTCTGGACTCGGATACGACGTGGCAAAGGACACTGGAATTCCACCAGCTACCTTCACCAAGGCTGAGGAAGTCATGGTTGCCAAACCTAACGCAGTTGAGTCTGCAACTGAACAAACACCATCACAACCGACAAAGGCAACTGTGGCTGAGAAAGGCAAAGGAGCTGCAGATGGAGCACCAACGAAACAGTGGGTGGAGTCTACAACCGAGGGGGAATGTTCCAAGACTCAATGGAGAAACCGGAGACGTTGGAGTCGCAATCAGAACCGAGCTCAAAATCGACAACATAACCAAGCTCAGAACCGACGTGATAATCGACCAACAAACCAACCACAGCAAAGATGGAACCAACAGAATCGACCAAGCTTCAACCGACAGAATCAACAACGGTTCCATCACCTCAACGACCAGAGGTTTCAACAGAGTCAACCTATGTGGAACAGTTACGACAGCTATGGTTACTCATGCCACAACATGAATCAACATCCGGGCATGAACAGCTATCGTCAACAGCCAAGGCAATGGAATCAGAATCAGCCAAGAAGATTCCACAATGACGACCGATCTCATTGGCAGAATAAAAAGGGTCAGAGACGTCAACCAAACAGGGGGAACCCCACTCCTCCCAAAGCCCAGCAAAGGAGAAATCCATCTCCTCCAAAGAAACAGACCAACGATTACAACAAGCCTAAGGATAACCGAGGCGTTGTTATAGTTGATGAAAATGGGCAGATCATTTGGAATGACAAGGCTATTCGAGTGTACAGAGAAAAGCGACGCACAGTTCCAGGGGGAACTGGTTCTAACCCTCCAGGACCCAACTGAAATTGGGGACCTAAGCGAGTTTCTCTTTGCAGGTACAAGAGAAACAGCTGAGGAAGAAGAAGGCGTCTACAACAATGTGGGTGATGGATAGTGGATGCTCGAAACACATGACAAATCTGAAGGATTTGCTTGGAAGTTTCGTGGAGAAAGAAGGTCCATCAGTTACTTTTGGTGATAACTCAAAAGGTTATACCAGAGGTTACGGTACCCTTGAAACCAATCATGTCTCAATTTCCAATGTCTCTTATGTTGATGGATTGAAGCATAACTTGCTCTCCATCAGCCAATTCTGTGATAATGGTTTCTCTATCAAGTTTAATGCACAGGGTTGCAGGGTGAAAGATGTTGGATCAAAGCAGGTGATATTATTGGGAAATCGATCCCCAACCGGGAATGTGTACTACGCTGACTGGAACAGCAGCCTTCCTGACACTTGCCTGTTATCAAAGAGCAGTTCGGATGTGAGCTGGCTGTGGCACAAAAGGCTCAACCATCTGAATTTCAAGACGATGAACCGACTCGCCAGACAAGAACATGCAAGAGGCATACCTAACCGAGTGTTTTCAACAACACACATCTATAGTGCATGCCAGCTGGGAAAGCTCGCTAGAACCTCCTTCCGGTTGAAGTCAACTCCCTCAACCGACCGAGTGTTGCGGCTGATCCATATGGATCTCTTCGGGCAAGTTACACCAAAAAGCATTAATGAAAACGAATATACTTTGGTTGTAACTGATGACTACTCAAGATATACATGGACCATCTTCATGCGCCACAAGAGTGAAACCCGAGATGAGCTGCCCAAGCTGATGGATCGGATATCGAACCAACAAGAAATGAAGATCATATCTATCCGATCAGATCGTGGAACGGAGTTTCTAAATGAAACCATCATTGAGTATTGCGAAAAGAATGGCATAACCCATCAGACATCAGCCGCACGTACTCCACAACATAATGGCGTAGCTGAGCGAAGAAATAGAACTCTGAAGGATGCAGCCACATCCATGTTAGCGAGCTCAGCACTGCCTAAGAGATTTTGGGCTGAAGCGATCAACACAGCATGCTACACACAGAATCGATCTCTTCTCACCAAGCGGTTGGAAAAGACGCCCTACGAGCTGTGGAGACGCAGAAAGCCAGATATTTCTTATTTTCGTGTTTTTGGATCTAAGTGTTATATTCACAACAATGGGAAGACTCAGTTGAAAACTTTTGATGCCAAAGCTTCGAAGGGCATATTTCTTGGATATGCAGCTCGGATCAAGGCATATAGAGTCTTCAACAACAGCTCTCGTGTTGTGGAAATAACACCTCATGTTAGTTTTGATGAATCTACCTTTGAGTGCAGGGAACAGGTTAAAGAACAACACGCGGATCCAACTGTTCTACCAGTTCTCACCAGATCTCAAGCGCTAAGGGAAAAGAACCGAGCTGAACCACTGGTTTGGGCAACTGAGGATGAGGACCCATACTCATCTGAATATGAATGCGAACCTCAGCACATCTCAAGAGGGAACTTCAGCTGATGCACCTCCAACTGCTTCAGCACCCGATGCCCAACCGAGCTCAGTTCAAACTATTGTAAATGTTGAGGATCCAGACTCAACAACTGATCAATCACCAGCTCTGAAGACTCCAACTCAGATTTCTGAACAACCACAGTTGGAAGAAGAAGGAAGACGCAACCGAAGATGGTATGAAGTTCATTCCACCAACGACATCATCGGAGATCCAACCGAGGGTGTGCGCACACGGAGCAGAGTTGCAAATCCAGAATTAACCGAGGAAAAATCCAACACTTATGCCCAATATGCTGAGGAATTGGCAATTCTAGAAGAATTCGAGCAAGCTGGAGATGTTGCCATGATTTCTTGCTTTGTAGCTGATGTTCCAGAACCGAAGAATGTTGGGGAAGCTCTCAACTGTGTCCATTGGACAACAGCCATGCAAGAAGAGTTGAATGAGTTTCTACGCAACTGTGTATAGGAGTTGGTAGAAAGACCAAATGGTGTCAAGGTGATTGGACTAAAGTGGATTTTCAAAAACAAGAGAGACGCCATTGGATTCATTGTGAGGAATAAAGCAAGGTTGGTAGCTCAAGGATACTGCCAACAAGAAGGAATTGACTTTGAAGATTCCTTTGCACCAGTTGCAAGGCTGGAAGCCATCCGGATCTTTCTAGCTTATGCCGCCCATCACAAGTTCAAAGTATATCAGATGGATGTGAAGTGTGCATTCCTCAATGGAGATATCAAAGAAGATGTATATGTTGAACAACCTCCTGGTTTTGAGACTGGAGATGGAAGAGTGTACAAGCTGAAGAAAGCTATCTATGGTCTAAAGCAAGCGCCAAGGGCATGGTATGACACTCTTTGTGGATTTCTTCTGGACTCGGGGTTCAAACGAGGTTCAGTTGATAAAACTTTGTTCACTATCAAAGTTGGAGAAGATATACTTGTCGTGCAAATTTATGTCGATGACATCATTTTCGGGTCCAAGTCGGAGGAGCTGTGCAAGAAATTCTCCGATCTCATGAAGGAAAAGTTCGAGATGTCAATGATGGGCGAAATGAATTATTTCCTTGGATTACAAGTGAAGCAGTCACCTGAAGGGATTTTCATCAACCAGTCCAAATATACAAAGGAGCTCATCACCAAGTTCGGATTGCAGACAAGTAAGACAACAAAGATCCCTATGAACACGAACTGGAAGATCGAACCAGGAGCTGAGGGAAAGCTCATTGATGCCAGCCAATATAGAGGGATCATCGGTTCGCTGCTCTACCTAACTGCCAGCCGACCAGACATTTCATACGCAGTTGGAGTGTGTGCTCGTTTTCAAGTCCAACCAAGAGAAGCACACATGTTGGCAGTAAAGAACATCATTAAATATCTGAAGGGAACTGTCAATGTTGGGTTGTGGTACCCAACTGATGACAATATCCAGTTGACTGGATACTCAGATGCCGACCTAGCAGGAGATCGGTTGGATAGGAAGTCTAATTCTGGACACTGTCAGTTCATGGGAAGCAAGCTGGTTTCATGGTTCTCCAAGAAACAAGCGTGTGTTGCTACTTCGACAACCGAGTCAGAGTACATGGCTGCCGGAAGCTGTTGCATGCAAGTATTGTGGCTAAAACAACAGCTGAGAGATTATAAAGTCTCAACTGGACAGGTTCCCATTCATTGTGATAGCTCGAGTGCTATAGCTATCTCTCTGAACCCTGTTCACCACTCTCGGACTAAGCATATCGATATTCGTCATCATTTCATCCGAGATCATATTGAGAAGAAGGATGTGTCCATGGAGAAGATCCCAACTGAGATTCAAAGAGCTGACATATTCACCAAACCTCTTCCTGAAGCCCGGTTCAAGATGCTATGTGATCTTCTAGGACTCTTGGATCCAAGCTAAAAACTCATCCGAGCAGAAGAGTCATCAGAGATGAAGAGTCATCCGAGCTGAAGAATCGGATATCTATCTGAGGGGGAAGCTCAGCTGAAGGGGGAATCTCAGATACTAATTGCCAACTGAAGACGTCAAACGTCAGCTGAACAGACAAACTCGAGTCAGCTGATGGTATGCGGCAACTGAGGAACTCGACTAATGAACACAGCTGATTCAGACATCAGCTGGCAGGTATTATTTATGACTGAAGGTGTTATGTTCTTAAATGAGAATGTTTGAAATAAATTCAAACATTCCTGAGCTAGTCAGTTACATTAAAATAGCCATCATGTCGCATTAAATGTAAAGTACGGCTGAACATCCATAGCCTACTTTATAGTGCGACTGGGCTGACATGAAACTGTACACCTTCTCACGCGCTGGTTGGAACTCGGATCAAAACGTCAAGTCAAAGATAGTCAACAGTCGCGTAATCTCAGCCGTTGATGGATTCGCGCTATTTAACCCCAGCCGTTGATCTCATCCGAGTCAAAGACCTATATAAGGCAAAAATTCAGGAAGATATCTCCTACTTTCCTCATTCGTGCTTATCAATTATAACTATTCATCGTCTTCCAGTTTTTCTGCCTAACCTGTTTCTGCAAATAGATTTCTCTCCTCTCCTATATATATTACCTTTGCAGTGATTTAATGGCACCCAAAAGCAAAAGAATGGCATCATCCGGACCTTCCCTCGTGCCTACCACGTATGAAGAGTCATTCGATATGTTAGTATCGAAGATTCACTTTGAGCAGATTCTCTCCGACGAGGATCTAGAGTCGCCGGTCCTAGCCCCTCTCACCAACACTCTCCGTGAGAACGGACTTCTGGAATGGGCCAAGCTCTGCCCCTCTCACTTGCTCAGGCGTCAAGTCGGAGAATTCTACGTCAATCTTGTTCGCCCCCTTGACGGTTCAGAAGGAGTTTCTACGACGGTGTCCTGCCGACAAAGAGATGTTCCGGCAAGGACGATACGTCGTGTCTCCTTCTCCATCGACGTGTCCGATATCCTTCGATACATCATACCAATCAACCACACCGCCACCGAGTCCCTGGAGAATATTACTGACGAACAGGCGGATGAATTTCTACAGGATGCTCTGATCGAGCCAGAGCGGTTGAGGAGCAACATGCAAAGGACTAAGCTGAAGCCTGAACACCGCCTGCTGTTCGACGCCGTGTCGAAGGTCGTGTTCGGATACAATGGCGCGTTCGGCGACATTAGCCGACCCAAGTTGAAACAGTTGTTGGCCCTGGAGCACCAACACCAAATCAACTGGTTCCAATATTTTCTGAACTAGTTGATGGTGGAGAAGTCGAAGATCTCTGAGACTACGACCGAGTCTGGAGAGAAGCTGCTGAGTGTGAAGGGCACGCTCAACTTCGGTTGCAAAATCTCCACCCTCATCCTCCTCACAACAAAGGACCGCAACATGGTCTGGGCTGACTGCGATGAGACGCCGCTAAAGAAGCTGTTGCTATTCCCTACAGCCAAGAAAGCACAGGAGGTGCTGAGGAGTGTCTACACTCCCAAGGACAAGAGGGAGTCGGGAAGGCCAGCTGAGTCAACAGCTGAGGGGGAACAAGCTGCTGCTCGCCCCACAAAATCCAAAGCCTCACGTTGCCGAGTTGACGTTGAGAAGGAGTCGACTGATGAACCTGCCTAGAAAAAGTTAAGGGTAAGGTTCAAGAAGGCGATCAAGAAGGCAGTTGAGGTGCCAGCTGATGAGCCAACTGATGTTCCAGCTGATGAGTCAGCTGATGAGCCAGTTGAGGTTCCAGCTGAGGAGCCAGCTAAGGAACAAGCTCCAGACGAGGAGGGAGCGCAGGTCGAGTCCACACCTGCTGAGAAGCGTTCCGAATACAGCCGCTCAGCTGAGGCCGCATCATTCGAGATCGCACCTCGAGGCCCCGGAGCTGATGAGGCTGAGGGCATGGAGACGTCGGATGCATCCTCCTCATCTGAGGACCTCGAAGATGCTACCACCTCCCCCATAGCTGGAGTGAATGCTGTACCGCCCCCAGAGCCTCTTGCTCTCTCTACCCAAACCGAGCCAGAAATTCCGAGCTCTCAGCTCGATGCCAACATCATGACCGCTCCTTCGGCCGATGTTGAGGAAACCATTCCACCCTCTTCCCCAACTGCATCCCAAATTCCGAGCTCTCAGCTCGATGCCGATGTTGTGACCGAATCTTTGGCCAACATCGATGAACCTCTAGAACCCGAACCATACAATCTCACCCCCTCCCCGATCAACGAAGCGGAGGACCTGCAGGATGTTGCTGACGAGCACGAAGGCAGGGTGGCCTACTGCTTTCAAAAGCTGTTGGGTCTGTTCCCTGCGGCTCGCGACATGCCCATCTTAACCACACTGGGAACCGAGCTACTGTACCAGTTCCACCTGATCTTCAGTCAGTGGTATGTCAAGGAGGACACGATCAGGGTACTGAGCTGGGACAGGCTGAAGTCTGATGAGTCCCGCATCCGAGCCTACTTCAACTATTCCAACTTGGAGGTGGCATACAACAACCGGATCGCGCTGCTCACTAGACGGATGGACCAGAGTCTGGCTGAAGGGAAGGACACAAGGGAGACAGCTGGAAAGGAGTGTGTCGACTTCCTTTACAGCATGTTGGTGAAATCAGCCGACTTCCTTGAAGATGTCGATGCAGCAGCCGCCGCCGCCAAAGAAGAGGAGGAGAACCTAAAGCTGTACCTGGCAAACCGTCAAGCCATGGTCACAGCTGAGCCTCTAGCTCAGTCTACTCAAGCCCTTCCAGCTGCTCAGCTCGCTCCTTCAACAGAACAAATCTGCGAGCTAGTGGCTGAGAGGGTCAACCAGTTGAGGACCGAGCTGCTCGCCAACCTCCAGCACCAGCAAGATGACCAGTTGAGGGAGTTGGCAGCTCAAGAAGTGAAGTACCAACAACTGGTGGAGGAGAATGCCGAGCTGAAGATAAAGCTGAATGATCTCTCCTCCTCCACCAGTCAGGACGTGTCGGAGCTGAAATCCACTCTGTTGGGCTTGAAGTCGGAAGTGAATGTCTTCAAGTCCTTGGCTGACTCAAATCTGGCCAAGTCCCAACAGACGCAGGATGCTGAATGGGAGTCCCGGTTCGAGTTGCGTTGGGCTGAGTTTGTTGCATTTCAGACAGAGGTCAACGACAACCTCTCTGTCTTGAAGAAGGCAGAACAAGAGCGCCAGGACTCCGAACTGGCAAAGAAGATCGAGCTGGAGTGTGCGGTCAATGAACTCTTCAACCGTGTTCAATCAACCGAGGCCAAACTCAACTCTCTGGACGGCTCAGTAGCAAGTCTTGTTGCTGATGCCAAAAAGGGGGAAGAGAAGGAGACGGAGGGTGAAGCACAGGAAGAAGAAGAGACCCAAGAAGAAGGAGTGCCAGCTGCTCAACCATCAAAATCTTAGCTGAGGAGGAGGAAGTCTGCTGCTGCCAAGACAACAGAAGTCGGTGGAGCCGAAATGACTAAGGACTTGGAGCAGGCAAAGAAGATTGGAGTTTCCTACAGCTCCATAGCCAAGATCGCAGCCGAGCTGGATTCTGAACTCGACGGGATAACAACCGAAGAGTGCATTACAGCGGCCAAGGCTATGGATGTAGAGGAGAAGGACTACATGAACCCGAGCTGGATCAGAAAGTTTGCCGCCAGCCAGGCGAGGAGGGTGAACCAGTTCGAGGTTGAGCTGAAGAAGGTTTCTCAGAACCTGGACCGCAACGTTGCCTCCCGCAGCCGACGCCGCATCAACAGAATCCAATCAAAGGCAGAAGCTCGGTTGAAGCAACAAAGGTTGCCTCTAAAGTCCAAGGTTGAGAGTCAGTTCAGGCATACTGACAAGTGGATGCCGACCGAGTGGAATGAGGATTGAGAGATGTTCAAGCAGGAGTTCGTGAACGACTTCTACTACAGGAAGGTTTACGCAACTGACGACCCAAGGAGAGCGTTCAAAGAGGCGCTGACCGAGTTGCACTCAGGTGACCCGGGTATGTTCAGTCAATTCAGGAGGGCCATGATTGACGCCAACCTGGACTTGAACACTGTTCCAGTTCCCAAGAGGGTTACTTATCGGCCACCTCTTCTCCCGGATTCCAACAACCCGAACCGCACGAAGATTGCATCTGAGGCGAGACAGGTCTGCAAGGAGTATGGAGTGGACATTTCCAAGGAGTCACCTGCTAAGAGGGAAATTTTTGTAAGAATTTTTGGCAAGTATGGGCTACAATACTAGCTCAATTAGTTTTCTAGCAACTGTTGTATTTTTTTTTGGTTTTTGAGCCTATCTTTTGTAACAATCAGTTGTAATGAAAACTATTCAGATATAAGATTCACCTTGATGAACAATCCCTCATTGTCCAAGCTCTGAATCACAAAGTCTTTCCATATCATGTTATAACTGTTCTAACCCTTTGATGTTTTATCTTATAGACTGTCTAGAATTTCAGCTGAGATTTTAGGTCAGTTAGAGAGGATTAGATCAATAGTGGTTTAAAGTTGTAAGTGGTTTTGGCATCATCAAAAAGGGGGAAATTGTTGGGAAATTTATTAGTATAAGTTTTGATGAATTCCAAAACCGACTAACCCCAACCGAGTAGATGTTGCCAGAACCTAATGTTAGAAGTTAGGCTCACTGTTTGAGCAAAGTTAAGATTTTATCTTTACAGGTCTTCAGCTGAAGATAGCAACAAGGCGTCACTCAGACAGAACATCAGTTGTGAAGAAAGACAACTGAGAGTTCATTTGTTCAGATGCAAACAAGGGGAAGTCTTCAGAACATCAGTTGAGAAGGAAACCAACTGAGGGTTCATCAGATGAGAAGCAGCAGAGAGGAAGAGAACATCAGATGAAAAGAAAATCATCTGAGGGTTCAAACCCAACTGAGTAAAGAAGTGGAAGACAACTGAGGGTTCAGTTTCAGAACCTCAGTTATAGAATCCGAACTTGGAGTTCAACTGTTTGAAGTTCAAAGTCAGCTGAGAGCTCGACAGATCGGAACATCAGCTGAAGATCACTCAGATGAAGGTCAAGACTTTCAACCGACAAACCGAAGTTGACTGTCAAAGATTTGAATTTCAAAAGGAAGTCACATGAGGGTTTGACCGTTCAGTCATTACCCCATCTGGCCCAACACAAGGCTTTCTCAGATGGAAAGCAGAAGGGCACAGATGCCATATCGGGAAAGTCTGCAGAGATGAGAGACAAGCCATCGCTTTCAACCGATCAGAGATCAACTGCTCCTCCAACGGCTAGTTGATTCTCTCCGCCTATAAATAGAGGCATTCTCTCATTCGAGAGAGACATATAGAGACGACGAAAAATTCAAGAGCTTTCTAAAGAGAAATCAAAGCAAAAAGCAAATCTGCAATATCATCATCTAAGAGCATCAGCAGCTGAGAGTTCCAATTTGAGAGAACATTAGTAGCTGAGGGTTCCTAGAGATCGAAACTGTTTTTGATCTTAGGTTGAGTGTTTATTCGTTTAAACCTTAGATCCAGCTCTCATTTGTGATCGAGCTGTAGTTGGAAAAATCCACCCACTCCCACACCCTAAAAAGTGTTAGTTAGGACCTTACTCTTCCTGCAACTGAGTAGATAGGCTGTTAAGTGCCCGCAAACTTAGCATAGGTTGTTAAGAACCCGTAATCTTAACTGTAAGGTCGATAAGTACCCGCAAACTTATCCTTAACGGTTGCTCAACCCGCGTAAGCTGAGTGGTTCTGTCCAGAAGAACTTGGACTGAGGTGTGTGGACTCACATCTCCCCGTGGACGTAGGAGTTCTCTCCGAACCACGTAAATTTTGTGTGTCGTGTTTATTTATGTTCAGTCATTATTTGCATATCTCAACTGACAAACTAACTGCATACAATCTGGATACTTTCACATCAACAGTTTTGGTTTTGACCAACCTTGCATAAAAGCGTGAGTTTGTTTTTACGAGTTCATTTTCCACCACATTCCGCACAGCACCACTCTTCCAGCTGAGGTTGCTTACTCAGCTGTGAGATCCCAACTGAGTCCTTTTACTCAGTTGAAGTTGATTTCAAGTGTTAAGTTTTTCGAAAGTTGAAAAATCCTAACTGGTGTATTCCCCCCCCCCCCATACACCAGTAACTCGTATCGGGACCATCAGTACAATCAGGAGCTTAGGCATGCAAAATCTTAATTTCTTATAAAATTTTTATTTTAAGCGACGGAGAAAAACCTGGGGTATTACAATAACTTTTTTAGCTTTCTTTTTTTCCGTGTCCAATCCCAAATGGAAATTTGTTTGGTGGACGGATGGAGTAGAATATATGATAAAAGATTATTAAATTGATGATTGAATGGACGGCATTATGGTAGCACATTATTCCCTTCCATATTTAATATAACATTAAATAATAATATATGATTAAAAATGCATAAAACGATAATTTAAGATAAATATGAATACTTAATAGAGAGGGCGCCACGTAGGACCTAGAATTAAGGGGAGGACTTGAATCAACATTGGTTTTAATAATATATAGATTGATCATAATGATTTTAGTAATAACTGGAGAATTAATGATCATATTTACAATATTCTAATGAGTAATGATATTCGCACACATTGTGGTCTGCCACACGCATAAAAAAAGAAAAATTTACTGTAAAAATGAAAATAATCACATTTTTCCCCTAGAGTTTATGCTTCTCAATTAGGATATGGGTAATGCTATTTGGACAGACCATGTCCGGACATATTATGGTAAAAATAATAATTTGACTGAATTTTTTAACAAATAATTTAATTTCATAATTTTGACATTTTGGTTATTCATAAAAATACACTTTTTAAATTTTAATTATAAAGTTTCATCCCTATTTAAATTCACAAGTTTAAGAGTTGGGCGTGGATGAGAGTAAAATTTTAGAGCGAATGTGAATGAGATCGATATTTCGGAAGGGAATTTGAGTAGGAAAGAAATTTTGAAGGCAATCGAACAATTTTTTTCATATTTCAAGCACGTATTTCCAGACATAGTATGTCATAGCCCCAAATCCCGAGGGATGGCAGAAGTCGGGGTGCGACTGGGGTTGGATTAAAGAAGCGGGGAAGAGGGGGACTAACTGAACATACATACATAAGAGACAACATACAAACTATGAACAAAGCTTTATTTGCATAAAGGAAGAGTTAAACTCGAAGGATTACATGACTGAAAGTATAGGGTAGATAAACTAAGTTATAAGACAGATCTTAGTCTACAGTGATTACATATATGTTCATCAAAATACTAGAGTTTTGCAGCGGAAATGTGATTCATACTAACTAAAGTCTTCCTAAGACAACTTTATTCAACCTTCGCCGCTTCCATCGCTTCAACCTGCACATTTAGAAAACATATGCAGGGCTAAGTACAAAAGTACTTAGTGGGCACGTTACCGAAAACATAATCATAAGTATAAATAATCAGGCATTTCATAATCGTAGCACATCGGGGTTTTATTGAAACTGACCCGTGTCTACTAAACATTTTCTGACTCATTTATATAAATTAGCTTGTACAAGCATTTTTCTGGTATGTTACGTTCAAATCTTGACCAATTCTCATTCACCGTGGCTGGTACCCCTCAACAGGGTATCACATACACCACAGGTTACAAAGTGCACTAACTCTGGAAAGCACTTAGTAGCTAACTCAGAGCCGATCGTTAACTAATAAATCTGGAAAACACGAAGGTTAACTC